>CM054115.1:156763295-157963295 GCA_028673005.1 Tanypteryx hageni
GCTGATGAGGAGAGGGAATGGAGGGATGGGAAATGCACGCGAAATGTTTTGGAAGAGAGATGCGGGTGGGGAGGTTTATGCGGGTGGGGTAGAGGGGTGAGACTTGTATACGACACATTCGGTGTTTGCGTGCTGCTTAATGTAGATGTAGAACATACACGTTACCGATATAAAAATGGGATAATAATTCTGACGGAAAGGAACCAAATAGAATACAATGTTTTTCAATAGACAAAAGAAAGCAATCAGCCATTAAAATCTGAAAAGACGAGTGCCTCAGAGCGAGCTATGCGAAATTACTATCGGAAGTAAAAGGATGCAAACGAGTGATGATCGAGGCACTAAGGACCCGAAGCCACCGAGGGAATAATAAATAGATATGTATGCTGAAATTAAGATGCGTTCTTCACAAAACACATTTCAATTATTTTTACACTACGATATATTTTAGCACTAATACGTGCCGCATGCCATTATACGCAGAAATCTATCTACGGACTAATTAGAGCAGAT
The DNA here is from genome assembly GCA_028673005.1 of Tanypteryx hageni. Lineage (NCBI taxonomy): Eukaryota > Metazoa > Arthropoda > Insecta > Odonata > Petaluridae > Tanypteryx > Tanypteryx hageni. Next base: position 156,763,809 of record CM054115.1, read on the forward strand.
TAAAATGTGGAAGCCTTTTCGCCATCACGAACACCAAACTTGCTGTCCGTTCATGCCTAATGTATTCTTTCCTCATCTATCTATTGAAAAATTCGGTAGCGACCAACTGTTTGGGAACATTTGCATTAGCATATCTCATATTTAAGGTCCCAGAAGCAAACCCTTAATTGGCAGATAAATGAATGTGATATGAAACGTGTCGTCTCTTAAGTGAAAGCCCGAAAACGGAGCTTGATATAATTTTCTACTTTAAATATATGCCGAAAGGAGAGCGTTCCGGGGGTGAACACAGGCAGCGGGCGCATTTGCCTCTCGGATCGAGGCACTGGGGAGATACGCGCAGCGCGTAGTGGCGGAGCCCCTAGTAATATATATAATAATCTAGGATAAAAGTCGACCATACGACAAATGCTTATCAGAAGTAAAAGTTATGATTCCTACCGAGAATCGAGAAGATTCTGCAACAGGTCAGGCTGAAGTGATTGCACACGCATAATATACGTTAAGTGATTCAAGAAACTAGAAGTAAGACTGAATAAAAGACAGGAAAACCGAAAACCCTATGTCACATTCATCCATCCATGTATCTGGAAGGAAAAGGGAAAAATCACGCGTTCATTTCGCTTTGATTACATTCTAGATTTTCCCCGACTAAGAAGGAAATTCTAATTTTTTTTAAATACCGTACGTCCAATAAATTAACAGCCAAGAAACACGGAATTTCCCTGAGTTAAAAATGCCTGCAGATTCTAGGAACGCGTATAGTCGGAATTGTATAGCATTTTCATTAAAAATAGTAAAATAAATAATATTTCTCAAAATGATTTATCTGAAACAAACTGAAGTTAAAAACTCATAATATTCAAACACAAAGGCAACGCTTTCAATGATATTGCGTACGTCCACGACAATACTGCATTTTTAAATTTTTATTTCCGGTGATTGGATGCTGGCCAAGTTGCAGCAATTTATATAAAATAAAATCTTGAGGGAAACTTGTTGCTTTTTTCACGAACAAGACGTATAAATCCGTGATTATAATTGCCGAATAAATTATTGTTCAGCAAAACGCAGCACCGAAAACGAGATTTATTATAAGTTATATTCAAATGCTTTAGGTAATCATATATTTTATGCATCGATGCATATTATTGCTCCACATTTTCGAACGTCCAAAGATTGACGCATAAGTTGCATATAGAAGCTAGATATTTGACGCAAGGGCCAAACACTGAGAAGGTAACTCTAATCTACTCATGCAAAATAATTGCTACCATTACAAGAAAAACAAAGTTGCTACATATCGCTTTCACATCCCCTCCAGAAATAAATCAATTTAATGCCTTCAAGGACGGAGCATGCGAAAACATTTGCTATCGCCGGGGACAGGCGCTTAAGTCCCCAAACGATTGAACGCCCGCCGTGTTGGCCGAATCGCTCACCGGAAGTGGACGTTGAGGACGCACACTGTGACGCATATGGACAGCGTGACGAGTATCATGGTGAAGAGCAGGTACTTTCCGAGCAGGGGAACCGCCAAGGATGTCGGCGGGATGATCTCGGCGAGTAGCAAGAAGAACACGGTGAGGGAAAGGAGGATGGAGATGCAGAGTGTGACCTTCTCTCCGGAGTCCGAGGGGAGGTAGAAAACGAGGACAGTGAGGAATGTTATCCCGACGCAAGGGATAATTAGGTTTACCGTATAGAAAAGGGTCTTCCGCCGCATCGTCAGGTTGAAGGTTATGTCTGGAAATAAAGAAAATTCCATTGGTTAAATTTCACAATACAAGTCAAGTTTTTTTACATAAATGATGCCACTTTTATAAATCCATCGATGTCGTTAATTTATAAAATACGATAATTTGATTTCTTTTAAGCAAATTCCTTTGCGATCTTAATTACTCTCAACCTACATTATATAAATCTTTCAAGTACATTTCTCTCCAAAAACAAAAATTTTTAATATTGCACTATCCACATATACAGGGTGATTCTTAATTGCATACCTTAAATATAAGCAACGTGTTCTATACCTACAGGAAAGCAAAAACTTTCGTATAAACATGTGGTCGCAACCGCTTCATTAGCGAGATATGGCAACATTACATATGACAACCAACAACGAGGAAGCGCCGCCATGCGGAGAAAGAAATCATTCAGTCCACCGACTCATATTAGGTAACCAGTCTTACTGTTGCTGTTCTGGTGTTGTAATGTTCACGTTATGTATCGAAGAATGGCGCATAATGCTCATTATTGATTCGAACAATTGACATGATATTGCTGTACGGAAAAGCACAGCGTAACAGTGCAGTTGATGCACGTCCTTACGCCAAAAGGTATCCACAGCGACGGCATCCGAATCGCAGGACTTTCATTTCTCTGGATAGTCGTCTGTGAGACACAGGACGTCTGCGGCTCATTATGGCAAACGCTGGTAGACCAAGAAGTCGCAATAGCGCCAATGTGGAAGATGTTCTGCGTACCCCTGGTACTAGTGTTCCAGGCTGTTGGCCGATCTTCACCGAATTTCCCAGCCAACGTTCCACATACAGCTTCTTCAAGCTCTGCAACCGCCAGATTATGAGCGTCGAAAAGCGTTCTGTGAATGGTCACTGCAGCACAACCAAACTTTCTCAGTCAAGTCCTGGTGATGGATGAAGCATGCTTCACTCGGAATGTGATTGTAAATAGCCGTAACCAGCACACATGAATTAATGAAAACCTGCATCCAATTCAGGAAAGACGATTCCAACATCAGTTTGCAATAAATGTTTGGGCGGTAATAATTGGCTATCACCTCCTAGGCACTTATGAGCTACCGCCTCGACTATTAGGGGCCTTCTATTTACAGTTTCTATCGGAGAAATTACCGTGACTATTGGACGACATGCCAATGGCAATGCAGCAGACAATGTGGGTACTGCGTGATGGGGATCCTGCCCATTTTACCCGCGATGTCAAGCGGATTTTGGACAGCCATTACCCAGGTTGATGGATAGGATGAAACGGGCCAGTTGGGTGGCCTCCGCGATCGCCCAATCTCACTTCTGCCTACTTCTACCCGGGTGGCCATCTGAAGAACATTGTTTACATCCAACGATGTAATACACGGGATGAGCTGTGGAATGCCATCGAAACGGCTGTGACGACAATACGTAACATGTAGAACGCCTTTCAGCGGACCAGAAATTCTTGGTGCAACAGGACTCAGTTATGTATTGAATGTAATGGTGGACATTTTGAACATCTTCTGTAAGCTGTTTGCAACTGACCAGATGCCATTCTGTTCACAACTAATAAACATTTCATCCACAACTACGTTATTTGTCTACTTTCCTTTCCTCGTGCTTCCCGTTGCCATATCTCGTTAACAAAGCGGTTGCGACCATATGTTTCTATGAATGTGTTTGCTTGCCTGTAGGTGTAGAACCTGATGCTTATATAAGGTATGCAATTAAAAATCACCCGGTATATCTTTCTATATATTTCTTGTCTTGCTATTTCTATTGTTTATTAGTTGACTTTTTCATAGCCATGTTCATATAGTTTGAATATTTTCCTGTTTTAAAAAATGCTTAATAACAAATTGTACGTAAATAAAATTCGTATTGCATTAAAATAGACAATAAAGCAAAGGTATATACAGAGTTAAGTAATGACATTTATTAAGATAAAATCTCACTGCCATATAATATCTAGAGCAATGGTTCTCAACCTTTTGGTGCTCGCGACACACTTTGGATATTCACTATTTTTCACGGCACACTGGAATTAGATTTGAATAAAGAACTATGATTTATCATAAAAATACATATATTTTTTATATTGCCGTATATATAATCGACCAAATTAAGTTATTATATTGTAAAACAGAACAAAAGATGAAGTTTTATTGTAAAATCTATTTTAAAATCTTACCTAATGTGACACTTGAGCTTGGCGTTTTCTAATGATTGCACTGATATTACGACTTATCCGTGATAAGCAGACTCTCATTTCATCTTCAACATTCAACATCTTCTTCATTTAATGTTTGTAAGTGTCGAGAACCCCAACTCACACAGGATGTATAAAACTGCCAAAGCTTTTTTCGCAATTTCTGAATATTCTTCTCTGACAGATATCCAGAATATATCCAAACAATTCGGCGTACTTGATTTTCATAGTGCGATCAGTTAAAAGAGAAGCTAACTCTTCTTCTTCGGAGAGAGAAAAAACGCATAAGTCAGTTGTCACTGGTGTGAATAAGTTAATTACCCAGTCATATTTCTCTGTAATCAAGGATGGAAAGTAACGCTCAATATTGTGTTCTAAAGTTGCTAAATGCTCCACTACTAGAGCAACAATTTCTTTAGTATAAGTTTTTGGAATCAGAAGAAGCATTTCAAGATTACCTTCTCTAGCTCTCTTTTTCCAGATGACTATTTTTCTCTGCAATGTCAGTAGCTTATCCGTAGAAGTCAGGATGATTTCATTCCGCTCTTGCATGCTAGTGTTCACACAATTCAGATACCTAAATATCTCTACCAAATATGCTAATTTGGCGTATCAAAGTTCACAGCTAAGATATTCACAAAATCAGTTTCTTCCTTTTTCAAAAAATAGTAACATCTCTTCTTTAAGTTCATATACACGAGCCAACACTCTTCCCCTTGACAGTCATCTTATTTCTGTGGGTAAAACTAAATATTCGTACTGCGAATCCATAGCATTACAAAGCTGTTTGAAGAGGCGGGTCTTTAGAGGTCTTGTTTTCACAAAATGAACCATTCCGATAACTTGGTCTAATACGGACTTTAAGTCAACACATTACTATCTTTCCTAAAAGGGCTTCCCTGTGCAAAAGACAATGGGTACCTAGTTATTGTAGTTGGATTCTGTTGTTTTACAAGTGAAACGAAGCCTTTGGCAGATCCCAACATGGATGAAGCACCGTCGGTATAAATTTCTGCACATAACTTCCATGAAATTTCCAAACGTTCTAATTGTAAGTAAGAAGTCAAAATATCGAATATATCTTGACCTCTTGTGTGTTCTGGGAGTTCTATGCAGCACAAAAATTGACTAATTATTTCATTTTCATTAATGAAGAGAACAAATGCTAATAGCTGTGCTTTGCCGCTAATATCGGTTGACTCGTCAACTTGCAAAGCAAAGTCTGACATTTTAAACTTATTAGAAACATTTTCCTCTATGTTAGATGACATCTTCTAACCTTCGAATTGTATCATTATAAAGCGGGATTTTGGCAATTTCTTGTTCCGCTTCATCACCGAGCATTTTTATAACTATCGCTAGGCACGCAGGCAAAATAAGTGACCCAGATATAGTGTGGAGCTTCATTTTTTGAGCTATGATTTCTGTTCCCTGATAAAAGCAACTTGAACTCTATCAGACACTTTAACGTTTTTTTCGAAGTACCTCGCTTGTTTAGAATGCAGTTCCATCAGCCTTTTGAAATAGTTCAAATCTTTTCCTTCAAGGTGTGCATGTTTTGTGGTGAAATGCCGCTTCAATTTGCTGGGAACCGTGGCTTCGTTTGATAGTTTCTCATCGCATACAACACAATTTGGAACAGGACAATCTTTATCTCAACACCAAGAAAAGCCCCGACTCAAATAACTGCCCATATACATGCGAGAAACCTTAACAATCTTACTTGGCTTGGTAGGTACTGCGGATTAAGCTCAAATAAGGCTGATGGTTCAAAAGATAAACGCTTATCTTTGCCACTTGGGTATTTTTTGCCCAGACGCGCACGTTCTCTCGGGTTAATTCCCACGAGTTTCGCCTTCTCGCATATTTGATTCTTCACTCGAGAGTCACAGTTTCGGTAAGCTTATTGGGAAGAATAAACAAATCATCGTGGGAATGCTCTTGAAAAATTCCATCCCTTCTCCATCATGCATGCATTATTCACTAGTCTCCCATAGTTCTCGCAAAAGTATCGTTCCGTTTTTGTCTTGGACGTATTTCCAGAGGCGGATTTATGCACAGGCGCATGAGGTGCTAGCTGCGGGCCTCGCAAATGGAACCTCGTCCAAAAATGAGCCTCACCAAAGGTCGGCAAGAAGGCCGGTCAGGTAAAGATTTCCCGGACCAGAAAACAACTGCCAGTCCGCGGCTGCTTCATTATAAACTACATTTTTAATTACTAAGTATTAACTTTCTGCTCTCTTATCATTTTCAATTATTTGTATTTTCGCACCCTGAGGTGACGTGAGATTAATGAATATATTTTTAGGGATGTATTTGCTTTTCAATAACAAATTAAGAAATTTTAGTTGAATAACTCTATAAAAAACAGCAGAAATTCCCAGAGATTAAAAACGGCTGAGGTATGGAGCATTAAAGAGAGAGTCAACCAGAAATAGGATTTTACTAATATAGATAAAAAAATATAAATAACATGAATACTGCGGCCAATTTATTTTCATTTAATTCATATCTTCGGTCATTTCGAGCAATTTTTAATCTTATTTTCTATCTTTAGCACTCTATATAATTATTAATTAATTACCGAGGACAACAATACCAGTACCAATGGAATCTTAGTATTGAAATATCAAAAAATTTACCAAAACTCGAGTATAAATTCCAAATAAGAGCAAATTCGCATGAGATTGAGTATTCGACGGTAATAATAGGAATTCTGATTCATTTTGGCGTCTTTTAGCGTAAATTTCGTGTCGATAACTTAATTTAAACATATTTTAAAGAGTAAAAGAATAAAAGCCTTCAAACCAAAAAGGGGATTTTATGAGAAACGAAATTCATCCTCTGGAGTCAAACCCGTGACCTCATTCGAAATTATTTTTAGTCATAACGTAGAGATTTATTAACGCTGAAATCCTGAGGAATTTCAGGGTTCAAAGTTAATTTATAATCGAGTTATTCACAAAGTTAGAGCGTTACGCATCATAATGATCATTACGATATTATAATATGTACTAGTAAAAGGTGCTTGTATCCTGCAAGCATTTCATTTCATCTTGAAAAAACATTCATTTTTCAGAGATATTTCATCATTGGAAATATTTTTTTAATTCTAAAGATTTCACTTCTGCGCCCATTCCGTTCTTTCCTTATGTAAAAATAATAGAGTAAAACAATCCCTAAAATTTGCAATTTTAAGAATATTATACATTTTCCACAGAAGGATGCTAAGTCACACATTTCTGCCAAATTTTAAAGTTGTAGCTTCATTCATCCATCATTCTTCTGTCCGAAGACAGGTTTTAACTGAATCGCTGCCTCCATTTCTCTCTCCCCCTAGAAGCCTCTTTTATATCTCTATAAGTATTATATCCCTGCTTTATATTATCTAATATTCCTATTCTTTTTCTCCCTCTTCCTCTTCTTCCACTAATATTGCCTTCTAAGATCTTCCTTTGTAAACACTGCCTTCTCAATATGTGCCCTATCCAATTTTCTTTTCTTTTCCTGATTGTTTTTATTAGCAATATCATTTCTAATACTTCTTCATTTCTCTTCCTCTCTCTCCATTTCACTTTCATCATTCTCCTCCATACCCACATCTCAAAACTTTCTAAATATTTTTCCTCCTTTCTCTTTACCGTCCATGTCTCTGCACCATAAAGAGCTATGCTCCATATGTAGCATTTTGCTAATTTCTTCCTTGTTTCTAAATTTATTTTCTTGCATGTGAGAAGCTCCTTCTTCTCGTTAAATGCTGCTTTTGCCATTGCAATCCTACTTCTGATGTCCTGTATACTACTTCCATCCTGCGCTAAAATACTGCCAAGATATTTGAAAGTACTTGCTCGTGTTTCTCATTTATCCACTGTTCTCTGGCTTTATCTGTTTCCCTTCTTAAAGCATTATTTAACTCCTTGTATTTTCTTTGGCCTTGTTCAGTGTTTATGTTCTTCCACTTTCTCCGCTCTTCCATTTTTTGCAGCATCGCTGCTGTGATCCAGGGTTTTTTTATTCTTTCACCCGTTACCTTTCCTACCTTCTTTTCCATTACATCTTTAATGTTGCTATGGATGTATCTCCACTCCTCATCTACATTCTTCCTATTTTCTTCAGCTCTCTCCCCCAACCTTTCCTCCAGCTCTATCATGATAGCCTCCTTGTTTTTAAGGAGTTCCTCTAAGTTACATTTTTTGTTAACTCTTATGTTTCTCTTAATGCTCTTCAGTCTACATTGTGTATTTGCCACCAAAAGGTTGTGGTCGGAATCCATATCTGCCCCTGGTAATGTTTTCACATTTTTAATGCTATTTCTAAATCTTCAATTGACTAGTATGTAATCTCTGGTAACGTCTCTGGTCTCCTGGGCTTCTCCATGTGTAAAGTCTCCGCTGGTGATGCTTAAACCATGTATTAGTTACAATCAATCTATTTCTATGGCAGAATTCCACAAGTTTCTTCTCTCTTTAATTTCTCTTCCATAGTCCATATTTTCCCGCTATGTTATCTTCCTGTCCCTCTCCGACTACACTGTTCCAGTCTCCCATTACTATGGTGGTGGTCCTTCCTTTTCCCTCCCCCTCCAATATCTCCATAATCTGTTCATATATTTCATCTACTTCGTCGTCGCCAGCATTAGTCGTTGGCATATACACTTGAATTATAAGCATTTCCACTGGCTCCATCTGAAGTTTTACGGCTATTAATCTAAGATTAACTGTAACTACCTTGCTAATTCTTTCAGCTATCTCTTTTATCATTATAATCCCCACTCCCTTTTCCTTTTTCTCTCCTCCCGAGTAAATAATCTTAAATTCGTCTGAATTTATCTCGCCTTCTCCTTCCCACCGAACTTCACTAAGACCTACTATACCTACATTATTCATTCTCATTTCCCTTTTTAAGTTCTCTAGTTTACCCCCTGAATTCATAGTCCTAACATTCCATGTGCCTACTTTTAATTTCTCACTACTTGCTTTCTTATTAATGTTACATTTCCTCTGTGCATCCCCTAGGGTAGTCCCCACCCGGAGATCCGATTGGGGGACTATTTTACCTCCGGAATATTTTACCCCAGAGAGATCCATAGAGGTATTTGCAGCTTTTCAGCCTATCATTGGATATATAATGAGGTAGTTTCCCCTTGCTTTCCTCATCGCAGTTTCACAGAGTGATTACCCATCTGTAGCTGTTCAGATCCACATGATCACCACCTGCAGAGGTACTGTGCAAGCTGCTGCCCTTGCACAGGGGGATGTAAAACCCCCAAGACTGCTTCTTAGTCTGACTCTTCCCCTCAGACCTTTCCGGCTTGGATGGTCCTACCAGGAGAATTATCTCCCGCCGGCATAGCTCTTTGGTTCATAAGAGTACACAAACCCTCCCACCTCTGGAAGGTTATGCGGTCTTTTAAATGCAAATTTATGAAACTCTGCAGAGATTTCCATGTTTTCCATGCATCGAAATGGAAAATTGAGGTCAAAAATACTCCGCTAAAAATTTAAATATTTGGAATTTTCGAGTTTTCTGGTTGGTTGCACTTAATAACCTATCATCCTGGCAAATTTCAGTTACTTGGCATATCTAGCAATACCTTAGGTTTTATATTATATATACATATATCTATAATAAATAGCTGCTTCTTACGGAGGATATATATAATAAATACTAGTCATCGGTTCTTGCATACGGAAAGCATTGGGAGCGCCTGGAGTCGAACCGAGGATACCTACATAAGATGTCTCATATTATCCGAAGGCCTACTCATGACATCTACAAACCCTAAAAATTTCAGCGCAATATTCCTCTTAGTATTGTCTGCGCACCCAAATATGTTTTCCCTTTGCTTTTAAATGTAACGGCCTGAGAGTGACGTCATGACACTAAGTTAGTTTTCAGTTAGTTGCACTAAGCTCTCGTTCCCTTTTGTTAACACGTAAAATAAATTCCCGAAGGAAAGCATTGTCTCGTAGTCATGACATAAATATTGGGCCATTGTTATGAATTGTATAAAATCCCGTTATTATGCAGTAAAAAGCAAATAACTGGACTAATTCGGCACGAATTCGTGTTCTACTTTCAGGAAAAATAATCTTAGTTCTTTTTCCCGTCTTTTAATTCAGATCCGGAGTTTGTGCCTTAATTAAAAGTAATTTTAAAATGCAATTATAAAAAGGCTAGTACGGATTGAAACGATTTTCTAATGGGACTTGAAAATGGACGTTTTGGGGTGTAAGGGAAAATTTTGGAATTTTCGATTTTTTCTGATGGTTTTGGACCACCACCAAGTTTCCTCCAAATTTCAGCTCTGTGGAATATCTAGAAGTACCTTAGGTTTTATATCATATATAATATCTATAATAAATAGCTGCTTCTTATGGAGGATATCATTATATATCGACATTTCTTACAGAGGAGGAGGATATAACATCCTAGTAGAAGGTGCTTGCATACTGCAAGCATTTTATCTCACCTTGAAAAAACATTAATTTTTCAGAGAGATATTTCATCGTGAGTAATATTTCTTTAATTCTAAATATTTCTCCTCTTGACCAGTTTTCGTTTTTTCATTATGGAACAATAATGATAATTGATAGTAGCTCAATAACTTTGGCTAAGATTAATAAAGGTAAAGTACTCCTTTAGCCAAACAATTAGAGGGTTACCCTTGCAACCCTCTAATTGTTTGGCTAAAGGAGTACTTTACCTTTATGAACAATAATGAAGTAAAACAATCACTAATTTTTTGCAATTTTGGGAATATTATACTTTTTCCACATTAGGTTAATAATTCCACACATTTCTGCCAAATTTTAAATTTATAGCACAATTAGAAGTAAAATAACATTTATCTAATTGTTTAAATTTGAATAATTTTTAACGGCCGCAATAACGATTTCATGGATACAATGAAATGTTTATTCGTTTATATAAACTGAACTCTAACGAATTTAGAAATGCCAACTCCCTAACTCACCGCTCATCCTTAGTACCTAAACATTTACGTATTTGTTTAAACTTTAAGAATTTTTAACTGCCAAACAAATTAAAATATCGAAATTTATATAATTACTATTTCGTTTTTTTAGAAATCCTACCTCTACACAAAATCCTACATAAGAAAAAAATTTCGAAATTATTTTCTTAGGTAGGATTTTGTGCAAAACCTAATAGAAAAAACGTAAAATCTTGAAAAAGTGCAACAATGTGGACGATAAAAATTCGCAATTGTTTAAACAAAATTTCAAGGTTTATGTATTTCCGCATGCGCTACGGAGTTAAAATTTCTTTAATAAGTAGAATTTGTAAAAATAAAACAAAGACGGATTACACAAATTTTGATAAATTAATTTGTTTGGCAGTTATAAATTCTTAAAGTTTAAACAAATAGATAACTATTTAGACATTATGGGATGAGCTATGAAGCTGAAATTTTCAAGTTATGTACACAGTAGTACATTTTCACAAATAAACATTTGAATCTTTCCATAAACATATCGCGGCGGCCGTTAAAAATGTTTAAAATTTAAACAATTGGAAAAATATTATTTCACTTCTAGATGTACTACAACTTTAAAATTTGGCAGAAATGTGTAGTATTAGTAACCCATAATGGAGAAAGTATAAAATTCCTAAAATTGCAAAGTTTTGGGATTGTTTTAATCTATTATTTTTACATAAGGGAAAAACGAAAATCGCTCCGGAGGTGAAATATTTAGAATTAAAAAATATTTGTAATGATGAAATATGAAAAATTCATGTTTTTTTTATGTTGAGATGATATGCTTGCAGAATGCAAGCACCAACTACAAGTATGATATATCCTCCTCCTCTGTAAGAAACGTCGATATATAATGATAACATATAGGAGGATACTAATGTTTAGGCACTTTCAGATGAGCTGGTGATTAGAATTTTTTTCATAGGTAGGATTTTGTGCAAAATGGACTAGAAAAAACGAAAATCTTAAAAAGTGCAACAATGCGGCCGCTAAAAATTCGCAATTGTATAAACAAATTTTCAACGTTTATGTATTTCCAAATGTGCGACGGAGCAAAAAATTTTTTAGAAGTAAGGTATATAAAAAAACGAAATAGGGATTATAGAAATTTTGCTATATTTATTTGTTTGGCAGTTAAAATTCTTAAATTTTAAACAGATAGCTAAATGCTTAGACACTACGCCGGAAGTTAGGGAGCTGAAAGTTTTAAATTATTTAGAGGTTAGTTTATGTAAACGAATACACATTTCAATTTATCAGTAAAATTTTTATTTTGGCCGTTAAAAATAATTTAAATTTAAACAATTAGATAAATGTTAATTCACTTCTAATTGTACTATAAATTTAAAATTTGGCAGAAATTTGTGGCATTGTTAACTCAATGTGCAAAAAGTATAATATTTCGAAAATTTAAAAATTTAGTTATTGTTTTACTCCATTATTGTTCCCTAATGAAAAAACGAAAACCTGTCCAGAGGAAAATCTTTTGAATTAAGGAACTATTTCTCATGATGAAATATCTCTCTGAAAAATTAATATTTTTTTCAAGGTGAGATGAAATGCTTGCAGTGTACAAGCACCTTCTACTAGTATAAAGATATCCTCCTCTGTAAGAAACGTCTATATATAATGATATATAATATATAGGAGGATACTAATGTTTAGGCACTTCCAGATGAGCTGGAGATTCGAAATTTTTGCCTAGGTAGGATTTTGTGCAAAATCGACTATAAAAAACGAAAATCTTGAAAAAGTTCAACAATTCGGGCGCTAAAAACTCGCAATTGTTAACACAAATTTTCAAGGTTTATGTATTTCCGAATTTTTTTATAGGTAGAATTTGTAAAAAAAACTAAATAGGGATTATACAAATTTTGATATTTTAATTTGTTTGGCAGATAAAAATCCTTAAAGTTTAAACAAATAGGTAAATGTTTAGATACTACGGGGCAGGATAGGGAGCTGAAATTATTAAGTTATTTAGAGTTTAGTCTATATAAACGAATAAACATTTCATTGTAACCATAAAATTCTTATTGCGGCCGTTAAATATTATTTAAATTTAAACAATTAGATAAATGTTATTTCACTTATAAATGTGCTATAAATTTAAAATTTGGCAGAAATGAATGGTATTATTAACCCAATGTGAAAAAGTATAATATTCCTAAAATTTCAAAAATTAGCGATTGTTTCACTCCATTATTTTTCCATAAGGAAAAAACGAAAATCGGTCCTGAGGAGAAATCTTTTGAATTAAAGACATTTCCCATGATGAATAATCTCTCTGAATAATTAATGTGTTTTCAAGGGGAGATGAAATACTTGCAGTATGCAAGCACCTATTACTAGTATTTTATATAATGACTTCCCATTCTTCCTCCCTTTCTCCCATTTTCCTACCTCGTATTTTAAGTATCGGGTGTCCCAGAAGTCCGGCCACATAGGACAACTTTGTTATTTTGCAGAATATCTAAAAATAATAAGAGATCCAAGTTTTTTCCAATAGGCTATTTTTTAGGAGAAATGTTGATTTTTTTTGCCTAGGGCCTTCCGTTCGACCGCTACTCGCTTGGCTCATCAATGGTTAAGTGACTGCGGAAATTCCTACGTCCACATAAAGGAGCTATGTGAGGAGGCAAGAAGTGTGAATTATGCAAGAGAGTGTGGCATTTGACAAATGTTAACAACAATTGATATCAATTGCTGGCATTAAAATGGATTTGTGTGGCCGCTAATGCCTAACAATGAATTAATTAATTTACTGGTGATTTCGGTGGAAACTGTAATTGTTGATGTTGCCGGCTCATTTTAACGTTCATTTTTCATTGTTGGTGTTTGGAGACGTGACAGTCACACCGGAAATTTCAGTTTTCAAGTGGCAGTTCTGGAGTACAGGCGGAGAAATGTACGCAGCGCGTGATAAGGCGGAAATGGTGATTCTTTACGTGTCCGGCTTGAGCCTTCGTAGACCAGCAAGGGAGCATCACCGTCGTCATCCGGAGCAACCGGAACCGTCAGAGAAAATGATACGCAATGCTTTCAATCGCTTCAACGAAACTGGAAGCGTGAATGACAGGTCTCGTGCAGGACGGCCGCGAAGTTCTAATGGGGCTGAAGAGGACTGGCTGTCCTCGCTAAAGTTGCCGCCAGTCTTCGACGATCCACCCGTCAAATTTCCCAAGAAATTTGGATTAGCAAAAGTTCTGTCCAGCGGATTCTTGCCAAGGACAGAATCTACCCGTACAAAACTTTCGTTCAACATCTGCACGGAGACGACGCAGACAGACGGTTGGAATTTTGTGAGTGGTTTCAGGGAACTCGACAAATTTTGAGAAACCTTGAGGGATATTCTGTTCAGCGATAAAGCGTGCTTCCATCTTAATGGTTCCGTAAATAGGCACAACTTTGTGTATTGGTCCGAGACAAATCCCCCTGCAGTTCAAGAAGGGCACTATTAAATTGATCTGCGGATCAACGTGTGGTGTGGAATTTTTGGTGACAAAATTTTGGGGCCTGTCTTCTTATATTAGATGGACGTCTGACAGGTGAGATTTACCTTCATCTCTTAGAAACCAATTTGCTGCCTTTCTTGGACAAAATGCCCCAGACGAGTGTCTGAAGTTTTACTTCCAACAAGATGGAGCGCCGCCTCATTATTCTAACACGGTGCGCAGATGGTTCGATTCGTTTCTGCCGGGAAAATGGATCGGACGAAGGGGCCCAGTGGAGTGGCCGCCACGTTCTCCTGACCTTACACCCCTTGATTTCTTCCTTTGGGGACACTTGAAATCAGTTGTTTACTACAGAAGGCCAAGAAGCCTTGAAGAACTTAGGGAGAACATCCGTGCAGCATGCGCAGAAATTACTCCGCAAACATTGCTACGTGTACGGAGAAGCTTGAGGGAACGAATCAGAATGTGTGTACGCCAGCATGGATACCAATTTAAAAATTTATTGTAAATGTGCAATAAACACTGCTGCATGAGTTTTTGGACTTTTTATTCATTTTTGTTGCAACTCCTATTCACATAGCCGGCTTCTAGCTCCTTTATGTGTACGTAGGAATTTCCGCAGAATCACTTAGCCATTGATGAGCCAAGAGAGTAGCGGTCGAACAGAAGGCCCTAGACAAAAAAATCAACATTTCTCCCAAAAAATGGCCTATTGCAAAAAACTTTGATCTCTTATTATTTTTAGATATTCTGCAAAATAACAAAGTTGCCTATGTGGCCGGACTTCTGGGACACCCTATACTTAAAAAATGAGGGAGGAAAATGGGAGAAAGGGAGGAAGAATGGGAAGTGCCTTAGATTTAATATTTAATTCACGCATACCCGTCATATTGACGGGCTTTTGTACTAGTGTTATTAAATAAAAGAACGTTACTCCTTTCAACGATGGGGGTTGATGAACTGTATATAATAATAGCTTTAATTTAGTACTTCTAAAGAGAATCAGTAGATTCTATTATAATGCAACTGATTTAAAACTAAGGCGTAAACTTATAACGACGTCAAAATCCAAAAACAGCAAATATTAGAGAATTGTGAAAAAAGTAATGTCGAGTTGGAGCTGAAATTTTTTAGTTATTTACAGTTTAGTGCACATATCCAAAAAAGAATTTGAAAATCTCGATGAATGTTGTTGCGGCCGTTAAAATTTTTAAGATTTTAAACAAATAGATAAATATTATTTCACTTATAGATAAGCTACAACTTTTAAATTTTGCAGAAATGTGAGGCTTTGGTGTGGAAAAAGTATAATATTCTTGAAATTGTAAATTTTATGGTTTTACATATATATATTCATATATATATATATATATATATATATATATATATATATATATCCTATATCCTCCGTAAGAAGCAGATATTTATAATAGATATAGATATATAGGATAAATCATGTAAGACCTAAGGTACTTCTAGAAGCGCTACAGAGCTGAAGTTTGGCATAAAGATAGGTCATTGGATATTACTTTTCGAAAAAACTCGAAAACATTATATTTAAGGGATATTTTTGACCCCCAATGACCAATTTTAAGCACCCATAAGAAAAGCATTGAAATGGGTGCAGGGCTTTATAAAATTGATTTTTTAAATTAGTTACAATTAAGATAGAGTCAAATTCATGCTGAATTTAGATAAAAACTAGATTTTAATCATAAAAATATGAAAGGTTTTTCGGTTTTCAACAATGAAAAATATTATCTACGATAGCAACAATTACAATGCCCTTCATACGGTTAGCCTTTTACCTTGAAGTTTAACATTCAACACATTCAAATGTGCTGTTATGTCCGTTAGAAACATAAGGTTTACAAGCCATTCATTATTCTACAACTGAGAATATTTTTTTTTAATTGCATGGAGAAGGATCTTAATTTCAACTAAACAATCGACAAAATGAAACATTTCCCCTACTCAGCCACCGAACGTTGCAATGCATTACAAGGTTACCGTAATTGGATTCCATTTCTTCCAAAAGAGATTCGAATCTCCTTTGTGTGACGAGCGAGCGAGAATTGTATTAATTATATTTACTACCGTGGACAAAACGTTACTTAGAACATTTGAAGAAATTTTACATCATAATTTTCTTTGTGAATTACGCAATTAAAAGTTAAAGTAGGCCTACCTAACTTTTTTGGGGTAGCTGGACATAACAAATATTTTTACTTATTGCAGGTGACCCATCAGTAGTCACAGAAAACAATTTTTTCTTTAGATCCAACTCCTTCCCATTTCCAAAATCTGCGAACTCCTTTTGTGGTTCCGAACATCGGAGAAACGACACACACTTCTTCTATCACCCAGTTACGCTCTGCTGAATAAAATCGTGCAACCGTCAAACGGGCAACATCATTTATGTCTGTGCTCTCGTCAAGAGAAAACTAACAACGTCACATTTGCAGAAGTCATTTTTCAACTGCTCATCTATATTGTCAACTGAAGAAGTTACACGACGCTGGACACTTCGAGCTGAAAGCGGCACATCTCGAATTCTAGCTATAATATCCGTTTTGTTCGGAAAACTTTCAAAAATGTCTTCGTCACATTGCAAAAGGCTTTCTTTCAAAAACTTTCCATCAGTAAATGGCTTACCTTTTAAAGCATTGCACAATGCAGATGTATAGCTTGCTTTGGAGGAATTTTCATGTTTTCAAAAATTTCACAAAACCACCCTTTTGTTTTTCGAACGACATAACAGTTTTTTATATGTTCAGTTCTATCCGCAACGTCCATGTTTGATAAAGACAATTTATATTTTGTTTTATAATGTCTTTGAACACTATAAGTACGTAAAACAGTATCTTCACTACATAAGGCACACACAACTCGTTCACCATGCTGTACAAAACCGTACTTGTCTCTCCATTCTTCCTGAAACAGTCTTGATTTTTTTGGTTTTACATTGTTAAATTAGGGTAATAATAATTGTTTGTAAATAAGTCACTTCAGAAAAGCTATTAAATCACTCTAACATAGTTAAGACTTCCACGGTGTTAATGCTCCTTCAAGTTAACATGTGCAGTCGGCGAAGTGAAAAGACGAACTAAAGCTAGCGATGTCTGAGGGATAGAACGACTTATCACATTCACTACATTGTAACTCAAAAGTGAGTGGATTCCACCGCTCCGTCTAAAAAGATAATTTACATTGTATATGAATTACGACCCATTGCATTCAACATTCTTGTAATGGTTGCTTACCTTTTACAAGTAAATTCTTTTTCATTGTCGCTAATTTTCTAAGATACAAGGCTAGCCATATTGAAAAAAGAACGACCGGTTTCACTATGATTGTGTCTGTTAATTTAAAATTGCTAACATATATTATTGTCCTTCATACTACATACATTTTTACAGTTTCTTCGCGTGACACCCAAAATCTCTTCGCGTGCCACCCTGTGACATACGTGCTATTGGTTGCCGACCCCAGGCCTAGTACATACACGCGTTATTTTTGTCACACAAATACGCGTGATCAATTTAATTTTCCATTCGAATGTATTTATAATATTTTATAACGCTAAATTATGAAATTTGGGAACACAAATATCATTTTAGATTAGTCATTGAAAGTTTTCATAATATTGATAGCTAACGATTGAAAGACTTTTAATAGAGACACTAACCAATTCTGTTTTGATCAACCTGAAAAAAAACTGTGTGACGGGCTAGGGTTTCTCGGAGAGGAAAGGGCACAAATGAAAGTTACACGTAATAACACAAACACCTTTAATCGCCTGGGGAGCACACTACCCTCTGTAAGCTTCCACAAGAAAAGAGAGAACTGATGCGCACCCTGTTGGCTGCGCGCAAAAACAAAATAAAATGAAGAGCAATGTCCGTTATCGGTCTGGTCTCGTTACATCCTCCCCCTTAGAATGGCATGTACGACCTCGAATGCAATTCTACAAGGTCTGCCACTGGCGGCATCTCCTAGGTGGCTGCATCCTAGTAGGTAGCGCAGGTATGTGGTAAGCCACCGATGAAGGCACCGATGTCCTGGAAGGCACCGATGATGTAGAATACACCGATGACGTGGAAGGCACCGATGTCCGGGAAGGCACCGATGACGTAGAAGGCACCGATGTCCGGGAAGGCACCGATGACGCAGAAGGCACCGATGTCCTGGAAGGGAACGATGTTCTGGAAGACACCGATGACGTGGAAGGCACCGATGTCCGGGAAGGCACCGATGATGTAGAAGACACCGATGACGTGGAAGGCACCGATGCAGGTTTTGGAGCTGATTGCTGTTGCCGTGGACGGCCTCGTTTCCGCAGCGGTCGTAATAGACACGGATCAGGGGCACCATGAGTGGCGACAAAGGGAGTCAAGGACGACACATGGTAAACGCCAAGAGAGATATTAGGTGCTTCAGGAGTTGCAAGCTGATATGTCCTCGGTAAGACCTGCTTGCTAATCAAATATGGGCCATCTCGTCGAGGGGCAAACTTTGAAATGTAGCTATGTTTGGCTTTACTTAACGCGTGTATCTCGACCAGAACCCTATCGTCAATCTTAAAGTTAATGCCGCTTCTTCTTTTCTCGTCAGCGTATGATTTTGAGCGATCTTGCTGAATTTCATGCTTTTCCTTCGCTTCTCTCAGTGCTTTCGCAAAGGTTTTCAGGTACGGAGTAATTTCCTGTGACTCGAAGCAGTCGATTATCTGCTTAATTTCTGGATCAGCCAGCTGCTCCTGTCTGATTACTTCTGCAGAGGTGGTCGGCATGTCGACAGTCACAGAACAGATATTCATATCCTCGTATTGGCCTGGTGGACGTGATAGCGTGTCAGCCACTGCGTTACATCGCCCTGGAGTGTATTCTACTTGAATATCGTATGACTGTAGAGATAGGGCCCATCTTGCCAGGCGACCACTAGGTGACTTGAGTGTCATGAGCCAGCGGAGAGGTTGGTGATCAGTAACAACTGTCACAGGTGCTCCTTCTAAGTATCCCCGGAACTTTTCCAAGGCCCAGACAACTGCCAACGCCTCCCTCTCAGTCGTACTATAATTGCGCTCAGGGGCAGTCAGCAGTCTGCTCGCATACTCGACGGGGCGTTGGTCTGGAAGCTCCCCTGGAGTAGAACCGCTCCCAAAATGTAAGCGCTTGCGTCTGTTCGGAGCACATATGGCAGTGTATGGTCTGCTTGCCGAAGGATGGGCGGTGTTGTTAGTAATTTCTTGAGCATCATGAATGCATCATCTTGACTCGGTCCCCAATTCCATAGAGCATTCTTTTTCGTCAAATCACTTAGAGGTCGAGCAACACTGGAATAGTTGGGCACAAACCGTCGGAACCAGGACCCTGTCTGCAGAAACGTTATGTGTTCTTTGACATTCTTAGGAGCTCTCATTTCTGCGATGGCGGCTATCTTACCGGGATCTGGTTTGATTCCTTGAGGTGAAATAAGATGGCCAAGATATTTTACCTCCGACGACCCAAGTGTGCACTTTGACCTATTAACATATAACCTGAATTGTTGCAGGCGACTGAACACTTGGCAAAGGTCTTCCATGTGTCCATCAAAGGATGACGATAAAATGATCAAATCATCCAAGTACGCCAGTACCTGGACATCTCTAAGACCAGATCGGAGACGGTCAATCAGCCTTTGAAAGGTGACAGGAGCATTTCGGAGACCAAATGGCATGTGTTTGAATCGGAAGTGGCCCAAGGGCGAGATAAACGCAGTTTTGTCTCTGTCTTCAATCTTGACAGGAACCTGCCAATACCCTGAACGTAAGTCAAGCGTAGTCATGTACAGGGACTGCTTTGCTGCGTGAAGTAGGTCATCTACACGAGGTAAAGGGTATCTGTCTGGAACCGTCAGACTGTTCAGGCGTCTGTAATCAACGCAGGTCCAAAAGGTTCCGTCCTTTTTGGGCACGAGGACGACGGGAGCTGCATAGGGAGAATCACACTCCTCGATGATGTCCTCAGCCAGCATTCTCTCAAGTTCCTGCTGAAGAAACTCCTTTTTGGCAGGCGACAGCCTATATGGGGGTACAGCGATTGGAGTATCATCGGTTACCTTAATAGCATGCTCCGCAAATGGAGTGGGCTCCTTGCTAGAAGAAAAGACATCTTCATATTCAGCGAGAAGTGCGGTGATGCGGCGTTTCTGGTCCTCATCCAAATTCTGTCCTTCATCATCCCGTAATGGCAGGTTGCTGACGTGGATGTTGCTCACAGGTACAGATGTAGCAATATCTTCTTCTCGTACAAAACCGTGGCGGCTACTGGGATCTTCCTTGAAGAACCATTCATGTCCGGGAAGATCCAGAACCATGCCAGCACTTCGGATAAAATCTATGCCAAGTAGCATCCGGCTCTCCGGATGAACCGGAATTGCGATCAAGGTCGTGAGGATTGTACGGTTGACGACAGAAATTTCCACAGAAAAACTCCTGGCTAATACGCGATGCGTTTTTCCATCAGCTAACTTCATGTCCAGGGAAGTCTCGCTGAACGGACGCCCTCGAGAAATTAATATATGATAAAGCTGTGCACCGGCTATACTTCTCTGGGAGCCAGTGTCAAGACAAGCTAGACCATCCAGTCCTAAAATCTGGACCGGGAGCATGGGTCGCGATGAATCATCATCAATAGAGAAGGTTGACTGCATGAAATTGAAGGATGAGACAATCGTACTTGCAGTTTTCATGGGAGGCGCACAGTTAGAGCAGTTGCTTCTGACGTAACCTGGGACACCGCACCCAAAACACGTTATTTGTGGTTTTGGCGAATCAGATTTTGGGGTTTGGGGTGATGATTTTACTGATTGTACAACATCACCCTTAGCTGCCTATGCTTACCTGCAATCTGATTTAACGTGGCCGAAATATTTACAGTAACTACACCTCGGACGCTGTTTCTTCTCCGGTCGGTCTCTACCTTCATTACTACTGGCATCCTTTGATGGTCGCACAACCTCACGCCCTGAGTGTTCAATGTCTTTTGTACGTTGCAAAAGACTCTTGAATGAGTCGAAATCGCTAGGTAAAAGTCTTTTCCTAACTTTTCTATTCATTTACCCGTATACAATATCTAATTGCGCGCGTTTTGGCAAGGTATACGGTAATTGTGACAGGAGGGCGCGAATGTGGCATACAAAAATCTCGCTTGTTTCATTTTCGTGTTGCTCACGTGCAAAAATCTCTCTGAAGACGAGATGAGGCGGCAATTTGCGAGAGAACGCGTCTCGAAACGCGCACACGGCACCGTCCCAGTCCGAAATATCTCTCTTTATACCCTGCCACCATGTCGCAGCAATGCCATCCAGAAGCATTGAGACACCACATAATGCATTTTCTTCGCTGACATTTGCGCAATCCTTAAAGGTCAAAACCGAGTCTAAGAATGCGTCAACATCAGACGAAGCACTGCCGTTAAATCGAGAAGAACATTTAGACAAATTGCCGCTACTTGGTGTAACAAGGACGGGGCTCGTCAATTGCCTATCAAGAACAGTCATTCTTGCCGAGTCCGTAATTTGCGCAATCAGCACCTGAAATTGTTCGTTTGATAACGTCAAGGCTGGCGGAGATTCACTCGTTCCTTCCGTGGGTGATGATTTAGATTTCTAAACTAATCCACGCAGGAAACAATATCACTCAGCGGAAATACGGAAAAATTCGCTAGGCGGCAAGGCCCAAGGTCGCAGCGCGGAAAAAGCAATATGGCCGCACAAAGGAACAACCACGTGGAAGAACGCAGTTTGGCCAAAAAAGCAATATGGCCGCGAGTAAAACAATATGGCCACGCGGAAGAACACAATGCCGCAGCGCTGAAGGACAGTTAATTGTCGCAGCGCGAAAGGACAAATATTTTCGCAGCGAGCGAATAATATCACGTGGAAATAAGAAATTTACGGACACACGTATCGCACTAAATTTCACTGTAGGTGGAAGTAGGCGAAGAAGTATCGCTTCGCCGAAGGATACATAAAAAAACCACGTGGCAGGATGTATAGCACTAACACGTAGGAAATAAACAGCACACACCAATTATGGCCAAAAATACAAATTTGAAATTTACGGAAACGTATCACACTAAATTTCACTGTAGGTGGAAGTAGGCGAAGAAGTATCGCTTCGCGGAAGGATACTTAAGAAAACCACGTGGCAGGATGTATAGCACTAACACGTAGAAAATAGACAGCACACGCTAATTATGGCCAAAATACAAATTTGAAATTTGCGGACACAAGTATCGCACTTAACTTCGCTGTATATGGTACTAAGTGAGGAGGTATCTATACACAACACGGAATTGGTTGCGCTGCTTCCGGAATCCGATGCTCAGATCTGATGAGTGTTGGAAACGCATATATTCCTTTGCACACTTTTATCTGCTCCCGAGCCGCGAGTTGGGCGCCATTTGTGACGGGCTAGGGTTTCTCGGAGAGTAAAGGGCACAAATGAAAGTTACGCGTAATAACACAAACACCTTTAATGTTATAATCTCTAAATAATTGGAGCATACAAACATCTGACTAAAAAGTAATGAACTTACATTCATTTAATTTAAAATAATTATATGGAAAGTAGGCATCATAAGTCCCGCAGTTGTATAAAACTCCTTAAGCCAAAAAAATTGTAGGGTAAGCCCTGTGCATTTCGCCCACTAAGTGGGCATCTTCAGGGGAGAACCTGCCTTGGCAGTGAACAAGGTTCAACTGCGACAAAGTTAGAGGAGAGGTTTAAAACGAAGAACGAAAAACAAATGAGGGACGAAAAGAATTTTATGCGTCAAGTTCGGTCAATTTGTATAAAGTTTTGTTAAAATCAGTATCTGTGTTCATAACATTGTTTCTGTTTTTATAGATACAATTTTTTTTGGCTTAAGGAGTTTTATACAACTGTTCAACTTGGAGCCAAAGTGATTACGAGCTACCATCTACTATCATAAGTCCCGTTTAGATCATTTTGGTCTCAGATTATTTCGATGTAAATTCAAGTCTTCTCTGAGAGCGAAATAATTTTTGCAAGCGTCACATTCCTACTTCATCCCATTCCTTTAATCAATTTTATAATGCTCTCGGCTGTAATACAGCAAAGGCTAAATATGTTGCATAATAAAAACGACGAACTTAATATGAGAGCGGATTGTTGGTTTAAAATTCACCGCCGGACCACAAATGAGTCAAAATGTGACAAAAACAATACGTCCAAGCATAAACACAGCCATTTCTCAAGCACTAATCCATCAAAAGAAACAACATTAACATTGAATCTCGCATGCTTTCGCGGAAATGCATTTCTTGCGTTCAATTCGTCTCGTGATGCGCATTTGCTATCTCATTCTATTATATCCTCATTACACGGCCTCATAATACGCTCACGATTAAAGGTCATCCGTCGTTGACCCCTCCGGACGTACCCATTACGCGGTTAAAGCAACGCGCTTTTCCATTCATACTTATCGCATATCTAAAGAAGAATCTAGTTACGACGCATCTATGTAGGCCGGCCTTGGTAGACGGGTTGTTTGAGTATCTGCCTACGCATACTAAAGTCACGGGTTCGAATCCCGCCGAGAATACGGATGTTTGTGTTCGTTATACTGGGTTATAAGTAAGAATGTACTAGATGGTCTAAATATCGCCGTTAAAATAAAGTCGAATTATTATTATTAATATTACAACATGAGAGAGAAAGAGTTTAATTTAAATGATTTTACGAGTTACGAGTTTCAAATTTAAATGATTAAAACAATAAAAGGCAATTAAGTGCCACTTGTATCATTCCAAGCGTGCAGTTGATTTCCATGCCGGAAACGATGATAATTGGAATGCGTTATAGAACGCAAAATATCTTTCACTAATTCTGTGACTATACGTACATCATGAACTACGTTTTAAATGGACACCAGCAATTAAAACGAATTTATAACGTGATAAATTGGAGGATTTAAATTTTAAGAACAAATGCGAGATATTTTTACGGTAAAACAGAATTATTTTGAGACAGAATTTCCCGCTGGTCCATTCAAAACATAACACGAGAGTGGGGCATCGTTACAGGTAAAAAGTCGGTTGCCCCATTACTCAAAACGTTCGCAAAAATAACAGATAGAGAAAAGACGTCATTATTCTTTCGCTGAAAATATAACCAGACAGCAGGTAAACACGCAGGTAAGGCACGAAAGAATCAAGGAAGAATATGAGATCACTTAATTTCGGGGAATTCGGAAGAAAAATTTTTATACGAGCCCAATCCTTATGGACATTTTCCAAATGCCAAGAAGGCAGAAGAGGCAGTTAAAAAACATTAACTTAATCCTTCGCCATTTATGTGCAAAACGGATGAAATTTTCAGTGAAAGGGCATCTTTTATACTTTTATAGAACGGCCAAGAGAAAAAGCAGAACGTCACTTCAGAATATGATGAGTAAAAAATTAAGTTAATAGTTCC
Source organism: Tanypteryx hageni (assembly GCA_028673005.1). Taxonomy (NCBI): domain Eukaryota; kingdom Metazoa; phylum Arthropoda; class Insecta; order Odonata; family Petaluridae; genus Tanypteryx; species Tanypteryx hageni. The sequence continues at coordinate 156,788,686 of CM054115.1, forward strand.
ATCCTATTCGTCAGGAATAAAAGAAATGGATTACGTGTTCAACTAAAATTTTAAAAAAGAAGAGAGTTTAAATAAAAATAAAACTCCCTATCAAAAATGAGATTTTTCAAACGTAAATTAACATGTAGTCCGCGAAAGTGGCAAAAAACACTTGCCAAATAAGAGGAGATAAGAGGTGAATAAAGCCGAGTCAGACCGAATGAGCTAATGCCCGGGATGGTTGGATGGACAAACATGACTTAAATGGGAGAGAGACAACTGGAGGGGAGGGGAGGGGGTGGTTTGGCGGAGTTGGACAAGGGCGATTCGACGAAATGGGAGAGGGGAGGTTGGACGGCTCATCACATTCAACCTGATCACTGAGTCATAAAGGGAAGAGAATAGAGCGACGTAAAATGAAAGGTGGGGCAAAATAGGATACAGGAATTTGGAATGGCAGGAGGAGATGATGTAAGCGCAGGACGTCGACGGGAAGTTCTAAGAGAACTTATCCCAAAAGGTGAGGGGAAACAAAACAACACGTTAATAGAGAAACGAGCGAAAAAACAAATGGCAGAAACACTAACGCTTATTCTTAGCATCCCTCAACTTTTAAGGAAGAACGATCGAATGAAATCACTGAACCCTTTCAAACTCATCGGGAAATATCATCGCTATTCTACCCGCCTTACATGTGAACATATGTCGTGCACAAACGTATAGGGTGGCCTAAAAGTCGGAACAAATTCATCTTAACCAATGTTCAGTTTGCCCTCTATGGCAATACTGAAAGTGCTTGAGCGCATGCCCAAGTCCCAAACCTCACTGTAATTTAAAAAGCTTGTTTAGTTGCGTTGCGATAGTGTCGTGCGTTTCATTATATCCAGATTCATTTTTTCAAATTTTTGGCGTTTCATTTTAAGACATATCCTTCTGTAAACCCAGTACTTCTAAACCTAACTGAAAAATGAAATATAAAGAGGGAACTGCTATCCGGAATTTTAACTTAACTTGAGAAGAATAGCTTAGGTTTACTCAGAAAAAGGTTTCAAAGAGGTTATTTTTAATTTGTGATGCTAGTGCTGCTATGCAAAAAAATCGGTACAACATACATTTCGAAAAACTTTCTCATGTACTACGAATGCATCTGGTCTCTCTACACTCTTTCCTAATTGGCAGGAACTCTTATTGCTACAAAAACAAAAAACCCGCGGAAAATTTCTTCTGCACGAAAATGGTATTAATATATTGCTTGTCTCATATACGTGAAAATTAATCTTGATAAATAGTTATACCATATATAAATATCAAGTAGATAATATGCAGGATGGCGAAGGCACATAGGCGCTGAAACAATTGCTGGACGAAGATTGTTGAGAGAACTTGGGAGAGTTGGGCGGTACCTTGGCGTAAAAATTGATATATTATTTCGCTGGACGCTCTACAGTTATTTTTAAGAAATATGACTTACGCAGTATAATTCATGGCTTTTAGCTCTATAACTGAGGGAATTTTAATAAAAATCGTTAAATCCATCAATCGACATTTTGTGAAAATCGACTAGAATACAATGCCCTTCATTGTTGCACTATATCGTTCATCCCTTCATGGTTTCTATTTTGGATAATTTTGTGCTTAAATGCCAAATATCATTCGATTTCCTTGCATCACCTAGGCTCTAGGGCCACGCACAGACAGATGGCATTACGGAAGCACTTTTTTGGACCCAAGGGCACCGGAAACGTGTATTTTCATTATGATCTCGAATCGATTTTTTCGCGATTATAATACTTTCTCATATACGTAGTATATAGAGGTTAAATCTAATTTAAAGTAAACAGAAGACTCCAGACTTCTGAAAGGAATTGCTTTGGGATCTAGCTTCCTTTGCGGATATTATGGGCTAGTTGAACATTCTAAATTTGCGCTTACAGGATGTCTTGTCTCTTTCCAACCATGTTCAGCTAGATATCATCTTTCAAAGTCAATTAAACGTTTTTAAAATGATTTAGCCCAAAAATGTTAGTCTCTTTACAGTCATATGCAACAAATGGAAAATGAAAAAAGTTTCATCGCATATTCCGAAAAACAAAAAATTTTAATTTCTGTATAGCTAAATTCCTTTGTGATAAGATTTGCTAACATTCAAGAAAACAAAAGAAACGCAATTTTCACGAACCTCATTGAAATTTACATTACAGATCTCGACGATTATCATGCAGAAATGCAGGCTTAAATCATGGATTATATAATCATACCGCACTGCAGGGGAAGTAGCAATTGTTACTCCCACTACTCAAATTTGCTGCATTTTGGAAATTTCCTCCTGTGATTGACTTTCCCAAATTGCGCAATCTAGCGCTCCAGTATTCATGCAGATTTGGATCAACACAATTGCGAAGTCATTTTCAAAAATGAATACAATAAAATGACGTGCCGATCGAAATGGACCGATGATCATCTTAAAAATATAATTTTGCCCGTGTTTAAAAATAAATCCAAACAATCGCGAAATTATGAACCTGAAGCAAGCTAAAAAGCCTCACTAAAAATTATTTTGGTATCAAAAGAGAAGTATATGACAACGAACAGAGTAAAACGAAATAACAATAATATAATCTTAAAAATCTTTTTTGCCTTTTTCAAGCAGTTAACAAAAATAATTTACAGATCTGGTGAAATTTTTGATGGCACGTGAAAGATTCTTAATGTAATCTGTGGCACGTTATATAAAATGACTGTTCATCACTGGTATAGCAAAAATCAATTTATATGTACAGTAGGTATCTCCTATTTGGTAATTGTTATTAGGATTGCATAACATTCAGGTTATAAAAACTCCTAGCCCGTCCTTAATAATCACTTAATTATTTGTAACGCAATATGCGAAACATATTTGATTAAATATATTTAGTGCCAATTTTAATTTTTTCTTTTATAATCTTTGCTATCTTCAATCTAACACGAAATAACGCACCCATTTCAATTATCTTAGCAACCCCTTTCCCTCTATCACCAAAAACCTTCCACATTTTCTTCCGCCATCCAAAACTAAATACCTCCATTTTGTCTCACCCTCTCTGGTTAAAAAATATCCGTTCATTTTTCTGGGTGTTAAAAAAGCGGTCTCGATTTTTTATCTTAGAATGATAATACGCATTCCTTCGCGCGAGAATTTAATTTCCCAGAGAACGAGTGGATTATTTTCGTCCAAAAACGTTGAAAAACGCTGAGCCGAGTTGCTTTTTTCCCAGGTCTCATCAGAAAGCGTTGGAGGAAGGCTTACAGGCTGCAAAAGAAATGAATTTTCACGCGCAATGTAGTCAGAAAAATATTTTCAGGGTATGGGGATGGAAGAAGGAAGGTTATTTTAAGATAAAGTATCGCGCACGAAAAAATACAGTACCTATCAGAGGTTTGGGAAAACGGAGGCGAGGTGAACACCTTGGCCAATATTGGAAATGGACATAGAGAAAAGGAGACTGGAAGGAAAGGAATGATAAAACTGAAATGAATAGACCGGAAAAATCGATGGGGTCTGAACTGAACACAAAATTAGTAGTTTTAAACTACAAAAAGAGGTGAATCTGAAGAAAAATTTAACGATTAAAATTAAGAGAATACAAAAGATTTATTTTATTGAAATATATACTCCGCAAGGACGGAACTGCCCAAGATATTCTATGAAACGTTACAAACAAATTCGATTGTATATTATACATGCGAACCTAGCCCTCAATACAAATATAATAACTCCAAACCTTTCCCAATCACCAGAACAATGATCCCAAAAAATTTAACTTAAGCTTATCATCATACCCATTGATTTATAAGGGATAAATGTAAGATTTCACATGTTGCATGAAAGCACATCAAGAACAAGTTCAAAAGAATATCAGTAATTTAAGCTAATATAAGAAAAAATTCTTGATGCTTTAAATTCAATTTGTCATGCTACCCTAGAAAATATTGTCCACAGTAAACAACCTACTCGCTCTTAGTCATAACTGTTTGGGAAAATACACTTTGAATCCTCAAATTATCAGTGCGTTTTAAGCACTAAACGTGTTTATCACATGAAAAAAAGAAAGAAGATAATCCTGAAAAGAAATGCATTCACCTTGCCTTTTTTAAAAAGAATACATAAATGACCCCAGAATAAGAATGAAAAATTCAACATTGGTAATCTTAAGTATTTGGCTGGCAGTTTACAGCCTTTCGATTCAACGATTTAAGTTTTCTTTTTATTTATAAATTCTACATAAAATTTACGTTTATATTACAATACTTTGAATATTTATTTAAAATTTTAAAGGAAAATAAACGATAGTCTTCAAACGACCACCTAAGTTCCTTTCTTCCGAATCTCGTTTAACAAGGTTCGAGGGATTCTCAGCAGGACATATCCATGACCTTATCTGTATAGAGGGACACGAGGAATATCCCACCATTAGGTCGGCCAATATAATCTCAAAAACTCAAAAGGGTAAAAAAAAACACGTGTTCTCAAAACTACCCTACGGCCTTGCGGTTACCTGATTGTTCAGAGTAGAAGCGTTACCTTATCAAAGATTTAAGTGTAAGGAAATACCCTTACTTCAGTCCCAATGTTAATACAAGAAAAAAAGAAGGAAAGAAAAGGATCGAAATCGTAGGTAGAAAATAATATTGGGAAAAGTAAACAAAAGCGACTTTAATATTATAATTCAATATAAAATAAGTTTTTAGACGTATACTTTTCCATCTTGTTAGAAAATCGACGCTTATCGACGACTATTCATTTTCGTCGATTTTGAAAATAAAAAAACGGTAGAGGCCAAGGCCAAGGTAGAGGCCCCACTATTGCATCACTGAGATCGGAAACGGGAAATGTAGTTCAGGATAGTGCGGAGAAAGCAACCCTATTAAATAAACACTTTCAGAAAGCTTTTACTTCTAATGACGATGAATGTGAAACTTCTATTCCTATGCATCAGGGCGACTCGATGGGAGATTTGATATTTTCCGAAAATGATATCGCGCTCCAACTTCATTCAGTTAAACCAAATAAATCTCCTGGGCCGGAGGAAAAACCCGCGCGAGTATTGAAAGAGGTAGCCGTATTTGAAAATTATATTCGAGAAATCCATTACGGAAGGTGTCGTTCCTAAGGATTGGAAGGTGGCACACGTTGCGACCATCCATAAGGGCGGAGACAAAGAGAATCCCGAAAATTATAGGCCAATTTCCCTAACTCCATTATCGTGCAAGATACTTGAGCAGATAATCTTTAGTTCTGTAATTCACTATTTAGATATTCACTCATTGCTTAGTGGATGCCAGCACGGATTCCGGAGAGGTAGATCATGCGAAACGCAGCTCGGCCTGTTCGTGGATGATTTGTTGCGATGCGGAGAGAATAATACTCAGGTCGATGCCATATTCATTGACTTCAGGAAGGCGTTTGATTAAGTATCTCGAAAGAAATTAATTGCGAAGTTAGGACAATATGGTATCAATCTAAAAATTGTCGGTTTGGTGAGAGACTTCCTCTCGAATAGAGAACGGATAGTTGTCATCGATAGGAAATACTCGTCCCCCGTTAAAGTTGCGTCGGGTGTTCCTCAGGGAAGTGTATTGGGCCCTCTATTTTTCCTAATTTATGTGAATGATATCTGCTCGGTAGTTCGTAGTAAAATTAGACTTTTTGCCGATGATACCGTTCTATATAAGGAAATAAAAACCAGGGGGACCATCAGTTGCTGCGTGAAGACTTAAGAGCCATTTCAGCGTGGTGCAAAGAATGGCAAATTGAAATTAATTAAAATTAATGTGCCGCAGTTACGTTCTGGAAAAGTAAGAACATAGAAGTAGGTTTCGAGTATAAAATAGATGGAATAAATATTCAAGCAGCCGAGTATGTAAAATATTTAGGAGTAACCATTTGTCGAGATCTTTCGTGGGGCATGCACATTCGTGCACCCCCTGCCACCCACCAATTAGGTGAATTGCAGGGTAACATGTAGATGTAGTTTATATCCCTTGATTGACGGTGTGGCAGCATCTGAGAAAGCGATTAAATTGGGTTCGTGAAGGCATAATGAGAACGGAGGCTGGCTGACATAGTTGTCATACTTATCAACTATGACCAAAAATAAACTGACTTTTACGCAGGATATGGCTTTCGATTTTTATATCCGACTTCAAGAACTGTATAGTATTAATTTCCAACAAACAAGATAACATCAAAATGTAAAAACAACACATCCGGTAAAGTTGAAAATAATAATCACCATCAGATATTTCCTATTAAATAGATTAGTTACCATGACAATATAAATTATGTCACAAAGTTGTGTCGAGAGATGTTGCCTTTTATGCTCCTAATGAATTGACAGATTTGATTCGCTGAGCACTTAAGTTTCATTCCTGTATTCCCCATTCAATTTGACATGATAGTAATGGACAAATAAAAAAAAAACATTCCGACAGAAAAACGGTAGATAACATTCTACGGGAATGATGAATAAAATATTCTAGAAAACTCTGATGAATTTAGTGAGGAACACGTTTCTTCGAAATTTCACCATGGGAATGAAATTGGTTGTTGCTAAGGCTAGGGCAAAGCGGCAATTGTCCAGCATACTTATATAACGTCAGAAAAATCTGTGAGACTCCATAAGGGCAATTCAAAATAAGGTGAAAATGTCATCTTTCGTGTAGAATGAGAATTTTCTTCTACTACCAAACTTACACGATCATTCAGAGGTAAATCAGTCTGTTGTATCTCCTGTCATATTTTCATACCAACTTATATGCATAGGAAGAAAGAAAGATGTATTTACTTTTAAACTGGTAATATCATATAAGACGTAAGTTACGCGCAACAAAGAGACGACTGGTCACATGTCTCCAAGATTGATGAGCTGAAGAATTTAAAATGAAAATTTGTTCTTTAAGACAGAAATAAGCAAAAAATTAAAGTGGGAGTATTGAATCCAAGTAAATGGAAGTGGAGAGAAAGTACGAAATAGTTACTCTGCCTGGGATGGTCTCGCATTAAAATGAACGACAGAAGCTGATAAGATCCGAGAGAAGATGGCAACGAGAAGGACGAGGGAGGGAGGAGAGAAGTAAAACACTAAGGGTTATCCTAGCTTGAATAATGAGATCTTCTCTTCCATTCACAGGTGACTTGTGATGACGCTAAATCAGCGGGAATGGGATTATGAGTAATTCATGTTCTGGGATAAGGCCGTCAGAAGCGCTTTCGATTTGTTATTCCGCGGCTTGAATGCTTTCCTGGTCGAGAGTGAGGAAGATGGTGGATAGAGAGAGAGAGAAAAAAAGTCTCGAGCTCCTCATTTAATATTTTGGAGATAAAGGGGAAAGGAATTATATATATATATATGTATATATAGGTGATAACATTAAGGAGCTGATAACAATAATCATTGAAAATAAGAATACGTATGAAGATGTGTGAGTGTGTGAAGACGATATAAATGAGAAAGGCTTCACGTGTGTGTGTGTGTGTGTATATATATATATATATATAATCTATTTATAATTGTTACACACTTATGTACATGCATGAAATTTCTAACAGGCTTTCCATATTCCGGCAGATAGATTGTCGTGGACATGAAGACATCATGCATGAATAAACAAACGCTGCAAGTTGACACAAACTAGTTACAACTAATTACATAGCATCCTCTCCGCAGGCAAGAACACATAATGAGATTCTCTCCGGCCCCGTTTTCACTCCATGAAGTATCGACATAAACCGACCTGGTTTTTAAGGCCGGGATCGGCTGGGGAAATTCGAAACCCCTTGAGTGCATCCGATGTAAAATGCATGCATGTATCCCGCAGTCTCCTCACCTGAGTACGGCTCCTGGCAACACGGGTAATATTCCTCGTTCCGTCGCGCAGGCACTTCCAAGATATCCCACTCGACCGAGAGGTAAAACTCGCTCAGGTCAATGCCCACGGACACCAGGTTGCTCCCTGCTACCTGCTGCATGTGTTTTAGGTCCACCTGGCGTCGACAAAAGAGAATCGGTTATAGTTTTCGCGAATGACACCCATTTTTCATTTTAATGTCCGACCGCGCATACAATAAACGGGGATGCAGGTTCATTGTGACGGAGGAGAATAACGTGGACACTGAAAAATAAAATTCCCTAAAATTTTTAACCCAAATGTACCGGGGAAACAACCTTTTATTTCCAAACACAATGGAGATGGCGCGCGTTTATTTAACACGACGGACATAAGTTAATTCTGGAGCAACTCTCGTCCATGGTAATTTTAATTCGATTGTAGCAGCGGAGGAAAACGCAGGCGCCATCAAAACAACGTAAGGGATTATCTATTTTAAGGAAAATTATTTAAAACTAGGGGGCCTGCCCTTACGCGCTGCGCGAGTCATCCCCGCCCTCCGCTCGATTTGCTCGTTTCAGGGACTTCTGCGCTACGAGGCCGCATTTATTCTCGTAAAGCTGAAATAATTTTTCAAGACTTTTTTGTTCAAAAAGTTTTTTCTCCGACGCAGGTTTTCCGAAATATAAATACAAATTTTCAAATATTTTAAACAACCGCCATTTTGTTTCAAGATGACTGATGAAAATGAAAATAGTTTTCTGAGGGACTCCTAGCTGGTATAAACAAAATGTCGTTTACAGCATTGCTCTGTGACGAACTTCCTGAGCTACAGAGGAAGACGGACAGACGGATGGATAAATTATATATGGGGTTTTTTAATTGTTGTTGTTGATTCCGTAAAAGTTGGAACTTTTCTACTGAAATCATGTTATTATTCTTTATAACCAGAAAAACTTTCGTCATTTAAAATCAAATTCTAGGTAAAGTTTCTTTAAAAAGACTACAGCTGCAGACTGTTTGAAACAGATTACTAACGTATTCTGTTCATAAAATACATTCAAAATGCATTCTGAATCTCATATAAAAACCCTTTTTTTATATTTTTTTTTCAAAAAACAGTAGCAATGCATTCCATTCCATCCCATTAAGTTTTAAATTTATTTTTCAGTATTAATTAACGGGCGTTCCATTATATTCTTAAAATTTTAAGTTTATTTTCAATTAAATAGCTAGTATATACCTTAGTACGTACTATTTATAAGCACAACAAACCACTATTCATGGACTCCGACACTACAGAGGAGATTTTTATTACTCAACGGTTTCAAACAAAACATGTATTTCATAGTAATTCATCAAAACTTTTTAGCGATGAAACTCCACTCTAAAAGTTTGATGTTTTAGAATATTTTAAGCATTGATCACGTAATCTCTTGAAATTTTGTTTTTTTACGAGGAATTTCTGAAGAAAATACATCCAATAAAAATATTGGTAAGACTTATGTTCGCAGCAAAACATCTTATGAATTTGTTTGAGAAAATTAGCGTCCTTTTAGGAGTGCGTTTCTGCCCACCTGGAAACCATTATAAGTCCAGGATCCGAACTTCATGATGCAGCTCTGCTCGTCGAATGGAAAATACTCCACGTTTATCTCGCAGGACGACTTGTAAATGGCCGGAGGTTTCCACATCACTTCGCCGGTGTACTTCAGGGTCGCTTTCGTCATCAAGGTCACCTCGTAGTTTCCGTCGGCACTGTTTTGCCATGAGGAAAAAGGAGACGTATTTACTAGAGTAGACGGAGCTGCGCCATTCATCATAGTTGAAGTAGCCGCAGGGAAAAACATAAGACGGAGAAGTTAGTTCCGAGAAATTCCTGCCGATGACAGCACTACTCGATGAACTTTTTTTGAAAGATGAGCTATTGCTTTTACATATTTGTAAAACAAATATGGACAATGAAGTTCCTAATTTAATAAATAATTAAATAAATGTTCCATCTATTCTAGACAAGTGTTTCCCAACCTTTTGAACCTCGCGGACAACTTCAGCAACCCATTCAGCCCCAGCGGGCCACCTCATTACTTACAGTGATATGAAGGAATGGGGAAATGTTTAAATAAAAACGCTATTAATAAAAATATTCAATACCTGTGATAGTAAATTGGTGGAATAAAGTGATCCGAAGATCCTATGCAGACAGGCATAAGCTGTAAAGTTGGGAATAATTTTGAAATGAGAAAATGCCTGTCTGTATAGGATCTTTAGATCGCTTTATTCCACCAATTTCTTACTTGGCAATCTCACCATTTGAGAGGGAGGAGTTTTTTTCGGTGTATCTCTTCGAGAACATCCGTTGGGGCAGTTTGATACTAGCTTGGCTAGTTCCGTCCCAACCAAGAAAACATCCGCGTTCAGAAACGAGAAAAATGATATGCTACGATAGTTCAATGGTAGAATATCCGCCCGGAAGTGGAACACCCGGGTTCGATTCCCGGTCATAGCAGATTTTTTTCTCGTTTCAAAATTATTCCCAACTTTACAGCTTATGCCTGTCTGCATAGGATCTTCGGATCACTTTATTCCACCAATTTCTTACTTGGCAATCTCACCATTTGAGATGGAGGAGTTTTCTTCGGTGTATCTCTTCGAGGACATCCGTTGGGGCAGTTTGATACTAGCTTGGCTAGTTCCATCCCAACCAAGAAAACATCCGCGTTCAGAAACGAGAAAAATGATCTGCTACTATAGTTCAATGGTAGAATATCCGCCCGGAAGTGGAAGACCCGGGTTCGATTCCCGGTCATAGCAGACTTTTTTCTCGTTTCAAAATTATTCCCACCTATGATAGTGTTCAACTTTCTTAATTTTTCCCAAAAATTTCAATTAAATATGAGGTGCGGCCTAAAAATAAACCAATAAACCAATCCGCGGACCATAGATTGGAAAACACTTCTCTAGACTTTATTACCATGAAAATTGTTCTATAGAGGAAGATTCATGTGAGAACTGGTTAAGTTATACTCACTTGTTGTACAGCACAATGTCAGGTAGCCAGATATGCTCTGATGGAACGTACAGCATCTCTACGCCACCGTATTCCTCAGGATCCCACCTCAATTTGTAATCAACCCATTTCTGAAAATTTAGGAGAAGCGCGATAACATTATTTTGCAATCCAACTGGTTTTTAAGAGTCAAATTTATAGATTATTTTAACCCGTCATTAATATAATCACGCATTCGTATCTCACTTTCATTTACATGAATACTTATAAAATTAAAAATTAAATTAAAAATTCACACACTAAAGAATTGAAATTGATAAAACGGAACTATGGTGGATCCAAATATGTTTCATTTAACCCAAGTATTTTAATTTTGAAATTATGAAAGTATCAGAGCATTAAAAATGTACTTCCATTATATAAATAGAAAACCTCCCAAGCTGCATCAAAAGAAATACATTAGATGACCAGTTAGTTCAATTAATCTTTGCTTAAGATTTGAAATAAGACCCGGAACGCTAGAATAATTCAGTATAACGAAGAGAGAAAGACGTACACGGAAAACTATCCGAAGAGATCATTAAAGATATTAATGCAACTAAATACAAAAGGAGTCTACTATTTGATGTTTTTAAAAGAAGAGCTTCAAAATAAAAAAGGCAGGTCACATAGCAAGAGGAAAGCACCAGCGCCAGACTTCTGTAATTATCGGATGGATTCCGAGATATCCAAATACTAAAGAGATTCTGCAGAATTCATAAAAACATACTTATGGTCATAGAGATCCATCAAGGAGACATTTTTAGTAACTGGGAGGAAAAATCCTCCCGCCAATGACGCATAAAAATTTATTATGATAACGTCATGAATTACTAAAGTAAGTGTTAACATGAGTAATTTTAAATAAACGAATATTTAATCAAATTCCATATCCAGACGAAAATGAAATCGTTATTTTATACTTCAGAATTCCTCAAATGAAATTGAACCGCATTGAAATGAGAAAGAGTGTAATTCAATCCTGTTAAAAGCTTTCTAAAAGGAAGATTTTCCACCAAGAAATAATTCACTGCATAAAATTCGAGACCTTTAAAACTGAACACCCAGTAATTAATTGACAATTCAATATAGTATCACGTCGAAGTCGTAGTTTTACAAGAGAGTGACAAAATCTAAACAAATTATTTATTCTCCATTGCGTTACCACTCGCTAGCACTAGTAAGCCAATACAGGAAAATTTCGACTAAAAAAGCTTTAAAGCTCAATTTATAATTAAATAACATAACATCAATAGCAATAAAACTAAATAAATCATTCTATAATATATTCACCTGTTCAACCCAAACATTCGTAGTCATCACCTGGTTCTTCAAGTTCTGAAAACAAGAAAAATGTAATTGTCATTCTAGTTTAAATAATAAATATTTTTTAAACCTGAAAATAACTAAGAATTTATTTTACAAAAAGTCTAAAAACAGACGCTGAATAAAAAGTAAATGTTTAGGTTAATTATCCAATTATTTTGTTGTACTTTAAACACTAAATATGTAAATCGATAAGCTAATTGACGATATGATTCTATAGACATACTGAAGATTATATGATAGGCAAATATCATTAATATGTATTTTAAGCGATATTTTGCACCCAAAGAAAAATTAGTGGATAAAAAGTTAAATCTATTTTTAACAAACGAATCTTTCACACCATATACTCACATGGAACACACGTGAGATTTTATCTTTCAATAAAAATGTTGGATAAAGCACGACGATAAATAATATTTGGTATCCATTAGAACCTTGAATAATATAAGATCCATGTGAAAACGAGAAATCAAAAGCGAGCTTTGTATCGTAAAAAAAACTCCAAACGAGTAAATTTAGACTAGCAATACTAATTTCGCGCGATCTAAATCTCATAAACATATTTCCTAAATCAAATGAAATAGAAACTTCCATGGACCAAATGTCTTCTTTAACAGCTAGACATGAAAGTTGCTGACATCTTTTTCATAGAAATTGACTAGAACATATGTACTTGGAGAAATTACTCAAGAGTTAGCTTTTTCGTCGGCAGGACAGGCGGTAAATACCTCATAAGACACACGGGTAGGACACTTAATGCGAATATCGTTACGTTGAATCCGACTAACAACACCCAAACAGCTTCAACCTGGATTGACTTAGCCGTTACGACAAACCTTGCAAAAATAAATAACTCATGGTCAATAGCCAGTCCCAGGAATTTCTTCTCATGACCTAATCTTCTTAGCATACTCACTCAATTCGCCGAAATTCAAACAAACATTTATGCGTCACCGAGATATATAAGGGATAGATGACTTTGAATTAATGAACAAATCCTCTACTATTCCGTGGTATACCATTGAATTTATCGATGATATTGATAAAAAATTTGAAGTCTTACATTTTACATTTCGCACCTGAAAACACCATTTGCATTTCCAAACCTCGCGCGCCCTGGCTAAATGACGAAATTAAAAGAATGATGGCGCATCGCGATTCGGTTTTTCGTTTGTTAAAAAGAACTAAAAACAACAATATTTTCGACCAATATAAGCGCATTAGAAACAAAACGAAACAGCTAATCAGAAATGCAAAAATTAGATTTATTCATTCAATAGCTATTCCGAAAGAATCACCTTCAATTATTTGGGAAAAAAACTTAGGTCGACTGGTATTGGCAAACAAAATGACTTTCAACTGCCTCCATACATATCATTAGACTCGGTAAATGCTAAATTCTCTACACCGTCGAATGTCATTAATGAAAGAATAAAAAGGGAAGCTATTAATTCGATTGCAGCCGCAGCCGAAAAGCAAACAAAGATTTTAACCCGTTCAGGTTCATCCCGGTCACTCAAATCCAAGTGTCCCATGCATTTCGAAAAATTAAATCTAAAGCACAAGGGTCAGATGGCATTCCTACTATCTTCATCAAGAAATTGATACATATTATTCTACCAATAATAACTAATAATATATTTAACTGCTCCCTATCTCAAGAAAAATTTCCAGTGCATTGGAAACGCGCTTTCATAAGGCCATTACCAAAGAAATCGAAATCGACTGAAATCAATGATTTTCGCCCAATTAGCTTTTTGCCTACCTTACCAAAAGCCTTAAAAAAAATTAGCACATGGACATATCACGCTCTTTCTTAACGAAAATCAATTGTTAAATCCCTTTCAATATGGCTTTCGTAAATCTCACAGCACCACCACTACTCTTGTAAAAATAACTGATGACATTCGCCGCGCAATGGACAAAAGGGAAGTTACAATCCTAGTACTACTGGATTTCAGTAAAGCTTTCCACTCGATAGACAAAGATGTTCTGCTGTCAAAACTGCTCGCAATGAATTTCTCGCCGCCAGCCATAAATTAGATATCGTCTTATTTAAGCGATCGTTCCCAACAAGTGATTTCCATTAATTCTTCCTCTGATTGGCTTATTAATGGGAGAAGCGCCCTACAGAGCTCAATTTTGGGTCCCCTACTATTTTCTTTGTACATAAATGACTGCTCCTTTTCCCTTAAATGCTGCAATTACCACCTTTATGCAGATTACTTGCAAATATATTCAAGTTCTACCGCAAACGATCTCGCGAGAATCCTAAAGAATATTAACAAGGACTTAGAAATGCTAGAGAACTGGAGCAATAAAAACTTTCTTAGTATCAATTCAGAAAAATCACAGGCTATCTTAATTGGTCACCCTAAGATATTAGCCGCTATTAATCAATCCCAAAGAATACCGATCAACATAGCAAATTCAACTACACCTTATTGTAAACTGGTAAAAAATCTAGGATTGCTTATAGATGAAACCCTCTCTTGATCCCCACATGTTATAAATGTGTGTAGAACAGTAAACTCATCTCTTCACTCGCTTAGGAAGTTAAGCAGCAGTATTCTGGTTTCTCTAAAGAAGCATCTAGAAACTTCACTCATTATTCCGCATTTTGACTATGTTGATGTAGCGTACCAAGATTTATCTCAAGAGTTGTTCAAGATTCAGAGAACACATAACGCGTGCATTAGATATATTTTCAATCTGAAGAAATCAGACCACATTTCTGATTCACTAGTGAAATTAAATTGGTTAAATTTGGAGTCCCGAAGACGCCCCCACCTCCTTTCCTTACTATACCAACTACTTTCTTCTAACAATCCACATTATCCTCCTACGGAATTCAGGAGTATAGATACTGCACATAACCGTAATACCAGAGGGAGCCATAAACTCCTTATTCCTCACCACAGAACAGTAATTTTCAACAAGCCCTTCATTTTAACCGCTTGCAGACTATGGAACGAACTTCCCCAAACAATAAAGGAATTTGCACTAGCTCTCATCATTCAAACGACACTGCTATCAATCTCTCTTATCCTTTCAAAGGAACAGTTAAACACACTTAATGCTTCAATGTCTCTTAATCTTGATTTTGACAAAACAATACTTATTGAGCTTGATTTATACATTGTTATTTTATTTTATTAATTTGTTTTTTTCTCCTCTATCTTGTTTAGTCATAACAATGTTAATATACATTCATTCCGTGATTTTTATATGTTCATTCCATCAATGATCTATTTGTATTGTGCCAAATTTTCCCTGATGTATAACTTTATGCTTTTCATGCATTAACTTTTGTTCTAAATTTCATTTATTGATGTCTTTAGTTAATCTAAGTAGGTTTCGCAGGTTTTTCACACCCCCCTTCTTGTGTGGGTGTTTTCTTGCAATGCGTTTTTTACATGGATTTCATTATTCAGCAGTCCTATTTTTTCCAACAAAATTACATGTTTTCTTTTCCAATACTTGTATTTTGATTGTTACTCTCCCCCCATCTCTCCACACTCTACCCCTCCCCTTTCCACCCTGTCCCCTCCCCATCTCTCCCTCCCTCCACCCGCCCTCTCTCTCCCCCCTCTCCCCCTCTATACCCCTCCTCCACCCCCTCTCCCTCCCCCTCCTCCCCCCTCTCCTCTCTCTCCCTTTCTCTCTCCCTCTCTTTCCGTTTCCCTCTCCCACTCCCTCCCTATCCCCCTCACTCTCCCTCCAAAACGGACTCCTTGGAGGGAAATAGGGTGGAAAGAGCAGGTGAAAATACGGGATACATATGGAAAGACAATTACTTTTCTACATATTCGATTACAATACTTTTATCTCTTAGCAACCTACGTTGCAATGGTTCGATGTCAACATTGACAAAACTCATTGTTTTTTGTTGGAAATTTTCTCGTGTAATTACAACATTTTTTAAATTTTGTGACAATTAGTTAGGCAACCGCCGGCAATATATCACGCTGACGCCACTATGAGCCATTTTAACATGAAATATTTAATAAATCCATAAAGTACACACCAACATCTCGCGACAGAAAGAAAAGAATACACAAGTCTAAGTACGTATAATTCTATTCGCTCATTTTATTTTACAAAAAACAATTGCAAATTTTTCCATTCGAAAAGACACATTTTCCTATCCTTGCTCCCATTCGAATTACTTCAAAAATTTTACAATCTTTATTAAACTTTATGCATTTTAATTACGTCATTTTATTTTTTTACCGTTTTAACATATCTTTTTTTACGATGACTCTATTTGTAATTTACCATTATGTGCCCAATTTCCCGGTTTGCAATTTCCAAATTTACTCACTACGTCAGCCTATAAAGAACATCTTTAGGAATTTAATCATTACCCGCATTGGCAAACTTTGCAAATGCGCAGGCAAAAGAAGACAAGCGATTCATGCTAGTGTTTTAGGACGCATTATTTCCACTAAGAAAAGCAATGGCTGATACTACGGAAACTTACTGCGGCGCACACTAGATTTAAAATATACTCTCTCACCGAAAACTGCTCAAATTTAACACAATAACACCTTAATGTTTGATAAAATATATGAGCGGAAGGTAATTATTATTTTTCGGGGCCTCCTAAATGACGAAATGGGTTTCGTCTCATATCAGATTCAAAGATCTGAAGTTGAAATTCAACCAGTCCCTCAATTTAAGCTACAAGATTAATTATAGGAGCCTATAAAACGACTATTTTTTTTAAATTAATTTGATGCATTGCTTTAGGCACTTTTTATTATTTTACCTCGCTTGATAACATTTCTGTATGTATTGTATGTCCTTTCCTACGCATAAATTCTCGCAGAATATTTTTAATTTTCCACGAAAATAAGGCACCTATCCGGAATTTCCAAATTCTCTGGCAATCGACTCGAGTCCAAGATTTTTTCCTTCAACTTTCTTGGTTTAGATCGACCTGTATCTGCAATAACATTACCCTCAAGGTTACCATAAAATTTATGGCTTGTAGAGGAAGTCATCCTGGAAAAAAAATAAAAATTTCATGTTTTGCTAAAAGTTTGTGTTTTAGGAAAATGACGTCATCACAATTTCACGTCGTAGTTTAAAATCAATGGCGCCAAAATATAGTCCATTAATTCTCATTAAAATCATGCGTTAGTTTATTTACGAGTTTAGATATTGACGTATGGTGATTTTTAAGCGCTTGCAGTATGCAAGCACCGACAACTCGTATGTATATATAGATAGAGGTATACCTATATATATGTTACGGTAAAGGTACGTAATCGGGAAATGTAGGCATTTAGCGGTAAATGTGCACCAAGGTCGATAAATGTAACTTTAAGTTTTCAGAAATACGTGTTATCCGTACATTTCCCGGTAAATGGGCACTTTTACCGATGTGCCTTGGTAAATGTAGAAATAAGTAAGAATGAGAAATGCTACACTTTAATAATTTCGTTAATTTATAACAAAAATCATTGAGAGTTAGGCTCCACTGGTATATACATATTAACATGAACTCTTCCCAACTCGAGAGGGGAACACAGTGAACGCGAGGAGGAACCAAAAACACCCAACCCTGTGGGGCGGAGTAAAATTTTCCTTCGTATTCAAATTTAGTTTAGTTAGTTGTGCACATTTACCAGGAAATTTACATATTTACCGTACTTCTAAACTGCAATTCGCGACGCAGCCATGTTGTGGCCTGTACTGCGACGTTTATCCACAATTACCAGTGTGTCTAGATAAATGTGTAAATTTCGCCAACCAATCGGTAAAAGTATGTTATACCTACATTTACCTAACTTGGTGGTAAATGTGCACATTAACCGGTAAATGTACACATTTACACCGAAGAAGGGAGTGTTGATTTGAGCGCTCTCCTCATTTTCTCGTGTTTTCTTTCCTCATTAGCTCGTCCTCGTCACCTTAGTTCCAACACGCACAAATAGGGGCCGGAGCATCATCGGAAAAAATCCACATAAGGATTCGAACCGGGTGTCGCTTTTTAACAGATCGTACGGTGGGGACAACACTAACCACTACACCACCGGCTCCACTTACCGAACTACGCACATTTACCGTGACACACACACACACACACACACACACACACACACACACACACATATATATATATATATATATATATATATATATATATATATATAGATATATAAGGAGTATATGGAGAATCAGGTTTAATCATGAATAATCACGGACCAGTCTACGGACAGACTACCTATGATATATAAATATAAATAAATATATATATACACACGAGTAATCGGTACTTGCATACTGCAAGCATTAGTGCCCTATAACCGCCACACCAAATTTCATTCCTCCTCCTTGGTGAGAATTACCGTAAATTAAGTGCCAAATATTCCGCAATGTTATTTACACAGGAAAAATGCAAATGTTGGAGTGCCTGGAATCGAACCGAAAATTCCTACAGGAGTGGTCTCATATTATCCGAAGGCCTACTCATGACATCTACAAACCCTAAAAATTTCAGCGCAATATTCCTCTTAGTATTGTCTGCGCACCCAAATATGTTTTCCCTTTGCTTTTAAATGTAACGTCATGACACTAAGTTAGTTTTCAGTGCGTGGCACTAAGCTCTCGTTCCCTTTTGTTAACACGTAAAATAAATTCTTGATGAAAAGCACTGTCTCGTAGTCATGACAGAAATATTGGGCCATTGTTATAAATTGTATAAAATCCCGTTTTATGCAGTGAAAATCAAATAATTGGACTAATTCGACATGGATTCGTGTTTTGCTTTCTGTAAAAATAATCTTCGTTTGTTTTCCCGTCTTCTAATTTAGGTCCGGAGTTTGTACCTTAATTAAAAGTAATTTAAAATGCAATTATAAAAGGATTGTACGCATCTTAATGGTTTTTAATGGGACTTGAAAATGGACGTTTTGGGGTGTAAGAAGAAATTTTGAAATTTTCGATTTGTCCTGATGGTTTTGGACCAACACCAAGATTCCCTCTAAATTTCAGCTCTGTGGAATATCTAGAAGTACCTTAGGTTTTATATCATATATAATATATCCTCCGTAAGGAGCAGCTATTTATAATAGATATATGTATTATATATATATATATATATATATATATATATATATATATATATATAGCCCAATAAACCCACCATGCAATTTCTTCTGCAGCCCCGCCACTAACATCACCTCCCCCATAACTTCCACCAATTTCACGGCCCGCAATATCATTTATCTCCTGAGATGCACGCAATGTCCAGCTTTTTTTTGTTGGCCTCACCAGCAATCCCCTCACCATCCGCATGAACGGCCACAGCAACAACGTCGTTCATGAACGGCCGCTGCCCGTGGCCGTTAATGCGCATAAACGCAATCTAAAATTCAATGATTGATTAACGGTGAGAGCAATTTGCGCACTCCTCGATAATGCTTCGGCGGCCACGCAGTAGTTTTTGAAGTGTCACGCACTCCATTTTTCTAGCGCGCACGACTGTGTATCTTCTTGTATGCGTGTATCTTTCATTCTAACAGAGCTGCGCCTATTTGCTATTATCGAAATACGAGTTGTGCTAGCGATCTGTTCAAGCAAAAGGAAAAGTTCGAAATACCAGAGCACAAATTTATTCAGGCAGATTATACCTCCTAACCCAGTGTTTCCCAACTTTTTTCGCTATGTGGCCCAACTGGCTTTTGGCCTAGCATTTCATGGCCTAGTGCCTGACTCAAGCGCGCCACAAAACACAAGTGAATAAGTTGTCAACAACTGCCAGAAACCAAACACTACGCAGAACACGGTATGACGGTCATACCGTGTTCTGCCAACTTTGTCAGGTACAACTCGAAAATGGTGTGGCCATATGCCTGTCAAGAAAAAAAGACAAGAATTTGGCAGTCTCTGTGGCCCACCTGGAAAACGTGCTGTGGCCCGCCAGTGGTCCATGGCCCACGATTTGAGAACCCCTGTCCAAACCCTTCCGATAAGAGGTCGCATTGTCCTACTGTCGGTAAAAAACGGATTGGGGCGTCGTTAACCGTCCTACTAAAAAAGTTGTCAGGAGGTAGGGTCCCCACTCTGTTAATTGCGTAACTCCTTCTTTAGCAAGAGCCTCCAGCTGAGGCGACATTGCTTTCGTACAATGTCATCGACCTTTACTAGAAATCACTTCGCAGGAAAAGGCCAGATGTTTACCCATTCTATAACAATCTCACTCTTATTGAGATATGAAAATCCCAAAACTGATTCAGTTTGAGAGATTTTTTTCGAAAACCAGGATTTTGAAACAGAATAGATCTTAAATCAGTTCTATATTGCTATCCGTTGGAGAAAGATCGTTCTATTCGTAAGGTGTGCGTAATGTAGAAGTGTGTTAAACCTTGAAGAAAGAAAATATTATTTTTTCATTATGTGGGGAAAAAATTTTTCGAGGAGATCGTCTTTCAACCAGAAGATGAAGAGCACGTTTGGTAAGTGTTAATTTCTAAATTCATTTTAGGTGTGTCAGATAACATTAGTTTCGATTTCTCTGCAAAAATATGATGCCTCTTTGTGTGTGTGTGTGTGTGTGTGTGTGTGTAATTTAAGGCGAATCAGCCTCTTGGGCTATTATCGCCATAATATGCACTTTTAACCACAACCCATTTGTGGCAAACTAACCATAGCACCAGACACACAATAAATATATAAATAAATTAATAAATAAATAGATAAAACAGATAGATAAATAGATAAATAAATGAAGTTAAAAACAGATGGTAAGAGATTGTATAAGGGTCTCTCCCAATCTGTAGAATAAAACATCAGCAAGACTGTATAAGGGTCTCCTGACATGTATAAAATTTTTCCCTGCACTAGAAGGAGCTATTATGCCCGTAAAATATAAAACCTTTAAAAATGGATAGAGAAAGGATCTTTCTTCCTCTTATCCCATTGTCAAAAGATTAAAAACACTTAAAAATTAAATAAATGCTAAAATTCTGAACTCCCTTAGGAATGACAATGTTCTATTTATATTTTCTGGATTATCTCCAAGAGAGAGAGTGAGGTTCGAAGCCATACATGCCCTCTCTCTCTCATTCCTAAATTGGATACAGTCCTGTAACACATGTGACACTGTCAATGCAGTATCACATGTCTCACAAACTGGGGGTTCCTCCGCCCGCAATAGGTAACTGTGCGTCCACCAGCAGTGACCTATGCGAAGTCTTGCGATGGCAACCTCTTCGAGTCGGGACGACCTGGAGGACTGCCATGGTTGTACCGTGTTTTTTATTGCCCTCAGTTTGTTACCGATAACTCCATTCCATTCTTCTTGCCATTGTTGATAGACACGTTCCTTCAAATATGTTTTAATGTCCCCAACAAGAACTTTCGGTTGGTTTATAAAATCTTCATTAGCAGCCAGTTTTGCTGCTCTGTCTGCCCTCTCATTACCCGGAATACCGACGTGACCTGGTACCCAAATAAAAACTACCGTCATCCCTATGGAATCCAGATCCATCAAGGATGACTGGATCCTCTGAACCACAGGGTGAGAAGGGTACAAAGACTCTATTGCACGTAAGGCTGACAGTGAGTCAGTAAAGATGACATATTCACTGCTGGGGTAAGAGTATGCAAACCTCAGTGCTTCCCATAAAGCATACAATTCTGCTGTGAATATACCACACAGCGGATGTAGACGGAAACGGTACGAGCGTTTGCCGATGGTGAAAGCACACCCCACATGCTCCCCCTGCTTAGAACCGTCCGTGTATATGGCAGTGAACGACTGAAACCGTGCATAGAGTCTCTTGAAGTCACATCGGTATTCAATAGGCAGAGTACAAGGCCTATGTAATTTGACAAGAGAAGTAATGATGTTGGG
Organism: Tanypteryx hageni; assembly: GCA_028673005.1. Taxonomy (NCBI): domain Eukaryota; kingdom Metazoa; phylum Arthropoda; class Insecta; order Odonata; family Petaluridae; genus Tanypteryx; species Tanypteryx hageni. Next base: position 156,810,774 of record CM054115.1, read on the forward strand.
GCGATGCAGCATCCACGGCGGAGATATGCTGCACTCCGTTTTTAATGTCTGAGGCAATTCGAAGGACGTCTCTTCGAAAACATTACGCATTCTCACAGCCAGAGGTTTTACAGAGCGGATACGGGCTTCATATAACTGCACAAATCGACGGTCGAAAACTGCTGTGTAAGCTGGATGATCTGGGTTAGCGCTTAAAGCTGCTACATAACGAGTACCTAGCAGTTTCCGGCGCATATACAGTGATGGTTCACCGGATTCACAGAGAACACTTGGTATTGGGCTAGTGCGAAATGCACCAGTCGCCAAGCGAACCCCTGTATGATGAATCACATCAATGGTTTTTAGTACAGATGGTTTAGATGATCCATACACAATGCTCCCGTAGTCCAATCTTGAGCGAACAAGTGATCGATACAGTCTTAGTAAGACTGTCCGATCTGCACCCCGTGATTTATGGCTGAGAATGCGCAAGAGGTTCAAGGAGGATTGGCAGCTTGCCTTCAGCCTCTTCATATGAGGACGCCAAGTAAGCTTATGATCCAACAGAACACCCAAAAATGGTGCTGTTTCAACAAATGGAAGCTCGGTTCCTGCTAGTGACAGCGCTGGGTCCGGGTGGAGGCCGCGAACACGACAGAAGTGGACGCATACTGTCTTGTTCGCTGAGAATGTAAATCCATTGTTTGTGGCCCACTCGTTAAGGCGGTTAATTGTCAGCTGAAGCTGGCGTTCAACCGCTACCACATTTTGCGAACTGCTATATATGGCCAGGTCATCCACGTAGAGGCTTCCCTCTACTGGAGACCTAATACATTGGGCCATTCCATTTATGGCAATGGCAAACAAGGTTACACTCAAAATAGACCCCTGTGGAACACCATTCTCCTGAAGGAACGTTCGAGAGGTTTCGCTCCCGATACGCACCCTGAAGTTACGTTCCCATAAGAAGCTCTTGATAAATATGGGTAGGTTACCCCTTAACCCCCAAGAATGCAATGTGCGGAGTATACCGAATCTCCACGTGGTGTCGTAAGCCCGGGCAATGTCAAAGAAAACTGCAATGAGGTGATGCTTCCTGATAAAAGCATCGCACACAGCTCTCTCCAATCTCACCAGATGATCGGTGGTGGAACGGTGGCGACGAAAACCACACTGAATATTGGTCAATAGGCCGTTTGATTCCAAAAACCAAACCAGACGCCTATTGACTATTCGTTCCATAAGTTTGGAGAGGCAACTAGTGAGCGATACCGGTCGGTAACTCTCAGGCAGTTTCTTATCTTTCCCTGACTTAAGCAGTGGCACTACAATGGCCTCTCTCCATTGCGTGGGGTAGATGCCTTCTACCCAGATTCGGTTATACATCTTTAGCAAATATTCTTTCTCAGGGGGATTTAGGTGACGTACCATCACATAGTGAATGGTGTCCAAACCCGGAGCGCTGTCACGGGTCTCTGCCAAAGCATTTTCCAGTTCCCACGCACTGAAAGGCAGATTGTAGCTCTCAGTATTCCGAGAGGAAAATCTGAGAGTCTGCTGTTCCAGCTCGTATTTCTGCATAAGAAACACTGGTGACATGCGTTCTGAACTAGATGCTTTAGCAAACAGAGACCCTAGCTCATTTGCTATTCCAATTTTTGATGTAATGACCGAGCCATCTACCATAAGCCCACTAATTGTGGAAGAGGTAGTTCGGCCGGAAATCTTCCTCACCTTTTCCCACACCTCAGAGACCGGGGTGGAACTCGTAATGGTCGATACATATTTCTTCCAACATTCCTTCTTACATTTCCTGATTATCCTGCGTGCAAATGCCTTCAATCTCAGGTACCGCAACATATTCCCCTCGGTGGGGTTATTACGAAATAACCGAAAAGCCTGTCGCTTGTCACGGATCGCCTTATGGCATTCCTCACTCCACCATGGAACTGGGACTCGCTTTAGTCGGGAGCAGGATTTCGGAATGCTTGCATTTGCTGCCTCTATTAAGGCATCCGTGAAATGACTCACATGTTCATCACCCGAGGGGAACTGTTCTTCCGTGAGTTGAACGGTACCTGAAAACTTGCACCAATCTGCTATTTTTATCGCCCACTTGGGGCAACGCATCTCCGAAACATTAGCAGATAAGCATTTCAGGATAATCGGGAAATGATCGCTGCCACATAGATCCTCGTACACCTCCCACTCAAACAATGGAGCGACCGTGCTAGAGCAGATGGTTAGGTCAATAGAAGAAAAGGACCCACCGCCAGCACTGAAGTGTGTATCGCTACCATCGTTGAGTATCACCAGATCCAGGCTCGAGAATATCTCAGAAAGGCGACGTCCCCTAGGATCAGTCCTCTCCGACCCCCACTCTGAATTATGGGCATTAAAATCGCCCATAAGAATGAATGGGGGAGGAAGTTGATCTACAAGGTCAAGAATTGACCTATTTGTAGGATTTTCATTAGGGGGCAGATAGACTGAGCAGATCGTCACCAGCTGAGGGAGAGCAACTCTAACTGCTACAGCCTGCAGCTACGTGTTAAGAGTTACCTCCTCAGAGTACTTCGAGTTGTGAACCAACACAGCCACTCCTCCGTGAGCTTGCTGGGCACTCACGAGGTCCTTTCTATACAAGGAATACCCTCTGAGTGTGACTATGTCAGTTTCCCTGAATCGTGTTTCCTGGAAGGAAACACATACTGGTGATAACTCCGATAGGAGGAGACGAAGTTCCGGCAAGTGGTATCGAAAGCCATTACAGTTCCATTGAATTATTTTATTCATTCTCTGAGGATGAGATTAGAGGGGTTACCTCTTTATTGTTAATTTTTTCCGGCCTTTCCCCCTTCCCGGCATCTTGAGGAATTTGATGCCGCTATCTGATAAGTAATCCATATCTTCTGGATTGGATGTGGAGGGCCTTATCAGCTTTGTATTTGGTTTTACAGGGGATTTATCCCCTGTTTTCTTAAAATCCTCTTTGGAAGCTGCTGGAGACTTGCTCGCTTCCACTTCCATAGGACTCTCTTGCCTTTGTTTTTTTGTAGCCTCCTTTTTGGCACTTTCCTTTGTTTTCCTTTCATCCTTATCTTTATTTTTTGATCTGTTTATGGGTGCTACCTCGTCTGTCTGTGTAGCGATGGTACTCTTCTTAATTGGGGTGACTGCCACGGAAGCGAAAGACCTTGAAAAGACTGGAGCGACAAGCGTGCGGAACCTTTTCCTTGCTTCAAAATAAGACAGCTTGTCAAGAGTCTTCAGCTCCTTTATCTTCTTTTCCTCCTTCAACTTCGGGCAGTCCCGTGAGAATGCCGGATGCGGACCATCGCAGTTCGCGCACGATACCGTTGCTGTGCATTCTGCTCCATCGTGCATTTCCCGATTGCATCGGGGGCAAACTGCTTTGCCCTTGCACCGTGGAGCAGTGTGTCCAAACCTTTGGCACTGAAAACAGCGCATAGGGTTTGGTATGTACGGCCGAACTGAACATGCCTCATATCCAATCATGACCTTCTCTGGTAGCTTCTCGAGGGAGAACGTGAGAACCATCGAGGTGGTATTGACAACCTCACCGTTTCTCTTTGTGGTCAGTCTCCTGCAGTCGATGACCCCCTGTGAGGCCATCTCCCGCTTACACTCCTCGATTTCTACGTATAGAAGGTCATAATTGGATATGACCCCTTGACAAGTGTTGAGAGTTTTATGGGTCTCAACTGTAACCGGCATTTCTCCCAGCATGGAGATGTTTAAGATCTTCCTGCTTTGGGTCTCATTCATAGTGGTTATAAGAAGAGTACCATCCCTAAGCTTCTTGACCGACTCTAGAGGTCCAGGCACCTGTACAGACAAAGACTTATATATCAAGAAGGGAGACACTTTCGTGAAGGTCTCACCTTCTGTTGAACGTTTCATAATCAAATATTTTTTGCATGTAAACTCTATGTCTCCCCCGCCCGAGTCCGGACGGGATCTTTTTGGTGGCGGAGAAAGTTTTTCTGCCATCCAAGTAATTTATATTCATCCCCTGGTCTCCCCACCCACCACGGAGCCACAAATGGGACGCCGCACCACAAACTGATGCGGACGCCAGGGCTAACCAAAGGGATATAGCACCTCTGACATGGCTGCCTGCTTCAGGTCAGATCTCCCTTGCATGGGGTCTCCAAACCCATGCACCTTTGACCCCCCTACACAAACCCCCATTGCCTTGGCACTCGCCAACCGAAACGCCAAGACGTGACGACAAGCCGATTAATCGGGTGTGGCTAGCACCCGACTCCCGTTTACAGCGAATCAGAGGCCAAAGTGGTGTGTTGCTCCCTGTGCCCATCTTGGGCATCCGAAACCCAGACGGGGTCCAGGAAGCTCAACCACCAGGTACCTCTTCTCCCCCTTACGGGTCTCCACGCACGGCAAACACGCGGGTGGATCGACAGCCAGGTGACATGGCTGGACTCAGACAGCAGATCCACATACTGTCTGGAAGCTACCCTAAGCATAAGATGGGTTTTTAACGAGGTTACCTCCTCGCCCATTGGTCGCCTCTTACGACCAGCAGAGGGGCTGCGGGAGTATTCTCAATCCCCCTACCCGCAGGGGGAGATGCCTCTTTCTTGGCGTGTTTTCATAAATCACATTTTTTGGCATTTTAGATCTAGGCATAAATATATAAAGAAAGATTGATTTCGGAGATTAATCCCTGAATATTATAACATTTTATCATTTTAGTTGGCTGGGTATTCCCGACTTGCAAACGCGTTTACTGCATCCCGACTTCTTTCGAATGTCCCGATTTTTAAACATAATTGTTTAACACTCAAAACTGTAATCGAAATATTTCCTGGGATACACTGCTTAACCATGATTTTTCGATTGCTTTCTAAATTGTAATAATTGTAATATCTCGAGCGGTGTTTGGGTGTGGACGCGTCGCGGCCGTTTAGTGTAGAGAGGATATTTGGCGTTGTATTGAAGCGTGTTTATATTGTCGCGTAAGTCTATTGGCGTAACATTTTTTAATGTAGAACTTTATAGGTTAAAATATTGTTTTTAAATTTTTATGGCTATTCGATTAATTTAAAATGGGATTTATTCTAACAGGCATGTTCAAACGAAGAAAACCGATGAATGAAGGGGATGATGCCAATCTTTTAAAGGAGAGTGGCTTTGTAAAACTGTGGAAACAAAATCCCATAAGTCTAAAGGTGAAATTCGTCTTCATCTGAAAGAAATATTTTATTACGTTGTCGAGGTAGGTTTTATTTGCAAAATTTATTCAGAAGCTTAAGTAAATCCCGACTTCCCTTCTTGAAAGAAATGGGGATAAACATGGAAATTGGATTACATAAAGAGACCCCTTTCTACAAATATTCATATCTGCTGTAAATATTTTGAGAAGTAAAATTTCTCACCCATTGGACTTGAACATGCGAGATTTTTTACTAGAATCATCTAGTGATAGAAAAGATTAGAATTAGCAGAAATAAATCGTTCAAACCCGAAGAAATATAAATTCTTATAGACAACGTTTTGCTTGCTGTGCAAATGAATTGCTCTATGAATTCGGTGGAAAGCATTAATGATTTAATGGCTAAGTATTTGAATATTCCAGCATGCTGGCGAAGTAAAAACTACGCATTCGAGTTTTTAGAATCGATAAATTGTGTTGTTCACAGAGAAATGATGGCAGAGCTCCGAAAGTGTCAATATCACAAATTAATCATTGACGAAAGTACTGATATCTTACTGAATAAGATGCTGATAATATAATTTAACTTAAGAATTGCAGCATCTAATGTCTATAAAGCACCGTTTGACGATTAATAAAATTAAGTGCTTGTAATGCACAAGCTATCGTTGATGTAGTTAAAGACCTCTACAATCAGAATAATTTAACCTTGATGAAAGTGGTAATGTTTACTTCAGATGGTGCTTCGATTATGGTAGGAAAGAACAATGGTGTTGCCACACTGTTTCAAGTGCATTCCTCATTTAATTGAACAACACTGTGTGGCTCAACGAGAATATCTGGAGTTGGTCGATGCCTGGAAAGATGTGCCAATGATGAAGGAGATCGAGACACTTGAGAACCATTTATACCATCTTTTGTATATCTTCACTCCGAAGAGGAGAATTTGAGGAAATGGCAAATGTCACTGAAAATTAATCTTTCATTTAAGCCTCTAAATGAAGTAAGGTGGCTTTTTAAATATTTTGCTGTAAGTTCTTTAATACGAAATTACGACCGTGAGTAATCACTGGGCTTCCTAATCCCAACAACTTGTTGCCATCCATTTATCACATTTACTTTTCCTCTTCCGTAAGCATATATATATATATATATATATATATATATATATATATATCGTCCTTCGAAATGAGACAAATTACTTAGCGTAGCAGGATTCGAACCACGTCAGGCTTGTACTGCTTTTCATGAACAATGGATTAAAACGACGACGCCACGATGAGCATCGCATATGACAAAGGGAAATAACCCCTATATTTATCTTATGTTATCCTTCAAGTTGCTATGGTTTGTTTATTTTTTACTCACTGAAGTTTTACGTACTTTGTGTGTACATTAAGCTATCAATATTTGTGTGTATAAAGTTATCAAGATTTATATATAATTTTCAATTGCTATTCTAATAATAATTAATCCAATCTATTATAAAAAGGTCAAAAACAGCAATTAAATTAAAACAAGAAGTCCAAAGCAGGACTAATGCAGGCTAGTCTCCCAAAGTTGACGTCCGGAATTGATTACTTATACTGACAGGAAATGTTATAGTATGTGTTAGTCATATAATACAAGATGGCGGACGTCAATAGTGAGTGTTGTACGTCTTGCTCGGAAAAATTTGATGATAACAGTGTAATTATCGTTTGTGAATTTCATTGTTTATCGAAATACCATTTGCAGTGTACTGGCCTTAATAAATCTTCACTTAATGCTTTAAATACATGCCGTGAACTGGCCTATCGGTGTAAAAACGGTTATGTGCTACCCTCTCGCCAAATCCTGACTGTAAATACTGCGCTTGAGTTACTAATGAGTAAACAATTTGAACTGTTCGGTGCCATAGAAGATATGAAAACGAATATGAGCAGATTTGGTGATCTCGCGAAATTACAGTCAACTCAAATTGAGCTTCTAAAAAATGAAGTTAGTAGCTTACATAAGTCAAACAAGTTAGTTGAAGCAGCTCCTTGCTCTTTATATAACGTTGAACATTGTGAAAATAAAGAGATATTAGTTAGTGATACTTCTCATATTGTGAAAAAATGTTATAAGACCCAGGAATCGTATTCAGGAATTTTGCGAGGTAACCATCCGCCCTCCTCCGCACAAATCAATTCCTCATCCAGGAATGAGACTGGTTCATCAAGTACTGATATGATGAATACTAAGAAGAAATCTTCTAGTAATGATGTACAATCTTAAGTTGAAATGAGTGATAGTTTTACATTGGTTCGAAGGAGTATACGTAGGAACAAAGGTGTGTTATGCTCTGCTGTAACTAATGAGAACTGTATTTTAAAAGGACAAGAGAAGTTTGAGCATTTTCATGTATGGCGGCTGGCACCTGAGACTGCAGTAAAAGATGTGACTTCACATTTAATATCAAAGGGAATAGAAGATGCTGAGATATCTAAACTTAATGCTAAAGGTAACTATTCTTCCTTTAAAATATCTGTTAAGTCTACTTTGGCTTATATTATTAATGATACCAAAACATGGCCAATTAATGTAATGATTAACAAATTTATATTTAGTAAAAAATATAATACCAGTAACACTAAGCTACCCTCAACAGAAAGGGTAAACACAGATGTTCTGGGTGATAGAGTGTTCACTGATAATTGTACAGAGTCAATTGTGGGGAGACAATTATGACAAGGTATTAAGCTAAAAATAATGAATATTAATGTACAATGTATTCGAAATAAACTTGAAGAATTGGATATTTTAATGGATTCTTTAGGAGTTGATATTGTGAGTGTAACTGAACACAGGTTATGTGATGAGGAGATTAATAGTGTGAGTTTTAGTAATTATTATATAGTAGGTATTTTTTGTAGAACTAAATTTAAGTGTGGTGGCATTCTAATCTTAGTTCGGAAAGGCTTGTGTGATTATACCTCTGAGAAGCTAGTAAAATTTTGTTGTGATATGAACTTTGAATGTTGCTATGTGGATTTAGAAATTGATAAACATCATATTGTGATTATATGCATTTATAGATCGCCTAGTGGTTTTTCCTCTGTGTTTCAGGATAATCTAAAGTCTATATTTGATCTATTTTTAAAAATTAATAGATTTATTGTGGTCTCTGGAGATTTCAATGTAAACTTCTGTGCTAATAGTAGTATGAAATCTGCATTATTAGACATATTTACCATACACAATCTAAAGCAGACAATTTTCCAACCTACCAGAATCACATCCCATTCAGCTTCTACAATTGACAACATTTTTACTAATCTTAATGTGATAAAAACTGAGAATATAAATCACCCTTTATCAGACCATAATCCCCTAGTTGTCACAGTTGAGCTACCTGCTGGAATCCTAGTTAACAGAAAAAATACGAATTATTTCTATAGAAGAAAAATGTCTCGGAAAAATAAAGAAAAATTTAGTTCTTATCTGCAGAATATAAACTGGGAAGCAATACTCAATGCCATAAATGTTAACGATAATTATGAAATATTTAATGCTTTAATTATGTATTATTTTTGTTTATGTTTTCCCTTTGAAACTTAAAAAGTGTGCAACACACCCAGAAAAACATGGGTTACACCAGAGATAATTTCTCTCTCACAGGAAATGAAAAATCGGTTTATGATATATAGGTTTACAGGTAATTTAGATGACAAAAAGAGTTACATGAACTACAAAAAATTTTACTCAAAAGCTGTCTTAAATGCTAAGAGATTGTTTAATATTAACATCATTCGCTCATCCAACAATTTTACCAAATCTGCCTGGAAAATTGTAAATGACTCATCCTTACATACCAGCACTAATAAGTCCATTAAAAGGTTTATATATGAAGGTGCTGAAAATACAGATCTAAAGAGAATAGTAAATATATTTAATTCTTACTTTATAAATTCAAATAATATAAAAGTTAACAATAAGATCTTTGCCGAGTATATTGATAATCTCAAGTCAACTTTAGGTAATAATAGCATTATTTATCTCTTCCCTACGAGTACAAAGGAAATTAGCACAATAATTGACTCAATAAGTAAGAAAAATTCTGCAGGTTGGGATGATATACCATGTTCATTGTTGAATGGTTATGTTAAATTGCAGCTCATTTCTCCTCTGACAATATTAGTAAATATGTCACTATCAACAGGAATTTTTCCTAATCTATTAAAATTACCTAAGGAGTACCAGTTTTTTAAAAAGATAAAACCGAAAGACTTTAAAATTATCATCCCATCTCAGTCTTATCTGTTTTCTCAAAGGTTATTGAAATGGTGATATCAAATAGAATTGTGTCTTTCCTAAAGAAATATAATATTCTATCAAAATGTCAATTTGGCTTTATTAAAGGTAAATCAACTGAAGATGCTATTAATAGCTTTGTTAATCCAGTTCTTAAAGGTCTTGACAATAGAGATGATGCCATAGGTATCTTCTATTATCTAACAAAGGCTTTTGACTCTGTAGACCATTGCATACTACTTAGAAAACTTGAAATATATGGTATTACTGGCATTGCTAATAAATTAATTGAATCTTATCTTAGCAATAGGAGGCAATATGTGACTATATACTCTTCTTTTTATAATATAAAGTATGCCTCTGATCAACTAATCATTAAAAAAGGTGTTCCTCAAGGCTCCATTTTGGGCCCACTGCTCTTTGTACTGTACATAAATGATCTTCCTTCATTTGTTTCCGGAGACCTAGTCATATATGCTGATGATACCAATAGTCTGATAAAAAGCAAAGATAACATTACGGTTGCTACACAAATGTCCATTAATACAATGGAATACTGGTGCATAAACAATAGTGTTATGATTAACAACAGTAAATCTACATTCCTCCAATTTCATCCACCCCAGAAAAAATCTATATTTAACCTTCGACTTAAACCTATGAATGGTTTGATGAAAAGATCTGAAACCGTTAAGTTTCTTGGAATATATATTACCGTAAATACCCGCGTATAATGCGCAGGGGGGTTTTCAGCCTCGTAATCTATGATTTTTCTATATACCCGCGTATAGTGCGCAACCGATTTTTTTAGCGTTACCGTTCCAGAATAAAGTAGATGGTGTAACGTGTTCTAAAGCAATGATCGAATTATTGGTATTATGTATTGGTAACATAATGAAAGTGTGAAATGAAATTTTCCAATAAGGTTCCAAAAGAACGTCAGCTAACTCAATCATTACATACTTTATGTTTACTTAGAAGGTGATATTAGGACATACACAATAAATCGAATTATATTAATTTCATAGAATGACATTCTTTGAGCTAATAAAATGGAATGACGATAATCCTATGTTTTTTTACATACGTTTTAGTCACGCCTGAGGTGGACGGGTTCGCCCAACTTTCAGTTTTACCCTTATTAGAACACTCGGGAGCACGTAAACATAATTAACCATAATTAACTACAGACTCGAAGAATCAAGAATAAATCACGTATGAATGCTGAGAGAAAGGTAGAGAACGATAACTTTAAATAGTTCTACAAGAAGCATCAACTCCCAGCGTACTCAAAGGCATCAGCTGCCATTGTTTCTAATAGTAAATAGTACCAGTATCTCATCACCAGGCCGGGCGCCGGTGTAGGGTGACGTCATGCGTAAGATGACGATTTCGATAACAACATCGAAGAAGAATTGTCCAGTGACGAAGAATTTCTTGGCTTTTAAAATGAATAAATACTGAATTCATTCTTTTCATGTCTATTTAATGTATGTTTATAGAATTAGTTAATAAATTTTTACTATTATCTATCTTACTTTTCGTAAAAATCGCCAATAAAAATATGAGGATACCCGGGCAGTAATTACTGTGCCGAAATTCTGAAAATATGAAGTAAAATGAAAATAGGAAGATTATGTACCCTCGTATAACACGCATCCTAATTTTTAACTCGAATATGTCGAACAAAAAGTGCGCATTATACGCGGGTATTTACGGTAATGATACTCTTAATTGGGAATCACATATCCAGTCAGTCTGTAAAAAGGTGGCTACAGGTTGTTACATAATGAGGAGACTGATTGGTATAGCTAACCAAGAAACTGCTATTCTGGTATATCATGCTTATATATGTAGCAGAATAAAATATGGCATAACAGTTTGGGGACACTCACACTTTGCTACTAGACTCTTTAGATTGCAGAAGTGGGCAATTAGAATTTTAGTTCGGGCTAAACTAAGAGAAAGTTGTAGGAAACATTTTAAGAAGCTTAAACTTTTAACACTACCCTCAATGTACATCTTTTACACCATTATGTACTTAAAAGAGAATAATGGAATATTAGACATTAAACAAAATAAAGATATCCATAATTACAATACAATAGGAAGACTCAAAATAAATTTAGAGTATCATAATTTAAAAATTTTCGAAAATTCATGTGGGACGTGGATTTTATAATAAACTTCCAACATGTTTAAAAGATTTGACAAATGTGTCAACATTTAGAAGAGCATTAAAAAAATTTCTTGTAGAAAAATGTTATTACTCTATTGCTGAATTTTTAAATTGTTAAAAAAAACATTTGTTTACTGTCATTTATGCATGTATTAATTTCTGTGACTTTTGTATCTATTTTCTTATTTTTGTGACTTATCCTATACATATGTTTATATGTCTTTGGATGAAAAATAAATGAAATGAAATGAAAATTCCAAGGAATTCTCATACCATAGATACCACTTATAATTCGTAGTTTATCAATGATTGATAAAAATTGGAAAACAAATTAATAGAGCATTATCAGGTTTAAAATGCTAAAAGCAATGTCAATATCTCTTTCTGACATATTTTGAATATATTTATTTAAATTAGCGAATTTAATAAATGTTACTGTTTATAGTCTAATATGTATGGATCAACTGTACATTGCTGAAGGGTAGTCAAGTGAAAAAGAAAATAACTCATTTGTTCACTCGTCTATGCTTAAGCAAAATTTGATAATAACCGTTTCCAAGGCAAAAATCCGATAAAATGCAATTCAAAATGCAAAAACGCTGTTTTAGTAGAAATTCAAGAAAATACGATCAATTATCAAAATTCTGTGATAAGAATTGGAATTTACCTATGTTCGCCTAGACCTGATTAATAGTTTTTGAGTTAGAGCACCCACAAAAAACTCACACAAACACAGACATTATCGAGAAAATTGTCAAAACGTGTTCAGGGGACCTCAAAACGTGTATTTCCGTTGAAATCTCGAAATCGATTTTTTTTCATGAAAATAATACTTTCCCCTATGCTACGTATGGAGAATGCAAAAATGCATGACATAAATATTTTCTATCAAAATTTTCTCTTCAAATTATGTTTTACCACAATTGCTACCATTAGATACTCGTACTTTATTAATTTTAATGTTGTAGGCGATATTTGCGACCAAAAGGAACTATAAATACTTCGAATTAAATTTCAATAATGTAGTTAACAGGCCATGGATCAGTGTTGTCCATTAACCATTCGAGTAGAAAAGGTAATGATATATGGGCGACGATCCTCACCATCACGAGGACGCTCCGCCGCTATATTACAAGCCGCCTAGGGGAATTACTTCTTTCCCTTTTAGAAGTCTGGGCAAAAGAGCGAGCCGATAATGGAAGCTCACCGGAAAAGAGGCTCCCTAACCTTTCTGGGATAGAACGCCAACGGCGTCCGAACCAAACTGATGAACTGCTGCCTCCTTCAGGAGAAGGGGGTGTCAGTAGCCGTGAAACTAAGCAGCGTCCTGATACACGTTTAAGGGTCGGGGGCTGGACAGTGCTTCGGAGCGACAGGGCGGGCATCGTCGGGGGAGGCGTTGCTTTATTGGTTCACTCCACCGTCAAACATCATCAGCACCTGCTGCCAGATCTCCGACACCTGGAGGCAGTGGCAGCAGACAATCACTGCATCGGGAAAATTAAGTGTGGTGGGCGCCTATTATAGGCCGGGTACCTTTAGGAGGATGATATCCGGGCCTCGTTTAAGGATGATGGAGTCCCAACTGTTCTGCTTGGTGACTTTAATGCCAAACATGTGCAGTGAAACTCCAATCAAAACAATAAGAAGAGTGAACTCTTACAACATCTGGCGCAACTCGAGGAACTAACTATCACTGCGCCAAGGGATCTCACCTACCTCCCATCTAACGACGTCCTGGATATTGCGATCACTCGCAGGGTTCAGAGATCGTTAAACATCCATACGCTCAACGAGCTGTCCTCGGATCATCTCCCGACTCTCCTTTTCTACGGTAATCTCCCTGTTAGATTGCCCCCTATCAGGAGACGAGATTTCGCGAGAGCAAATTGGGACGCCTTCCGCCTTGAGGTGGCAAGCTTCCTACCAGCCTCGCCAGAAGAGCCGGCGACCAGAGACCAAGCAAATAAGATGGCAAGATCTATCGCCAAGAGTATCCAAGCGGCCTCGGAACAGACCATCCAGTAGAAGAATACTCCAAGGTTGATTGCGCGAAGGCTCCCAGCCTCCATGAGGGAGATAATCACGCTCCGCAATAGCGCAAGACGGAGATGGCAACGGCATCGAATGGCTGACCTCCGGAAGCTTCTTGTCAGCCTTAACAGAGATGTCAAGAACGCCGTAAGGAAGGTCAAGACCGATGCTTGGAAGGAGCACCTTGCCAATCTTCGAATGAGCAACATCTGGTACGTTTTTCGTGGGCTGAAAACCACACAACGCCGCGACCCGCCAATAAAGACCCTGACGGGCTACGCCTAATTGCTGTCAACCCCTCAAAGGCCGCAGCCTGGCCACTCCACGCGTCCGCCGGAGATCCTCGCTGCCAAAGGACAGAACATCCCATGGCCCAGGGAGGCAAAATATCTTGGGGTCATCCTAGACAGAGGATTCAATTTAAAAGACACCTGGCGACGATCAAGCGGAAGGGAACGGCGGTGGTGCGCGCGCTGTGAACATTTCTGGATTCAAAGGAGACGACGATCGAAACCCGGCTGAGCGTCTTCAGGGCCTGCGTCCTCCCGGTCCTTCTCTTTGCGTCGCCCGTGTGGTCATCGTCAGCGCAAGCAAATCTAATAGGTATCTCCACAGTACAAAAGTGGCTCTGAGGAAGAAACTCGATCTCCAGGGATACAATATTGTAAAAGCTACGGAGATATTGTCCACTACAGGAGTTGAGCCGCTTTCCGAGGTACTGCCACGGAAAGCTAGGTTATACTACAAACAGAGTGGGTCCACCAACGTACCACTCGTCAGGGCATTGGCTGAAATTAAAGTCATGCCCTGGGACGACTATAAGCGAACCATCGCCTCCATGGGGGCAACATACTTGCCGCCCTCAAGAAACCAACCTGAGGTAGGTCAATAACTTACATCAGCTTCACTGCCAATGGCCAAATATATGGCAAAACAAACCAAATGACAGGCTAATAGCCAAGCTGGAAGCCTGATATAGCAGATGACTGTCTTGGGACGGCCCACACAATGCAATGGCATGATACTACTATTCCAGGTAGGTCGTTGCGCATCTCGGCCGAGCGTCGCTACGAGCGTGTGACGTCACGTGGGTTCCACATTGCACTTGCAGCCTATGATTTCGTATTGACTGCGGTCGCGGTTTTGGATTATTACGTTTTCTCTTGAGCTTCTCTCAGTGAAATGTCGTTTTGTGCGGTATTTAGCTGTAATAACAGTTTCAAAAATTGTAATAGTAGGGTAGGATTCCATTTCCCCAAGAAAAGTCCACTCAAGAAACATGGATTCGAGTAGGTCGGAGAGATAACATAAACGTGAAAACAGTTAAGAACAAGTATTCTTTGGTTTAAATATGCTACTTATTAATTTTATCTATATCTATTTATTTAATTATTACTGGTGAATTGAACTTCAGTGATCTGAGCATTGTAAAATTCTTCTCAAACGGTTTTAAGGACCTATCTAACACCTTGTGACTGTTACAATGAAACCAGTGATGTCGTTATAAATTGCTTAAGCGTCGATATTATAAAATTTATTAATTCATTATGACGTTAACTATTACTTTATCGATTCTTACAGTATCTCTTCGGTGGATTTATGCATATTTAGAATTGAAGTTCTTGGTGCAATAAAAATTTCAGTCACAAATACAGTATGTTGAGAGAATATCATGATAAAAAATTAGTTATGTGTATTTTTGTATAATTCTTAAATATCTCTTAACAAGATCTGAAACATTATTTATTTAATTTACAATAAGTACATACTTAACATCATAAGCGCTACTAAAATACAAAATTTTACTGTTGCGTTAATGACCCTTTTAATGTAAATTTTGCAATGTTTACAAACATGTGTCTTCTAATTATAAAACACAAATTCCTCCTACATATATTCATGCGCACTATTTATAAATTTAAATATGATACGATTTTACGAATTATTATGTACACTTGAAATGTAGTGTATTTTCTGATCGATTGAAGTTTTAGAAAAATATAAAGCTACAATTTTGCCCATTTTTCCATTAATATTTTAGTTGAGTTTAGTCTTAAGATATTAAACATTGCCTGCGCTTTAGAGCATTTTCTTGTAATGTTCCAACCTGTTGGCTAGAATGTGCTTTTAAATGAAGTCCTTAAGATTATGTTTGACTCCGTGGATTAGCCCATCATACCATTTATGTTTTACAATCTTTTCCATTAATTAATTAGCCATTGCCAAAAGCTTATTTATCAATTAATTAATTAATTATCAATTTTTGCAGCACGAATTTGCACTGTGCATTTTAATGAAAGTTCATTTTTAAAAAGTCTGCAGCAAAAGATGTTGAAATATTCACCAAAAAATAGTAGAAAGCTGAAATCTTATGCTGTACCTTCCCTCAATTGTCCTTTATCCAAGGGTGAAAAGTATGCAGAAAAAGAAGATAGAGGTTTAACAACAGATCTAAAAGGAATTTATTAGAATGCCAATGCCAATGGAGTTCGTGATAAGAACTTTTGTACCATATGTTATGTAACATATGGTCCATGTTTGGACCATATGTGTTGTATATGATTACAAAATAAATTTCTGATTGCAACAAGTTTTTTTTATTTATCAATAAATATTTTATTCTGCTTTTAAAGCACTTTATCCTACAATCCACCTTAATTATATCATCTATAAACTGAGATCAGCCTAATATTTTTAGAGCAATGTGGTATTGTTTAAATTAGAAAAAATATGACATGGACAGCACATAATGTTTTCATTGAAAGTAGATAGTTGGTCAGTTGTGGTATTCATATGCAAATGTAACTTGAGCATTTCGCAGATTTTCATTTTTTCCATTATTCTAAGTTAAGAGTTGGAACCATAAAATTTGTAATCTGCATTTACTAAGGTTTATTTCCGTCATTCATTAAAATACGTAAATGGCGACTGAATTTCTCCGTTTTTACTTTATTCAACGGCTAAAACTATAAATTATTATATTATTGTAATGTTTAGACGTTACAAGGAAGAATTTGTCAGAAACGCGTTTCTTTTCAATATTTTATGGCTTTTTCGTACTCTTTCCGGGTGTTGCCAAGGCGGCCCGCATTGTTGCCTCCGATTGAATTAGCGTCTATTAAACCTTCAAATCCCTCCCTAAGGACTGCATAACCTTACAGGGGTGGGAGGGTTTGTGTACTCTTATGAACCAAAGAGCTATGCCGGCGGGAGACGATTCTCCCGGTAAGACCCCCCAAGCCAGAAAGGTCCGAGGGGAAGAGTCAGTCTAAGCAGTCTTGAGGGTTTTACATCCCCCTGTGCAAGGGCAGCAGCTTGCACAGTACCTCTGTAGGTGGTGATCATGTGGATCTGAACAGCTACAGATGGGTAATCACTCTTGTGAAACTGCGATGAGGAAAGCAAGGGGTAACTACCTCATTATATTTCCCATGATAGACTGAAAAGCTGCAAATACCTCTATTGATCTCTCTGGGGTAAAATTTTCCGAAGGTACAATAGTCCCCCAATCGGATCTCCGGGTGGATGCACAGAGGAAATGTAACATTAATAAGAAGAAAGCAAGTAGTGAGAAATTAAGAATAGGCACATGGAATGTTAGGACTATGAATTCAGGGGGTAAACTAGAGAACTTAAAAAGGGAAATGAGAATGAATAATGTAGGTATAGTAGGTCTTAGTGAAGTTCGGTGGGAAGGAGAAGGCGAGATAAATTCAGACGAATATAAGATTATTTACTCGGGAGAAGAGAAAGAGGAATGGGGATTATAATGAGAAAAGAGAAAGCTGAAAGAATTAGCGAGGTAGAGACAGTTAATGATAGATTAATAGCCGTAAAACTTCAGATGTAGTCAGTGGAAATGCTTATAATTCAAGTGTATATGCCAACGACTAATGCTGGTGAAGACGAAGTAAATTAAATGTATGAACAGATTACGGAGATATTGGAAGGGAAGGGAAAAGGAAGGGTCAACACCATAGTAATGGGAGACTGGAACAGTGTAGTCGGAGAGGGACAGGAAGATAACATAGCGGGAAAATATGGACCAAGGAAGAGAAATGAAAGAGGGGAGAAACTTGTGGAATTCTGCCATAAAAATAGATTGATTTTATATTAATACATGGTTTAAGCATCACCAGCGGAGACTTTACACATGGAGAAGCCCAGGAGACCAGAGACGATACCAGATAGATTACATACTAGTCAATGAAATATTTAGAAATAGCATTAAAAATGTGAAAACATTACCAGGGGCAGATATCAATTCCGACCAAAACCTTTTGGTGGCAAATACACAATGCAGACTGAAGAGCGTTAAGAGAAACATAAGAGTTAACAAGAAATGGAACTTAGATGAACTCTTTAAGAACAAGAAGGCTATCATGGCTGAGCTGTAGGAAAGGTTGGGGGGGAGAGCTAAAGAAAATAGGAACAATGTAGATGAGGAGTGGAGATACATCCATAGCAACATTAAAGATGTAATGGAAAAGAAGGTAGGAAAGATAACGGGTGAAAGAAACAAAAAACCCTGGATCACAGCAGCCATGCTGCAAAAAATGGAAGAGCAGAGAAAGTGGAAGAACATAAACACTGAAGAAGGCCAAAGAAAGTACAAGGAGTTAAATAATGCTTTAAGAATGGAAACAGATAAAGCCAGAGAACAGTGGATAAATGAGAAATACGAAGAAATTGTCAAGTGTGAAAGAATTTGTAGAACAGACCTCATCAAAGCAAGGGAACTATTCAAGAAAAAGGCAAAAAAGAAAGGACGTAAAGGAATCATGAACAAAAGTGGTAAAATAGTCTCCGAGCCAGATAATGTAAAGAATGTCTGGAAAGAATACATTGACAAAGAAGGTAAACCAAGAAATATTGAATTCGATGAAAAAGAGGATGTGGAAAAAGACCAGGTAGGACCAAGTATTCCCAAATCTGAAGTTAAAAGAGCAATTGATGACATGAAAAGAAGGAAGACTGTTGAGAGTGATGATATACCAGTGGACATTCTTAAGGTTTTGGGGTTAAAAGCAATTAAGAAACAAAATTCTTTAACCAAGTATATGATACTGGCATATGGCCTGAAGATTTTTTAGATGTTGTTATACTACCGCTGGAGAAAAAGAATAATGCAAAATGTTGTAAGGATTACAGAACTATTAGTTTAATTTCTCATACAACTAAAGTTCTAACCAAAAAGAAATGAAGGTAAAATAGAAAAGGAGCTGCAAGATAATCAGTTTGGTTTCAGAAGAGGAAGAGGGAACTAGAGATGCTATAGGATGTATGAGGATGATGATAGAAAGAGCGCCAGAAGTCAATAAAGATATGTATTTTTGTTTTGTAGATTGGGAGAAAGCTTTTGACCGAGAGAAATAGGATAAAATGTTGGGTATTTTAAATAAAATAGGAATAGATTGGAAAGATAAAAGACTGCTTAAAAACCTTTACTTTGATCAAAAGATTAGAGTCAGGGTTGAAGGAGAAGAACAAAAAGTACTTTAATAGGGATGGGAGTGAAGCAGGGATGCCCTATTTCACCAGCAATATTTAATATTTATGCAGAAACAATAACAGAAGAAGCGTTGATGGAAGAGAAAGGAATTAAGATAGGAGGTGAAAGTATTACCACCATTAAATATGCAGATGATCAGGGATTAATAACAGAAGACGAGAAAGAACTTCAGAGGATGACAGACAGACTAGTGGAGGTTGGCCAACAATATGGAATGAAGATCAATGCCAAAAAAACGAAAGTCATGGTGGTCTCAAAGGAACATAAAGAATTAAATATAATGGTAAATGGCAAAAAATTGAAACAAGTAGTTTCAAATATCTTGGCAGTATTTTAGCGCAGGATGGAAGTAGTACACAGGACATCAGAAGTAGGATTGCAATGGCAAAAGCAGAATTCAACGAGAAGAAGGAGCTTCTCACAAGCAAGAAAATAAATTTAGAAACAAGGAAGAAATTAGCAAAATGCTACATATGGAGCATAGCTCTTTATGGTGTAGAGACGTGAACGGTAAGGAGAAAGGAGGAAAAATATTTAGAAAGTCTTGCGATGTAGGTATGGAGGAGGATAATGTAAGTGAAATGGACAGAGAGAAATAGAAACGAAGAAGTATTAGAATTGGTTGGAGAAGAAAGGATGCTAATAAAAACAATCAGGAAAAGAAAAGAAAATTGGATAGGGCACATATTGAGAAGACAGTGTTTGCATAGGACGATCTTAGAAGGCAAAATTAGCGGAAGAAGAGGGAGAGGGAGAAAAAGAATAGGAATATTAGAGAATATAAAGCAGGAATATAGAACTTATAGAGGTATAAAAGAGGCTTCTAGGGAGAAAGAGAAATGAAGGCAGCGATTCAGCTAAAACCTGTCTTCGGACAGCAGTATGATGATGATGAAGCCTTCAAATGGACAAAATAATTGCGTTATTCGCTTCGCGCTTTTTATGAAGCATCGAAATTATAGTTGTATCAATATCAAACTTAACGTTGCAACGTTGATAATTGAAGATTAATATTATTGCGTAAATTGCGTGTGGGCTGTGGGCATTTTTAACGATGATGATTTTAAACATGCAGATTTCTGACTGACTTCACAAAAGTTTTTGCGGGTACCACTAGTTCAATTAAATGAGGTGCAGCAATTACTTATATTGGTTTTAATAGCTATAAAATCACCGCGGATTAGCTGCTGTTTGTGTTCCCAAATTTCATAAATTAGCATTATAAAATATTAAAAATACATTCGAACGAAAAAGTAAATCGATCACGTGCATTTTTGTGGCAAAACTAGACTATACCGAATCCGAGTCCAACAATGCAATGGCAACACTCTTAATCTATGGACATTAATAAAAGGCAATGTGCGTGCGTGCGCAGGTGCGTACGTGCGTGTGGACAGCATATCTCAAAACCCAAGAAACTTAGTTACTTAAAATTTGGTACACTTATTAATGGGATCATAAGGATGTGCACCTAGTGGCCAGAATTTTTATTTTTGGTGGAAAGGGGGTGCCATTTTCCATAAAGGTACGTTCACACTGTATACATGTATATGACAAATCCATATACAAGTATAAGACTTGTCCTAGATTTATATACGATTTAGTACATACAAATCTAATACAAGTATAAATTTTTGAAGCGTTCATATTGGTTAGACAAGTCAGTCGGCAATGTCCTTGAACGAGGAATATCTGTTCATTTGTGCTGCTGCAAATTATGTAATTAACAACCAAGTAGCAAACAAGAAGAAACGTCGATGGTGGATAAGAAATATTTTGTGCAAAAAAGTGGCCATAGTGCATATAAATCAATAATGAATGATTTAACAAGAGAGGAATGGTGCACACAGCATACGTACATACATGCGAGGTAGAGGCGTTCTTCAGGTTTTACACAATCATGTCAAAATAGATCAATATTAATGGCTTAGTACAGCGTTTCCCAAAGTATGGTCCGCGGCCCGGTGCCGGTCCTTGGGGAAAAAATGCCGGTCCTCAGAAAATATTAAAATAATCGCGCTATCCTATTACGTCTACATATACAGCTGTAACAAATTAAATGGGCTTTTCTGTATGTGTTTGTGCACTCGTTCGTAAGTCTAAAGCCGTCGATACATTGGGTAAAATAAACGCGCCAGAATCTGCCGTGATCCGAGCACGTTGGTTTAAATGGATTGCAACACATTGAGATGAAATTCTGTTCCGGTAGCAAATGAAACAGGACATGTAGCGATTTTTGGAATAATCGCTTTATGTGTCAGATACTTTGGAGCAGAATAAAAACGACGCGCTTATTATTTATTTTCAAGGAAATACCCTTTCATCTTAAGTATGGATAAATGGCTCAAGAGAAACAAAACCAACAACAATTCAAGTGATGTGCAGCCTAGTACAAGTAAAGGTATAGAAAATAACAGTAACAAACGTTCAAGCGATGTGCAGCTTAGCCGTGACAACAAGAAAGTCAGAACTACTTGGACACGGAAGTATTTTGACGAATATTTGAAGTTCGGTTTTATTAGCGCTGGTAACGAAAATCAGTTGCCATTATGCGTTATCTGTCATATTAAATAAGAAGAAAGAATTAAACTCGATTCAAAAAAGCATGAAAAGCGCGCTCTATATAAGTTCATCCAATGAAAGTATAGGAATAGATTGGATGTAGAGCCAGATCTGAGGGTAAAATGGACTTCTTTTCCTCCTGACATAAGAGTTGTTATGTAATAACAAACAAAATCATCCTTCACATTAGCATGTTCTCTTTTTCTTTATTCATGATTTTGTAAGATCGATTTGGTAATTCCTAATGTTGTAAAGTTAAATAAAAAGTAGAATTTAATAAGTAAATAAATAATGGAATTTAATTTATTACATTTATTTTATGGTTTTATAAATATGCACGTGTAATGCATTAAATTCTTTATTTATTGTGCATTGCATCGGACGTGCAAGCAAAGTAGTTCCATCCGCGACTGGTCTTTTAGGAATTTGTTGTATGTATTACGGTGGGCCGCAAAAAAATGATTATTAAAATAACCGGTCCCCAGGTCTGCAAAGTTTGGGAAACGCTGGCTTAGTATTATGTCTAATTGTAAGAAATAAAAAATGATGGGCAAATAGTGACACCAAGAAAATGACGAATATTTCATTCACCAACTTATTCCCTAATCACTTGTAATTAATAAAACAATCGACATATCTCACTCAAATAGTTGTAGTATAACCTTTATGTTCACGTTCATTCTTTAATCTTAAATTACCCATTTCTTTTCCCTTACAAACGCTATGCATATAGAAAATAGACGTATTTACGTTCATTTCTTGGTCGTAGATAATCCATCTCCCTTCAATTACCAAATGTTGCGTGCGCACGAAAGAAATTTTAATTAGATATTTACAGCAGATATTGTTTACTTCAGTTGTCACGAAGATTGTTTCCGTTGAGAACGATTAAAAACACGGGAAAATTTTTCTGAGTTCAAAGTGAATTACGATCGATGCTATTTGGTCAGTTCTAGAATTTTGGTTGAAAACTTTTTGTTATAAGTGATATTTTGCGAGATGCAATGAAAAGTTCATTATTTGTCACTTGCAAAGTGGCACTCCCAATCATGCTACGTAGACCATGTATATCATTTTCTTTGCCTTTATGTCCTAAATACCAAATTTCATGATGAAACATGCGGACAAACAAACGGGCACGACCTGAATATAAGGCGTTCTTTTTTTTACTTTTTGTAAAATACGCCTAAAAATCAAAAACACTATTTTATATCATACACGAACTCAACACTACCGCACGTAAACACGTAAACAACGTAGAGTGACAGAGACAGATGATTTAGACCCTACAGCGCATGCGCGAGTTGGTGGATAAATCCAAGTTTCCCATTCGGTGCGCAAGCTTAAGATTTGTATACGACTTGTCGTATACAGTGTAGGCCATGAAGAAATCTTGGACTTGTCTTATACAAATCCTATACATTTCTAGATTTCTGTCTATACATGTATAAGATTTGTATATATCATACAGGTATATAGTGTGAACACGTAAAAATCAATTTTTTTACTTAAAGACTTTTACTGATTTGTAAATTAAAATTATAAGGAACTGACCTACAATCTTAGGACATAGACTGTTTTAAACCAATATAAATAGCTTTTCTTATTCTTATGGTCACATTTCGTCTACGATTCGAAATCGCTCAAGTAATACGTTTAAATCATATTTATTGGAAAATTTTAAGATTTTTAACGATATGTTTCCTTGCTGACCGTGTCATTGTTAAACCTTGGGTTTGTATTGTCGTCTTAAGCCTTATATGTACTATATGCATTAAGGAATGCGTGTTTTGAATGCTTTAATATGAGAGAGAGAGAGAGAGAGAGAGGAAGAAACAAAGAAGGGGGGAGAGAAAATTAATGTTAGATTAAAAATAAACTTGAGCGTA
This sequence comes from Tanypteryx hageni, assembly GCA_028673005.1. NCBI lineage: Eukaryota > Metazoa > Arthropoda > Insecta > Odonata > Petaluridae > Tanypteryx > Tanypteryx hageni. The sequence goes on from CM054115.1 coordinate 156,834,404, forward strand.
AAATAATTGTATACCGTAATGTATTTCTTTGTCGTGCAATTTCTATTCGGCCATAATTATTTTTACTCTCTGGAACACTCAATTATGTAAATTTTGTATTTATCGTTTACTTTTTAGTGTACATAAAAGTTGGTTTCATTAATTTTTTATTTCAATTTGAACTTAATACTTAATTAACGCATTAATTAATAATTAATATTTGAGGGGAAATTACGCTAATGAGTGATAAAAACGCCAGTTTTTACGCTAAATTTGAAGAAATCAATGATGAAAATAACTGACGAGTTAACTTGGGAAAAATCGGCCTTTGAGAAACATAGGGGAAATGAAGCCCTTCTCATTGAGATGAGTCTAGAACCTTTCTTAGAAGTCTTTTCCTTTCGTCGAAGTTCACTTGATGCCGAAAGTTCTTAACAAACTTAACCTTTTTTCGATTCCAGTAATTTGTTGAAAAATCATTGTATGTACTAATTAACGTCCCGGGATTTCATAGCATGACTTATAAATGTATTATTTATAATAACGAACAGTGAAGAAATAAAAAGACGGATATCAGCAGCCGATTTAACCTAAGGTTCATACAAATTTTAAGTTTCCCGCTGCAAAGTGGAATCCACGTGACGTCATGCGCGAACTGGACGCGTTTTCGTCCACCGGAACGACCTACCTGTATATTAGTATCATGGATAATGATAACTTGTCAGGGTGAGATGACACGTGACCTTCGCATATGATAGATGCGAAGTGTCATTCTTTTTCTGACACAATGACAAAACGCACTTAATATATACATGTTGCCTTGCCGACCGTGTCATTTTTAAACCTCGAGATTGTATTGTCGTCTCAATCCTTATATGTACAATATGCGTAAGGAAAGCGTGCTTTAATGTTTGTGCCAACGCTCTTAATGCAAAGGTAGGCGTTCGATCCTGATGGCGCCCGAATTTAAGCCTACATTCCAGAATAAAAATAGGCTTATAGTTTCGTCGTTGCCTGTCTTTCCGTCTGTCTGTTTGTCCGTCCTCCTCATTACCTTTTGAACTAATAGACCGATTTTCATGATACTTGGTGAAAATCTCTTGCTACTTGGGCCGAGCTGACGAGGATAGTTTTTGTTTCGAATATAGAAAGCCCCGGGTTAGATTCCAGGAACAATCCTTCCCGTTTGATTTACATGGAAAATCTGAAAATCATCGTTCAGGGTAATTTTCTCTTGTACATTAAAATCTCTAAGAATTGTGATATTGGTGCGGGATTTGTACTATTCTCTGAGGAAAGGAATGGAAATTCTAATTTATATCGTATAATGTTGCTTATAGATCGTATTTCCTCGAATTTTGCGTAAATACTGGCGTTTATGCAGTTTCATCACTCATTATAAGAGTGTTGCCATCGCAATACTATTGTTGGTCTCTGATTCGGTATAGTCTAGTACTTACATTACATTTGTTATATTTTATAACGCTATATTATGAAATATGGGAGAACAAATAGCAACTCATCCGCGGTGATTTTAAAGTAATTAAAGCCAATATAAGTATAAAATAAATAATTATGTGGAAAGTAGGCATCATATGTTCCCTTTGAACCATCTTGTTTATAATTCAAAATCGTGTTTTTCAGTAATTACTTTTCGGTTAACTTCGCATTGACATTTTTTGTAATTAACTATTTTTATTGTTATATTTGCAGTGTACCTTAGAATTTACTGGAGTTATAAATTCGCGTCGCATATATGAAACACGCAAAAAGCCATTTATTGACATGCAGACCTTTTTCGTTAACATTTTTAAATATCTCAAGGACGAGATATTTAGCATAGCTATGTGGAGAAATATTTACATTTCATCCGTAAATCTCCAAAAAGTACGTTTTAATGCGATTTTCTCACGTTTTCATGTATTTTATTTATATTGGGCCATTGTTGCACCAATTGTTGAATTCTATTCTTGGCCTCATATTCATGCACCATTTTAGTGCTTTAATACCGATCAGACTTTCATAAACGGGCATAAACAGTGCCGTAACTAGGGTATAGGCGCTGCCCGCAAAAGGCGCCAAACTTTCCCGCAAACCATGCCAAAAGATTATTTTACTATAAATGAGTATTAATTTAATACTTATATGTTAAATTTACTCTAAATAAAAAGCTATTATTCTCTATTAAAATGCAGGAAAAATAATATTCTACATAGGTAAGGTGTTTCCTAAAACTTTGCCATATCTCTCAGTTACGTATCTGGGTATAACACATTTATTGAATCTATTAAGTAGTTAGGGGGAGGAAGGAATAGAGAATGGGAATGAGCAGAAATAGAGAAAAAGAAAGATTACGTAGCATTTGTATAGGATTGAAAGTAGCTGCAGGACAAAAATAACAATGATAAATTACAATTGATTATAAAAGAATTTCTATCATCCAATCAGGCGCCCTTGTCAAATTGTGGGAATTATTAAAACTAAATATAACGTTATTTTCAATGGATTTCTTTAAATGATAATACAGGAAATATTTCGAACTTAATTTCTAATAAGATTGAAAAATAACATTTCAAGACTTTTATTTAAATTTCTTTAAATAAAGAGAATTTTCTGAAAAATTTTATAGTTAAACGAAAAGTGCGATCTTTTAATATAGTTAACACTCATTGCAGTTCATGCATTTATGCATTTCTCTGTAAGTTACTACGCATTTTCCTTTAATGTTAAATTGACTTCTTTCACGTGTTAAAAAGAGAGATGGGAATAATTTTGAAACGAGAAAAATGTCTGCTATGACCGGGAATCGAACCCGGGTCTTCCACTTTCCGGGCGGATATTCTACCATTGAACTATCATAGCATTCCCGGTCATAGCAGACTTTTTTCTCGTTTCAAAATTATTCTCAACATTACAGCTTATGCCTGTCTGTATAGGATCTTTAGATCGCTTTATTCCATCAAAAACAGTGAGTAAAATAATCAATTATTAATTTAGAATCAATAATTTTTAAATAACTTATAATTAAACTTGGTAGGATTCGATAAACGTCTAATTCGTAAAAATTTCAAAATCTACCAAAATGAATGTCTTCGATAAGTGTCGATTTTTCACTAATAAATTTTCCATGAAATTATTCCTCAGGATTTTTTAATTTGCTTTTAAAATTTGCTTTATCACACTCAAATGTAATATATTTTAGCGTCAAACGTCCAAAACAAAAAACAAAATTGGTATTTGCCATACCAGATAGCCACACTTCTTTCCGTATTCCATACCCTTTCTAAGATTACTTAAGGATCCATACTGAGTTGACCCGGGTAGGGGACAAAAAAATATGATCGGTTTATTGCAATCTACCTTTAATCTCGTCCACATCTGATAATCCCCACGCGCCTTTGGTCGCATACACGATGTGATCAGTCTTCATACTCAATTTACTCGAAAGTCTTATGACTTCTGCCGACAACCTCCATAATGCGAAAAGAAAGATTTTCAAAATAGAATTAATACTGATCGCCAAATATTCCCATAGTACAGTGGTTCTTAACCTTTTTCGTCTCGCGCCCCCCTTCTGATCTTCTAACTAAAGCTCCAACACCCGCCCTCTGTACTCCTAAACCTCCCACGCACCCCCATCCGATCTTCTAAAACTCCCATGCTTCTCTCCTTCCCCCAGTAAATTTTCTTTTGCGTTTTTAGGGTATTTATTAAAATATTATTAGGAATTAATAATTATAATTAATATTAACCAATTTTTATGACATAGGTTTCTGTCTGCTTACCTAATCAGATGAGCTGAGTTCGTCTATTTGTGTTTATTTAATGAATTATAGTATTTCATTTTGGTTTCAATGCACAACTCATAGCTAACAATCTAGCGACTTTTTTGGGCAGTCGGCAATAAGTTGTCATTGCCTAAAATAATCCGTGTAGTTTTCAAATATACGTATAATAAATCCACTCGTCTGCACTACATCTGTTATAGGGTAACAAACTGCGGCTGATCCAGAAAATGTCTTTGGATGAGGGGGGGGGGGGTGGAGGACGGTATACCAGTTACATACACGTTTTCACTGTAATTAAGACGTTATTCACACCAATTCTTTTTCATTTGATACAAAACAATTAAATAAAATAAGATTATAATGAAATTACAATTGATAAGTTTTACTGGGTCGATTCGTAAATGTGAAGATAATATTTTTTCGGTTCTGCTTCAGCTATAGGGGAGGCAATCGCCCCCCCCCCCTTCCCCCTCTGGATCCGCCACTGGTGACAAGTAGGTAGAGCATCAGTTCAAGACTTATTTATTTAAACATCAATGCTGCAAGTTGGCTAAAGCCAGGTGGCGACGACTGCTACACTATTGGATCCACAAATCACTTGACTTATACATTAATTGAAATTAAAATATCAAAATACAATATTCGAATAATAATAGTTATTTTATCAATAATAAATGCAATAGTATTTAATTTAAAACCTATTCAATTTCATTATTACTTATTCTTATGGAGTTTACAGCTTTCTAGGTTCAAGATGGGCCTTCACGGCTACCGTAGCCGTTAAGCTCACGAGGTCCCCACCGTACTTCACCCCATAAGGCATTTCTTTACTTCCTCCAACTCCATCGTCATCTATTAAAATTTACAATATTATCTATAATCAAACTAACTTTATTCTTAAATATTTTAACATTTTTAGGTAAGAGTTTGAAGAGCACTTCAGGTAACGTGTTTCATTCCCAAATTCCTCTATTAAGCAAAGAATATATAGCAATATTTGTTTTTTGCGGTCTCAATTTAATTTTAAACTCGTTCGTTTTTTCCAATTAAGTCTGATTTTTCTATCCTACTCCTTAGGTCTTCCCATGCCTTATTTTTCTCAATTACCTGGAATATACCCCCTAATCTATTAACCCTCCCCTTTTCTCAAGCTTAATCATATACATTGTACCGATCTTTAAGATGTTATTAGTTGCTATGTTTATCTTGTTGATGTTTTACGTGACATTGTTGATTTGCTTTGTTGGAGATGGAAGAGGTCTGCCATTTAAATAATGGAGTATTCAACGAGTGTCTCTCTACTTATTCATAATACTCGGGAAGAACGGCCGAGAATACGTAACACTGTTGTCAGAAGTGGGATACTTCCATCGGTAGAGAAGAAGATGAGTGGAAAAGACAAATTATTGGACCTGAAAGTAACGCACCTGAAATCGGAGTTGGGAGAACGGAATTTACCGACGTCTGGAACTAAAGCTTCACTGATTGCGAGGTTACGAGAAGCAATATGCAACGAAGGGAAGGACCCAGAAACATTCCTGTTTGCTGCAGCGGGAGCCGAAGACGTCATTTCGTTCGACAATGAAGGTGAGCGTAGTGCTGAAAAAGAACAGAACGAGCAGTTGTCTACGATAATGGTGTGTGTGAAAGAGATAAAGATAGCGGTTGATGAGCAGAATAGGTTTATTAATGACAATGTAATGAGGCATGTGGAGCTCTTAGAAAGTAATTCTAACGATAAAATAGGAACATTAAGCCGTGAAATTGGAAAATTAAGGGTGGAACTTACGACATCAATAGACCGTTTGGCAGCGGTTGAAGAGAAAATTAATACACCGCACTCTAGCGACACCTCGGCCGCGAGAACTGCGGCGGCCCAATTACCTATATTCGACGGAAAAACGTCTTGGAATGTGTATAGGGATCAGTTTGAAGCAATAGCCATCGTAAACAAATGGTCAAATCAAACTAAGACAACAAATTTCTTAACTTCTCTTCGAGGTGGAGCCTCTAGCGTCCTGCAGTCCGTGACGAAGGAAAAGTGGCAAGATTTTGAGATTCTTGCCGCCGAACTAGAATTACGTTACGGGGACTCACCTGAAACATAAGTATAGAGCACAGCTCAAACAACAAGTACAAAAACCAGGAGAAAATTTACAGAGGCATGCGGCCGAGACCCGCCGGTTAGTCCGATTAGCATATTCACACTACCCACAAGAAATCGTCGAGGACATTGCTGTACGGACATTCGTCGACGGAATCTACGACGCGGACACACTTAATAATGTTAGATTGATGAAGCCGACAGGACTGAATGAAGCGCTGGCTCATGCTCTTGAGTTTGAAACGAGAAGACCGGCCAGGAATCGCGGTAGAATCTATCGAATGCATCCTAAAGAAACCGAACGTGAAGACAGCAGCACAATTGAAAAGAGTGCATCCAGTGCGATGATGGGAAGAGACGAACACCAAGTTGCTTCCGGCCGGAAAATGAGATGTTGGGGCTGCGGGAAGATAGGGAACTTACGGGCTCACTGCAATGAATATCAAAGAATGCGTAACGATGTCAAACATGATAACTCACAACCTTTAAACTAAACTCCGCCAGACTTAGGGGAGGTAAGCTGGCTTTCTCTTCGACAGTCCCTATGATGGATGTTTCGGTGACACCCTTTATAGGGGAGTGGTCGATATTTCGACCACTTAGTTTGGGGCAGCCGTAGGCATAAAGAGTGGGTCCCGATATATCCGTCTTACCGTCAAATAGTTCCAAAAAAATCCACTAGTCCTATGGTCCTGTTTGCTGGTGCCATCTAGCCTAAAAACTTCTAAGTGGCTTTTTTAGCGACCACCGTTTCACTCGGCGATGTTTCAATTGGCTTCCAAAGAATTCTGAACTTAGAAGTTATTATGCCAAACGACATTCAACGCATCTTCTGTCTCTCGATAATCTCTGATTGAAGTATTCACATTCTTCAGTGAGATCAGCTCTAGGATATGGTTTTAATAAATTACTTATTAATGGATAGGCCTCATCTCTTACGAAAACATAGGGGAAAGAAGCATTAGATCCTGTTTGACAAAATTACTCCACTTACAAACGACTTTAGGCGACAATTTCCCTAAAATGTTTTCGAAAGTGGAGACAGAGATCCTTAAATATTCCTGGAATTTTTTTGGATGCTTCTTTAGTTCAGGAAAAAGGTGGTGAAATTCGCCGAGACTATTCCTTTTTTCATTTATAGGATGCACTGAAAAAGATCTCCCGTTTTCTATCGCTAAAATACGCAACGCAAAACTTGGTTCACGCAGAAGATACCGGCGACTATCGGCGAAGCTGTGATCGAGTATTCTCCTCTCTAGCATGGCCGTAGACAGCGCTCATCGCAGCTATGCGCTAGGCTCACTGCTGGTATCTCTGCTCTCGTCGCTGAGCGATGAGCGTCAGCATGGACGCAGCCTTAGGCTGCAGCCATGCTGACGCTCATCGCTCAGCGACGAGAGCAGAGATACCAGCAGTGAGCCTAGCGCATAGCTGCGATGAGCGCTGTCTACGGCCATGCTAGAGAGGAGAATACTCGATCACAGCTTCGCCGATAGTCGCCGGTATGCCTCTAGCAGGTGATCAGTGGCTGTGTCTTCTGCGTGAACCAAGTTTTGCGTTGCGTATTTTAGCGATAGAAAACGGGAGATCTTTTTCAGTGCATCCTATAAATGAAAAAAGGAATAGTCTCGGCGAATTTCACCACCTTTTTCCTGAACTAAAGAAGCATCCAAAAAAATTCCAGGAATATTTAAGGATCTCTGTCTCCACTTTCGAAAACATTTTAGGGAAATTGTCGCCTAAAGTCGTTTGTAAGTGGAGTAATTGTGTCAAACAGGATCTAATGCTTCTTTCCCCTATGTTTTCGTAGGAGATGAGGCCTATCCATTAATAAGTAATTTATTAAAACCATATCCTAGAGCTGATCTCACTGAAGAATGTGAATACTTCAATCAGAGATTATCGAGAGACAGAAGAATGTCGTTTGGCATAATAACTTCTAAGTTCTGAATTCTTTGGAAGCCAATGGAAACATCGCCTGAAAATGCAGATAAAATTATCAAGGCTATTTGTGTCCTCCACAACACAATTATTGACATGGAAGGTTTGTCAGCGAACCTCGACTGAGACGCAGAACTATATATCGCAACAAACCAGAGCAGTAGGACGAGGATGCAATACTTCCAGCAGACAGGCAAGATATGTAAGAAATATGTTCAAGGAGTACTTTACTACACAATGAAGGGCATAATATTTAAGAATTTTCCCCAAGTTACAAGAAATTTATCGGTGTTATAAGGTCTGCAGAAGCTCCAGAAAGGTTCTGAGCGCGCCTGGTTGCCGTTACGATCCTTTGCTGTTCATTAATTTTTTCTACGTCAGTCTTCAGCTTTTGCCTTCAAATATTGGTGAGTGCATTCGTTTTATACATCATATTTGCAATACCAATTGCATTATTCATTAAATCTTTTGTCGCTAACGTAATATTTTTGTTTCTAGTGAGAGAATACCGTTTGGAAGATATTCTGATTGCGGTTAACACTCCGTTATTCCGTTTATTGTCTTCTTTTTCTCCTATTAAGGTATGTATGAATCCCATAATTAATCCTCATATATATATATATAATTTCGGATGGTCAGTTTTTACCCTTTTCCTTAGGGTCGAATTGTGCGACGGTCTTACGCGGCCAGATTACGAATTTTGCGGAACTACCTGGGGTTGACTTTTGTTGGACGTCCCGGGGTGCGCGGTTGATTCGGATAAAATTCGCACTATATAAATTAATACTTACACCTATCATATTTGACGGGCAAATCGGCTAGTGCATGTTATAATTCACACTTCAATCTAAACTGTTAAAAAAATTTTGGGGGACCCACAGTGATGAGATTCGGAATTAATTACATTCACGGGCGTTCAGTTGAGGTTAGTATAAAAATAAAGTATAGAGGAACTTTTTGGGCTGGGTTGGCTTCCGTTAGATACGTTTTGGTTGCAAAAATTATAAAAAGATGAAATTTTTACTTGGGTACCCCGTGAATACGTAAGTACCTTTTTTATCCGTGACTTAACATGTTTATTCTATATATGATGTTTTAGATGTCGAAAAAGCGGTATTTCGATCTGGATAAAGAGGAGGAAGTGGAAGAACTTCACCGAATCCTCGACATAAGTGAAGATATGGCAGAGGATTCCGACTATGAGGGAGATTCCGATGCGGAAGATAACACTGCCACTAGCTCTTCAGTCTCTCCTAGAAGCCTTCGTTCATCGGCAATGGTTTCGCCCTGTCTTTTTACCCAGGTTTCAGAAGACCCTTCAGAAAGGGTCTCTTCCCCTATACCTGGCCCTTCCTTCGCGCATGGCCTCGTCTCTTCTCCTATACCTGGACCCGTCGCTTCCTCTATGCCTGGACCCATCGCTTCCCCTATGCCTGGACCCAGTGGCATGAAAAGACCAGCAGGCCCTACAAATCTTTCTTGGTCAAAAAAAGGCGTTGAATCGAAAAAATTTTAAAAATCCAAATTCAAGAAACCGTTTGGTCTTTCCAGAAATGCGGAAGTGAATATAGGATATTTTGTAGACATTTTTAAGTTGTTTTTTACAAATGATCTATTGGAACTCATTGTAAATGAGTCCAATAAATATGCAGAGCAGAACAAAAAAATTTAAATTTGCTCACCGAAGAGTTTCTTGCCTTTTTGGGCATCATGATTATTATGGGATTTTACACCCTCCCAAGTCTCCGTCTTTATTGGTCCCAGGACTCCAACAGCGTTTGGAAAATCCCGAAAAAGGGATACTCAAGCAAGAAATACATCTATCTCAAACGCTCAACGTTTATTAAATGTTGGTGAACATTTGCCTATAAAAGGCAAAAGTAGGAGGTGTGCCTATTGCAGCACCAAAAAAGCACCAAAAAGATCACAAATGATCTGCGCAAAATGCAAAGTTGCTCTTTGTTTGGAATGTTTTGTTCCATTCCATTCATAAAATGTCTATTATTTATTGTAAGCTATATAAAAATAAATTTAAAAATTGTAATAGTTATTATAGTTATGCCAAAATATTTGTTAATTTAAATTGATTTTAAAATACCTTATTGTAATCGTTTATTAATTAAATATAGTGTGATAAATATGTAATTATTTTTTTTAATTGACGTAATTTTATTTCATTTTGCAATAAATGTTTCCATGCATTATGGTATTTTTTCATTCCTACAAGATAAAAGTAACCCAGGAATTTGAACACATAATTTCTAGTAAGTGGTCGAAATATCGACCACCGTTCTGTTGAGATACACCACTGTGGTACTGGCCTAGGTGGCCGTAATGAACCGGTGGTCGATATATCAACCACCCTGTATAAGTATTACTAAAACTTAATTGAACAAATCATTGCGCTTTTGAGGTTATTTGAGGTATAAATTGATAGTAGGAAACAAAAAAAAATTTTATGGTCATTTTTTAATTATGCCCTATAAAGGGTTAAACGAAGCGGAAAAAGCCTGATTCTACTAGGGAGCATAAATGGAAGATTATGCCGCCTGAAGATTGATACTGGAGCCTCAAAAACGATTGTGAGACCGGAAGTCGTTCGAAAGTGCCAATGGAACAATATTCCAAATAAATACCGTCTATTAACGGCCACGGGAGAAAGTGTTCCTGTTCATGGAGAGATCGAGGTGGGCATAAAAATCGGTAGTACGACCTTTACCCATCAGGTAATCGTTGCTAATATAATAGACGAAGTAATATTGAAGCTGGATATTTTAGATGGACGCTCGGCCCTAGATCTGACACAAAGGACACTTAAACTAGGAAAAGAAGAATTGGTCTTGTAGTCTTCCGAGGGAATTGGCGCAGCAAATGTCGAGTAGTTATGAGTAATGACGTCAAGATACCTGCTCGAAACGAAAAGATAGTAACGGCTATGGTAGAAGCAGGGACAGAAGGGAGCATTGGAATCATTGAAACCTCGTTCGATGATGCTGCCATTAAAGGAGTGCTTATTGGGAAGAGCCTTGTGAAATGTTCAAATAAGGGGCCGCTCCGAGTCATTAATCTCCAAGGGAGTCCGCATAAGATAAATAAGGGAACAACGGTAGCGTATTTCGAACCAATTACGTTGGTAAGGGAGTCTCGGGTCGACGAGTCCACCGAGAAGAGGTTCCGACATTGCCCTTGGGGTTAGAAAAATTGCTGAGAGAAGCGGTCAGTGGTTTAAGCCCTCTGCATTGGAAGTATTACTTTGCAGTTACCAGAACATCTTCGCAAGTGGAGGACAAAAACTCGGGCGGACGCGGATGATTGAACATCGGATTGATACAGGAGACCACTCTCCGATTAAGCAGGTACCAAGAAGGATTCCTTTAGCAAAACGGGAAGAAGCAGAGAACATAATTATGGAAATGCAGCGCCAAGACATAATAGAACCTTCGTCAAGCCTTTGGTTGTCGCCGGTTGTCCTCGTACAAAAGAAAGACGTTCGTAAGGAAGTGAAATACTTGGGACATATCGTCTCCACGCAAGGAGTGCGTACGGATCCGTCTAAGGCTGAGGCGATAGAGAAGTGGCCTGTTCCCACAACTTCGTAGCTTTCTGGGACTTTGCAATTATTACAGAAGGATCATCAGAGGATTTGCTGAAATCGCAAGGCCGTTGCATTGACTGACGAAGAGGGAGGAAAAATTCCATTGGACCGTTGAATCTGCGGACGCCTTTGGGCAACTGAAAACCATGCTATGCATTACCCCAATACTCAGTTGTCCGAGATCGGAAGGGAAATTTGTCCTCGATACCGATGCCAGTAATTCCGGCATTGGAGGGGTATTATCTCAGGAACTAGAGGGAGAGGAAAAGGTCATAGCATACTTTAACAAGTCGTTGTCAAAAAACAGAAAGAAATTACTGCGTAACCAGAAGGGAGCTACTGGCTATTGTAACGAGCATAGAACATTTCCACAAGTATCTATATGGCCAGGCATTCCTCATACGGGCTGATCATGCCGCATTGAATTGGCTTTTGCATTTTCGTAACCCAGAAGATCAAATAGCCCGGTGGATTGAGCGACTACAACAGTACAACTTCGAAATTAAGCATCGAAACGGTGGGAACATGGTAATTCAGATGCAATGTCGAGAAGACCGTACCCTGAGGACTGGGAGTTGCAGTCGAGCTGATGCAAAGGAAGCCACTTTGCGACGCACAACTATCGTCCAAGCTGAAGGCGCTGCACTCGCGACATCCATGAGTAAGAAGCAACGAGAGGATGTGGATTTAGCCCCAATAATTTCTTGGAAGGAGAAAAGTGATGAACGACCGACTTGGGAAGAAATATCGCCCTTTGGAGAAACTACGAAATCGTATTGGGCGCAATGGAAGTCCTAGAGGCTGCGGTATGGGTTGCTGTTACGAATCTGGGAGTCTCCCGATGGGGAGACCCAGATAGAGCAAATCGCGATCCCTAGGTCAATGGTTGAAGACATTTTGAGTGAATTACACGCAGGATGTAGTGGAGGACATTTTGGAGTCGAGAAAACATTAAGAAAGATGCGGGAGAGATTCTATTGGCCCGACGCAAGAAGACACGTTATGAATTCTGTAGAAGGTGTAGTGATTGCGCGACGAGTAAGGGGCCGCAGTTGCGCATTCGCGGAACTATGAGGTAATATAATGTGGGGATACCGTTTGAGCGAGTAGCCATCGATATCGCAGGTTCATTTCCGGTTACTAACAAGGGTAACCGATATTTAGCAGCTGCTATTGATTATTTCACGAAATGGCCTGAGATGATAGCAGTACCAAACCAGGAGGCTCCGACTATAGCAAAAACACTGATGACAACTATGTTCTGCCGCTATGGTGTCCCTTTTGAACTAGATTCAGACCAGGGACGACAATTTGAATCCCAAATTTTCTCCGAGGTATGCAAGCTGTTGGGTATCAAGAAAACGCGCACGACGCCGTTACATCCGCAGTCCGATGGGATGGTCCAACGTTTTAACAGGACGCTCGAGACCAATCTACGGATGCACGTCAACGAGCACCAGACGGACTGGGACCACCACATGCATTTCCTGCTCATGGCGTACAGATCAGCCGTACACGAAACTACCGGGAAAAGTCCAGCATCCTTGGTTTTTGGTAGGGACATTCGACTACCTGCAGATCTAATATTTGGATTGTCACCAGGCCAGCCAAAATCCACTTCGGATTACGCAAGGGGCCTAGAGGAACGGATCTATACAGCCCACAATTATGCGCGAAGAAGATTGAAAAAGGAGAGCGATCGCATGAAGGCCAGGTACGACAGGCTGGCAAACAGCGGAGGTTTCAGTGAGGGCGATCATGTATGGCTATTCAACCCATCCCGAAGTAAAGGTCGATCCCCAAAACTACAGAGGGATTGGGAGGGACCATACACGGTTATGAAGAGGATCAACGACCTGGTCTACCGCATACGCCGGAGCTGTCGGTCCAAATTCAAGGTGGTACATCTACATCGTCTTCGCTCTTACGATGGGAATGTAATTTCAGAAGATTGGGACGATCTTCACCGGGAGGAGAAGCAATGTACCGATCTTTAAGATGTTATTAGTTGCTATGTTTATCTTCGCTCGGGAAAGAGTTTTCTTTTAAGTAGCAAACGATTTTTATTATAAATTATTTTTATTAATATATCACTCTTGATGTCATATTACAACAATAATACAATAAATTTTGAAATTTACCTACTTTTGCTGTTGGGTACCCTAAGTTTTTAATTGCTGGTTCGGGGATTTGGGGCCGGAGCTCCAAAACAAAGATCCAAACTTTACCAAACGTTTCCCATTCCTTAATTACGCAGGCGATGTTTACATTAACATTTACTACTTTATGTATTGTATTGTATAGTTTTGCTGTTAATATAATTACGCATTAATGTCTTACTTAATATTCACATGTATAGATGCACCGAAGCCTTTAAAGCAGCAATTAAATTGTGGATGATGCCAATACTATCGGCCAAAACGTAAACAATAAACAACATCTTGGTTACCGATCAAATGTAAATAGATGTATCGATTTATGTTGCGACAAATCTTTCAATGTTAATGGTAAAAGATAACAATGTTCTATTATTCCTTAAAAATCATTTAACTCACTTTAAAAGTAATCATAGACTATATTTAGGCATGGATCCATTTATACCCTTTATCTTGGCGTTGGCTATTCTTCCTCTACTGCACGCAACGGCGTGGATTTTCCTTGCATTAATCTTGACGTTGGCTATTCTTCCTCTACTGCACGCCACGGCGTGGATTTTCCTTGCATTAATCTTGACGTGGCTATCTCCCTTTGAAGAGGACAACAATTAAGAAATTTAGCTTTGTTGCCGCCTGGAAAATGGTAATCTAAAACGATAAATTTTGTACTTAAAGAAACATTTCGATCGATTTAGCATGTAATACGTCAAAACATGAACAGAATTAAAATATTCAGTCTTTTGTGCGAAAAATAAGCCATTTTCTGTGATCGTAAGTTAATATTTAGGTATATTTATATCCACATCAGTGAAGAGCTGCATAGCATTTTGGGTTTCTCCACATCATTTCCCATGCATTCTTATGGAAATAGCATTTTGTTAACCCCATGGGGTATAAGAGACCCCATGGTCTGCAAACCTAGACCAAGTTCTTCCTTTGGCCCTTAGGATGGTCCATGAAACGTTTTAATTCGATAACTTCAACGGTGTAAAAACGTATAAAGAACATACATGCATGCACACTAAAATATTTATAAGAAATGTATATCATCTAAGTATTTATAAAAGAAGTGCAAAAATATTAAAGCGGATAAATTGGACATCATTAGAAACATATGAGAGGAAGAAATATGAGGTAAAACTGATTTTGCTTCGAGCCCCCCCCTGGAATCCTCATACGCCCCACAGGTTAAGAACCACTGCTATAGCAGGTCTCCCTGCCTGAGAAAATCCACTCCCCCATAACTCATTTCGTGGTTGGTTAGGTTTAAATTCTACTATTACGAGTATATTTATGGAGTTTATAATATTTTCAATCATAAAATATCCATTTTTCGAACCATACCAGTAATTTATTCTTCTAGTGAGAAGGTCCCATGCTAATTACTTTTTTCTTGCAATGATGTAGCATCGTTCAATGTACTCTGAGATTTTTTGTGCACTCATCATCGTTTATCACCGAACAAGAAAACACTTTTTCTTCAAAATATTTCCATATTCATTTAGTTGTGCATTATATTAACGTCACATTCATTATGTTATTGAATGGTCACGATTTCGTGAATAAGAGACGCGATTTAACGAGTAAAATTTACTTGAGATATATTCCGAAAAATTACCTGTTCCGAGTTGGATGGCGAAGTGAACAACAACGCATTCGCCAAGGTTTAGAGATCAACAAAAAATCCGGCATGCGAGAAGTCTTATTTTTATATATCGAGTTTTAGTAAAATTAAATTGGATGAATCAAATTTATATAATTTCTATTAATAAGAATTTATTAAATGTATGCATTAAATGTATTAAAATAAACGTTGATATTTGTACTCGCTTTTTAGGAAAAACAAACGATATTAGTAGTCGCTTTTAAGAAATATAAACGTCGAAAACTACCAAGCCTAATAAAATTAATTAAAATAAACGTCGATATTCGTCGCCGTTTTAGGAAAAATAAACGTCGATTTTAATCGTAGAATTTTAAGAAAAATAAACGTCGAAAACTACCAAGCCTACTCCGGGGCGCACCGAAAGGGGGGCTGACGGACTTCAGCCCCCTTAAAAGATCTGTTACTAGCCTTGTAAATGTGTATTTTCACAGGAAGTATACTCTTTTGACTTTTTATATTTTTATATTTCTCTCAACTTATAATTTATAATCATTATACAGATACTTCTTGAATTACGCATATTTATATCGTGCGAAGTTTCTAACAACTAGCAATCTACCCATGTATTTTTAGGGATGAGCCCCCTCTAAGAGAAAATCCTGGGTGCGTGCCCGAGCCTACTTATAACTTGCCCAAACATTTCCTGTCAATATAAGTAATCAATTGGGGACGTCAACTTTGGGAAAACAGCCTGCATAAGTCCGGGTTGGGACTTGCGGTTCCTCTTAATCTCAGCTAATATTTGGATAATCATTTTGCCTCTCTGATAATACATAGTTATTCAAACAATATATTTAGAAGGAAGATAACTTTTAAAAATATTGATCTGATTGTGCATGAAAGCCAAACCAGATCACAGCAAATTTCACTGATTTTTTTATATTGAAATCAAATATATTTGGTATACTTTTATGATGATTTATTACAAGAGAGAAAAAGAGAGGGAGGAAGAAAGAAAGGAGAGAGACAGGGTGAGAGAGTTGGAGTGAAAGACAAATTAAATGTTCCATAAATTAAAAATAATTTTGGGCATATAAGAACTGTATAGCGTAATTTCTTTGTCATACAATTTCTATTCGCCCAAAACTATTTTTACTCTTTGAAACAATCAATTATGTGAATTTTATATCTATCGTTTACTCTTTAATGCATATAAAAGTTGGTTTCGTTTATTTTTATTTCAATTTTATCTTAACTTAATGCTTAATTCACGCATACCTGTCATATTTGACGAGCAATTACGCTAGATTCTTTATAAAAGTAATTTATAAATTTTTATAACCATTACTTATTTTCAAAATGGCGATACCTTTCGATGGCATAAGAATCAGAAAATTTTGCAAAAATTCAAGTGAAATCGGTAATAACTTTATTATGACGTACCAATTTATTATTAACTTAACATCGCATAATACTAGTGAGGTGTAGGTAGTGTTCTCGGAAATATATCCGGTAAAGGCAGGCTCGATTATCGTTTTCAGGGGCGTATCATTTCCTACGTAAGCGTCTATTACCTACGTTCTGTCCGTCCGTCCGTACGCAAGTTCGTTCTCGGCTTCTACCGAACCGATTTTCATTAAATTTGGTGGTTAGGACTTATTAGCAATGGCGACAAGAAAATTACATAAATGATTCACATAACCCAATCAGGGATGCCACTTTACTGAAAACAACAAGATGGAAAAGTATACCCCATAAATGGAATACACAGAGATTTCAAAGGCGTTCTTAATGGGAAATACGTATGGAACGGTATCGAAAGATTATGTGATTATCAAATTTTTATCCCCGAAACTATAGTCTCGAAGGCAATCTTGCAGTAAATGTTGTTCTCTATCCAAATAAATTTTTTAATCTATAGCTCACAAATAATATAAGAGAATGGGAGAGAAATATATGGATTTTTAATTGTTGTTTGCTGAGAGAACCGTCTTCGCAATCGATGTAAACAAAATATGCGATGTTTTGCTCGGGAATTTCTTGAATTTTTATCTCCGAATCCATAATCCGTAATTATGTCTCGTAGACTATCTTGTAGTAAATCCTGTCCTCTATCCGAATAAATTTTCTAAACTATACCTCACAGACCATATAAAGGCGTGGGATAGAAAAACATGGATTTTAATTGTTGTTTGCCGAGAGAACCGCCTTAGAGATCGATGTAGTATGCAAGCACCAACTACTAGTATGTTATATCCTCCTCTGTAAGGAACGTCTATATAGAATGATATATAATAGAGTAAGTTAAATAAAGGTGTGTAAAAACGAATGTTCCTTCATACCTATCTCGTACAATATTGGTCACACCGAAAAAATCTTCTAATAAATTTTTTAGAACTAATCAAATAAAATACTTATTCTCCAATACATCTTTATCGTAGAAGTAACCGTTTCCAAGAAAATCAAACAAGAAAGTCGTTATTGACTTTTAGCTTAGAAAAACTGTTGCATGGCTACCTAATTGATGTAAACGAAAACAATCTTATTAGTAACTGACGTAAATGAGATTTGCTTCAAGTACAAAAATACGTTTACTTTCATTGCGTGTCCATACAGCATTTCGTAAACGGAAGGAAATGGATTATATACAACAATGAAATTAACGCAAACGTAAATATTAGAGCTACTTAACTGAAATGAGGTATATTTTAAGTAATTATTGATTATTTGATTAGTTGCCACTGATCAGAAAATAGATGGATAAATAAAAATTTAATATTTTCCTGTTATCATTTTCGAGATATCATGTTTCAATATTTAGTCATTAAAATTAAGCAAATACGTTTATTAATGCACCAACTACAGGGTAGAAGAAATTTCTAGTAGACAGAGAGATATAATCGGTTCGTGGTTTTTAGTATTTTTTATTAAGTGCGTCGTTCAAATACTGCATCACACGAAACGCGCCTATTTGTAATACACTGCACACTTTCCTAACTTGTTTGTATTTTCTTCGAGCATTGCCTTGTTTCTAGAACATTGCGAGGGTAATTCTCCGTCACTTCTAGGAAACGTATGTAAATCACCCTATTGTCTTATCTTCTCTTGAAAACATGATTCAAACAAATTGATTTTGTGTTCGCTGATGAAATTTTCACAACAATCCGTTTACATTCTTTGTTCGATAAAAGAACCTACTCAAACTTTCTTAAAACAGACTTTGTGTACATCCAGTTTATAAGTTGGTTAAGTAAAATAAAATTTTAAACAAATATATTATCGCTTTAAACATTGTCATCTAACCAGTGCACGCAATCGTTGCTATATAACATCTCTGTTTTAGCAACTCATTATTGGCAGTTCTAACAGATTTGAATATTTCTTCGGAATACTCCATTTTAAGTCCTACGAAATATTATTATTAAAAGACTATATTATTAAATATTTTCGTATCAATGATACTTGATGCAATAATTGTATTTATTAATACTGTTTTTATGTTTGCCAGTTCTCATTAGCTATTCATTTGTATTTCTCTGTATCTCTGTATCTGACTTCATTAACATTATTATTTATTTAATGTGCAACATAAATGATTATCTTCATTTCTATTTATTGGCAACAATACTGAAGTTTTTTTCACTGTTATTCCTTGATTGGCATTTCCAAGGCAAAATCAATGTTATCGTATAGTGTTAGTTTGTTGTGAGATAGGCTTTGGAAATCCTCTGTAGCGGTAATTTTCATTCGTCTCCTCCAATCGTACGTTTTATCTTCGATTTTGCAAAGGCGACGGATCGTAATGATATGTTCTAAGAGTGTCATCTGACTTAGAAATTCATGCAAAATTGGTTCAATTCAGAAACAAATACAACAAATTTTTATTTTAAAATTACGACTCCTTGTCGCCAGTCAATCTGAATCCGGACAGACAAACGCTTGCTCCATTATAGTATGATTTCCTTGGATTATATGGAAAACGAGAAATAGTTTGTGAATATACACCCGTGACAGGCGATTGTAAGTTTTTACTGAATTAAGTATGAATATGCAAGTGCTGAATGAATATATGAGCTTCTAACAAGTTTAGTGTAAATATTTTAAATAATGTAACCTAAGTTATTGAAAATAACATTACGTCACTGCATATAAAGCCATTGTCTACATAAAAGTTATTTATAAAAATTAATTTTTATATTATTACTTGTTTATAATATTTTTTCGGCTAGATGCGAATTCTTACGTTAATATTGATTTGTTGAAATGAATTACTTGAATATCACCATTCCAACTCCAATCGAAATATTCGAAGATTTTAAGTATAATTTGTGTTGCAATATTTCACGCATTAACTCAATCACTCTTTAGAAAAAGTTATGGATTTGAAGTAGATTTAATTCAATTAACAAATTGAAAGTCACTGTCATAATTCTATTCGTAAAATTTATAATTTTTAACGGAAAATTTCTTATTGATTTCTGACGTTATATCACGAGCTAATATGATATATCGCCATAAATAGATTGGGCACATCATACGGATAATCAATGTGCTTTTAATATACCTACTACTTGTAGACCTTGATATTGGAAGCCTTTGTCCGAAGGTAAAAGTAAAGAATAGCTGACGAAGTATGTGACCGAGATCAGAAACTTGTACACCGAAAACTGATGATCGATATAATGCCCTGAAATTTTACTTACATTCTTTCCCAAAATGATAGGTCAAACGGTAATAAATGTCACATCATTTATTTTATAAGGCACGAACCTAATCTCCAATTGTTTGACTTAAAAACTAATATGCTCTTTTTAAAATTTCGTTTCATTACAACACTGCGTACTCATTACTGTAACTATTTCATAAAAAAATATACACACACATCACCTAAGAAAATATAAAAAGGCATGCAAAGTTTCCATATTAATGTGACTAAACCATATCGTCTATAAAAATATGGAAAAAACTAAAGCGATGTGACTGCCCTATGCTAGTAAAAAACCGCTCTCTTGGATTTTAGGAATAATTGTGATTTTAAGGCATGTGAACAGATTAGTATCATTTGTCTGGTTAGTTTATTATCCTGTAATGATGATGTCTTGGTTAATGTTCAACGAACTATTTTCTCGTTTTTATTTCTTTGGGTCCATGTGTCCAAATATTTTCGTTTATCGTGCCAAGAAACCTAACGCAAAGACAAAAATAATGAGTATCGCAGTCTGCAGTTTCAAATTACATCATTTCGCTAACGAGTTCAATTTCACTTTATATACTCGAGTTACGCAGTCGAAAAAACAGCTTTCACAACTCGGGACCCAACACACTTCTGAATTCAATAGAGACCATGTTAAAAACTGCAGTAATTACCCGTCCAAGCACTCCTTCTCGGCTCGATTGCTATGAAAAGTTTTAATTGGAGGAAGGAAATACGAGACGAGTACTTCCTTCCTGACGCCCTATTTTTACGCGTGAAAACCCCTCTAAATTCTATCCACGCACCTTAATCACACCCATCATGCCTTATAATTTTTTGAAAGGGGAAAAGCGAAAACGTTCCGACTGAGGGAATCCATGGGAATTAAGCTTTAAAAGCCCCAGTTTCACTCAAGGAGCGACAGAGACTCAATGACAAGCCATCACCTTCAAAACTGATCAATTCTTAAAACCCCAGGGTCGGCCATTAAAAAAAAAGAACCCTCGATTTTTTCTCCGCCATTCTTTCATGGGAAGCCTTCCTCCTCTGCCACCTCTCTCTCCTTCTCGTACACGTTCCGCACTACCTCCCTCTCTCCCTCCCTATCTCTTCCACTTTTCCCTCCCGTCCCGTTCTTAAAAAAGTTCATTCACGTGCCGCCTCTCCGTCAGCCAATATATCTTGCATATTACTGTACGGGAGTTTAAGAGAAACCTCTTTCATTTGGGTCTCTTCTTCTACCACGAGTTTCTTATCTATGGAAAGCTTAATTAGCCGAAATTGACTCTCCTCGTGATTGAACATACCAATTTAAGAAGTTTATACCGTAGGTACAGAGTATACCATATATTACTGTTCGATGGAAATCTTTCATCGTAAGTTAATAAAGCCAAATAATAAACGTCGATATTATTATATTGAGTTGAATCTTTCGGACCAGAATTACAAAACTGCAATTAATTAACTCTGACGCTTAAAGACCTAGCCCGAAAGATTCAACACAACTTCTCGACATCTATTCCAGTTCAACCGTAAGTTTGTGCTGTATTTCCTTCCTCCCATCCAAGTCCATACATATAGGTTAGAACAGGCAGGCCTGTGGGCCTCATACGATCCTTTCTTTGCCTCAATGCAGCCCGAATACTTTTTTTTTGTCTTAACTAAATCGCTAAAATTTTTATATAAATGCATCATAGTTGCTAAGGTACAATAGAGAGCGTTTTCTAAATTATGTACTGTTTTTAAATGCAAAACAGACGTACAATCTTCTAGATAAAATGTATTTTTCAACGCTGACCTTTCTTAAGTATCCGTAATCCTAATGCGGCCCTTCTATAACATCCATCGCTTTAATGCGGCGGCCGTTTTCAAGTTTGACATGCCTGCTTTAGTTTAAATATACAAATATTATTCCTCCTTAGAAATACGAAAGCCGCTCAGTAAACATAATTTTCTTATGTCCATAGCTACTCGCGCTAACATGAAATTAGTTTTGGCGTAAGAATTTCTCTTCCGGGTAACTGATATCTAAAATTCTTTTGAAATTTACTAATTATCAGATGATTTGATGCCATCTATCTAGTTTTTGCATGGGTCAAATTTCAAACATTTAGTATCCTATAGTTGATTGAAACTTAAATACCCTTTAATTATTATCTTTTCGTTAACCCTCTCGAGATACCGCGCGACTTTGAAAGCCATTTGCGCCGTTGGTATAAGATTTCAAATAAAGACTAATGTCCCGATGTAATATTAAATAACAGTGGCCAAGTTGTAAGGCATATGATTATGGAACGTTGGGTACCAAACCAAATTGGTTTGTCGCAATCAATTAAAGAAAATAAAATGAAAACCACGGATGGGGAGTCGGTAGTCTTAAGGTTATAAAGAAAATAAACTCCAATATCTACTAATTTTCAATAATTGAATAAAGGTACATTATCATGGGATAAAAGATCGATTTTTTATAACGTAAATATCTAAGGTTAAAAATAAAAAAAGCTCTATCGTTAAAAATGTAGGCGTCTGTCAGCGAGCTACAGAATTTTTCTATATAAAGATCTGAAAAATTGACAGAATGCAAGGTCACCATGCAAAAAGATTTATGTTGTGTTGTAATAAGTGTATAAGTCTTGATGGAAAATAGCAATTGTGAGTCATAAAGCAGCCGAGATGTAGATAAAGAGCGCGCCGCTTACAGGAATCACATTGGGCATGACGACTCAGTTCTATTAAACCAGGGATGCATGCAGCCTACAAGAGCGTTTTGTACGACACGCAAAGTTGTTATGGAAAGTAGATCCGTAAAATTTTCATTTTCATTTAATTTCATATTTAAATATGATAATAAAGCATTTAATATTGAAAGGTTAACCTCAAAAACCTCATTTAGAATTGATTTTTCACTTACGATACCTCATAATCTCTAGGTTACTTATAATATAAACTCTAGCAATTCATCAAATGCCTGCTTTCAAAAGGAGGAAGGCTCTGAAGCCGGTTCCATGACGTTTCACCCAAAGCACTTCACCCACGGGACGTTTCACCCACAGACACTTCTCCCATGGGTCATTTCACCCATACACTCTTCACCCACGGGTTGTTTCACCCACAGACACTTCACTCACGAGAAGTTTCATCCAAAGACCTTTCATCCATTGTTTTTGGTGCATGCTTCAGTTTAAATGCTAACAAGTGACGATATAAAAATGAATTTTTATAAACAACTTTTATATGGCTAATACTTTAATATGAATAAACTTTATAATGTAATTATAATAACCTTTCTGATTGCATGGGCGTAAAAATTTGTAAAAGTGTCTAACAGCTCTTGAGTGATTTGGGGGTCTCTCTATTTAATCTTTTTACACTTGAGAGAATGGCAGACAGAAGTTGAGAACACAGTGGCAAACGTAAGAATGTTTGGTATATAAGTAGTAAGAAGTTTGATAGCATCTTTTGTTTCATTAATGGAAAAACTAACTTATCCATTAATATTGCTTAAAATCAACGAAAATATATTGCTAGTTCAGAGTAATTCAGCTTTAGATACTAGTAGGAGTGAAACTTGAATATTTCATATTTTAGTCACCTAACTTAAATGACAAAAATAATAAATTTTTCTTTTCCTAACATCAGGTCAACCATCCATATAAAAACACTGTATAAGTATAGTTAGCTGAAGAATTGCTAAGCTACAACACGACACTTTAAAATGTTTTATTCAAATTTGTTCAAATTAACATCCTTTATAACAGTATTACCTATGTTAAATACTGAAAAAAGGAATATGATACTAAAATGTGAGGGCTTTTAGAAAAATAAAAGAACAACTGGTCTTAAAGGCCTATAATTAGAAAAGATTTCATCCAAAGTAAAAAATAAGCTAAGTGAACAGTTCCAAAGAATAAAATTATGTTATGGCACAAACTACATAAATATAGTCATCTAAAGTAGTGTTCAAATGAATTTTCAATGTGAACTATTCCGAGAAGATCGCATTAATGATAATCAAGGTAATTATTATTTAATTATTATTGTAGCAACGTAAACAATACACAGAAACGGAAAGAGGAAGAAAACTTTTATTATTAAATGGACTATTTTATCAAAGCTAAGGCAGATGAAATTACGTAGGTATAATAATTCGTTTTACTAAAGTTGTAGTCTATTGACCGTCGACATTGCAAATACAAACCATATTCTTCTACAAAATAATATGCCTGGGTAAAAATTCATTTTCATAGTCTGTTTGATGTCAAAATTACAATTACAAAGCGTATTCTTTTCCAAGAACAATATTCTTGAGTGTAGTATAATTAAAACGTTAAAAACATTATGTTGAATTCTCAGGTGAAATAATTTGGACTACTCTCTTTATCAAATAGCGATATTTAAACTGTTAAGTTGAAAGTTGTGGAAACTATAGTGCGTTCCACACTTAGTTGACAGTATGGGCTATCGCTAATTCTTTCTTTTCCATTGCTTTTCCCTATAGCTCTCTCCTCATCCCGCTCAGCTGCCAAATTTTTTTTATTGTGGTGATATTGCCATTTAAGTAAAATGATGACGCTTAATCACAGTATGTTTTACGTAGTATGTTTTTACGCCAAATTTATATATGTAAAAGTTTCTGACTTCATACAATTTCGGTATTATTACATTTAATGATAAATAAGTATTACGCAAATTAACGTATAAATGTAGAATCGTAATACAAAGCTTATTTACAACGCATTAGGTATATTTTGGCTAATTAATTAATTGAAAATCAGTGAATAAATAAAAACAATCAGATTCCTCAAAAATTAGTATTCGATCTGGAACAAAATCAAAAGACCTTTCTAAAAAGGATTATGTGTATTATTTCCATTGAAATGTCATGTCCTAAATAAAACATAACAATTGGTTTTCTTTCATTTCTAATTTCATCCTGTAAGGGAATAGCTATATAAGGAAAGAATGGACGAAGTCACATATGGGTAAATGTCTGTGCTTGTGAAACACTGTCAAATGTATTTTTAATTAATTATTTCATTCCGTTATATGACACAGAAAGTTCGTTCCTCTAAAAATAACAGTTTCTATAATGTACTACACTTTATTAAACAAATAAAGAATATCATATTAAAGATAAAAGGATGATGTTATGTTAAAAACGATATTTCCATTCTATACTTACTATTGTGCGTTTCACGTCGTCCGTGCACTACGTGTTCTTATGGGAGAATCGCTATTCCATGTTATTTCCTTATACTGCTAATTCTCAGCATTGCTAATTCGTGCAAAATCGATTTTCGTCGTTTTTGGCATAATTACTCACTTACACAAGGATGGAAAATTAACAAAATGAGTAAGAAAATAAATTAAATACTTTTTTAAAACGAAAAATCGCAATTTTTTGCATGGGTAAATTGAAACTTCGAGTTTCTTCCGCCGCATTCATATTTGAACGACCAAATCTCACAGTCTATTCGCTAAAATCACACGAAATTTTTCCTGTAGTGTTCCATAAGTTACACATTCTATTATAAGGAACATGTAAAGCAATTCATTATTGTTCAAAATTAAATAAAACCGAACGAGGTTCTTACATTCTGCATCAGTGCACTACATTTTCACTCTCTTGCTAACTTACTATTATTTGTGGATAAAATGGTGAGAAAAGTTTAAAGTTATTTTTGAAAGTGGGATGAACTCAATATCTTGATTGGTTTTCGAGATATCAAATTTTACATTTGAGCGCGAGAAACTTGTGCCGCCTCGTCGGAACTTTTTCGCGTGCCACGAAAGGTAGGCAGGCTAAAGAGACATTTAAATTATTCTTTTCTCATCTTCTGTTTGGGGATATTACATAACATTTAAGATTGTGCTATTTAGTTGAATGATATATTTGAGACGATAACAGTATCGATGTATCTCTTTATTTTATGAATTTAATTTGTTTTAAGGTCATTAATAAGAATTTTTGCTATTAATAGAGTATACAAGTAAGGGTGTACAGGAATTTCCTGTGGTACAGAAGTGCTTTTCGTCAAATTCACTGTAGTATAATCGTATACTAATGTATTTGCTTTGAAATCAGACAATTATTTTTCCTTATATGGTGGTAACCCTGCTTTTTAGATCCGCTCTAGATATGTCCATTTCATCTTGCCATTCTTTACTCGCCCTACAAAAGATATTTTTTTAAATTGGTTCAGCCAATACCTTCGAAATTTATAGTTATAGAAAAATTCTAACATTGACACTGTGTTAGCCCTGTTAAGTCGAACCGGTTGAAATATGCTATTTTGGTTATTTATTTATATGAAGATTACATATACCATATTGGGTTAAAATTCATGCGGTCAGTCAGCTCTATAAATACGTGTAAAAGAAATATTATTTTACTTGTTATTGTGGTAGCCCTGCTCTTTAGCTGTGCTTTAAACATCTTTATTTCATTACAATATGTTGTACAAATCTTACATACAAAATTTAACTGAAATCCATAGAGTCAATTCCTTCCAAATGCTTGAATACAGAAAGTATAATTTGTAATTGTGACACCCCTGTTCGGCTGATTCGGTTTAAATATGCTAATATGGTTTTGTATATATGTGTCCATTATAACTATTATATTTGGTTAAAATTGATGTCGACCGTTCAACACAAATCCGTGTAAAAAGAATTTTTTTATCCCTTGTGTTGTGGCAGCCCTGCTTTCTATATCTATACGAAAAATTTGATTTTGTTATTTTATGTTGTACACCTTCTTCAGGCTACATTTCGTTGAAATCGTTTCAGCCAATTCCTTCGAAATTCATAATTACCGAATAATTTAATGTTACAATTGTGGCACCCGTGCTTAGTAGATCCGGTCCAAATATGTGATTTTGGTCATTAATTTATGTTAGCATTCTATGTACAAAATTTCATTGAAATAGGTTGAGCCAATTCTTCCCTGATATATGCGTATGGAAGGACGGACATCACGAAGATAATAGTGCTTTTTAGCAATAACGAAAAGCACTAAAAAGCCAAAGCCAATATTAACATAAAAAACAAATAATCAAATTATGATAAATGTTTTGCTTAAATTTATTATAAAAGTAATAAGCATATGTACATTAGTTACGTTCATAAGTCTTTGGGTGAACTGAATCGTTGGTGAAACAATTATGGGTGAAAGATCTTTGGGTGAAACGTTATGTGGGTGAACTGTGTTGTGGGCAAAAAACCTATGGGTGAAAAGGCATGGATGAAAGGTCTTTGGATGAACACTTCTCGTGGGTGAAGTGTCTGTTGGTGAAACGTCCCGTGGGTGAAATGACCCGTGGGAGAAGTGTCTGTGGGTGAAACGTCCCGTGGGTGAAGTGCTTTGGGTGAAACGTCTGGATACCTCTGAAGCCTGATGGGAGAAGCAGAAAGTGCCACTCGCAGTCGTAAATATGAATGGAAAATGTTTTATACGGAATCGCATTGGCTGCGTGGCGCCTGCCTATTCTAGAGCATCAAAAATTCACCCTTTCCGGCACCACCCACCTTATTCCAGCAAGGCATTTGTCACTCCCAAACATATAACAGACAATATCAAAACAGGAGGCACATATTACTTCTGTCATTTTCTGACACTGTTGCAAATTCGTAACACCTGTCCGTCGTATAATTTGTCAACTAATGGTTTTCTCAGTAGTGGATTTAAAAATTTTGCGCCCTTTAATACGTGATGTTTCCATTTGTGTACCCTTCCCTAGAAATGTTAAAACCTTTAAATCAAGAGTTAAAAATATCACTGGGAACGATATTCATTACCTTTAGTTAATTTATTGTTAAATAATATTGTAAGATGAATTAATTAACGAAGGAGCTCGAACTCGAAGCTCCTATGTATGTGGTATGTGAAAAATTGTAAACTGAATCTTCTTAATATGTTTTTATATGTTTTAAATATGTTTTTATATGTTAATTCTGTAACCTTGCCACCGGGCTAGGTGCCCACTTGCATTGTAAATAGAAATAATATTATCAGAAATTAAGCCAGTGAAATATTCAATTTTTAGTTAACTATTTCTTTTCTAATCAGTTTTAATCAAACAAACAATAGAAAATCATTTAAAACATACCTCACTTGAGATCAGCAGTTGTAATATTTACGTCTTACGTTCATTTCTACTTCGTAGATAATCCATTTCCTTCCGGTTACAAAATATTTCATGCACGAGTAAGGAATTAAATCTAATATATTATAACCGCTGCGTGCGTCCCTGAGTGCGTCTCTGCGTGCGTCCCTGCGTGCGTCCCTGCGTGCGTCCCTGCGTGCGTCCCTGCGTGCGTCCCTGCGTGCGTCTTCGCGTGCGTCCCTGCGTGCGTCCCTGCGTGCGTCCCTGCGTGCGTCCCTACGTGCGTCCCTGCGTCCCGGAGTCTGAAGCCTCGAGTGACGTCACCTCCCGGCATGAACGCAAATAAACCGAGAAAGGTCTGTTTGATTTCGACAAATCTTTCGCCTGAATACTCGGTCCGAACTCGTGCAGGTTTTAAGTAGATAGTCGTCCTCCGGAAAGGCATGGATTCGATACCAGGATAGTTTTCGTTTTTACATTTGATTAACACGTAATCGGCTAGAATACGACGTGGAGACATTTATTCTTTAACATTTTAAAATATCCTACGAAAGAGACTTTGACTCGAGATTTATACCATTTCATGCAGAAAGAAATAAAAATTCTTATTCTTCGTGTTTGCTCATATTTTTAATTTATATTCGATTTTCTCCGGTTTTTCGACATTTCAAAAAGGAGGTTGCTAGGGTAGCCGGCATTGTTCGTCTCGGATTTTTGCATTTTTGTACTAGGGCTTTCAAGTGCATTTGCACTAAGCTTACACTGAAACAAACACAACAAGGACAATAACCGATTGAAAATTTATATGAAAAGTTTCGAGTAAATATAAAACAAATGAAACACGTACCGAAGAAACATGAAGTCAGAAACGACTCCAATGCATTGTAATAATGGACAACTTAACATGTCAAATAGGAAGATATTTCACAGTTACATTAAAAATATCGTTTCGTTTGCAAATTTTGTTACGCAGTTTAAAGCAAATTACTATATTGATGTTTGTGATTTTTTTTAATAATTAAGCAAGATATTTGACGCGTGGCCGGTGCAATTATAGTGATTACTTGATATTAAATAAACCACAGAACATGATTTGCTGTACCATCAGAAATAGTGAACAAAACAAAAACTGTTGTGTACCGGTAAGTGTTAGACTAAATCATGTAGAACTGTGTATTTGGTTATGAAAATTGTGTGAACTATATGATTATTTTGAGAGGGGCAATAAAAGTGGTTCGACTAATAACACCCTGTGTAACAATTTTTTGTCATAGGAACTATCGCATTGGGCCACTTCATCCAAAGTTCCCTAAATGTTTGCAGGAAGTACTGCAAACGGCCCCAAGTGTAT
Source organism: Tanypteryx hageni (assembly GCA_028673005.1). NCBI lineage: Eukaryota > Metazoa > Arthropoda > Insecta > Odonata > Petaluridae > Tanypteryx > Tanypteryx hageni. The sequence goes on from CM054115.1 coordinate 156,863,722, forward strand.
ATTTGTAATTATAGCATATCTTATTTACTTCAGTAACCAATAAGATTGTTTACGTTGACAACAATCAGATAACTATGCATGAATCTTTCTAAGTTCAAAGCGAATTACGACTTTCTTGTTCTATTTTATTGATAACGGCTACTCCTACAATACAAATGTAGAGGAAAATAAATACCTACTCTACGTTACTATTTTGCATTTGTTTAGGAAGATTTCGCGCAACAAGACTCTTTTTTAGGAACATAACTGTCGTACTTGTCCGTGATTTTAATCCATTTAGGAACGTATCTCTTTTTTATAGCATTGCACTTATGTAAAAATCTGTTTCGCAATACGCTGATTCGCGATACGCTCTGGTTTTTTGGAACTCACCCGAGCGTATTGCGATGTATACCTGTATGTTTTCTTTTTATTTTGTTGCCATACTGACATTTTTTCGTTATAGACTTTTTCAAATTGAATGATCGGGAAATAGTAAGTATGATAATGAATGATATCTATATATTAATAGCATAAAAAAATAAAAATTTTAAAGCGAAAGTAACAGCCACCTTGACATGTTATGCATCAAATTCAACGTCTCAACCTGCAGATTTGCAGGAAAATTATAAAATTGAAATCATTCTAACCGTTGGCGAGATACTGGGTTTTTTTTGTCCGGCTAAGCTCTGCTCGACATATGTAATTGTAGTGGTTGATGTTAAGGTGGCACTGCTAGCGGACATTAGACGCTGTAGGAAATAATTTGACACTCCAAGCATACATTAGTAAAAGGAAATAAACCTTGCAGTCGCTAACCTTCATGGTAATGTGACAGAAGGCAATATTTAATCTAGCCAACCAGTCGATTTATTGACGGGAACTGCTAGTAGATTTTTAATTGTTGTTTGCTGAGAGAACCGTCTTCGCGATCGATGTAAAAATAATATGCGATGTTTTGCTCGGGATTTTCTCGAATTTTTATCTCCAAAACTTTAAGTTGTAATTATGTGGTCTCTAAACCATCTTGTAGTAAATGCTGTTCTCTATCCGAATAAATTTTTAAATCTATACCTCGCAGATCACATAAGAGAATGGGAGAGAAATATATGGATTTTTAATTGTTGTTTTCTGAGAGAACCGTCTTCGCGATCGATGTAAAGTTTTCCTCGGATTTTTCTCGAATTTTTATCTCCGAAACTATATCTCGTAATTGTGTGGCCTCGCCGACTTTCTTGTAGTAAATTTTGTTCACTATCCGAATAATTTTTTTAATCTATACATTACAAATCATATAAGAGCTAGGGAGAGAAAAGTTTGGTATTTCATTGTTTCTTGACGGATGACATTTAACGAAATACGAATATAAGTTTATTAAAGTAATTATGTAAAGTGTAAGTTCTAATTGACGGATTATGTTGGAAATCACAATTGGGAGATAAATTTTAATTACGATCACTCATACTTAATTAAATTAAAATCCGTCCAGCGGTTTAGGAGATGAAAGTTACGAGGGACGGACGGACCAGATGTTCCCATAAGCCAGAGAGATATCAACTGATCTTGCTTATGCGCCCTTCACGTCCTCAGTAATATAAATTGCGCCCTCGTCGGTGAAAAGGTTGCCAACCCCTGACATAAGGTGTTCCGCTATTACCGCTTCGCTGGTAAAGAACGCCTAAAAATGAAACATGTCTGGAATCGTACAAACGAACTTGAGAAAAAAATTAATACTCGTTGCACCCTCCCGAGAGTCCATGCTTTCCAACCATACCACATATAAAGGGGCTTTGTCTTCCGTAGAAAAAGGAAACCGCACATAGAAACAAACAAACCCACACTGAAATAATACATAAGATGTCGTATGTTCTACCTTAAAATTATGGCCGTAAAGCCTTTATGGTGAAGCTCTGTGATCACTTATCGCATCGTATGTTATTTCAAGAAACCACTTATGCTTTTCTTTAATACGCTTGAAGAAGAAAATCGCATAAAGAAGAAGGAACAAAAAACGGAACGAGAAATCAATAAGAAAATACGAGATTCCACCACGCGAAGAGTGGTGGAATTTCGTATTCTCGTATTTTTTCGAGCGAAAAATCCCTACAAAGCAACGAAAATCAGAGAGATCGGAAATTCGCTCTCCGAAAATTCCTTTCCCGCGCCTTCTCTTTCCTCTCGCTCCACTCCGTCACTCCCTCCCTTCCAAAACTTCTTTTCGACCTCATCTCTTAAAAAAAACATTAAAAACGTGAAAAAACTTACAAACGTGAAAAAACTCCCCCGCCTTCTCCTTAGAGCCTACTCCTCCCCACTCGCCCCCACATTCTTCCTTCTCACTCTTTCACTTCCGCGTGCTTCTCTAGACGTCCCGCGGAAAAAGGGACACCTTTCCGCGACGACAACCAGACAACGGAGGGCAAAAAAACGGCGAAGAGAGGAGGAGGAACACAAGTCGCCGAGTTATTTAGACTTGCTCAAGGGTACCAGAGGAAGGAGAGAAAAGAAAAAAGACGAAAAATATCAACATACATGTAGATTTCTTCTTTGACCCTCTCACCCCTTAACTTGGTCCCTCCCTCTTTCCCTCCATGCATCCCTCTCTTTCCCTACCATCAACCCATCCTACCTCTCTCCATTCCTCTCCCTCTATTCCTCCCTCTCTCTCTCTCATCTTCTTCCGTCTTTCCCTGCCCCGTATCTTCTACCTCTCCTTCCCTTTCTATATCCCCCTCTACCTATCTCAAAATCCAAATCTCCTCACTTCTACCTACCTCAAACCTTCCTTACCTCTTCCACCCCTTACACTTACCTTTCCTTAGCTCTCTTCCTCCCTCCCTCACCATCTCGCCGAACCTCTACCCACCCTTCCTCTCCTTTTATGTGTGTAGTTTTTCTTCCCTCTTTCACCATCTATCTCTATTTTTCTATCGCTTCCTTTCCACTCCATTCTTCGGTGGAGGCGGCGGAAGCGCGCGGTTGGTCGATACATGCCGTTTTTGGTACCAGTAAAAAAAAGAAGAGAAGGCGGAAAAAACCAGCGAAGGCTCATACTGTTCCTCCCTCTCACCCACGTAGCCCGGAGGCCTTCCCTGGTCCCCCATCTCACACTCCTTCCTGCTTCTTTCACGCTCCCTGCTGTCCCACTCTCTTCGCGCTAAAACGCCTTTCCGTATCCTCCTAACCCCCATCAATAATGCAGGAAGCGGGAGAAGGAAACCCAAGGTGTATACGCCGTAGGTACTAGTTGGAAGGCTGTTTCTTCCTTTGTTCCTCTTCCTCTTCTCATTTCAGTCATCTGGCGGAAGATTTTTTCAATTTTTTTAACTTTATTTCCTTTCTCGAGGAATTGGCGTTGGTGGGGAAAATGGGATAGGAAAGGAAATAAGGAGAGAGACGGAACACGAAGAGAAAAACGGATGGCAAGGTGAAAATGGAAGACGGAGGAAACGCAGCAGTAATAAGGATTTGGAAGAATTAGTATTATGAAAGAAGATAAAATGGATGTAGAAAGATAAGGAAGGGAAATGAGGGGATGGGTGGGAGAGGAGAGGTGGGAAAGGTTAGAGAAGAAAAGAGGAGGGAGATGAGATGAGGGATAGGAAGAGAGAAAAGAAAAAAGGAAGGAATGAGAAAGGTATTAGAGCGAACGAAGAAAGAGATGGAGGACGGAGAGAGGGAGGAAGAGGTGAGATGGAGAAAGAGGAGAAATAAGAGGTAGAGGATGAATGAGGGGGAGCAGAGAAAGGAAGAGGGAAGATATTAGGGAAAGATTGATAGAAGTGAGGGAGAAGAGGTGAAAATGGAGAAGAGATGAAGAGTAAATACATATTAATATATTAATCAAAGAAAGATATGGAAGCATTGCATGCAAAAGCGAACATTTAAAAGATGCACCAGCAGAATTCTCGAAAGGAAGGGAAATCCCATCAACCCTCTCCCGCAATCCCTTCACTCACGCCCGCTTTTGGGAAAAAATATAACCTTTGCTGAAAAACTGGAGAAGATCGGATGATTGCAAGCGTAAACATTTGTCCAGAGACGACCCTCGGAACAAAAATAAAATGAAAGCAGCCACCTTTTACCCTCCTTTGAAAATAAAAAGGAAAAACGGGGCATGCGTCTCCTCGGACGTGTTTGCGAAGCTTTAAATTAACTCCAGCGATACGTTTCCTAAAGGTCGTGGCGGAGTGGAGGACTTTTTATCAAATACCCTTCGCCAGATTTTTTTATTTTATACTGAAGTGCTTTTTCGTCTTATTTTCGAGCGACGAAGTGGCCCACATGTCAAAAAACAAAGGAAGCGGACAATCCGTTTAATTAAGGATTTAATAAAAAGAATTTTTTCGCGTTCGATGTTTGCGATTTGATCTCATGGCGACGGTATGTACTTGTCATCTATCTTTCAGGTATTTTCACATTTTTTTCTCTTCGACCAGAAATTTTGCGCAAACATGTTGCCTCCGGACCTGGAAAGAACAGCAGTACCAAATATGTACCACATTCCTTGAGAATTGTATAGCAAAATGTACGTTTAACAATCGTAGTTTAACTTTATAACGATCATGGAAAATACAAAATGAAGAAAGAAAATGTTCATAGATTTTTACCAATGATTTCTCTGCTAATTTACTCACGGCATATTTCACTGGTACATAATATGAATAGACCAGAACAAAACTGCCTTCGTAACTCATTCAAGGTCGTCTTTATTTTGCAAGCAAAAATAAATTTCTAGATGCACTGCGAAGGAGCTTAAATTTCCGGATGCCACGTATCCGTTAATGGTTAATCCACATCAACGACGAAGAGTCACTGCTCCCAGTAATATTTTTCAGCTCCATACTTCTAAATAAGGACGCCCTGTAGAGCTATCGCCCAAGGTAACCGATCTATATAAATATACCATTAAATTTAATTCAGCCAAGCAAATGTACAAATCGTTTGGATTGGCAAGAATTAACAAATTATCTAATCTACGTACTAAAGGATTTTTCAATCGCACTATAGATAAAAATGTTATTCTGGTTTCTTCATGAACAAGTAAATTTATTCAGTCCAAAACAACGGCAGCTATGAATATGAAAAATATACATCGAGCCTTCACGCATTGTCCAATAGGATGCAATTTGTAACAACCTGTTATAAAAATGTTAAATTTAAGTTTTGTATGTTGCTAAATTTAACAAGCCCAATTTACTTCAGACCATTTTTTTCATTATTTCTGCGCTGCACCTCCAAGCGCTTAGAAAATATTGCGCGGTCAAGCATGTATCCACCAAAAATCTTTTGAATTAAGGAAAATATGATTTCACGTTTTCATGAATTGTGAAGATTTTAATTCCAGAAAAATAAAAATATAATTCTTCTATGAAAGTGCAAAATTTTCCAAGAATCTCATTGAATCAATTTTACTGAATAGTTTATTTCAAATTTATTTATTTCTGGTCAGTTACAAATATTATACGAAATTTACGGTTATAATAAAGCTTTTCAAAATTTGGAACACCAAAGTCAGTGAAGAATAAATGTCTAAATGGGAAGTAAGCAATGATCAAACCTAAAATAATCCATTCAGCTTAGATTACATTAATTCGGCACGTAGTTAATGACAGAACTATTTTTCCTTATTAATTTACGTAATTTAAATTTTTTGTCTGCGGAAATGTATCGCTCTAGTTTTGTTCAAAGTCAACAGATTAGAAACTGATAGTGATAATACAAATTAAAATCTTTAACGAGTTTTACTCTTCTCTGAAAAGTTATTGTGATGGTTTCTAACGTCGTAGAGCGTAAAGAAGAATATAATGTAATACTTAAATCAACATGAATTATTTATATTACTAATCTCAAGCTTTCTTCCACACGGAACAAAATTTATGAGATAATAAATGGAAGCCATGACGACAAATTTGGTGAAAGTGGTTCTCCTTGTAACTATATGGTACAGTTTAAAGCAAAAGAGTTGTTTAGAAAGTTCCCAAAAATAAATAACTTCAAGCAGCAGTTACAAAACCAAAGCAAACCATTTATATGTAACTGCAGTTATAACTACTGTAATAACGCCGTCACTTATTCAGCGTATTGGGGTATACCTTCCTCCCTCTACTTCTATAATGAACTTGGTATAAATTCACCATACTGACGACATGCTGATGTCGGTATTTTTAGGCATTTTGCTGCATGTGTCAGTTTTAATAATTTACAGTTTTTAAAATTACACGTAGATAGTGCAATGAGCCAATATGGTTGTTCTCTCGGTTATACCGCGGGAGGCCTTATAACGCGGGTCGTCACGCCTTTCCTGAAAGTCCAGGTATAGACGGGAATCATTGTAGTAATAGGCATCACTTGAAACGGACTCATTACTTTTACTAGCATTATAGTTTTAATTAATAAAAAATACACATGAAGCCACACTTCTTTGTCGGTCATAAAGGGTCTTATGTTAATAAAAATCCTATTTTAATGATTTTAATTTAATGTATATCTAAAAACATCATAACATGGGTTTAAGTAAGAACTTATTTACTCATAGAAAAGATTATATGATTTCTTACTTGTTACTTGAAACCACGATAAATATAGAATAGAAACGGCCAAGAGATTAGATGTGGTCTCAAATTTTGCTTGATACATCAATACAAAAAAAAACATTTAAATTCATAATAAAATTGTGCAGAAAAATTTTACAACAAAAAAATTTCTCCTCACCACTTCGATGAGCTGCGACAGCTTCAAACCTAGCCATACGGTCAGGGTCTCCGAGTTATTGCTTACTGGTCTAATGAGGCGATTATAATTGGACAGAAGGTCATCGTATAATCTCTTGGCATCGGGATTCGCCTCGCATTTCTTCATCGCTGTAAAAAAATTGATGAATAGTTAAAAGTACGCTCTGGAATCATAAGTGCATTATAGAACACAAACTGCGGTTAGTATCACACACTACGTGTGTATCCCGCTTAGTAAACCGTACAAACGAAAAATTCTTAAATACGTAGAACAAATAATGTAATTTCTAACGAATCCGAGCGATCTGTACATTTGCTTGCCTGAATTTTAGATTATTTAAATTGGTTACCTAGGTTGATAGATTTATAGGGCGCCTAATTTAGAACCGGAGGTTCCCAACATTTCCGCGGGAGAGGCACACTTGCGGACATAAAATAGTTTCGCGGCATCCCACCGTGGAAAGAGATTTTGTATGTATGTGTGTATATACGCACACACAAATAAATCTCACACAAACAAAATCCCTTTAAATAAAGAGCTAAGAAATCCGGTCACTGACTGACTGTAATGTTTTTTAACAAACTTTCCGAGTAGGTAGAAGATTTTAATTGGGTAGGAATGTTTGACTCTTATAGTAAAAGCCATTTACGAAGCAAATCCCCTCCAGTTAATAATCTTTGTTTCCTATAAGATAACACGTAAAATCGATTTTTCGACTCCGAGGCTTTTAATCTTTTGCAAATTAAAATTAAAAAGAATTGACATACAATATTCGGACCTGAACCGTTTTAAAGAAAAATAAATACAGTTTCATATTCGTATCGTCACATTTATCCTACGATTCGAAATCACTCGAGTAATACGTTTAAATCATATTTACTGGAAAATTTTAAGTTTTTTAACGATATGTTTCCTTGCCGACTGTGTCATTGTTAAACCTCGAGATTGTAATGTTGTCTCAATCCTTATACTATAAGAGTTGTTGGTGCTTGCATACTGCAAGCGCTTAAAAAATCACCATACACCAAGATCTGAACTCGTAAATAAACCAACGCGACATCATTTGAATTGCACAGAGTCCATTTAAATAAGCTAATAGTTTTCATTTTCCCAGATATTAAGGCATCTATCCGGAATTTCTAAATTCCCTGGCGATCAGCTCACGTCCAAGTTTTCGAATTTAAAGTTTCATGGCTCAGATCCCCTTTTTAAGTCATAATTATAATCATCATTAAGACAATAGCCTATATGTTACACTAAAACTTATGTAAAATTAAGATATTTTGTGTGTTATGATTATGGTGCCATCATCTGTGCCTTTTAGTACGTATCCGGATAAAAAAAATTTAAAATTATCACATTGTCATATGTATATGTCGTTGGCTGAAATCAAATGGATTATAATGCGGTCTAAGCATTAAATTAATTCTCTTGAAGTATGGAAAATCAATTCCCATCGAAAGACATTGGAGTCGTTGCTATGGTAGTTAATATTTTTCATTGTCGAAGACCGAAAAAAATTCATAATTTTATGAATAAACCAAATTTTTACGCAAATTCAGCATGGAATTGAATTTTGTCTTCAAGAAAAATAAACTTCATTCCCTCTTCCATAGTACAGTGCATAACCCGAATTTGAATCTTAATTTTAAATAATTGAAAAAAGCAATTTTATAAAGCCCTGTCCTTATGGGTGTTTAAACTGGACTTTGGGGTAAAAAAAACACCCCTTAAATATAACATTTTCTGAAATTTCGGATTTTTTCCAGAGATTGTACTCAATGACCTATTTTCCTTCCAAATTACAGTTCTGTAGCTTTTCTAGAAGTAGCTTAGGTTTTATATGATATATCCTATACATATCCTACGAGTTGTCGGTGCTTGCATAATTCAAGCGCTTAAAAAATCGCCGTACACCAAGATCTAAACTCGTAAATTAACCAACGCAATCTCCAGATATGTATCACGATAAAAATAATAACAATATAGATATAAATGGAATATTTTATGAGTTAGGAATAAGTTGTCGCCATATGTTTACCTCGTTGGTTGACATTAACGATATTATGTAATATATTTCATTGATTTCCATTGAAAGCATTAAATCAGTGCTCTGAAAGTATAGAAAATTAATTCCCATTGAAAGGCATTGGACTCGTTGCTATGGTAGTTAATATTTTTCATTGATGAAAACCGAAAAACTTTTTATAATTTTATGATTAAAACCACCTTCTTACGTAAATTCAGCATGGATTTTAATTTAATCTTAAGAAAAATAAACTTCAATCTTTCATCCAAAGAATGGTTTATATTTAACTACGTATCTTAATTTTAAATAATTTAAAAAAGTAATTTTATAAATCCCTGCGCCGTTTTCAATGCTTTTCTTATGGGTGTTTAAAATTGGACATTATGGTCAAAAATACCCCTTAAATATGTTTTCTGAAATTTCAGATTTTTCCCGAGGTTGTACTCATGGCCTATCTTCATGCCAAATTGCAGCTCTGTAGCACTTCTAGAAGTAGGTACGTTATTTTACATGATAGTATACCCTATCTCTACCATAAATATTTTGAATAATTTGTTTGTTTGTTTGTGCATCTATAACGCAACAATTACAGAACGTAGAAGCAAGATGAAGGTGCCATTTTAACCGCAATAAAAAGTTGAGCAAAATGGGAGGGCTTTAAAGTGATTTTAACTGAATTTTTTAAATTAAAAATGTTTTTCTCTTTTAATTTATCCCATTTAAATATCATGGGAATGAGCGTATTGTTGAATTAACAATCTACTTGACAACCGTTATAAACAATACATAATATGAATTAACTAAAATAAATAATATAAATCTAATATATACAAAAGTAGGGAAGAAAGAAATGGAAAGGAACACTAAGGTTATTCAAAGAAGAGCAATCACCAAAAAAACTATAAACCTGGCTAATTATTTCAAAAGGTAAGTTTAAGACAGTTTTAATGTGCAATTTTAAGTGCTTTCGTTCTCTAAAAACTTTTTATCTATTCTGCATATTCTCTATACAGACAGCGAAATATGTTTTTCATTAACAATGAAAAAGAATTAAGTGAAAGATATCTCAGAAGATAAAATAAGAAAACTTCTATAACAATTATTTAATTTAGAACAACATTTATAATCGTTAACTCTTCCTCCCTTGAATATCTATATGTACATTTTGCTTTCCTTTCAACTGAACATTTGTATGGATCAATTAAGCCAATCATACTTATTAGATTATAATGACACTTTCCATGTCATACCAACACTTTTTATCGCCAAATTCGGTTTCAAAGTCCGGGAACTCATTTTGTTTTGTAAGTTTGACTTTAAAATGTTCACGTGACAAATCAGACTCACAAAATCAGCCTTTGCATGGGATAGCGTATGGTTAAGCTAAATTTGAATATATATTCAAATGTGTTTCCACCGGTTGCATCCGTAGAGCTTACAATTCCAGCCCGAGTTTTTAATGTTTTTGAGATACATGAACACATAATATCATGCAGTTTCTTCCACTGGAACTTAATTTGAGTGAAATAACTATATTTTAAAAGTGATTCCATAGATTGTTTATTATGGTTATTTGATAAAAAATACAGTCGCCAAATTTATCCATCAAGGATGCAGGAAATATTTCTTTATTTGGGCAAAAGATGGGAAGACAAGAAATATTGCATACCATTAAGCACTGCAATAAAAATTAACCTGGTTTCATTACTTGGTTTTATTTTCAAATCTTCTTCAATATTTTTTGTTTTGACTTAAAAACCTGAGATAGACCGGGTAATTTCATCTAGTATCATATATATGTAAGAATCAGCTATTTATAATGATACATAAAGAAAGTGAGCTTTGAACGCTTTAATAGGAGAGGGGGGAAGAAAAAGGAGAGGCAGAGGGCGAGAGAAAGGAAGTGAGAGAATAAGAGAGAGAGAGGGAGACGGATAAGTAGGGAGAGATAGATAATGGTCTTTATTAGGGCAAGATTGAGACTAGAAGAGAGAGAGAGAGACAGAGAAAGATGGAAAGGGGGAGAGATAGACAGATGATATTGTTTATTAGGGCGAGATTGAGACTAGAAAGTCTATTTTTCCAGAGATGAAGAGAGGGGGAGGAGGGAGAATGGGAGGTAGGAGGATGGGAAAGGAGAGAAAAGGAGGAAGAAGTGCCTTAAATTTAATACTTAATCCACGCATACCCGTAATATTTGACGGGCAATTAAGCTAGTCTTTAGACGTTTCAATTTGTTGGTACTACATCATAATTATTTTAACAGAGGAAGATTATTCCCCAAAATACTTATCAATGTTTCCGAATCGTTGCTATATTTACATTGCAAAGTTTTTCGCGGCACCCCTAAAAATTAGCTGCGGCGCCCGGCTTGGGAAATACTGATATAAACTAAAAAGGAGCTGATTTGCCGATCTTTCAATTCTAATAAGACTATATTGTATCTGAAATATTCACATGATTCGTCCAGCCTTTTTACGGGAACTTAAGTTATTTGTATAACTTAATACAAACTATAAAAGCTGCACGGACATAGGAGCATCATCACCTGAACAGCATACAAACAAAAACTTTATGAATAATTTGAAATTGAGATAAATTTGGTCGCTTTATATCGGAATAATTTAATTAAACTCGATATTATGATATTTATAGTCTACTTTTACGTATGAATTAACGGTTTCTGTGGGGTAAAATCCTATAGTTCGAAACGGACCTTCGCGAGAATAATAGCGTTAGTGTTTTGTTTAAAGGCTACCGAAAACACTGTCTCCGAAGTATGAGAATAATTGCTTACGAAATATCAACATGTTGATAAGAATATGCTACAAATCGGCAAAGCTAATTTAAGTATTATTTAGATAAAATGATTTGATGAATAAGTAAGCTGATAGTTGGAGCGGAGGTCAACCTCCCATTTTTTGGGAGGTGTTGTAAATCAATCCATTAAGATCCATCAAGTGTCAATTACAAATGACAAATTACACATCAAGATTATAAATTGCAGCAGATAAATTCAGCAGTGCCTTTTCTCAGCCAAGGCTTTAAAAATATAACATAGCGGCTGAGCGAGAAAGCTAATTAATATACGAATGTGCAACTGTCAGTCAGCTCCTTAAACCGTAAACGCAATAAACACGGATGTTTTGTTTGAAAATACATAAACCGCGCATATGTATTAAATAAAAATTACACAATAACATATCTTCCAAGTTTAAAAACGTAAGCTTTTCAGTCAAAGAACTAACGACATTTAATCAAATATTTATAATCAATAAATATCGTTCCTATTCGTAGTGTGTCTGTGCATACATAAATCCAAAATCTGATAGGCATTAATGTTGCCTCAATTCACCGGAACTAATGATTCTGCAACGTTATTTTTAATTGCAATTAGTGGTCCAGGACTATTTACGACTCATTGCAAATATCCAATGCAACATACCATGCAAACCATACCAAGCAAACCATTTTCCAAAAGTAAACAATACAAAATCAATCAATCAAACGATCTTATCAAATGAAAACTGCAACAGTTTTTAAATAAAAACGTGGTAATTTACACGTAAAGTTATAAACACAAATACTCAATTTAGCTCTTTGGCCTAAAGTGTGTAGACCAGTTTTGAACAAAAACATATCTCATAACATATTAGGACGAGTAAAATCTACTCCAAACTATAACTCAATATGCTTTATTAATATGGTAATTCTATTAGCCGCCCAAATTCTTGACTAAACTTGCAATCACAGAGCATTTTAATGACTGAGTATAGCGTAAGTCATCACGTTAAAAAAATATGCAACATCCATATGACTTTCAAACAGGTGTACGTAATAAAATAAAAACAATCGGAGCCAATAAACATTTTACTGTCAGTATTTCCGAATTTATTTAATGTAAGAAAAATGTGACGATTGAGTAAACAAATAAATAATTTGAAAACCTCTATAATCCTGTGATACAATTTGAAATCTCAGATATATTCGCAATTAAATACTACGTTAACAATAATTATTAAGGTTTGAGCAATAAAACTGCCTCGATTTATTTGTAAATGCAATGAACGTCACTATATGTCACAAATTTCCAAGTGTCTCCTAAATTACGTAACACAAATGTTACACGAAAGTCGGGGAGGAATTCATATCAAGCGATGCTTTAAAAAAACACAAACTCCGATGAAAAATTCGGATATGAGCTGCATTACCACAAATAAGATGTACATAATAAAACGACAGACAAAATTCAAGAGCCTTAAAAATAACCACAAGCGTGGAATTAATGATAGCCTAACGCTGTAAAACCATGTTTATATCTAACAAATATTCACAGAATATAATGGATCGGAGAACCGATGCAGAATATCAACCAGAAGTGGCGAAAACAGCATCCCGAGTCATGTAAACATTGAAGCACTGCTCAAAGTACTACCGAAAAATTGCGTGGCGCTGCGATTAGGAAACAATTGAACGACCGACCTCATTGTCTTCTTATTTACTCCATGCATATTACACGTTTAGGTGCACAACGTATTCCTCTCACCAGGTTTCAAGACTCACCGACAGACAGGCTGACGATGCTGAGGAGCAGTATGACCACTCGGTAGGTGATCATGATTCTTTCTCCTCAGCGATCAGCGAACCAAACGAGTTACAACCCAGTTCCTCCAACCACGGACCATCCAACTCGCATCCTCGGCAATCAGATGCGGCACAGCATCACCACCCGCGGTGTGTAGTCATGGCAACGATGAAGGAGCCAAGGGCGTGTACGTACTCCATCGTTTCCCGGGGCTCCTTCCCTGATCCTCTTTCGGGTCCCTCCTGTCTCTTTCTTCCCGATTCTTCCTTTCTCTCTCTCTCTCTGTTCTTCTCTCCCTTGCCTTGCACTTTCCTCCTCGGGATGTACAGGACACGTTACTATAGCGATTCGGAAATCACCCTCCCCGTTGGTACACCGGCCAACCTCCTTTTCCTCCTGTATCCCTCGCCTTCTTCCCCTAGCAAACGACAATCGATATGGTACAGATGAAACTCCATTGACGGAGCGGGCGGCATCTCGCGGAGAGAGTGAGAACTAACGGGTTGCGGGAGTATTTGTTTCCGGATCGGGATTTTTTTCACGCATTTCTGGTGGGATTTCCGTAACGGTGACAAAAGAGCGGTAGACTTAAAATGGACAAACGTAAAAAAGTTTTAAGAGAAATATTATGTTACTTTCATACGGGATGCTTTATGAATAATAAGACGTTTTATTTTTGGTTAATAATCGATGATTAGTTTGATAACTCTAAGAACTGAGATTCATAGTTTATAACTAAGACAATTTTATTACGCAATCATGTTTGCAAGATTTACGATTAATTCTCAATTATTAAAATTAACAATTTCATTTTTTTCGTGCTAATAACTGGAATCAAATAATTTTTACACTTTTACATTTTTACATTTTATTCATTCAATAAATTAATAATAGCAATAGTAAAAACGTCAACATTTTCAAAAATCTCTTTGTTCTAAGGGCATTAAAATTCATTTTAATAAACTTTTTATTTGTAGGTTGTGTACGAAATTAACTTCCAAAATGTCTTTCTTTCTCTTCCTCCTGTTCTCCTCTCCCTCCTATTCTCTCTTTCCTATTTTTCCTCTCTCCATTCCTCCGTACCATTAACCTCCCTCTCTCCCTCCTATTTAACTCCCTCTCTTCTTCCAAACCTCCCTCTTCTTTCCTCGCATTCTCCCTCACTCTCTCCTTCCCACTCTCCCCTCAAAAATGTAGCTATATCTCTCAGCGTGATATTGGTAGATACAAATCATACATACAATATGAGTATTTATTTGTTAAAAATTACGTTAGACATCTTTTCATGGGCAAAAATATATTCAAAATCTTTTGAAAATTCAGCTATTTTAATCTCTACAAGGGGCCCGTTGCAGTACTTCCTGCAAACATCTAGAGACCCTTGTGTGAAGAGCCCCAATGCGATAGTTCCTACGACAAAAATTTGTTGTCATTAGTTGAACCACTTTTAGTCCCCCTCTTAAAATTATATATATTATTATATATATATTATATAGCTCACACCCAGTGGCGAACCGGAAAATGTGTGCCTCCCCTCCCCCCCCCCCCGCCAAAACAAAATTGAAGTCCCTGAAAACAATTTAAGGGCCTAACGAAAAACAATATGGGCCTGCTTTGGCCATGCTCCCCCCCCCCCCCCCTCACCGCCGCGCGGGAGTTGCGGAGGTGTCCGCTACGCCACTGCTCACACCATTTTCATAAACAAAAGCACATACATACATGATTTATACTACCGGTACACAATATTTTTTGTTTTGTTCACTATTTCTGATGGTACAGCATATCGTATGTACTGTGGTTTGTTTAATATTGAGTAATCAATCGCGTCTCGTCTCGTAAATCACGCAACAAATGTTGTTTACATTGGTTGCTATGAAAATAATTTCCCTCTCCTTCTCTCTCTCTCTCGTAACAATTGTATAGGATTTCGAGGTTTAACAAATTTAATGGGTTGGCATGGCAACATCCCGTTAAAATTGCAAGATTGCCCCAAAATATGTGAATTAAACATTTAACATGAGGAATTTCGAACTGTAGGCGGGAATAAATGAACGGAATAAAAAACTTCATAGTTTTTCTTTAAGATGGGCTAGATCCGAAGATCATAGGTTAATTCTTTCTAATTTGGATCTCAAAAAGAAAAAAGTCTGCAAGTCAAAAAGTCGATTTTTACGTGTTATCATATGGGAAGTGGAATTGCCTACCTTAGAGTCGAACATAGGAACATCTTACAATATATGAGTCTATTATTCCTGCCAAACATCAAAAATGAATGTCGTTCCATTATCGGGTTATTCGCATTTTATAGCGTGACAGAGGGAGCCACAAAGGGACAGAAGTAGCTTTTTATTATTGTTAGATTAGATATCTGGCTTAGGGACCCTCATACACACAATTAAAACGAACAATAGAATATTTATTTATGTTAGTTACCGTCGTATTGTTTATCGTAACCAAGGTATTGTTTAAACTTCAAAATAACGTCGAAATTTCGTGAATTTGTGAACAGATACGACGCCTACTTATAATCCCAGTCAATTATAAGAAACTAGCGTAATTGCCCGTCAAATACGTCGGGATTATTATAAAAGTATTCCAAATAAATATGATTTCGGTATGAAAAATCAATAAGATATGCTATGATCTGGTTTGGCTTTCATGCACAATCAAATCAGTGTTTTTGAAAGTTATCTTTGTTTTAATTATACTGTTTAAGTAATTATTAGTAGAGAGGCCAAATTATTATCCAAATATTTGCAAAAATAAGAGGAAAATCGAAATAATAAGATATAATACATAAAGAGGTAGCTGAAATTTACTTGAAATGTTTCAGCAAATTATAAGTTATTTAAAACGTATAGAATTTAACTTAATAAATGAATTATTTTACTCTTATTAACTCGTAAATAAAAAAATAAAATGTGAACGAACTGTCAATTTACCATCAAAGGAAAAATGCGTAGTAACGTACATACTATTAACTAAATACTTGCATGAACTGCAATGAGTTTAACTATATTTTAAAATCGCACTTTTCTTGTAACTACATTACTTTTGAAAATTTTCCAGAAAATTCACTTTAGTTAAAGAAATTTAAATAAAAGTCATAAAATGTTATCTTTTTACTCCTATTTGAAATTCGGTTAGAAATATTTGCTGTATTATGAGTTAAAGAAATCCATTGAAAATTACGTGACCTGTATTTAGTTTTATGAATTCCCCCCATTTGGCAATGGCGCATGTTTCAATAGCATAACATTTTTTTATAATCAATTATAATTTATTATTGTCATTTTTGTACTGCAGCTCCTTTTAATCCTATACAAATGCTACGTCCTCTTCCTCTTTCACAATTTCTGCTCATTCCCATTCTCTTTTCCTTCCTCCCTCTAATTACTTAATAGATTCAGTAAATTAGTTATACCCATGTATATAAGTCTGACCCGTGGTAAAACACTAAATTGGTGCATTTATTATGAGGCCAAGAATTGAATTCAATAATTAGAACAACAATGACCCAATACAAAATGCGTGAAAACGAAAAAATCGTATTAAAACGTAATTTTTTGGAGATTTACAAATGAGGTTTAAATTCTTCTCTTCGCATAACTAAGTTAAATACCTCGTCCTTGAAATATTTTAAAATGTAAACGAAAAAGGTCTACATGTTAAGAATTGGCTTTTTGCGTGATTCATATATGCGATGCAAATTTATAACTCCGGTTAATAATAAGATGCACTACAAAAAACTATGAAAATAACTATAAAAACAGTTAATGACAAAAAATTCCAGTATGAAGTTAACTGAAAAGAAATTAACGAAAAACACGATTTTAATTATAAATAATTCGAGCGCCTTCTCTATCTCCCCCCCCCCCCCTTCCTCTCCCCCTCTCCCTCTCGTACTAAAGCATTAAAAACACACTTTCCTTACGCATCATTATATATAGACGTTTCTTACAGAAGAGGATATAACATACTATACTATTTTTTATAGTAGTTGGTGCTTTCATTCTGCAAGCATATCATCTCGACATAAAAAAACATTCATTTTTCATATTTCATCATTACCGTATTGACCCGAATATAGTGCGATGTTTTTTTCCTCAATATGTACCTTTGAAAGTCGCGTTCGCACTATATTCGAGTACTTGTTGCATTCGTACCATATTCGAATTCTTGTATCTTTAAAAAATAACTGCGTATCGGCGCGTTTCATGACGCGTGTTTCAACGCATATTTCTATAATTGCTACATTGTAAGTGAATTGGACGTTCATGTTACGATGCTACATTGTACAGATATACTCGGTAGGGGTCTAAGGAGACTTGAAAATAGATCAAGGTCAAATTGCAGCAACCACAGCACCGGCACAACTTCACGCAGGGTCGCGACACTCAACGTTAGAAAACGAGGACCGCCTAAACGTGGCGTCACATTGCTCCCCTTTAGTACATAATTCATGAGTTTACAGCTAATTTAAATGTGCAAAATAGAGAAAATTAAATGTTTTTCGTTTTTTTCTAAAATTCCTTTCAAAATACTTGGGGTCGCACTATATTCGGGGTCGCATTATATTCGGGCTAATACGGTACAAATATTTTTTTACTTCTAAATATTTCACCTCCGGAGCGATTTTCGTTTTTCCCTTATGTAAAAATAATAGACAAAAACAATCCCAAAACTTTGTAATTTTAAGAATTTTATACTTTCTTCATCATGGGGTACTAATGCTACACATTTCTGCCAAACTTTAAAGTTGTAGTACTTCTAGAAGTGAAATAATATTTTTTCAATTGTTTAAATTTTAAACATTTTTAACGGCCGTGGCAATGTGTTTATGGAAAGATTCAAATGTTTATTTGTGCAAATGCCCTATTCTGTACATAACTTGAAAATTTCAGCTTCCTAGCTCATACCGTAATGTCTAAACAGTTATCTATTTGTTTAAACTTTAAGAATTTTTAACTGCCAAACAAATTAAAATATCAAAATTTGTATAATCCCTAATTCGTTTTTTTACGAATTCTACTTATAAAAAAATTTCAACGCCGTAGCATATGCGAAAATACATAAACCTTGAAAATTTGTTTAAACAATTGCGAATTTTTAGCGGCCGCATTGTTGCAATTTTTCAAGATTATCGTTTTTTCTAGTCGGTTTTGCACAAAATCCTACCTAAGAAAAAAATTTCGAATCTCCAGCTCATCTGGAAGTGCCTAAACATTAGTATCCTCCTATATGTATGTTATATCCTCCTCCTCCTCCTCTGTAAGAAAGGTCGATATATAATGACTAGTAGAAGGTGCTTGCATACTGCAAACATTTCACCTCATGGAACAATAATGGAATAAAACAATTGCTAACTTTTGCAATTTTATGAATATTATACGTTTTCCACATAGGGTTAATAATGCCACATATTTATGCCAAATTTTAAATTTGTAGCACATTTAAAAGTGAAATAACATTTATCTAATCGTTTAAATTTTAAAAAATTTTAACGGCCGAAATAAGAATTTTATAGATTCAGTGAAATGTTCATTCGTTTAAATAGACTAAACTTTAATTAACTTGAAATTTTCAGCTCTCTAACTCGCTCCGTAGTATCTAACCATTAACCTATTTATTTCAACTTGAAGAATTTTTAACTGCCAAACAAATTAAAATATCTAAATTTGTATAATCCCTATTTCGGTTTTCTACATTTCCTACCTCTAAAAAAATTTCAGCTCTGTAGCACATTCGGAAATACATATACCTTGAAAATTTGTTTAAACAATTTCGTATTTTTAGCGGCCGCATTGTTGCACTTTTTCAAGATTTTCGTTTTTTCTAGTCGGTTTTGCACAAAATCCTACATAAGAAAAAAAATTCGAATTTCCAGCTATCCTGGAAGTGCCTAAACATTAGTATCCTCCTATATGTTCGTTATATCCTCCTCCTCCTCCTCCTCTGTAAGAAACGTCGATATATAATGATAACATATATATAGGAGGATACTAATGTTTAGGCACTTCCAGATGTGCTGGAGATTCGAAATTTTATTCTTATGTAGAATTTTGTGCAAAACCGACTAAAAAAACGAAAATCATGAAAAAGTGCAACAATGTGGCCGCTGAAAATTCGCAATTGTTTAAACAAATTTTCATGGTTTATGTATTTCCGCATGTGCTACGGAGTGTAAATTTTTTTTATAAGTAGAATTCGTAAAAAAACGAAATAGGAATTATACAAATTTTGATATTTTAATTTGTTTGACAGTTAATAATTCTTAAAGTTTAAACAAATAGATAACTGTTTATACATTACGGAATGAGCTAGGGAGCTGAAATTTCAAGTTATGTACAGAGTAGTGCATTTGCACAAATAAACATTTGATACTCTCCATAAACATATTGCGGCGGCCGTTAAAAATGTTTAAAATTTAAACAATTGGAAAAATATTATTTCACTTCCAGAAGCACTACAACTTTAAAGTTTGGCAGAAATGTGTAGCATTAGTACCCCATGATGGAGAAAGTATAAAATTCTTTAAATTGCAAAGTTATGGGATTGTTTTAATCTATTATTTTCACATAAGGAAAAAACGAAAATCGCTCCGGAGTTGAAATATTTAGAATTAAAAAAATATTTGTAATGATGAAATATGAAAAATGAATGTTTTTTTGTGTTGAGATGATATGCTTGCAGAATGCAAGCACCAACTACTAGTTATGTATATAAATACACGAAACCGGCAACAATGCAAATCACCTTAACGACGAAATATTTTCACGTAAAAATACGTCAAATTCTTCTGTTAAAAACTAATTTATCGTCCGATTCGACGCCTATTCAAAAATCGACGACAAGAAAATGAAATTTCGTTCTTTTAGGCGTTCGATTTATGGCTCGAATTCATACCAGGATTTTAAGTAATTTTAATACGCAAATCATTAACGTGCTATACTCACACCCGTATTAATCAAAAGGAGAAAATATTCGTTCTTGTAATCAAATCAATGACTTCAATGTGAACGGTAAAACAAAATTTAAAAGTAGTGCAGCCATTTTATTCCTGAACGATTGACCGATAAAGCATGGAAAGTTTTTGAGATATTGAGTTTTTGTTATTCTCGCAGTTAATCGACCTGCCATCTTACAGCGTGATCGGATTTCTTAGCTCATATAAATAGATGATTATGTCAGTAGTAGTCGTGTTTTGTCTATTCCTTTGTACGCTTATCTTATAATATTTTAAAATATATTATAAAATACATAGGTATTTCCTAGAAGCTTATGTCCTGTCCTTGGTCAGAAAGGAAACTCCTCATTTTAATATTGTCTATTGAAAATAGTGATCCGCTTTTCGTCGCGGTTTTCAGGAACGGAACCTGACGTAAAAGCAGGAAGTATCTGTAAATTATAATCGTACATAAAGCTGTAATTTTAAAAAGTCGTGTTGTTTTTTTATTTGCTGTAATAAATAACGAGATGATTTATTATCTATAAACTTTCTCAGATGCTGCATGAACTAATAAGTACCGTAAAAGAGATTTTTCCCAAGTTCTTACTCACTTCACTTCGATGTAACTCTCCTCATCCGCAGTTACCCATTCTGTCATAAATTTACCCATTCTGTCATAAACTTTTCAGTTCGTAAATCGAATTTAGAAGCATGAAAACTCAAAGTTAGCATGCCACTAATTGATTCAAAAACTATTGATACGTAAAAACTTTGGTCATAAAAAAGAATAATTACTGATCCTTCTCCCAATGAAAAAGAATTGTTAGCGTGAGAGCTTTATAAGTTTTATCGAGCATAATTTTTATATACAACTTATTTATTATTAGTAACTAGTATAAAATCCCGGCAATATGACGGGAAGGAATATATTTACGTACCTATATATTACTCATATGAGAATTGAAACAATAATGGGGTCTTGATTGCAACAATGGCATGGTTGTCTAGGCAAATCCTAATGAAATCGCTAAATTTTGCCACAATAAGTCATTTAAGCGTTAAATTCGAGCGAGCGAGACAATCGGCGATAAGAATAAGAGCCTTTGTTCATTTTTCTTGAGAACAGTCCCAATTTGAAGATCGATGGTTAATCTTTCTAATTTTTATGAGCAAAAGAATGAAAGCTTGCACGTCGCTAAGTTGATATTACGTGTTATATTATGCGAAATATAAATTTTCTTCTGGAGGCAAACGCAGGTCTTTTTCGGTGTTTTGTTTTTGTAAATGGTCTTTACTATAAGAATCAAACATTCTTACAAAATTTCTATTTTCTAACTACTTGAAAAGTTTGTTAAAAATAGCATTACAGCCAGTCATAAATAGTTCTCGATTCTCCCGCTCTTTAAGAGAGGCGCTACAGTCGAACATTACACCTGACAACCAAACAAATTATATAGCAGGGGTGGCCAAACCGCGGCTCTTTTAAATTTATACTCAGAAGGAGAGGACACGGTAGTGAGATCACGGATTTTTATGAAACTTGGTATATTTCAGGATCACTGCAAACCGATAGTTTTTCCGAAAATCGGGATTAAATATTGCAATTTCTCGCCAATTGAAGCAAATTTCTTAATGCACGACAAGTATTTGTTGGCGGTGAGCTTATAGTGAGTGCGTCCTAAACGTGAAGGCGCGAGTTCGAATCCTTCATTGGTAGCTTATTTTCTTTCATTCCTCTCCTTTTACAAATCCTTTTTCGTATTTCGCATTAAACTTTAACTGATGAGCCACGTTCATATTTTTATTTTATTTTTCTATGTGGTTAGGCGGTGGTCCGGATTTTTTTCTCAAGTCATCAACGCACGATTTTCTCAACAAATTTTAATTATTAAATCGCATATTATTATTATACTGCAGGTCGAACCTATCAAATCCGATAACTTGGGAACCAAGATCGTACCGAATTTCGAATTTTCCCGGATTTCTGACAATGAAATCATGTACAGTATGTCATCTTTATTCGTGAACACCATTTACGTGGATTCGCTTATACGCGATCGACAAAATAAGGAATATAAATCGGTTTATACGAGCGAGATTCGCTTTAACGCGATTTTGTACATGGAATTTTGTACGGGAAAATATTATTCGATATACGCGATTTCGATATAAACAATGGTATTCGGGAACGCATCTATCACGTATATCGAGGACTGCCTGTATAATATCTGAGGCATATTTTTATGAATAAGATATGAAGAATTGAATCAAGGCGATTTATTTAGTGATTCTGAAAATGCTTGCGATTAGTAAATACTTAATGCATCAACTGAAAGTGAAGACTCGAGTCATAGTGATTCGAAGAATTTGCCGAATCAAGGATTGATTTTACAGCTACAAACAATCATTTCACGAGTCAACAATCTATGTAGTTTGGATTTATTCGAATGGAGTGATGCAGCGCTAGATAGGTACTAATTAAGTTGGAAAGGGAGAACCTAAACACAATTTCGTGCCAGGTTCTAAGGATCTTTCATACACTGTCGTAACATAAGAGGAATTCTTAAAAATGATTCCACTGAATGGAAAAACTAGAGGACAAGATATTTATTTCGCATTTAATGTATTTGTTGCTGAAGAAAACTTGCCGCTGAAAAAACATGCTTCAATTACAACTGATGGAGCATAAGCAAGGAAAGCCTGCAATAACAGGTTCGTTGCACTCCCCCAAAAACATTCTGATTTTCCGAAATTTCAATTATACCATTTCATCAAACATCAAGAGCCAGTTCAGGCCATTTTTATAAGAAATAGATTCAGAATGAGGCAATTTATTATTGCACACTGAATTTATGTGGTAAAGGACGTGATTTACGAAGATTTTGTAGACTTATAGCAAAATTTTAAATTTTTTAAATGTGAGAAAGGAGACGTGCACGATGAATTAAATTATGTTAATTGGCTTTCTTAACTGACGTTGCAAGCCTGTTGAATGAGTTGAATTTGAATCTTCAATGGGAAAATAAAAATGTCTCATTTGATAAGAGTTGTGAACACCTTCAAAAATAAATTACTACTAATAATTTCACAATTAAACATTAAGCAAATAATTCATTTTATTCATGCCCAGTGGCTAATTTCATTCAATATAACTTCTTTTTCTTCTCCCCTATTTTTATGACAGTAATATAAATGTTTTTTCCTAATTTTAGTAGAATTAAAAGTTTATTTAAAAGTTTAATTTATTTTATTTAACCATTTAATTTACTACCAGATCCTACTTCATAAAGTTCCATCAAACAGGATATTTTGGTGAAGTGGGACGCCGAACTATTTTTAAAATGGCAATAACCCGCGGAAGGAAAAAGTCTAGACACCCGTCCTAAGGTGTTCTAAAAATGTACTAGATTTTTCTGAAATTTAAAATTTGAAAGCACGACATATAAGCACATTTTTGAGTTAGAGTGAGTACATTTGCGAACAAGCGTTTTCGGCGATGAAAGTGGATAAAAACAAGCAGAGGTCACGATTAAAGAATGGTAATCTCCAGAATCTTCTTCTTCTTGCAACAACTACCTTGACACCGGACATCAACAGCCTAGCTGTAAACAAACAGCGACAAAATTGAGTTCTAAAAAAGTGAGTTTTTTAATCTAAACTTAAAATTTTATCTAACCATCTCCCAGAAGAAAAGCCTAGGTGTGTGCCTGTTATCATTATTTGTTTATGCATAAGTTTTCAGCACAAATTTCATTATATTCGGAACTATTAAAATTTTACGTTTGAAATTAAAATTATTCGAGTGAATGGACTTCAAAGAAAAGTCGTAAAAATGTAGAAAGAGAAACAGGAGGTCGGAGAATATTTTTCCAAATCTAAGGCAGAAATTCTATCGAGAATAAACATAAATGGATTAGTATTACATATTAAAGAAGCCAAACAGTTAATCGTGGTCTAACATAAATATTAATAAAATAAATATAATTCGATTTGTAAATATATTAATATTATGTTTTAAAAACTTTTCGTGGCACTTCGTCAAATCTCCCATGTCTGAGTGGCCCGCGGTTAATAAAGGCACCACTGGTCTAGAGGTTTGTAAATTTAAGAATGTTTGCGGAATAATTTTTTTTGTACAAATAAAAGTAAAATATCTTGCAAAAATATAAAAACACTCTAAAAATTAAATTTTAAGTACCTTCCAATTTGCGCTTCATTTTTCTGATGGTGAGAAAATATAAGCGGAAGGAAGCTTATTTGCAGTGGAAGGAAGAAGATATGTATAGGTACGTGGAGCTGCAGATCATTTCAAAGTTCCATTTGCACCTTTTCAAAGACGAGTCCAGGTTGCTAGATACTAGAGAAATTGCAAGGTAGGAAGTTGTTCAACCAATTTGTAAGCCCAAACCTATAGGCGACCCAACAATTTTTTCGTTTGAACAAGAAAGAGACCCTATAGAAAGACTAAAATCTTTGAGAAACCATGGTTTTGGCTATACGCCAACAAGTGTACGTAAAGCAGTTTACCATTATGCTAAAATAAATAAAATTAAAGTTCCTTGGGGCGATGAAATAAAGAGGGCAGGCAAAGAGTAGTTCATTTCTTTTATGAATCGGAACAAAGATATTTCTTTGTGAAAATCGGAAGGGCTTTCAAAAGCACAGGGTATGGGGATGAATAAGCAAGCAGTTGACGATTTTTATGAATTGTAAAAACAGGTGACAGTTGAGTTTGACTTTCAAGGCCAACCTCAATGCATTTACGTTGATGAGAGTGGATTTTATATGAACAACAAGCCTTCAAAAGTTGCCGGTGAAATGGGTAAGAGAGATGTTGTTTTCTTGACAAATTTTGAAAGTGGAGAAAATGTAACTATTGTTGCATGTTGTAGCGCTAGCGGAGTGTTCATTCCACCTTTGGTAATTAAAGAATGCGAGAAGAATACAAACAAGGAATGTCTCCCGGTACCACGGTTCTAATGTCCGAAACAGGTTACATCAATAAAGATGTGTTCTTGGTTTAGCGAAATTTGTGTTCAAGGCAGGAGTTTGTGAATTTTAGATGATCATATATCCCACCATTTCCTCAAATGTCTTGATTATTGCCTAGAACAGGGGTGGGGAACCGGCGGTCTTCAGGCCGTATGCGGCCTTTTGTGATACTCAGTGCGGCCTTTTGCATACTTGTCTAAACATAGGCAAACTCAAATATGATTTTAGCATGAAAGTTACAAAAAGAACAAACAAAAGATAAGTATTTTGCATCAACAGAATCTTTGCGCCAAATCTTGTTTTAAATGACACATTACGTATAGTTATTGGTACTGTGAACTACATTCGAGCAAATGCTTCACGGCATCGCCAGTTTCGCACCACGCTTCAATATGACGATGAAACATTTAGTGTAGATCTTCCAAACCATTAAGTGAGCTGGTTGTCACAAGGTCAAGTACTAGAAAATCTTTTAGCTTTGCGAAAACAAGTCACGAGATTTTTCAAAGAACAGAATGAACCTCGTGAAATTTTGAAAAAAGATTTCTGCAGAAATGTTGCATTTTTGTGTGATTTAATGTCAAAACAAAGTCATTTGAATACTTCTCTACAAGGTAAAACTAAATCCATATACGAAATGTTGCAGCAAATTTAGGAAGAAGTTGAATTTTTTCAAAATTGGCCTTATCAGATCAGTTGTTTTAGCCGAACATTTTCCTGAACTGGCAAAGGTAATTGATAATCAAGATATGAATAAAAACTTGCAAAATTGGAATATGAATGAATATATAGGTGTTTTAGACTCCTTGATTAAAGAATACAATAACAGATTTAAAGATTCTGAGAAACATGATGCCACACTGAGGTTAGCTTTTCAGCCACATCTGGTTGATGTCTCGAATGCACCTGAGGATTTGCAGATGGAGTTGATTGAACTCTCAGAATATAACATTCTGAAGCCTCTATTCGACAGTAATAAGGATCCCATTGAAATATAGAAGAATGCTGTGTCAATATGTTTGTCGTTTACTCTCTTATTTTGGCACAACCTATTATTGTGAATCAACATTTTCACATATGGCTCAAATCAGACGTGTCTGAGATCACAGATGACAAACACTCACCTGGAAGACCAATTCACAAAAAGTCATTAAATTGTGTTTGCCTTCTTATTTTGATGAATGTGATTGAATGCAACATTTTATTTGCATGTCCTTAATTTGTTTTAACTTCTTTAAAGTTTATTAATATACTAGCAAATATGAAAAAAAATTGCATTAGATACTAGCAAATGAAAATTTTTAATTTTTTGCATTAGATTAAAAAGTCATTACATATATTGTGTTCTAAGTTTTTAAAAATATTAGTAAATATGAAGAATTGAAATCTGTATTCGTTAAATTAAAAAGCCATTAAACTGTGTTTGCCTCTTTATTATTTAAATTTTGATAAATGTGAATGTATGCAACGTGCATCGCAATATGCTGCCTGATGAGGTCTCCGTTAAGTAACATTTGGCCTTCCAATGAAAACAAGGTTCCCCACCCCTGGCCTAGAATATCAGATTGAGCTAGTATGCCTACCACCTCACACCACCCATGTTTTGCAGCCTCTTGACAGGACTGTGTATAA
Organism: Tanypteryx hageni; assembly: GCA_028673005.1. Taxonomy (NCBI): domain Eukaryota; kingdom Metazoa; phylum Arthropoda; class Insecta; order Odonata; family Petaluridae; genus Tanypteryx; species Tanypteryx hageni. The sequence goes on from CM054115.1 coordinate 156,890,623, forward strand.
ACCTCTAAAAGCATTTTACCACCAAGAGACCACTTTCTTTGTTCGCAGTAATCCAACAAGTTCAATAACAAAACTTGTATTTGGTGGTAGTTCTCATAGGACCTGGAGAAAGAGTGCAACAGTAGGGAATCCAGTAAAAGGATATGAATGCACCGGAATTTATCCTTTCAACTCAAACAAGATTCCTGAACACAAATTCCTGCCATCGCACACCTTTTCCTCTGACCCGTGTGCTAGGAACGACCTATTCCGACTGTGAATATTCCGATGTAATCCCTTATTCTTTCCAATGAACCTCCTGAACCCTCAAGTGTAAATCCCGGACCGTCAAGTGAGAATCCCCATCTTCAAATGCAAATAGCCGACCATCAAATTCATCTGCCGGACCATCAAAAGTAACTACAGATTCATCAAACGAAAGGCCTCTTCCCCTAAACCAAAATGCTGAATTAAATAACGCTCATCCTAAAACAAATCAAGTTCTCAGTAAACCATCAAGTTCTGGAACAAGCTTTTCGGCTGTTTTACCTACTCATACCAAAGTCAAACCAAAGAAAAAAGAAAATAAAGCAAAGTATCCTGCCTGTCATCTGCCATCTCCTGAAAACGTTGAAAACACATGAGTAAAGAGAAAGTTACATTTGGAGAAAGGAAAAAAGGTTAAAAAACTTATAAATAAATCAAACATCTAGGGATCGCCAATAAAAGTAAGAAAATATGTGTGCGAAGAAAACTAATGGACTCAAGCAGTTCAAGTGAAGAATCTTCATACAAATCATCGGAAGATGAAGATGTACTGTGTGGTTTCTGCAGAATCAAGTATTTTGATCTGAAATCTTTCACAAAAGATGACTGGATAAACTGCGAAACATGCAAAACTTGGTACCACGAGCAGTGTGTAGTTGATTTCAGCCAATGACGTATGCGTATGATGACGTAATAAATTGATTTTTCATTTCTTCGTAAAATTGCATGCCTTATTATCAGGATAACACCAGAAAAAGGAAGAAGTGGAAAACTACACACTTTAAGGTAGGAGAGACTCTAATTAATATAATATATGCAATAAAAATATATCTTGAAATATTTTGTTATAAAAATTTTGCTCAAGAATCATAGGGCATATAATTTTGGAACATGTTATTCCAAGAAATGACAGGGACAAAATTGGAGAATCCGTGCATTTAAATTCAGAGCGGCTAGTATTACATTAAATACCATACTGCATTTTCAAGTGTCCGGTTTCCGGATGTTTCCGGATTCCGGGTAGCCAGACGATCAGCCTGTATTATAAATCTTAAATTAAAAGGAAATTATCACGACTTACCTATTTACAATCCATCATCCAGAAATAAAATCTCCAATTCCGATCACAGTAGAACTCAAGAACATTCATGGTTACGCCAATTATAAAGCATTGCTGAAAAATAAAATGTAAGAAGCTTATTCAAATTTCAGGTAAATTTCTTAAGAAGAAATTGCATTAAAAGATAAAAATATAATTACCTTTCAATTTTCTTGGCAATGGGCTTCCATTCGAAGTGCGTCAGGAGATAAGATCTTCGAAGGGTTAATGTTAATAAAATAGCTCATGCATATGTTAGTCAGTTATATTATTCTTACATCCTTAAGATAACTACTTAAAAACAAATAAAATAACGCTCCTGAGTTTGCCTAACACGCCTAACAAAACATTTCGCTCCTAATGAAACAGGCAATATGACGGGGACCGACACGAACAGCTGTTCTGTTGCGTCGATCAAACCCACAAGACATGTGTAAGTTAGTCAAGCGTTAGTGAAAAGGTTAGTCACACCAAAAGTTTCCTTCTACCTTTCGCTGGGGCCGGAGCATCGTCCGTTGTCCATCGTTGGAAGAGCCATCTGCGGAGATTAATTACTGACCTTAGGGAATATTTATTCCATCGGCGAATCCTGTAATTGTGCCTTGTTCCAGCATCGCCTCCTGAAACTGATCCTTCCGAACTCGGATGAAATTCTTGAATGTGCACCGAATAATCACAAGAAAATTCTTCGTGAAACTCACTTTTTCAAAACCACTAATTAATCCACATACTCGATTTTCACGAAGCACTTCTCAACTTCTCGAAAACTTTCAGCACTTCTCACTTCACCACTTCGTTTAACGAAACAACTGATTTTCACAATGTACTTTTGAACTTATAACAAAACCTTCCCTTCTTCTAAATCCACTGCTTCGCTTCGGGCCAACACAAACGCGAATTCCCATTTTATCGCAATTATATCACTATTCGAATTTAGCAGCAGCTGCACAGCAATAAACGCATCTCGAACGACTTCTGAAACTTTCGACAATTCTGAGGCCTAGAAATTTCCCCCGTGATATTGAGTACGTATGCGTCAATTTTTCTGAATAGAGAGTTTAAATAAGAACGCATGACTCACGCAACAACAACTATTTGGAGACAACATCAGCTTTCGCAAGATACCATCTTCTTATTGTGGAAAAGTAAACTTGATGCACGTGTTGGCTTCTCAAACGTCGTACAGAATAGAAAGTATTGCCCAAATAATTTCATGATAGACCTATGCTGCGAGGGTGAAATTACAAAACGTTCGATGAAGAATGTAAAAAGAGGAACGAATTGAAACCTTGGTTGAAGAGGGAGATGAAAGAAAGCTATGGATAAATCTTAGAGATAATGCTTAAAAACAGGTGAGCGATTCGAAGTTAAATCACACCATCATATTCTCCGCCGTTTGATGACTTTTCTCTTCAAGTCTTCCAATAGATGAATCATTCTCCTTTCTCCTCTTTTGCCTTCAAATTCCCTTCAATCACGTCTTTAATTCTGCAGTGTCTTCTAAGTAAACGTCCAATCCAGTTTCCTTTTTCAGGTTGTTTAATAGCTGAATCCTTTTCTTCTCTCTTACTCCTCTTTTGCATACAAATTTCCTTCTACCACATTTTTAATTCCGCACTAAAGATATAGTGTCCATTTCAGTTCACATTTTTCTTTCTCATTACTTGTATAAGCACTCTCTTCTAATATATAATTATTATTTTTTCATATTTTACTGTATCCATCCATTCTGCATTCATTTCCACATCTGCAATTTAATACTTTCCAAGGACCTATTTATCATTTCTTCAGAATACATGTTTTTCCCTTAGGTAACACTCCCTGCATAACATTTCACCAACCTATACATTTTATTGTTAATTTTTAAAAGTAACAAATATGGCATCTTTGTATTTCCCTTGAGAAACATTGGGAAGATAGGTCTCATGAGCCAAGGAAGGCATCTCAACTAGAAGAGAGGGAACTTCCTGAAAACAAATACCTAGTCCTTCAGATTTTGAGTGGGTGGGAGGCTGGTAACCTACTCACATAAAAATTTAATGAAATATCTTGGAGGTGGGCAGCAGCACTGGTGGCCAAGGGTGATTATGGTACTCTGCAGTACTGTTTACCAGAAAGCAGTAGGCAAGGATGTAAATTGTCAATTTGGCAAATGCACTGGAGCATTGAGACAGGCAGGAAAGAACTAATTGAAGTTACTGCATTCCAAGTGGTACAAAGAAATGTAATCTACATAGAGATGTTGAAATGATAAGAGAAAAAAGAGGATAAAAACCTGGAGATTGAAAGAGGAGCCAAAAAGATATAAATATCAACAAGTAATCAAGAAGGAGATTCTATGATACCAAATACAGAACATGGAAGAGTAGAAGATATTTAAGGAAAGTATAGCTGAGAAGATATGTGACAGACATAGTGGAATTTGTGAGACACCCTGATGGAATAACAAGGTATAAGATGTAGTCAGGAGGAAAAACAATATCTATGGGGAGGTGATTCCTTTCCAAACACAAGAAAATGAAGGAAGCTAACTCACAGCTAGAAGAATCATTAGAGAAGAAAAGGAAAAATGTTTAATACAATGAGTTGTCAAATTGAAAAAAAGATTATGGAGGGCAGAAGAAAATGGTGGGATGAAAATTTACAGAAAAACAAAAAGTAACAAATCCATATGAGATGATTTGATGGTATATAACAGAAAATGAAGAGGACATAAAGGAAATCCTTTCTTTGGACAACAACCTTGATGCAGTAGAAGGGCTTGAGTGTTCCAACGAAGGAAACATTCACACAGAGATAAAAATAGAGTGGCAGAGGGAAAGAAGCTATACAGATCTGTCAAAGGACTTTTGTGGAATAGATATACGTACGTATATATACGTATGCCAAAGAAATGTAAAAGGGCTATTCATAAAGTATATTTTAAACCACACATGACATATGGAACTATAACATAGCCATTTTGAGTTACAGATGGAAGCAGACCACAGGCTGCACATTGAAATTAATAGAGGAAGACGAGACTGGACAATAAAAATTGAGTAAATTAAAAGGACAGTGGCTATAGACCTGATTACAACAGATATTGGAAGGCTATGGTTAATCATTAGAATGACAGAAGTGTCAAGAAGAATTATGGACATTAGGGTTGATTAAAATGACCTAGAGGAAGACCTAGAAAGAGATGGAATGATGAAGTAAAGAGGGATATATGTAGAAGAAAGAGGATTGATTTGGGAGAAATTGAAGAGAGAAAATGTGGGATGACAGAAAAAATGGAGTCATAAGTCTAAACTCCAGATGGGGGAATGGACAAGGTATAAATTGATCTAGCATTTTGCCATTCAAATCTTCTTCTACTCATATTCTTTTATATTTTTCCCCTCTGTATTTCTCTCTTTTATCACTAGCCTTTTAAGCAATATTTGCAATTCCTTTCCTTCTCAAGATTACTTGAACAAATATATTTTGCTGATCTTAATGTGCATCTTCCAATCTTCAGAATTCCAGAGCTCCCTAATGGTTCTTGCCTTAGCATATTTCTTTCCTTATTAAATCATCAATAGCCAACAACCTCTTTCTATATTTATAACATGAGCAACAATATGCTCTAAATTCTTTCTATTTGATTCTTGTTAGATTTTTTATCATTCTTTAATCTTTCCAAGAAACTCCTTGCAATATACTTATCAGTTTAACCATTTGTTCTAAAGGTCTCCTAGTCAATGAAGCAAATTCAGCAACCTGGTAGTATCCAATCTGGAGAAGAAAAAAATATTTATTAACTTTTATATTAATTTTGCCACAGTGATTTACTAAACATAATATTACACTTCAAAACAGGTTAAAAATGATAATGAGATGATCACTTGTATGACCAAAATAATGAATTCTCTTTTTGCTTAAAGCAATTTCCTTCCCAATAATTCATTTTTTACATCTTTAGGAAAGATGAGTATAATTAGAATGCCTGTATCATAAACTGATGCCTCATTTGACCAAGCCAACCAATCCCCAGATTATGGTATGCACATATCATTATAGACACCAATTCATTTGGATAACATTGTTTTAACCCTCTCTGGCCTAAAGCGCCCAAAAGCATCCAAACCTGATTTGACATTCCGGCCCCAAGTACCCAAAAGCACCCTTTCATAATGTGATTTCTTTTTTACTTTGTTGGAGAGCTATGAATGACTTTATTGTGTTGGGTCTGTTTCTCCTCATTTTATACACCTCTCCCATCTCTTGTATTAAGTTCCATACTCTGTAAACACACTGAAAAAATTTCTCAATGATGCCCGACTGTTATGACTACAGCTGAACCAAGTAACAAAATAGATGAAATGGCAAAGAGGCTGTCATTGTCTCAGGCAAATTTGATGCATGTGGTAAAATATAATATGATGGACACAGTATGTTGCAGATGAGAAAGTCTTTTCTCATGCTCTAAGATGCTGAATGCTGGAAAAATTATTTTTTTAATGACAGGATGATTTTTAGAATAACACCAGGAAAACGGTGTAGAAGTGGAAAACTAAAATCACCTCAAAGTAGGAAAGAAGTTTAACAATAATGTATTAATCAATAAATATTTCCTAAAAATTTTAAAAAGCTATGATAATACTTAATGAGCTATTGTCAGTTATACACTATCTCCTCTAGCTTCAGTAGTTTGGCTACAACAACATTTCTAAGTTAAATTTTCTGAATTTGAAGCCACCTATCGGAAAATCTATAAACTAATTGGAAAATTCAATCTGTGGAAAATATATGGATTGATAAGAGCTATCAAATTCAAAACGAGTTTTTCAAATTTCTCTTAAAACAAAAAAGTTGATTATCTGCAGACAGATGGACAGAAAGAGTGATCATATAAGCATGTTTTTTTTTCTTTTAAGAAAATGTGCTAAAAAGACAGGTTTTGGCATGCCTAAGCAGTGCAATGGCACATGGCTCCATGTTGGTAGAGGGACCTGTGTCATGCACTTTCCATCTATCATCCATTTGTGTTAAATGTCTATTTTTAGTTAAATAGATAACAATAAAATCATGATTTTTGTTAAGCATAAAATTCCTATATTCCTTACTCAGAGCACATACAAGTATATGGGTCCCCAACACATAGCTTGCGAGTTACATGTAGTTCATACATCTAATGTATGTGGCTCACAGAATCATCTCTACAAGATTTGAATGGAACAGGTGCTACCTAAGACCTAATTTCAATTATTACTAAAAATGAAAAATAACAAAGCTTAAACCAACAATTTGTATGGTTGATGTAACATGATAAGGCACAAGACTTGACAACTTAGTAACGAAAATCTAGGCCACAACCATAGTCTACAGTTTAAATTTTATTTTGATGTCAAGTATCATATACTACATTGTATTTGACAGCCTGCAATCAAATCTTGAAAGGTTATTTGGGCATGTATGTTCAGTTTGCTAAAACTTATTTGCCATGTTTGGACATCCATTCTAGAAGAATGTTTAAAAAATGGTACAAGGGGATAGAGGAGAATGTCAGATATTCAAGAATAAAATATCGTAGTGAATAATTTCCTATTGCACTTATTATCATCATAAATATCTGACTTGCACACATACATGATTCTGCATTCTATGCACTTTAAAATTTTATTTTTTAAGAAAAATAATTAATATAATATGAATAAATTAAGTTGTTCCAGAGTTATAAGTTCTACCGCTTGCTTCAGGCGATAAATGTGTAGATACTGTCCTGTTTAGAAAGCGTTCATATGGGATTCAACAGGTCCGAGTATTTATTTTGCAATAATTCATGAAAATTTGCCAAATGCAGTATACATACAGTAGTAATCAGATAATCCAAAATAACTGCGATCAATTTTGGTTTGGATAATCAAAAAATCAGATGATTGGAAAAAAATTTTAAATCGGTTGTTATTGGACTTCACATTTCCTACCAATTTATCATCCAAATTCAACAATCTCAATCTTGAGCTTCAAGGTAAAGGAAAGTGTCTTCCAAATAATTGGATCAATAAATATGCTCAAATTAATGCTATGGATAGCCCAAATAAAAGTAGGAGTCAATCATTTTCCCAGCTTAGAGAAATTGACATTAGTGAAATGTCAAAACAAATACTAAACAACAAAATCGCTGATACAGAAATCGAAATTACCACTCTGCAATTTGATTTGCAATTGAAGGCAAGATAATCACAAAAAGATTTTTGGGCATTGGTTGAAAAGGAAAAAGATCCTTTGTTGAAAGAAATTTTTCAACAAATTAATACATGTTTTGGGTTGACCCATTAGTGTGAGACAGAATTCTCAACATTGAAGATATTAAAATCTACGTAGAGTTTGCAGGTGACCGATGCTCATCTCAATGACTGCATAAAACTTGCTACATTTCTGTACTTTCCAGAATATGAAAATGAAGCAGATAGCATGTGATGTCAAATGTCACATTAAAATCATATGACCACTTTAATTAATGAAAAATATTATAATTGCATTAATTAAACTTTTAAAAACTATTTGTAGTAAATGTTTTCTAATTATTTGGTATATGTTTATTATTTTTAATGTCATGCTTTTCTTATGATTTATAAGTCGCTCGCCAGATATTTAGAATTCCAAATGTGGCTCATGGTTGGAAAAAGGTTGGAGACCTCTATGCTAATCATTAACCCAACATTTATATCATAGGAGGGCCGCTGAATATTTTGGCACAGGGCCCATCAAATGGTTGCACCAGTTTTGATTCTACAGATGAAATAATTTCAATAGATATATTGTTTTATGGTCAGTAAATTTGCTTTATTTAAATTACTAGCATAATTGTCCATCAAATATGATAGGTATGCATGGATTAAGTATTAAATTTAATGCACTTGCCATTCTTCCTCTTTTTCTCTCTTCCTCCCTCCCATTCTCCCTTCCTCTACCCCTCTCTCCTTCTATGGAGAAATAGACTTCCTAGTCACAATCTCCTCCTAATAAACCATTATCTGTCTCTTCTCCTCCTCTCCCTCATTCTATTCCTCCCTCTCTCTCCCTTTATCTCTCTTTTCTTCACTATCTCTTCCTCTCCCTCCCTCTCCCCCTCTCTCCTTCCCTGTAAAAATAGAATACCTAGTCTATTTCTCACCCTAATAAAGAACATCTATCTATCTCTCCCCCTCTCCCTCCTTCTGTCTCCCTCCCTCTCTCTCACTCCCTCCCTCTCTCTCCTTCTCTCTCACTCCCTCCCTCTCTCTCCTTCTCTCTCACTCCCTCCCTCTCTCCATGCTGTAAATTTCAGTCATAGCACAGTTACGAACAGTGGCGGCTCGTGTATAGGCACTGCGGAACTGCAGCACCCCCTATTTCCACTTGATATTATCTATGACATTTACTATAATGAGTCCTTTTTTCTTTAATTCTTTCTTTATTTTTGTAGTACAATATATATTCCTTAAGCTTAATGTCAGTACTTCAGTAGCCATCCCCCAGTTTATGAAAAAGATACAAAAATCTTTGTATGGAACTGTGCGCTTCACAGTGCCAGCGACGTGGTGTTTGACTGTTGTGCGCATGCGCACATAGGAGGGGGAGTGGGGAGGAAGGCAGGACTGCCAGGTAGAGAGAGCACTGTTGCTCTCGCAGTGCCAGCTCTGGCGAGATGGTGGAAGGAAGTTTTTTTTTACTCAGCGTGTGTTGTGCTTAAAAACCGTGTACCATATTCTTGAATGTGATAAAGTGTAGAAGAGTGTAGAATTAGATTATTATTCTGCTTCCAGCTATTCTATTTGATTCATTTTTTTTTCGGTTCTTTTATTTAACAGAAAACTTTAACCATTGCCTTAAGTTAAAGTAAGTAAAAAATGTTTGGTTTTTTTTGTTAAGATTTTATCAAGTTCCTGAATAAATTTTCTTTTTATACATGTTTTTTTCCTTTTACACAATTTTAAAACAAAGGCTAAAAATTGTCTGGAGCAGCACCCCCACTAATTTTAGCTACGAGCCGCCACTGGTTACGAATATAATAATTAGTAATAATAAATTATATTTATATACCAGTGCTCGGATTTGCATCAGTTTAAACTTGCATTGTAAGCAAAATATTCCCAAAAGCCCATTTTGGGTTTTCAATAGGTTAATTCCAACAACAGCTTGCAACTATCATAAACTGTATGCAGAGAAGTATCCGGTATGCCACTGCCGATAGTTAAATGTACATATGTCTGGTAGTAGAAAAAAATAGGGATGGTAGGGTGGTAGTGATCCATGTGTTCCCAGAAATGCTGTTGAATCTGGGTAAAACGGTGTGGAGATGGAAGAGACTAAAAATGCACCTCGTTTATCGAAGAAAAAAAGTGATGGGGAATCAACAAAGAGGAAATGGCATGAAGTCCAGGTGTGGTCTAAGGAGCAAGCTCCCATTTCAGAGAAAAGGTCCCCAAGTGTGGTGGAGGGAGAGTTAAACATAAAAATGGCGTGGCATTGGGTGAATGGTGTGAAACAAATTAGTTACAGCATACTGCTGCAGTGCAGAAAAGAGAGTTCACTGTGATTGGTAACACTTAAATACGTACATCAGTACCATATGGTTATCCAGATTTTGACGCCTACCAGTGTCTCATTCAAGACTAACTCTCTGTCATTCTGCTGCAAGAATTTCATTTGCATGGTAATAGGCCCAATGCATTTGTGTTGGGTGGCAAAAAAGGTTCTTGGCATGAAATAGTCATTGTGAAAGGGAACTTAGTCTTTGTCTCCTTGCATTTTAATCCTGTTTTGCATTTAATTAGTTTTGCCAATTCCATACCTATCACCCAGTGGGTGATCATGGCAATTCTTTTGCACCACTGACATTTTGTCTGAGGGCAGTCTAGTATCTTTGTGCAATGTGGATGCCATAATTTCAATTTAATACTCAGCGACATGGCTGAGTCATCTATTGCTAAATCGTTTTTTTTAGTTTTGCAGCAAATTTGTGCCTTTTTCTGGCTCAACTCGATTATGGAAGGTTTTTAAAAATCATGTTACTAATTTTACAGTAAAATCATTATCAGAAACTCGGTGAGAATGTAACATTAATTGTGTTGAAGTGATTTGGTTTCAGTTGGTGATGTTCATGATGCATTAGTTGCTGTTTCAGAAACAACTAATGGCATAAAACACTGAACAGAAGCACTTTCATTGGTTAAAGAACTGAAAAACTTTTAATTTTTTGTGATTTTAATGCTTTGGTACGATATTCTCGCACAAATTAATGTCATTAGCAAGATTATGCAAAGCTAAACTATGCCGTTAGATCAAGTATTATCAGTTTTGCAAAACAAATAAAGTTTCTTAATGCAATTCAAAGAGAATGGCTTCGAAAGTTTGAAAATCTCTGCAAAAGAGCTTGCAAAACAATTTGAAATGGATCTCTAGTGGAATCATCTGTTTTACGATGAAAAATAAAGAAACTATTTTCACATGAAGCTGAAGACAGATCAATACATGATCCCGAGAAAAAATTACATCGGATTTTTTAATACTTAATTGGATCAATTGGATTATGTCACTAAGGGAACGATTTCAGTTATTGAAGTGTTTTAATAAAAATTTCATATTTTTGTACAACATTTTGACCCTGAAAAACATGTCTGATGGTGATTTTCTTAAACAGCAACAATCGCTTTTGGAGCAACAGGATGAATTTAAAAGTTACATTGATGGCTTAAGCCTGTTTACTGAACTTTAAATGTTATCACAAATAATCCTGAATCAATCGATAACGGCACTGGATGCCATTCGATATACAGGTTTCCCTATCTTTATGTGGGTTCGCTATTATGTGGCAAACTTATTGCTACCGGAATTTCTTTTTATACATCTTTGATTTGCTCTTATGTGGTTAGGCGACCTGTATGATACAAATAAAAGAAAGTTCTCCACTACACCACAAGGCAACCATTCAGTCTCTCATTATCTCTTATGCTGTGCATATTAGTACTAAAGTAAAAGAGATGAGAGTGGAGCGGATATTGTAGAGTGGAGATGAGATGGAGATTTCGTGTGATACTGTTTGAACACACTTTAGAAGTTTTGTTTCCTTTCTCGCAGAACTTGCGTTGGGTCAAGACAACCCTCCAGCACTTTAAACCTCACTATTATGTCACTCACAATAGCCACCACTTGTGCTCATCTGCTTCCTTTTGTTGGTGAATGTAATTTATTGTTAATTGTTTTAAGTTTGCATTTAGTGCATAAGAAGTTGTTGTGGAGTGAAAGTAGAGCGTCTTGGAGGGGAGTTAGAATTACTTGTGGTATGTATCCCTATCTTTTACATGTAAATATGGGTTCTGTTTATGCGAATTCGCTTTATGCATGACTTTCCTGGAATGCAACCTCTGCATAAAGATAGGGAAACCTGTATTTGTGACGACCATTTCATTGAAATTATGCCAAATATTTCTAATGTGCTTGGAATTTTATTGACTATATGGGTCACTGCAGCTAGTGATGAATGTACATTTTCAAAGGTAAAATTAATTAAAACGTTCTTGCATTCAATGATGACACAAGAAAGGCGGCTTGATCTTGCTATTATTTCAATTGAAAATTCTGTTGCAGCATCATTCGGTCATCCAACTTGAATTGCTGATTTTGCAATTCATGAAGCAAGAAAAATAAACTTTTGATTGATGGAAGTTTGTTATAAAATACAATAAACTTCAAACATTAAAATGAATTCACTGTGTTTTGAAATGAAACTTTTCATCTAATTATTGCCTTTTTACTTGTATCAATTAACAGTTATTTCTCACAATACTAAGTATTTAATAATTTAATGAAATTGCCCAGGGCCATCAATTGTCTAGGACCGGCCCTGCCCGATGCCATACCACATCCACTCCAGGAAGAAGTGCTTTCAGTCAGAGCTCTCAGCTATTCACTATGCTTGCCTTCATTTGTTATGTTATTTTAAAAAGAGAGCTCACACATTTGGCTTGCACATCTACTTGCTTATTAAAAAAATAAAGTTTGAACAAAAACAAATCAATTTAATGGTATGATAAATTATTTGTTTTATTTAAAATTTTTAGGTGAAGTGTCACTTTCCTCACTTCACCTGGCAAGCTGCTACTGTGACTGCCTAAAATAACTTAATTAAAGTAAAAACTCCATATAGTGAACCACAAAATATGACTATATTATTACAAAGATACAGCATCTAAATGTTTTAAGTTGACGTTAGGTTGCATAGTTTATTCCCAAAGCCAGACCCTTCTGGGTAAACTCCTACAGACTTCATTTCTACTTCTAAAAAGAAACAGTGGCATGTACCAACTGTCATTTCTTACCCAATCCTCAGTTTACACACTACTGCTACATATGTATCAGTTTTTACTGTCTTTGAAAAGCACTGCAAAAAATGACTACAATGTTACAAAGACCTATCATTTAAACCAGGGGCTCTCAACCGAATGTTTACCACAGACCATTGTATTATTTGAATATTCCACCAAGGACCAGTAAAATCAACTTTTAACCAAAAACTATTGGACAATTTTACACTTTGACAACTGAAAATACAAGCCTCTCATTAATTAGTGCTGCTCATTATAGAACTTTTATGTGAAAAGTGGAAGGTCTTTACTAAGTTGATGTATGATTGTGTAGATTTCTCGCCCAGTAAACCTCCTCAGCCAGGCATCCCAGTTTACATAATGCTTCTAGGAACTAATAAATGCTTACTCTTGCATACTATGAAGATCCTTCTTTAATTACTGGTTATACCACATTGTTTCATTTCATTGAGCATTTAAAGTCATTCTGGAAAAATAACCTATAAAAAATAGTATTTTTCAACCTTATATTTGTCCTAGATCATATACGTATATCATTTATTATTGCACATCTTTCATTGAATTATTAATGTATTAATTTTCCATTGCTTATTAAATTGTGTAATGCATATAATAATATCCTTCATTATCCCTTGTACTGCTTTAAATACAAGATTTGCGAATAATACATTAAAGTAATTAATAATTATGTTCGTGAATAAATTATTTTTACTGTGAAAAAAGGCCACTGCTAATGATAAAAATGAAGTTAGCTATTTTCCCAGCCATTGATGAGGGGAAGAGAAAAAAGATGTAGCAGAAGCCTTTTGGCATATCACCTTTGCGTCTAACATCTATTTTTTTAAAACTTAAGGAAATAGAAGTTGCTGCACATCAAGGTTTCACCAGAAAAAGATCTTGTACAGTCAAAAATGAGGACCAAGATAGTGTGTTTTTGATTGATAGCTGGAAGCTAGTGATAGAACTATACCTTCATCTGGGCCTATTTTGCTAGATAAACGGCATTAAAAATGAGAGTACATAACTTTCAAGGTTCTAATAGAAGGCGATACTATATATTATAACTAGACCGCGGATTTTTAGGTTCTAAAAATTAAGTTTTAGGCGACTAAAATAGGCTCTTTAAGTACCTTAATTAGGCTTTATAAAACGTAAAATAGGCTCTAAAATCTACTTCCAAAAACTGTCCAGTAAAAAACATCATTTCTGTCAACTATCAACTTTAATTCACGAAAAAAGACTGAAACATACACGCACGCAAAAATTGCCAGTCAATGAAACATTATTGATTTGTGTTGTCAAAGAACAAAAATGTTTTACTACTATGCATTGAAACTTATTCTTATGGTTAATATCCCATGCGTTACCAAGAAAATACTATCTAAATTACATATAGTAATACTGACTGAACACACTATTCAAGTATATATTTAAGTACTACGCAGAGTGTTTGACAAACTGTTTCATTCGAAATTCCCATAATGAATTTGTCACCTCTTTGTGTTTATTTCACAAATTTTTCGTAATTGGCCTCACAATAAATAACAAGCACCTTTTCTAAGTTTTCTACCACAAAACTATGGCGTTTGTCAGTTAATGTCATTTTGTAAGCAGAAAAAGAACGTTCGACATCAACTGAAGTGACGGGGGCGAACTTCAACTTGGGTACATGTTGAAATGGAATTTTGCACTCAACTTCACTGGATTTTCCTGCCAGTATATCTGCTGCTGTACATAGGCTCTGCAGTCCTGAGTTCTTTTGTAGCAACTTTTCTAGTTTTGCTTTTACTTTTTCCCCCACTTCACCTGGAGCTTCCTTTATTTTTTGTTTCACTTCATTCAGCATAGCAGTTTTTTCGTAGATGGGTTTTCCTGAGCCCTCTAATTCAGCAATAATCTGCACAAGGGATGTATAGTGGGATCTAATATACGCCAAATCCTTGGGAATGGAGGGATCATCTAGCAACATTTTTGCCGAAGTGACGCAGGCAGCATCCTCGGCTAGATTTGTCACAACTTCCTTGACATGAAGGATATGCTCGCTGTAATATTCAGCTGCTTTCAGCCATGTGCCCCAGCGGGTGAGGACAGGCTCAGGTGGCAGAGGGACATCGGGCAGTTTTTCTCGAAAAGCCTGTATTCTTGTTGGTGCCTTGACGAAGACCTTCTTCACGGTGGAGATCAATTTGTTCACCTTCGGGAATTCCAGTCTTATTTGCTCTGCTACGCGGTTCAAACCATGGGCAAGGCATGTCACATGCACAAGGGAGGGATAGAACACCTTGAGCAACTGCATGGCAGCAACCATGTACGATGCAGCATCTGTGTATAGTAGAAGCACTTTCTCTTCTTCTAGATTTTTGGGATACAGCACTTTCAGTCCGTTGTTCACGAAGTGTGCTATTGTTTCCTGGTTTGTTTTGGCAAGTTGCTTCGTGCAGATGAGGTAGGCTCTGGATGGCGCATCTGGGTCCAATTTCCCAACAACCAAGTTGGCCATGTATCTGCCAAGAGCATCAGTGGTTTCATCGACCGATATCCAAATATGTGAATCTCCAATGTCCTCCCGTATCCTGCGCATTGCGTCATCGTACGTGGGTTGCACGTAATTCTTGCGTAGCGTTGACTCGGAAGGTACCGACTGATGGCAGTATCGTTCTAGGAACTCCTTGAATGTTGGATTTTCCAGTGTTCTGAATGGAATGTTGGCTGCCACGATTGCGTGACACAAATCTGCATAAAACTGATTCTTCTTGCTGGATCCCTCAGAAGTTTTTGTTAAAAGCATTTGTTTCATCTTAGATTTGCGTTCAACATTTGCCTTATGTAGCACTCCTTGGATGTGCTGAGTTAGGTGGGATTTTTTATCACTTGAAACCTATAAAGAAAAATTATGAAGAAATAATTAACCTTAAAAATACGGAAACAATCTAATAAATATGGAAATCGGACAAAAATATAAAATTTACTTGACAGCTACGAAGATCCGCAGCTGAATTCCTGGACATTTTCAATAACCACTTCTATAGTTACCATAAAATGGCTCATATAAACAAAAGATGTGGATGGTTTTTGCCTCAAAGATGACAAGCAATTCACGGCCAATAATTCGTTGCAAACCAGCATTATAATGTACTTACCTCCTTGTTGCATGCTTGACAGAAGATAATTTTTCCATCCGTTGTGAAGTACGGGAACTCTTGTAACCACTGACGTATTAAATAAGCTTTCGAACTTGATACTTTAGGCATTGCACTTTCACAATTTTCACGTTCACACTTCTCACCTTCACCCTCTGCAGTCTGGAGATGGACTGCGGGGTTATTCTCGTTTTCCCGTGTCGCACGATATGACAATGTAACGAGAAATAAACGCAACATCAGATTAAAGGCATTGTTACATTGTCGTATCACGTGACACTGGGAAACAGAATAACCCCGCCGAACGCGAGACAGGTCCGAGCTGCTGTTCGCCACTTGATCATGACCGTGGTGTGAAGGACATTTCTAACCCATGACTGAACATTGTACAGTCAGTTTAAAAAATATGAATAATACCAAAATCTGCTTTTATAGTCGATTATTTTAGAAAATTAGCCCTTTTTAGGCTTTTTTTGCATGAGAAAGACAAAAATAAGCATTAACGTCGAAATAGGCATTTTTAGACATTAATGTCAAAATAGGCATTTTTAGGCACTATAAAATATATGTTTTCGGGGTTAATTATTCATGAAACGTATATATACAATTGTATATTGAGATATCTACTTAGGAAAAAAATAGGTTTTTACCTAAAGATCCGCGGTCTAATTATAACTATGTCACTGAAATCAACCAGATAATTCATCTTCAAACATCATTTAATGATTTAGTTGATGTTGACACTTTCCTAGTAACTTGTGCATCATCATAGGTTGAAAAAGTAGAAATGGGAATTGAAATTGAAGGGAAGAATAATTCAGATAATAATAAAGAAGAAGAAAATGATGATGGGAAAGTAATTACACCACCAAAAAATCGTGAAGTGCATGAGGCTTTGAGTGTGCTAGAACGATTTTTTATAAATATGAAGGATAATGTCTTGCTATTAAATTGAATAGAAAATATTGTATCCAATGGATTTAAGGAAAAGATTAAACAGACTGAAATTACCAGCTTTTTTTTCACTAAGAAAAAATTAATTACATGTGTATTTATTTTTCATTTATGTTTATAATTACACTAGCATTGTCCGGGACCATTTTAAGCCACCTCTAATAGTATAAAGTACAGGTGAGTCATGAGATTCGACCATTAGATAGATAGACTAACTCGAGAATTCAACCAGTATACATTATAACCAGGGGTGGATCCAGAAACTTCTCTTGTCATACAGACTTAATCTTCAGTGTATAAACAATGAATGTTGCATGGAATGAATTTAAGAATGCATCCAGTGGAGGGTAATTAGGTCATCCAAGGAGAGGGTGATTGCCCCTTGGATCCGCCACTGAGTATAATGCTTGCCTATTTGACCGAACCGATCGGTCATGACAAAAGATAGTCATTTTACACGTTGGCCTCTGGGAACAGTGCGGAAAATTTAATGGGCAGTCAATGTGTTAAAATCTTAATGAATAATGCTTTGCACACTTCGTTTCAGCTTATGATGCTATTACTACTTCCTGACAGAATTTTTTGTGGAATATCTCTTTTTAATATAGATAGTTAACACAAGAGGGGACTCTATAATTGTTCCCAAGATGCTGGGATGCATCCCCAAATTATAACATATAAGTCTATGGAAAAACTGCACTCAGGGTTCATAAAATCATATTTTCTTGTTTTAGCTTTTTGTTGTGGGAAAACTCCTTTGCTTAATGAAATTTCATGAAATGTCACATTTTCAAGAATGCAACTATGACTAAAACCAAGGAATAATTATGTAAACTTCATACATATGGGCAGCTAAAAATATAACGCTTCACAATAATAGTTTTTGGGTTCCTCCGCCTTGCTCTCAAAAAGCAGTTTTGAAGCCTCAAAAAAATACCTCCGAGAAATGAGATGCAGAAAATAATAAAAAACCTACCCTTGATCTCCCAAGCTGTGAAGAAAGAGGCTTAAAAATAAAGAGGCATCGGCTTTCCATGTCTACTGTATACAGTGGACCATTGTCTCCGACATTTTGTACCCGTTGCAGGTGTTCATCTGCAAAGATGAAGTGGTGATGTATCGTCTTCTGACCACTTTGATATGGTGGTCTCGTCCTTCATATAATGGCCATTGTAGATTGTGAAACATCAGAGAAAATGGTCCATCGTACAGACACCAAAAGACGATGCCAGTTTTTCACTTCAACGCTGCAAAAACCTTCACCTGAAGTTACAAAATAGGCTTGGTTGGAAGTAAACACAGACCCAAATTTGTTTGCAAATTCTCAACAAGGAGAGTTTATGACCCTTAAATGAATAGATGAGAGGTTTGCACCGAGATGTTTCTAAGGGAGATGATAAATATGTGCCAGCTTTCTGATTCCTCTGTAAACTGTGCATATTATGAAGGAAGGAATGGAATTATCTGATGGGACAAGTGCTGAAGATTTTACCCAAGGGAAAAGGACCCAGTGTTTGACACAATGAAAAGGTCTTATATGAGAGTTTTAAGGGTGGAACAGAGTACAGTAAGTCCCCTACATACGAACCTTCAAGTTACGAACTTTCAAAGATGCGAAGAAAATTGTAGCATAGCTTCAAATTTCGTGGCAGCGGGTAAGTTAGTTCGCGTGTCCGGCACTAGGCGGAGTGCAAAACCCACGCACTTATTGTTTACATTCTCAGTCACGACCGTGCATCCTATACAAGTGATTGTGCTTTTGGCTGTATAGTATCTCTGTTTACGTTGAGTTAATGTGCTTTATTTCAAGTCCAAGATGTTCGGAATTAAGCGTAAAAGCAGTGGTGATGTAGCTGCTAAGAAGCACCAGGCGATAACGATTGAAACAAAAGTGAAAATAATTGAGAGTAGAGTGAGGCGAAAAGATGGTCAATGTCGCTCGTTCGTATAACATGAACCGTTCAACCATCAGCACGATTCTAAAGAATAAGGACGAGGTCATGAAACATGTGAAGTCTTCTGGGTTGATGATGTCGACAATAATATCGAAAAAGCGCGGAAAAGTGATGGAGGAGATGGAGAAACTTCTCAGTGTGAGGATGCAGGATCAGCATCAGCATTGAGGATTAACAATTTTTTCACTTTATACACCTTTGTTGTACCTTTGCTGGACTTACGAACAATTCGACTTGCGAACGCGCTCTCGGAATGGAACTCGTTCATATGTAGGGGACTTACTGTATAGCTGTGATTAAGTCCATATCTGGCAACATTGACAGAAAATATTATGGCGTGATAAGTTAAATATAACATTTTAGATAAACTTAATTCATAAAAGTAAAGAGGGAAAATCTAAAACATAAATACACCACCTTTTTGAACTTCGCGAATAATTGTTTCCGGAACACTGATGCAAAATGCAAATTTGCAAAGTGCAAGTCCTATTTTCCCATAAGATGCAATGTTATTATGGGAGTATAGTTCCCAGTCAACCTAAAAAATTCACTTTTTACTATCTCCATATATTATAAGAGAAAGTATTTTCATGAAAAAAATTGAATTCGAGATTTCAATGGAAATACATGTTTTAAGGTCCACTGAATTCATTTTGACTATTTTCTCGATGATTGCGTGTCTGTTGGCGTGTATATGATAGGATTTTGTTGGTGCTCTAAATCAAAAACTTACACTCATATCAATACCAAATTTTACATTTAGAAAGAGTACTATATAATGAAGAGCTGATTAGGTTTTGGTAACAATCACTCAACCAGAAATGTTGTTTATTATAAACTACATATATAATATTATTCTCTATAACTTTTGTTTGAAACATTTTTTCGTAGAACGCGTTGTTAAGGAGATATTCCATTTATTTAATACTTGATGAATGTAAAACAGTACTGGAATAAAAGCCATAGGAAATTTAAATTTCTACAAGCTTTGTTCGCAAGATTGTTAAAGAGATTTTTAAAAACCAATTTTTTTAGCTGCCACAACCACACCACCTACTGGTGACTATTGTAAACACTCCTCTACTCCTTTTTATTTTATTAATTGTTGTAGCTTCAGGGCTATATCCAATACAAGAAGGCTACGGTTTGAGTTTATTTCTGTTCTTTGTAAAGTCTTTAAATTTTTCTGGCAGTTACTTAAAATATTTATTATCATTTAACCTAATTGGAATTTTTAGAAATATTACAGGTATGGAGAAAGTCATGTGGTGGCCACATCATATTTTTTATCATAAATAATGCAGTTTAACATAAAATAAAAGAAAACGTTGCAGCTACGTAACAGCAAATAAAAACCTAGCATCATAAAGTGAAAAAAATTCTTTTAATTATATTCAAAAATCGTAATAGCAAATGAAACCCCAGCATTACAAAGCGATTCCACTTCTTTCTGCAATTTTGCAGTTTACCCACAGCACATTTTCGCATGCGATTTTCGATCTTCTTTTGTTCGTTCCAAGGAAATCCTTTAATTTAAATTGATGAACTACTGAAATTAAATGTCAAGAACATGATGCACGGATGTTTTCTTGTGTTCTGCAACAAACATTTCAGCCACAAAAAAAACATTAGCATTAAAAAGTGGTGACATTTATTTTAATAATTACGTTTGAAATGTGTTACAGAAAATCAAAACCTAGCGTAAGAAAGTGTTAACATTTCTTTTAATTGTTCAAAACACGCCACAAAAAACGAAGCATTAAAGTGGCAACATTTCTTTTAGTAATCACGTTCAAATTACGCGGCAGAAAATCTTACGTTTACAAGATGATAGCAATTTTTAGATTTTCATTCAAAATTCCTAATAAAAAATGAAACCCTAACAAAACAAAATATCATTTCCTTGAATTACGTTCAAAATATGTGCAAAGATAATAGCAAATGAAAACCTTACAATCCAAAATGATGGCGTTTCTTTAAATTTTAAAGTAAAGCGTCATCATCGAAAATAGGGTGTTGGCGGTGAACTTCATACTAAGCTACAAAATAATTAAGTTGAGAGTTATCACGTTTGTTTACTTCGAATAATGAGCATTATAAATATATATAATATATTCTTTTCTAGGGCGTCAAAGTTTCAACTGAACCTCGAAACAAAAAATTCGAGGGAGTTCACTCTTGTTGTAATCCCAAACGCATGACGCGAAATGCAAATAATCGGCGCGAAACCGAAGTAATAGTCATGAAAAATTTTGTCGCGAAGTGCAAATTCGAGAACCGCAAGCACGCGAAGTTCAAATAGGTGGTGCAATTGCTGAGAGACTTGTATAGCTAAATGTGCCCAGCGTGAAATTTGCAGTCCTATTAATTATACTGTTGGAGTGTACCACAAACATCACACATATAGATACCCTTTACTGATAGTACTTACTTAAACTTAAGTGCAAGATGAGATTTTAATTTAATGGAATAAATAATGTGTGTAAGGCATATGTAATAACAATATGTATGCTCAACTATTTTTTATTCTGCAACTCCTTTTGCCTCGTACATAATGATTTTGATTGATAAAGCAATACCCAACTTCCTCCGTTCCACTATCCATCACTTTCTCTAGTTGTGGCCATTTAGGAGGCTTTTTTTTAATTCAACATGGCGGCAGCTAACGTCGTTAGTATGTGTTCGTCGTGTAATTTTAATATTTTTACTGGTTCCGCGTTTATTAACTGCGGATTATGTAATTCTAAATCTCATTTAAAGTGCTCTAATTTATCTAAATCTGAGTTAAACCTTATTTCTTCGAACAAGGCTATAATTTGGCTCTGTGAATCATGTACGTGCACAAGTGACGCTAAGCCAAACAAATCCAGCTGTTCCAGTATTAATCAAAAGTCGGATAATTTAGCCGAGACCTTAGCTGATATTCGTGCACGACTAAAAGTGATTGAAGACGTCATCCATGCGGACAAGGGAGCTGGATCTACGGATAAACAAATGCCGAAATCAGTACCTTCATGCGATGTTGACGATCATCTCAGCTGCAATCCACAGTCCCATCCTGCTTCGAGTAATCCTGTTAATTCCGAGCCAGATTGATTCACCAAAGTTATTCGCAAGAAATATAGGCGGTCTAGGAAGAATGGTGTTCATGATGATGACAAGGTGACTTTCGCCGGTGTATCTCATCGGCACAGTGTAGTGTACGGGAATAATTCCGATCTCGTTAACGGTGTGAGTATTCCTGGTGTTCCACGTTTTTTTTGGCTCTACTTAGGCAGAGTCAAACCAGGTTTTACAGTCAATCAAATAGTACAATACCTCAATGGTAGATTCTCTGGTTACGATTTTATCTGCGAACTGCTTTGGTCCAACGATCAGTCCTGCTCCTTTAAAGTGGGCGCTGACATCTCTCTACAAAAAGATCTTCTTGAAAGCTCCAACTGGCCAACTAATGTTCTGGTGGGGAAGTATTTTCCTTCCAAGAGAAAGATTTATAGTGATTCGTGTTCAATTGCCACGCCTCATGTCGGCCGAGTTTTCCATGAAAACTCGCCAGTCCCTGTTCCCAATGTTGATGACTCTGCTACCGATCCGAACGATATTACTGATGCTAATTCCGATACCCCTCACTCAGTCGACGATTCCAAGTCACCTCTTGGCTTTGGTATCACAACTCGTAGTAAAAATGGTGTGTGTAAACCTAAGTCCCAATGACTAGGTTCATCAATTAAGTGTGATACTATTATCACTGGCAATTATTCCAATTCCCAGCTCACTCTGCTTCTTCTCAATGTGCAGTGCATAAGGAATAAGATGCTTGAACTCGAGCTTCTGCTCGACTCTTTCAAACCAGATATTTTCTGTGTGTGTGAGCATTGGCTAACTACTGATGAAGTGCCTTTATTTATCATTCCTGGTTATGTTATAGGTGACATATATTGTCGTAGCAATACAAAAAACGGTGGTGTGGCCTTATTACTGAAGGATCGTCTCCCTTTTGATCTTCCTGCTATACAGTATAAACATTTAATTATAGAGCGTGTATTTGAATGTGTCATTGTATCTGTAATGATAAACAACCTGCCTATTATTATTATCACTATTTACAGATCACCGCTTTGCAATTTTCAATTGTTCATGGATAAATTCGAAAATCTTCTTGAAATGGTTCATGAATCTCTGGGTAATCAAAATTTAATTATCACTGGCGATATTAACTGTAACTTACTACTTAAAAATAGTAGCAGTGCCAGATTGCTTAATTTGCTCAAATCTTTCAACTTGTTCATAAATGTCTCGGAACCAACTTGAATAACAAGTAATTCTGAATCCCTACTGGATGTTATTGTATCCAACTTTAATCCAGATAATGTGCAATCCAAGGTAATCAAAACTGACATCTCTGACCATTTTCCGGTCCTCTCCACTTTCCCTTTTAAATCCTCTTTTTCTCCTAGCAAACGTAATGGGAGGTTTTTTTCCAAGTCGAATATTTCTCACTTTCTTTCTAGATTAGAAGGTGAAGATTGGTCTGATATGTATTCCTCCCCCAACTTTGATGCAAGCTTTAATTGCTTTTACGATAAATTCATTCACTACTTTAATATTTCTTTTCCGGTTGTTAGCAAAAATGTAAGGAAAAAGAATGTTAATAAAAAATGGGTCACTGATGAAATTCGTGCACTATCTGTGTACATGAAAGATCTAGCACTCCTCTGTAAATCCTGTAATAGTGACGAATCAGTTGCGGATTATAAATCTTTGAAAAGGGAATACAGATTAAAATTAAACAATGCCAAGCGAAACTTCAATAATGAGAGACTGCTTTATCGCAATAATAAATCAACTGAAATTTGTAAGATTATTAATGAATCTAAAAATAATGACAAATCATCATCTCTGTTTAGAATTAAGGATGAATCTGGTAAAATCATTTCAGACTATTCATCCCTCGTAACCACTTTCAGTAATCATTTTACTAATGAACCTTGTACTCAGCAGTTGATTAACGCTAATTTTCCTGATATTTCAAACTGTCCAAAGTCACTCTACCTTTCTCCCTGCCTAGAAAACAAACTCAAGCTGATAGTATTTAATCTAGGTTCGAAAAAGAGTTCAGGTATTGATGAAGTACCTAATTTTATTTTAATTCAATGTTATCATTTAATTGCATCTCCTCTTTTATTTTTAGTGAACTATTCCCTCGAAAGTGGTATTTTTCCTTCTTCGCTTAAGACTTCGAAAGTTGTACCTTTATATAAAAAGAAAGGAAGTATACATGATATCAGTTCATATAGGCCCATAGCTATGCAGAATCAATTAGCTAAGATATTTGAAAAGTTTACTACAGACGTTTAATTTCTTTCCTTGAATCTCACAAATTATTATCCTTTTCACAGCATGGTTTTCGTAAAAACAAGTCAACAGTTTCGGCAATATTTGAAGCAATAAATAGTGTCTTGAGTGCTTTGGATAATAGTAAAGAAGTTGCTGCCTTGCTTTTTGATTTTTCTAAAGCATTCGATTTGGTTAATCATGGTTTACTCCTTAAGAAATTAGAATTGTATGGAATCAGAGGTATACCCTTAAAGTGGTTACAATCTTACTTAAGTTACAGATTTCAGTGTATTACTATTAATGCCAATGGATTGAAACACATTTCTACACCAAAGGCTGTAACCATAGGAGTTCCGCAAGGTTCCATTCTTGGACCTGCATTATTTTTGTTATATATTAATGATCTTCCTCAACAGCTCAATAAAATACCTGGTACAAAAACAATAGTGTATGCAGATGATACAAATGTTGTACTTTCTGCAGACTCAGCTGTGAGTTTGAGTCACTATGGCAACCAAATCACTCTTGCATTCAACAATAGGAGTCTTAATAATGTTCTCACTGTTAACGTTGATAAATCCCAGTCAGTATATTTTGCTAATAAGAACAAAGCCAGTTTGAATCTACCTTTTCATATTAATGGTATTCAGATGTCCCAAGTTCAAAATATAAAACTACTTGGTTTGTATTTAGACTCTAATCTTTCTTGGGAGACTCACATCTCTAAACTAGCCAGTAAACTCAGTTCCATTTGTTTCCTCATTAGAAGTATAAGACTCACAGTTTCGAAGGATGTGTTGCTTTCCATTTACTATGGGCTATGTTATGCACAAATTGTTTATGGTATACTTTTTTGGGGTTCTTCTACTAATGCCCTCACTATTTTTAAGATTCAAAAAAAAATTGTACGTCTTATGGCATTCGAAGGTTACAATGCTCCATGTAGACCTATTTTTAAAGGATTTAACATATTACCTATGCCATGTGTATATATTCTTAATTTAATTATTTTATGAGAAAGAATCTGAGCGATTTTGAATTCAACTCAAAATTTCATAATTATAGTACTAGAAATTATAATAGCTTACATGTTAACTATGTCAGAACCAGAGGTACTTCCCTTGGCCCCAGAAATATGGGGGTCAAATTATTTAATCATTTGCCAAGTTTTCTCAAGACGCCTATGTCCCTATGTATGTTCAAAACAAAGTTGAAAGAATTCTTATTACATAAAATGTATTATAGCATTAATGATTTTTTAGATGACAAATGTTAATATATCTGTTTATGTTGTGTATATGTTTTTGACGAATCCTATACCTTCTTTTGTAAGGTCTTTGGAGAATAAATTGACTTTGACTTAGGAGCAATTCTACAAAGACAGTTTCTCTTTTCCCATCACCTTCAGTTCTTCCTCTTGTTTTCTCCATTCACGGATCATTTTTTGCTGTGGGAGGTAGACCGAAAGGATGTGCTGCTGCTCGGTTTCCATGCATTTTTGCACATTGAATAGCTCATAGCTAATAGTTTAGGCATATCTTTTCATTCTTGCAGTAATTGTGATCTCAATACACATAACATTATTTATCCTGGATATGTATAAAATTTTTATGACATCTACATGGATTCCATAACATTAACTAAAACATATGAATAATATTGCAAATGCACCAAAATTGTAATCACTAAGAGCGAACACGTAATAAAGCACAATGATGAAAATGCATCGTCGGTATTCACATTGCATAAAGTTTTACAGTATACATTAACAATTTTTTGCTATTATTTATTATTAATGTATATATTAATGTTTTCACTTCAAATGACTGTCAATTATTCCATTTTGGGGATGTGGATTCAGGACTGTAATACTTAAGACAGTAATAATCTTACCTACAGTCTATAAGATGCAGGCTGATTTTGGGAGTCATTTTTCTAGAAAAAATGCATCATATAGCCCAAAACATATGGTTTATTGATTTTATAATTTTCTATTTTCACTTTGTTACATTGTGTCCTTTAACTGTGAAACTCATAGTGGTCCACAGGCTATAGTTTGCACACCAATGACCTAAGCTGATGGAGATGTTGAGCAAAATAGGGGTGGATTGGAGAGATAGACGTTCAATCAGAAATCTATATATGAACCAGACTGTGCAGATAAGGGTAGCAGAGGGAGAATCAGATTGGGCAACACTAGGAAGAGGTTTGATACAGGCCCACTCTCACCAGCATTGTTTAACATTTATGCCAATTAAATAAGGGAGGTATGGGAAGATGTAAAAAAGGGGTAAAAGTGGGAGGGAGCCTGAGTAAATCAGTTAGATACTATACAGATTACAAAGCATTGGTGAGTAATTTTGAAAGGGGCCTTCAGATGTTAGTTAGTTCCTTAAATGATAAGACAGGCATCCATGATGAAAATTAATAAGAGAACAAGATGGGAAAGTATACTTCATAAATGGAATACACAGATTTCAAAGGCATTCTTTATGGGAAACACATATAAAACAGTATCGAAAGATTTGGGGGTTCTTGAATTTTCATCTCCAAACCTATAAGTCATCATTATGTGTTCTCTCAGACTTTTGTGGTAAATGTTGTCCTCTATCTAAATAAAATTTTTAATCGATACCTTACAGATCATATAATAGCATAGGAGAGAGAAATATAGATTTTTAATTGTTATTTGCTGATAGAAGTCTTAGCGATTGATGTAAACAAAATATTTTATGTTATGCTTGGGATTTTCCCAAATTTTCATCTACAAAATTATAACCTGGGATGGTAGAAGCACTAAATATATCACAACAGTAGTCTGAACAGCATCAATTTACTTACGTGAAATGCATGTATAAAATAAAAATATCATATACTTAACATTTTTCTCGGCATATAAGACTTTTTTTCCAAAAAAATTATCCCCAAAATCAGCCTGCGTCTTATACGCCGAAGGTAAGATTATTACTATTCTCAATACAGACACTAACAAGCACACTCATCCCCAAAATGGAATAATTGGCAGTAATTCATCACAAAAACTATAAAATATACATTATTAATAATTAATAGTGAAAAATTTGTCAATATATGCAGTAATACCTTATGCAACATGAATTCCGAAGGCACATTTTCATTATTATGCATTAATACCTACATGTTGGTTCCCAGTGATTACAATTTTGGTGCATTTGCGATGTATTAGTTCCTAATGAGCCTGTTGAATAGTGAAATTAATACTACGGAACAGTATAAATCATGTAGATGCCATAAATATTTTATACATATCTAGGATAAATAAAGTTGTGTGTATTGAGATCACAATGTCTACAAAAGTGAAAAGATATGCCTATACAATTAGTTATAAGCTTCAGGCGATTCAATATACAAAAAATGCATGGAAAAAAAGTAGCAGCATGTCATTTCAGTCCACCTCCCACAGAAAATAATGATTCGTAAATGAAGAAAAAAAGGAAAAACTGAAGCTGATGGTATAAGAGAAACATAGTCTTCATAAGGTTGATCTTAAATGGCCACAACTAGAGGAGGAAGTGATGGATAATAGAATGGAGGAAGTTTATATTGCTGCATTGATCAAAATCATTATGAACGAGGTAAAACGAGTTGCAGAAGAAAAAGGATTAGTTGACTGTACATATCATTATTACATATGCATTCCATTTATTATTTATCCCATTAAATTAAAATTTCATCTTTCACTTAAGTTTAAGTATTATCAGTAATGGTATCTATACATGTGACATGTGCGATGTGTGCAGTGCACTCTGACAGCTTTAATTAATATGACTGCCAGGTTCACACAAGGCACATTTTGCTATACAAGTCTCAAAGCAATTATTTATGTTTTAGATCATCCCTATTTATTTTACAAAAGAAGTTTATCTAAAACTTTATATTTAACTGTTATCACGCCATAATATTTTCCGTAAATGTTGCTGGATATGGACTTAATCACGGCTGGAAATGATACTTGTCGTGGCCCTTCCTAAATGCCCTGATGAATCAAAATACTTTTTTTTCCTGAAAAATCTTCTAAAAAACCAGGGTGCATCTTATGCCCTGGTGCATCTTATATGCCACAAAATATGGTATATAAGAATATGGATTCAGAATAGAGATATTTAC
Source organism: Tanypteryx hageni (assembly GCA_028673005.1). Classification (NCBI taxonomy): domain Eukaryota; kingdom Metazoa; phylum Arthropoda; class Insecta; order Odonata; family Petaluridae; genus Tanypteryx; species Tanypteryx hageni. The sequence continues at coordinate 156,918,836 of CM054115.1, forward strand.
TGAGACAGCTTCAGTGATATTCTGACCTGATCGACAGTGTTTTGTTTGTTGGGTACTTAAAGACTTTAAATATGTACTTAATCATTTTCAAAATTTAAAAAATGAGTGAAAAGAAGACAAAAGAGTACAATATATTCAAAGAGGACTTCTGGTCACCATAATCAAGTTACACTGATATTTTTTATAGTGTATCCAGAAATATTAAGCTGCAAGATTGATTAACATTTTTCCCATTTTAAAGTTTAGAGCCAATATTGCCTCATCTTTTTTTTACATTACTAACATGGGCAAAATATCAACTCACAATGCATTCTACACATTCACTCCTATCTATCACCTTTGTCCTCTGTAAAAGCCTAAAATTAAAGATTGGATATTAAAATAATATCCACCAACAAAGTTTGCAACATTAATTAAGATTTGATAAATTTGAAAATTGTCATAAAATACCAGTAGGAATGGAACATCCAGATTAAAAATATCTACCTCTGCTTTATTAATGTGCTATAAGAATTAATAAAAAAATAAGAATCCACCCCATAAGTTTAACTTAGGTTCTCTGCAATGCAGACCACATCAACAACAATACCAGTTCGGGCCAAATTTCTTATCCCTGTAATATGAAGACCAAATTAATGTCTTTGTTGGGCTCACACAAAAAACCATGTAAGAAAAGTAATAAAAGAATATAAAATTAAAACAATGTGCATAAAAATTGTGTAATTGACCATTACGAGTACAGACAACAGAATTACCAAAAGTGGTATAAATGATTTAATCTAGGTATTAGAATGTGGACTGGTATATGAGTGAAACTATATTTCTTAGAAGAAATGGAGAAACATTAATTACAGACTTTTTTCCTTACTCAAGTAATAAAGAGAAAAGATAGGTTTCAATACTTATTAACCCTTAGAGAAAATCGCCACAGAAAGAAGGAAATACCGGAAAAATAATGTATAGAATCTTGCAAATATCACTAGTTTCATAATGTATAACCTGCAGCTTAATATGACGCCTGATAAAACTCGTACATTACTTCTGACAGGGCAGGCGTAATGGGATATGCAAGTGTGTTATGCACAAAAATAACCAAAAACGAAGAGATGCAGAAAAGAGCTTACTATTCTCTAATATCAGTTTCAGTAACTTACAAATGATTAATCTTTGAATGCTGCATTTATTTTGGGGTCCAGTGCACCCTCAATTTAACGATGCTTCAATTAACATTGACTTGCATTAATGTAATTCAAAACTTACTACCCATATTCTAATTAACATCATCAATGATTCGAATTAACAACATGCTAACTGGGCACTGAAATAATGCTAAAGAAATACTGCATAGATGACTCTCACTTGCATCTGTTGTGTAGCGCTTCTCCAGTTGCACCAGATGGCCTTAATTACTTGAGAAAAGTATCTTGGGTTGACGTTTTTTTTTAAACTTGTTATATTTGCTTGGTAATATTTTCTAGAAATGAGTCCCAAGACTTGTAATTTTGTCCTTGTAAACGTTCCCCAAGCAGCCAATAAAATTCTCTTATTCTCCTTTAACCCTTGAGCAGGTGCATATGGGTAAAAAATACCCAAAGGATTTTCAAATGTGAATAGTGCTTTACAATGTATGGCTGCTCTTCATTCGCCTAGTAGCTGAGTTTCAAACCATAGTTTGTACATCCCTCTATATTTCAGTCATGCTTAGTCATTCCATGTGGTAAGATGCAACTTGTTTTGACAGATCTGGATAATTTTTACCCAAGGTAAGTATTTACGTTTTAATTTCCATATTCACATCCAATATTGTTTTTTGAAGTTTTTTCATTCTTTTGTATGAAAAAGTGTTTTTATAAAAAATAGTGTTTATAATAAATAAAAATCTGATGTGGCCACCACATGACTTTCTCCATATCTGTAATATTTCTAAAAATTCCAAATAGGTTACATAATAATAAATATTTTTAAGAAACTGCGAGAAAATTTTAGACTTGACAAAGAACAGAAATAAACTCAAACCATAGCCTTCTGATAATGGATATAGCCAAAAAGCTCCAACAATTAAGAAAAAAAAGGAGCGTTACTAAGACGTAACTAAGTGTCAATTGTTAACAATAGTCGTCGGTAGGAGGCATGGTGGTGGCAGCTAAAAATATAAGATATCTCTTAAACAATGCACTATATAGGAATATGTTTCAAACAGGTTGTAGAAAATTAAATTTTCTGCAACTTTTATTCCATATGTTTTTAAATATATCAAATATTAAAGCAAATATTTCAAAATAACAGATGTGACAAGAGTAAATGCCCACTTCCGGTTGACCGATTTTTACCAAAAACTAATCATTTCTTCTGATTGTCATAAAAATGTTAAATATAAAATTTTGTATTGACCTGAATAATAGTTTTTGAGTTAGAGCACCCACCAAAAAGCTGTCACATACAAACATAATCGAGAAAATGGTCAAAACGTGTTCAGGGGACCTCAAAACGTGTATTTCCATTGAAATCTCAAAGTCGAATGATTCTGGCAGTGAGCAAGAACTGAGTGCATAAGCTGTATCAAGTGATGATAGTGATATTGGTGAGAGAGATGGCCAAGTGATTTATGGAATAAACATGAAGTAAAACAAAATTTTGCCAAAATGTTCGTGCAAGTTCAGCAAATATTTTCCGAACTACTGGACTGCTCAATGATTATTCGAGGCATGTAAAAACACCAGTTGAGAGTTGGAGTTTATTGTTTATGTAATGTTGACTACACCAACATCATTATAAATAGCTTCTTCTTACCTATATAGGATATATTATATAAAACCTAAGGTACTTCTAGAGGTGCTACAGAGCTGAAATTTGGCATTAGGCATTGGGTACATCCTTGGGAAAAAATTCCAGAAATTGTTATATTTAAGGGGTGTTTTTGACCCCAATGTCCAATTTTAAACACCCATAAGAAAAGAATTGAAAACTGTGCAGGGCTATATAAAAATGTTTTTTTTTAATTATTTAAAATTAAGATAGAAAGTCAGGACATGCACCATACTGTGGAGAAAAGAATGTTTATTTTTCTTGAAGACAAAACTCAATTCCATGCTGAATTTGCGTAAAAATTTGGTTTATTCATAAAATTATGAAATTTTTTTTGTCTTCGACAATGAAAAATATTAACTACCATAGCAATGACTCCAATGTCTTTCGATGGGAATTGATTTTCCATACTTCAAGAGAATTGATTTAATGCTTAGACTGCATTATAATCCATTTGATTTCAGCCAACGACACATATATATGACGATGTGATAATTTTAAATTAATTTTTTATCCAGATACGTACTAAAAGGCACGGATGATGACACCATAATCATAACACACAAAATATCCCAATTTTTACATAAGTATTAGTGTAACATATAGGCTATTGTCTTAATGATGATTATAATTATGACTTTAAAAGGGCGATCTGAGCCAGGAAACTTGAAATTCGAAAACTTGGATGTGAGCTGATCGCCAAGGAATTTAGAAATTCTGGATAGATGCCTTAATATCTGGGAAAATGAAAACTATTGTCTTATTTAAATGGGCTCTGTGCAATTCAGATGATGTAGCATTGGTTTATTTAAGAGTTTAGAACTTGGTGTATGGTGATTTTTTAAGTTCTTGCAGTATGCAAGCACCGACAACTCGTATAGGAAAAACAAGTAGCTGTACACGGGTTTCCCATGGTACATAAGTGCTTTTCATCAATTCGCCATTGTACAAATCTTATATACAAAATTTAGTTGAAATGCAGTCAGGCAATTCCTTCTAAATCTATAATTACTGAAGGAGTATAATTTGTAATTGTGGCACCCCTGTTTGACTGATCTGGTCCAAATGTGGTGGTAATATGGTTTTGTATGTGTGTGCATTATAAATATTAAATTTGGTTCAAATTAATGAAGCCAGTTCAATACAAATATGTGTAAAAATAATTTTTTTATTCCTTGTATTGTGGCAGCCCTGCTATTTATATCTATATTAAACATCTTGACTTTTTTATTTTACATGCCTCCTCCATACAAAATTTCGTTAAAAGCAGTTCAGCCAATTCCTTCCAAATTCATAATTACTATAAAGTTTAACTTACAACTGTGGCACTCCTAATGAGTTGATCTGGTCCAAATATGCCATTTTGGTCATTAATTTATGTGAATATTCTATGTGCCAAGTTTGGTTAAAATCGGTTCAGCCAATTCTTCCCTGAACTATGCGTACGGACGGGCATCACGAAGATAATAGTGCTTTTCAGCAATGTTAAAAAGCACTAATTACTAGTCGCTTCAAATGAACCTGAGATGTTCAAAAGACAGATGCCAATGAAATGAAGGCTGTGCTTGGTTTATTATACCTATCCGGAATTCATAAATCGTCCCATGTAAATGTTAACGACCTTTGGGCAACAGATGGTACACGGATTGAAATATTTCATGACACAATGTCATAAAATACATTTTTATTTTAGATGAGATGCATTCGTTTTGATGATGTAGGAACTCCTCATGGACATCCTAAATTTGATAAATTAGCTCTTATTAGAAACTTATAATGCACTCAACAGAAATATTGCAAAGTCATCCAATTGTGGCATGTACGTAACAGTTGATAAAAAAGCTTGAAGCATCTTGCAGATGATGTAGCTTTTGACAATACATTCTGAATAAACCACCCAAGTGTGGCATCAAAATTTTTTCTGTAGTTGACAGCTATTCTTATTATACAACGAAATTGGATATATACTGTGGATCACAGCCCGCTGGTACTTTTGAAACATTTTCGGCCAGCTGAAATTGTAAAAAGAAAGTTTACAAAACACTGGCTGTAACATAACAACACTAGATAATTGGTTCACAAGTTGTCCACTTCGTCAATATTTGCTTGAAAAGAATACTACAATGGTTGGTAAAATTAAAAAAAGAAAAAGAGGAAATTCCGTCTTTTATAAATCCAAAAAATTGTCCCATCAATTCAACGTTATTTGACTTTCAAAAGAAGAATACCTATTTTTTGTTTTACATGCCGAAGAAAAATAAAATGTCTTGCTACTATCATTATTGCATGACAACAAAAATCACTGAAACTGAAGTTATTACATTTTACAACTCCACAAAAGGTGGAGTGGATACTACCAATCGGTTATGCGCCAACTACAGCGTGGTTCAGAAATGTAATAGGTGGCCTCTTGTCATTCTTTATGCGTTCATGAATGTAGCTAGTATCAACAGCTAAATAATTTTGCTGCCAATGCAGGAGCCACCATTGAAATACACAAATCAAAAATTGTTTCTGAAAGATCTTTCCCTAAGTTTTATTCAATCCTACGTTAATCACCGTGCTCAAATTTCAACCAAATAATCTTCATTGAAAGTTTCCTGCACTCAGTTTGCATATCTATTCAAATTGAAGAAGACGAAAGTATACCTATAAAATTGACTGGATAAACATGTTGTGAAATTTGCAAAACCAACTGGAAGACTAAAAGTGCATGTATGTATTGTAGATGTTACATTTGTCGCGAGCATACAGCAATAATTTGCCTGAAATGTTCTGAAAGAATTTGATATCAAGAAATTGAAAAGTGCAGACACTGATGTACAATAATCTTTTTGAAGTAATCAACAAAAATTTCTAGACCCAGTTTTTTATTACCTCAAGTATTATTCAATATCTGACCTATTGATGTTATATCCTTATAGTATACATATAGGTATACCTTTAGTCCTCTATATGAGGGCCCAAGTTATATCGGGTATTTTTTGCCCAATACGAGTGAATACGTTTCTAACATCGATGCAAGTAGTGAAGGCTTAATAGAAACCTTACAAGCTCTCAGAGTTGTGCAGAAAGGAAGACCTGCTGAGTGCCCTATTTATAAACTTTCAAATATTCTGTACTATTGGGATAACTTGTGTTTAATGTCCCCTGATTTTAATTTGTAACAGCTGTGCCTTGACTTAGTTATCCTCCTTTGGGCCATATGAAACTTTCAGTTCAAGGAAAACAATGAAATAAATGTTTTATTTACCTCTATTATGGTATATTTTTGTTTATTATGCAGTAAATGGTGCAAGAAATAATTTTTGTTTCATATATTTTTTAGCAATGTGAACTCATGCACTTTCATCCACAGAAGTGTTTGTAGCCCTCTGTAAACTTTCTTGTAAAAACTCATCATTCTCTATCTTTCATATGGCTACATTTCACTGGATTGGTATTACCTAGTTCCATTCTCATGTAACTAGATGTAGTATGGTTAAATGTAGCCTCTCCTAATGTTGGCAACCTTAAAGTCATACCATGTTTATTTTATACCATTTGTGTTTATGTATAGTTTTATTGATTTATTTATATTCTTACACCATTCTATTGGTATTCCTATTCATTTACGTCATTGTATTAATTTTAATTAGTTCCTGACATCATATGTCATGTATTTTGTATACTATATAGTTAATCTAATATTATTATCCAGATATTGACTTGTCCTATAGATGTAATTTCATGTTCTCAGATCAATCAAGATTAATATAAATTTTCCTCTGCTGTTCTTTAGAAAAATACCCTTCTGATTAACATAATTCTAATATCTGAGCTGCAACTAAATCTATATTTTAAAAATATATCTCTCACATACAATCAGCCAACTTTGTCATAACTGTCAAAGTGCTGATTTTAAGATATGATTTTTTTAAATCATGTAATATTACCATATTTTTATGGCTCATAATGCATACACATAATAACCAAAAAGCTTAATATTAGTGATAAGAACAAAATACCATATAGACAAATTAATATTATTTACCCATTATCTATAAAGATTCATGTGATGGTAACATTATCATGTTCTGATAAAGAAGTTAATATTTCAGTCTAATAATAACAGAGTTGTAAAAACTTATGCAGAAATTTGGCAAAAAAATTAAGATTTTTCACATGTACTTCTGACATCAGCTTATACTTTACTCTGTAATTAATTTTTTTTCTTTATTTCTCTTACCATTCTTCCCTAATTAATTCTTATTTGATTTGCAACAATGTTCCAAATTAAATTACCTTTTTCTTCCTGATAATATTCATCATAGAAATAGTCCTCAAATTTCTAAATGTGACAAATTTCAACATTGTTAATAAAATATGACTTTTTGTAACTTCTCTTCCCTCATTCAGTCAATATGTGGAAAAAACATATCCCCAATATGATACTGAAAGAACAAGAAAACAATAGTGTTAATTAATAACTGAAGAGTATATGCATATTTTGGCTTCGTGATAGTATTTAATAGCAAATATTGAATAAATCTACTGCTTTCACTCATAAGTTAACTATATCTCAAATCCCTTATAGTGTCCTTATATCATCTTGAAATAATCATTTAAATCAGAGGTCTCCAACCCACAGCCTGCAGGCCAAATGCAGCATCCAAGAGCACTCAATGCAGCCCGCAAATGATGATGATGATGAATGGGTAATCAGTCACATTTTATATAATTTGATGATAGTATTAACAATAATAATAATACTATCATGAAATTATATAAAATGTGACTGATTACCCATTCATCATCATCATTAAATAGCAAATATTGAATAAATCTACTGCTTTCATTGTTAGATAAGTTATCTATATCTCAAATCCCTTATCGTGTCCTTATATCATCTTGAAATAATCATTTTAACCAGAGGTCTCCAACCCACAGCCTGCAGGCCAAATGCTATGATGAATGGGTGATCAGTAAAATTTTATATAATTTCATATTTTTTCAGTATAATTATCATCTCAAAACCTTCTCTAGTGGAGCTTTAACACCAGTAATTTATTTAGACTTGATTTTCACCAATATGAGACCAGAGGATCTCTTGGTAGCATCTAATGTAAACACTCATTCAGCTCACCGAAGCTCTCATGACTTTCAATGCAGCCCTCTGAAGCATTCATATCTACAGATGTAGCCCACCATGTAAAAAGGTTGGACTCCACTGATTTAAATAGTTTTACCTTCCCATTTACTTTAATTTTTTATTTGAAATGTATAAAAGGTTAAATTTCAAAACTACAAAAATTGCCATAAAACATTGGTTTCATTATAAAATTAAAAAAGAAACACAAAACCTTTTCGATTCCTTACACAGTGAAAAGAGATTGAAAATTATTCCTTAAACATAAAGACATACTGACTTTACAAGAATATTTTATAAATATTATGGGATATTCTGGATAAAAGTTGGACACAGGTTTTCAAGAAATAAACTCAATGAGAAAGCCATATAAAATAGATGAATTGCAAATTACCTTAGGAACACCATGCCTAAGAGATGCCACTAAAAAATCTTTAAATTGAAATCATTTAACTTCCACAAACTTGGTAATCAACTGGACGTGGAATTTGAGTGGCACATCTAATGACTTGATAATTTATTCAGACTACTCATAAAAAGATGAAATGTAACATTGACAAATAACTTTAGCAATCTACTTGAAATAATCATTGTGAAAACTTTATAGAATAATAGTGGGAATTCTTTAACGAAAAAACTATCACTGCAAATGTATAATATATTACTTTAGTAAACCTGGTTGCAATATCCCTTACTCAAATAATTTTCATTTAACATTTTAATCGGAACTGCCCAGCCAAATCACACCTTACTTAATATGACTCCCAATGAAACAAGCACCAACCATAATGATGCTTACACAATTTCGAAACAGCAGCCCTAAACAATCTGAACCGGTATAATATTCGACTCCCATGAATATAATATTAATATATGCTTCTATAATTACCCCTAACACATTTAAAGATTTTGAAATCCCTCATAAAGACCTCAATGAAATAGCTCATAATAGAATACACAAATAATTACACAATCGAACATTACTTCGATATTTCTATGAAGTTATTGCTCACTTTGATATTCAATTGACAATCAAGATCTTATCGAAAATACGTCATCACTGAATTCATTCAACGATGTCTTTCAAAAACAAAGTTCATATTCCAACAAAATCTTGTTTGTAGGCATATGCACTTCCGAGTTGGAGTAAATGCAGTGATTGCTTCATTCTTCGAAAATATTAATTTTTATTTAGAATTGAATAAATATACCAAAGACAGTCAAGTTATTCTTATAAATTATAATACAACAGAATCAAAGATCCTCCAATTACCGTTTACACTTTTTACTTTGCTGTTAAAAAGTGAACTATTTTATTAGCCGTCCCATAGTCATAGGAGTTTCCCACATAATTTATTCAGAACTTATAATATTCTCTTTGGAAAATAAATTACATTGGTATGGTCATTCCTCGTGATATAAATCGAGATCGTTTAGTACTGCACCTTGCACTTTTACATAACAATTTACAACTTTCCGTTTCAACAGTTGCCTTCGTGACCTTCAAGAGGAAAGAGAAAAACATACTGAATTAAACATTATTATGTGATAAGGAATATACATCAATACTCAACAACTCAAGTTTTGTTAATGCTAGTATTATAAGACCTTGTCCGAAGCCTACGTACGTTGAAATTTGGCGGCGAGTCACACAATTACCTTTCTTCCGGCATTAGTTTGGTAAAAAAAACTAATATTCACAAGTATAAACGTGATACAACTTCAGTGATTATCTTTAATATTAATATGTCCTCGACTTTTCATCTCATAAAGTTCAATCTATTAGACAATTAATTAATTCCGTTTGTTATATCGGCGTCGGGCACGGGGTCACGGCGTGGGTCACGTGATGACGAGACCGCACTCGACCAATCGTCTTCTGCCGAAATGTAAAGGCGGTTTATTTGTATCGGTCGACGAGATTATAATTTCAATATATCTTCCTTACAATTTCATATGAAATGAATCATGAACCCTCGAAGTTAAATCATAATTAAATCGCATTTAGTTATTTGTCTATTAAAAATTGGCTGCTGCCTGCAAAACGCGGATTATTCTTACGGCAACAAATATTTAAGGATGAGACATCTTCCATTGTCAAGTAACAAGAGCTGCAAGTCTCTCAGAATATGACGACACAATTAATTACACAAAATCGATCAAAACCAATGCAAGTGTCACGTATTTTTCATTTCATTTATTTTCAACAATTTTTTAGTACTTCCCCTGCTTCTTTAACTTACTATTCATTTTATACCCAGTATTTCACCTAATGTGTTTTCATAACAGAAGCAAATTGTACATTAAAAGGCGAATAAAACGTATAGCAACAAATAATTATTGATGAGAAATCTTCCTCTGCCAAATAATTAGAACTGCAGTGACCTCCGAGAATATGATGGTACAACTAATTACACCCAAAATCAATCTTAGCCAGTGCAGGTATTCACATATCTTTACACTCCTTTTTATTGCTAGTGGTGTTACCTAATTAATTGATCAATATGATAAGAAGAATACCATCCTCTCTGCTCTTGACAGAAGGAAAAAACTGAAATTATTTTCAATTACAATTTGTTTTTTTTTATTTCTGCATATTAAAATTTCAGAACGGATAATAAAAATCCTAACATTTATTCTTTGATTGGCAAGACTTTTTTTATACGTTTGAAATATTTTATGTAAACTTGATAAGTTCTTTAATCCCACCAGTTTCACTCAAGCCATTAATATAACAACTCTGATTAAAATTCTCTTCTTAGATTAATTTTCAACTACTACCCTATGGGTTTTAGTACTTTCCAAGCTATTTTCTCTTACCATTCATTTCACGCCCATAATTTGTTTTCACAACCATAGCAAAATGTACTGTGAAATATTTTTCTATGCATCATATTAATAACCTTCAGTTAAAATGACCTAAAGAAAACTCATATTCATCAAACTAAATTTATACTAGTCGATTCCTTATCATAACAAATTTTGTCAGACAAGAAAATAATAAGCATTATCAAATCAAAATTGTTACCTTTCACACTTGAATGGCAAAATCAATTGAAATTAAAAAATTCTTTGTTTAACCCTCTTAGTTATATAGTTATATCAGCATTTGCTTCTCGGGCAAAGAGTGCCACGGCCGATATATCGGCTCTGGCATAGAACAAAATATGCAATAACTTTTTATTGTTATTAAATAATTTAATATTTCATTTAAATAAAAATTATATAATTATGAAGAATACTATTTTTTACAATTCCTGAAAAAATTAGCTTATTATCTTAAGAAATAATTTTGCTGTGATGGTATTCCTAAGTTAATACAAAATTCACAAAATGCCCGTGGCACTTCTGGCTATACCCACTGAAATTTGCATGGTACTAAGAGGGTTAATACGATAGATCAAGGTAAATTTATTCTTGCATTACTAATTTCTTTGTAGGTTTCAACTTACAATGAAACTGTGTATTTCAAGTTTAGATTTATATGCTAATTAGAAAAGTTTATTTTGATTTACATAACTAAAATATGAAAATTTTCCCTTGAATGGTAGTGTATTTTTCCTCTAACTTCCCTACATCAGAGTTCCCAAACTTTGTAAAATTACTGAACCCTAATGTTCATATTTTTTCCAGGAATCCTAACAAAGAGATGGTTAGAAAAATACTAAATAAACTTTATATTCATGGTAATTATATACTTACATAGTTTATGTACATATATTGCAGCTTACAAATAATAATTAATAATAATTAATGCTAAAACCCGATAAAGTTGTCTTTAAGAAGTGGTGTATACAAACTGACGTGTGATGATTGTGGAGCGGTCTACATCGGCCAAACGGGGAGGAGTTTTGACAAGAGGATTAAGGAACATAAACGATACTTCTGTTTAAATAACTTGGATTCCCAATTTGCAAAACATCTGTTAAACCTCAACCATCATAGTTCCTTCAACCCTAAATTCCTCCATTTTGAAAGTAAAGGTCGTAAATTGTATGCCCTCGAACAGCTAGAGATAATTATTTGTAAAGACTCGCCCCTCTTAAATGAATACCTTTTCCACAATCATTCTCCTCTATTTAACTTACCAAAAATTTTGTAAATTAATTTGTATCTACATGGTTGCCTTGGCCCGTTTACCAAGTTTTTGTAATTTTTGTAACAGTTTGCTACTATGTTGCTTTCGCCTTCCTTTCCTAACCCTTCTTTTCCCAACCGCTCATCCAATTACCTTCCATTCGTTTTCGTTGTAACCCCTACTGTCTCCCTCTCCCCCCTCATTTTACCCTATATATATGGAACAATTTATATATTTTTTCACCTGATGATGCTACGATTGTAGTGAAACCAGTCGTGTTATATTAAAAGTTGTGGAAACTAAAATCTTTTGAAATAAATCTTAAAAGAATAAATATATAAAGATTTTAAGGAAAGTATTAATTACTTACCATTAAATAAATTAAAGAGGAACTTTTAACTTACCCCATAATTTCTCTTCAATAAATGTAAAATGTTAGTGTTTAAAACATATTTTTAACTAAATGGAGGGGCTGTGGAATTTTTTAAATTCCGAGTTCATTCTATTCTATTCAAGCTATCTCTATTCTAATGAATTTTAAAATGTAAATATAAAAAGTAATACACCAATTCCCATTGATTGAAATTTACGCTAAAGAGATAATATTTATTTGCCGTTTTGATGGGCACTCAGTTCCATTGGCAAATGTCAGAAGAGTTCATTTACCAACGAACAGATATTACGAAAATGAAAGTGTAAGGAAGATACAAAGAAAAATTAAGAGAAAATACATACGTGATATAGACGTTCTTACGAATAGTAATGTAGATAATCATTCATATTAATGGAAATGCTTCCTGTACATATGTGCCCGAACTAATAAAACATACTTTGTTTATACTTGTTGCTATGAATATCAATAGTTTGTTTATAGTTGTAGCTACTATAAAAGTTCTGGAAAGGTATATTACAGTAATAATATATATTTAGGTAAACATATAATGTAACCAAGTTATATAAACAATAACGTCCCAATCTCTGATTGGCTGGCCAGTCAACCAATAAAAACCGGCCAAAAAGTTCACCAATGATTACGGTAATATAATATAAAATGATAAAGCTGAAAAGCTGCAAACACCTCAATGGATCTCTCTGGGGTAAAATTTTCCGGAGGTAAAATAGTCCCCCAATCAGATCTCCGGGTGGGGACTATCCTAGAGGATGCACAGAGGAAATGTAGCATTAATAAGAAGAAAACAAGTAGTGAGAAATTAAGAATAGGCACATGGAATGTTAGGACTATGAATTCATGGGGAAACTAGAGAACTTAAAAAGGGAAATGAGTAGGAACAATGTATGATAGTAGGTCGTAGTGAAGTTTGGTGGTAAGGAGAAGGCAAGATAAATTCAGATGAATTTAAGATTATTTACTCAGGAGGAGAGAAAAGAAAGAGTGGGGATTATGATGAGAAGAGAGATAGCTGAAAGAATTAGCAAGGTAGTGACAGTTAATGATAGATTAATAGCCGTAAAACTTCAGATGGAGTCAGTGGAAATGCTTATAATTCAAGTGTATATGCCAACAACTAATGCTGGTGACGACGAAGTAAATGAAATGTACGAACAGATTACGGAGATATTGGAGGGGGAGGGAAAAGGAAGGACCACCACCATAGTAATGGGAGACTGGAACAGTGTAGTCGGAGAGGGACATGAAGATAACATAGCGGGAAAATATGGACTATGGAAGAGAAATTAAAGAGAGAAGAAACTTGTGGAATTCTGCCATAGAAATAGATTGATTGTGACTAATACATGGTTTAAGCATCACCAGCGGAGACTTTAAACATGGAGAAGCCCAGGAGACCAGAGACGATACCAGATAGATTACATACTAGTCAATGAAAGATTTAGAAATAGTATTAAAAATATGAAAACACTACCAGGGGCAGATATCAATTCCGACCACAACATTTTGGTGGCAAATACACAATGTAGACTGAAGAGTGTTAAGAGAAGCATAATAGTTAACAAGAAATGGAACTTAGAGGAATTCTTTAAGAACAAGGTGGCTATCATGACTGAGCTGGAGGAAAGCTTGGGGGAAAGCAGAAGAAAATAGGAATAATGTAGATGAGGAGTGGACTCTGGACTACCCGAGCTAATAAATATTTCCCACTACCCCTTGCAGAAACATTATTTTTGAGATGCGCTTTTTTCATAGAAAGGTTAGTTTTCCTGTGAACGCAGTAGTATGAGCATCAAGAGTTATCACGTTAGCATTGAGAAATTTCAGTGTAATTTTTCTATTTGTTTTTCTGAAAAATCTTTGATAGATTTCAGTCCCTCTAATAGAGAATATTATGAAATGGCTTCTACAAGTAAATGGTCAAAGATTTCAGACAAAGATAATCCTGATATTTTAGAAGAAAGTGATGGAGATTTCAATGACGATAGCAATGATGTGCACATAATTACTAATGTCAGCAATAGTGAATCTGATGCAGAAACTTTGGTTGAAAAAGATATTAAAATTTTGATTTAGCAAATTAATTGTTAATAATAAATTATTTCACGCATTTCAATACATTACTGTAAATTGATTGAATAATTTGTGGGATACCTAAACTGTTTGTGTGTAAGCGAATGCATCATATTTAGGACTTTTGTTTTTAAACAATTCCACAGTTTTATTCTCACTTTATATCCTTTTTTATAATTCAAATCTCTATTTTTCCTCAATATCAAATAGCATAAGGACTACTGCTTTGTAATTGATTCATCTGAAAACATTAAGAACATTTCAGTACCGACAGCCCAACTGGAATGCACTTCTGGTCTCCCGGCCAAATGTTTAAAGATGTTACGGCAGGAAACATAACCAGTAAAAGAAACAAGAAACCCTGGGTAACAGCAGACATGCTGCAAAAAATGGAAGAGGAGAAAGTGGAAGAACATAAACACCAAAGAAAGCCAAAGAAAGTACGAGTTAAACAATGCTTAAAGAAAGGAAACAGATAAAGCCAGAAAACAGTGGATAAATTAGAAATGCGATGAAATTGTAGAGTGTGAAAGAATTTTAGAACAGACCTCATGTATAGCAAATCAGGGAATCTATTCAAGAAAAAGGCAAGAAAGATAGGACAGAGAATCATGAACAAAAGTGGTAAAATAGTCTCAGAGCCAGACAATGTCAAGTGTCTGGAAAGAATGCATTGAGGTGCTGTATGAAAAAAGGCAAGCCAGAGAATATTGAATTTGATGAAAAAGAGGATGTGGAAAAAGACCAGCTAGGACCAAGTATTCCCGAATCTGGAGTTAAAAGAGCAATTGATGACATGAAAAGAAGGAAGGCTGTTGAGAGTGATGATATACCAGTGGACATTCTTAAGGTTTTGGGGTTAAAAGCAATTAAGAAACAAAATTCTTTAACCAAGAATATGATACTGGCATATGGCCTGAAGATTTTTTAGATGTTGTTATGGTACCACTGGAGAAAAAGAACAATGTAAAAAGTTGTAAGGATTACAGAACTATTAGTTTAATTTCTCATACAGCTAAAGTTCTAACCATAACAATAACCAAAAGAATTGAAGGTAAAATATAAAAGGAGCTGCAAGATAATCAGTTTGGGTTTAGAAGAGTAAGAGAAACAAGAGATGCTATAGGATGTATGAGGATGATGATAGAAAGTGCTAGAAGTCAATAATGATATGTACTTTTGTTTTGTAGATTGGGAGAAAGCTTTTGACGGAGTGAAATGGGATAAAATGTTGGGTATTTTAAATGAGATAGGGATAGATTAGAAAGATAAAAGATTGCTTAAAAACCTTTACAAAGATAAAAAGATTTGATTCAGGCTTGAAAGAGATGAAATAGAAAGGCAGGTATGTCCTATTTCACCAGCAATATTTAATAGTTATGCAGAAACAATAACAGAAGAAGCATTAATGGAAGAGAAAGGATTTAAGAAAGGAGGTGAAAGTATTACTACCATTAAATACGCTGATGATCAGGGATTAATAGCAGAAAATGAGAAAGAACTTCAGAGGATGACTGACTGACTAGTGGAGGTTGACAACATATGGAATGAAGATCAATGCCAGAAAAAAATGAAAGTCATGGTTTCAAAGGAACATAAAGAATTACATATAATGGTGAATGGCCAAAAACTGGAACAAGTAAGTAGTTTCAAATACCATGGCAGTACCTTAGCGCAGGATGGAAGTAGAATACAGGACATCAGAAGTAGGATTGCAATGGCAAAAGCAACATTTAATGAGGAGCTTCTCATAAGCAAGAAAATAAATTTAGAAACAAGGAAGAAATTAGCAAAATGCTACATATAGTTCTTTATGGTGTAGAGATGTGGATGGTAAGGAGAAAGGAGGAAAAATATTTAGTTTTGAGATGTGGGTATGGAGGAGGATGATGAAAGTAAAATGGACAGAGTAAGAGAAACGTAGAAGTATTATAAATGGTTGAAGAAGAAAGGATGCTAAAAAAACAATTAGGAAAAGAAAAACAAATTGATTGGGCACATATTGAGAACACAGTGTTTACAAAGGATGATCTTACAATTGGAAGGAAAAATTAGCAGAAGAAGAGGAAAAGGGAGAAAAAGAATAGGAATATTAGAGAATTTAAAACAGGAATATACTACTTATTGAGGTATATAAGAGGCTTCTGGGGAGAGAGAGAAATGGAGGCAGCGATTTAGCTGAAACCTGTCTTTGGACAGCAGCATGATGATGATGATAATTGTTACAAGAATTCGAAAAATATTAGAAAAGGAAATTATAAATACAAACTCAACAAGATGATCCAAACAGAACTTATGATGCCTACTTTCCATTTAATCATTTATTTAATACTAATATTGGCTTTAATAACTTTAAAATCACCATGGATGAGTTGCTATTTGTGTTCCCAAATTTCATAATTTAGCATTATAAAATGTTACAAATACATTCGAACGGAATATTAAATTGATCATGCGTATTTGTGTGGCAAAAACAACGCGTGTACGTATTAGAATACACTGAATCTTAGTCCAACAATAGCTGCTGCTATGGCAACATTCTCATAATGAGTGATAAAAACTGCAAAATCATCAGTATTTACACAAAATTCTAAGAAATACAATTGATAAGCAAAATTCTACAATAAAAATTAGAATCTTCATTCCTTTCCTAAGAGAACAGTACAAAACTTGCTTCAAAATTACAATTCTAAGTTATTTTAATGTGCAAGAGAAAATTACTGAATGATGGATTTCAGATTTCCCATGTAAATGAAATGATTGATTGATTTGGTCTTTATTTAGGGCGAGACTAAGAGTAAGAAGTCCTATCATCCACCTAACCCCTCATCATGAAACATATACAATAATACATAGAACATTATGCAAATACAAGTAATAATAAAAATACAAGCATTGGAAAAGAAAAGATGTAATTTTGTGGGAAAAAATAGGACTGCTGAATAATGAAATCCATGTAAAAACCAACTACAGGAAAACACCCACACAAGAAGGGGGTGAGAAAAACCTGTGAAACCTACTTAGATTAACTAAAGACATCAATAAATGAAATTTAGAACAAAAGGTAAATACATGAAAAGCATAAAGCTATACATCAGGGAAAATTTGGCACAATACGAATAGATCATTGATGGAATGAACATAAAAATGACAAAATGAATATATATTAACATTGTTATGGCTAAACAAGATAGAGGAGAAAAAAAAACAAATTAATAAAATAAAATAACAAATAAATGAATAAAATAAAATAAAGTGTAAATCAAGCACAATAAGTATTGTTTTGTCAAAATCAAGATTAAGAGACATTGAAGCATTAAGTGTGTTTAACTGTTCCTTTGAAAGGATAAGAGAGATTGATATCAGTGTTGTTTGAATGATGAGAGCTAGTGGAAATTTTTTATTGTTTGGGGAAGTTCGTTCCATAGTCTGCAAGCGGTTAAAATGAAGGGCTTGTTGAAAATTACTGTTCTGTGTGAGGAATAAGGTGTTTATGGCTCCCTCTGGTATTACGGTAATGTACAGTGTCTATACTCCTGAATTCTGTGGAAAGATAGTGTGGATTGTTAGAAGTAAGTAATTGGTATAGTAAGGAAAGCAAGTGGAGGCATCTTCGGGACTCCAAATTTAACCAGTTTAGTTTCATGAGTGAATCCAAAATGTGATCTGATTTCTTCAGATTAAAAATATATCTAATGCATGTTTTATATGTTCTCTGAATCTTTAACAACAACTCTTGAGATAAATCTTGGTACACTACATCAACATAGTCAAAATGCAGAATAATGAGTGAAGTTACCAGATGCTTCTTTAGAGAAACCAGAGTACTGCTGCTTAAATCTCTAAGCAAGTGAAGAGATGAGTTAACTGTTTTACACACATTTATAACATGTGGGGACCAAGAGAGCAATCCTAGATTTTTTACCAGTTTACAATAAGGTATAATTGAATTTGCTATGTTGATCGATATTCTTTGGGATTGATTAATAGCGGCTAATATCTTACGGTAACCAATTAAGATAGCCTGTGACTTTTCTGGATTGATACTAAGAAAATTTTTATTGCTCCAGTTCACTAGCATTTCTAAGTCCTTGTTAATATTCTTTAGGATTCTCACGAGATCGTTTGTGATAGAACTTGAATATATTTGCAAGTCATCTGCATAATGGTGATTGCAGTATTTATGTACAAAGAAAATAGTAGGGGACCCAAAATTGAGCCCTGTGAGATGCCTCTCCCATTAATAAGCCTATCAGAGGAAGAATTAATGGAAATCACTTGTTGGGAATGATCGCAAGAAATTCATTGCGAGCAGTTTTGGCAGCAGAACATCTTTGTCCATTGCACAGCAAATGTCATCGGTTATTTCTACAAGAGTAGTGATGGTGCTGTGAGATTTATGAAAGCCAGCTTGAAAGGGATCTAACAATTCATGTTCTAATTTTTCTAAGGCTTTTGATAAGGTAGGCAAAAAGCTAATTGGGTGAAAATTGTTGATTTCAGTCAATTTCCATTTCTTTGGTAATGGCCTTATGAGAACGCGTTTCCATTGCACTGGAAATTCATCTTGAGATAGGGAGCAGTTAAATATATTAGTTATTATTGGTAGAATAATATGTATCAATTTCTTGATGAAGATAGCAGGAATGCCATCTGACCTTTGTGCTTTAGATTTAATTTTTCGAAATGCATGGAACACTTTGAATTCAAGGGTGTAGAGAATTTAGCATTTAACGAGTCTAATGATATGTATGGAGGCAGTTTAAATTCATTTTGTTTGCCAATACCAATTGACCTAAGTTTTTTTCCAAATAATCGAAGATGATTCGTTCGGACTAGCTATTGAATGAATAAATCTAATTTTTGCATTTCTGATTATCTGTTTCATTTTGTTTCGAATGCGCTTATATTTGTTGAAAATATTATTGTTTTTAGTTCTTTTGAACAAACAAAAAACCAAATCACGATGCGCCATCATTCTTTTAATTTTGTCATTAAGCCAGGGCGAGGTTTGGAAATGCGAATGGTTTTTTCAGGTGCAAACTGGTCAAGTAACTGAATTAATCAAGTGTTTAAGACTTCAACTTTTTTATCAATATCATCGATAAATTCAATGGTATACCACGGATGAGTAGAGGCTTCATTCATTAATTTTGTATCTCGGTGACGCATAAATGTTTGTTTGAATTTGGGAAGAATAGTTCCTGGAATCGAACCCGGGGCTTCAATCTTCACAACAAAAACTACCCTAGGGAGCTTGGTCCATATAGCAAGTTTAATGAAAATTGGTTTATTGGTTCAAAAGTTAATAGGGGGGACGGACAGACAGACACAATGACAAAGCTATATGCTTATTTCCATTCTGAAAAGTATTATAAAAAAAGATCAAACAGACTTCTGCAGATTTATTTTAAATTTTAACTTTTTGTGTATTTTTTAATTAATTTATAATAATATTAATTTTCTTAATGTGTAATGATATTCTTTTGTATCTCAAGGAAAGCTGTTTTTTGCTCAAATTTTGTTAGTTTTTTAAATAGAATAACATGGATTTAATGGTACACTATAATAAATAAAAGTAATAATTTCTAAATAAACAATTTGTTTTTTTAGTACTTTAAAAATACCAATGACCGCTCTTCAATAACATTTTTTTCTAGGCAACTGAATTCTCTGGGTACCTTGGGTCTTAGTGAGGTTTCACTGTATATAACTCGGCTTGGTAGGATCCGATTTAAATAGATGTCATTAAACATCGAATTTGTAAAAAAATTCAAAATCGACGAAAATGAATTCTCATTGATAAGTGTCACTTTTTCACTACTAAATTTTCTGTGAAATTATTCATCAGAATTTTTAAATTTGCTTTATCACACTCAAGTTGAATATATTTTAGCACCAAATGTCCAAAACAAAAGAGAAAATCGGCATTTGTCATACCACACAGCCACATCTCATTTGGTATGCCATACACATAGTATTACTAGAAAATAACCGGGCTGACTCAAAATGTGAAACTGTGCATAAATATAACCATGTGGTTTGTCAAGAAAACATCAGAATTGGAACTGGCAAAAAGCCAGCTAACAACATCCCAGTGCCTTTGAATGGTGATAATAACCTACCTGTTCGTAAATTTCCTTTGCCCTCCAAAGGATATTACTGTAAACCCTATCAATACTATTTCTGACCTTAATTCTTCCATGAATATTGCAATCTCTAAATTTAATCCCACTACTTCTGTTTCCAACATTTTGCCTGCCCCCAACGAGGGTCGAGGGTGGTTTTACATTAGTGCAATATAAAAGGAAGTTAAAGTCCAAAAATAGTCGGTCTGTGCTTGGTTTAAGCTCAGCTCAAACTGAGTTTTCCAGCACGCCAAGAAGAGTTTGGATCCATTTAAGCTGTGTTAGTAAAGGAACTACTCCTGAAGCCATTTTAAAATATCTTGTTTCAAAGTTCAATGGTTATAAGTTCACATGTGATAAATTATCAGAATCCTCTAACTGCGCCACTTTTAAGGTAAGTGCAGACTACAGGTTACTTAGGGAGTTAAATAATGGAGGGAATTGGCCCAATGGTGTTTGTGTGATACGATTTAACATTAAAAAATCAGGCTTTGTCCCCAAAAAATCACAAGAATCGTGAACAAATGTCAGTGTCCCCCTACCCCTCTCTCCTGTTGCCACTCAGTCAATGGCTGTCGGTACATCCAATGAATTTGTTCCAGCCATCCCTACTGTTGTGGATCCTGTATCCCCAGCAGAAATTGTTCCTGCTCATTCTATTGAACCTGCTGCTGCTGCCCGTCCTCTAATACCCCTGCTGATGGTTCGACTGGCATAGCCACTAGAGCTAGAACTGGAATCAGGAAACCCAAACTAAGCTGACTAGTTAATGGTGATATTAAACTTAAGTTCTTTTACAGTAATGTACAATCAGTTAGAGACAAGGGCTATGTCCTCAAAGTTTTACTTCAAGATTTGGACTCGGATATTTTGCTCATGACTGAACACTGGTTATCTTCTGCAGAAATATCTGTTTTTAATATTACTGGTTTTAATCTAATTTCTTCCTTTTGTCATGGAAATGTTAAGCATGGTGGTGTTGCTATATACTCTAGACATGACATTAAGATAACATGCATTGATTATAACAAATGCTTAGATCAAGTATTAGAATGCTGTATGGGAATCCTTAAGTGGAATAATTATACTTTTGCCATCTGTTGTATCTACCGTTCCCCAAGTGGAAATTTGAGTGATTTCTTTGCATCCCTTCATGATGCTATTATGTTCTTGATGCACACATAAGTGGATGGCATGATATTATTTGGTGATTTTAATATTAATCTTTTAAAGGACTCTCCTGAATCTTTTGACTTTATTAATCTTTTAAGCACTTTTGACCTCCAAGTTATTAACAAAGGGCCCACAAGGTTAACTTTCCTAACTTCTACATTAATTGATTTGATCATATCAGATGTCCCTAATTAAATACTAATTTTTCTCATCAAACACTGTACACTGGCCTTTCCGATCATTTAGCTCTGAATTTAATTTTTAGCTATCCTAATGTACCTATCCGTTCTAATCTTGTTATGGTCTCTAAACGTATTTTTGACTTACATTCAATTCAAAATTTTTGTACTTTGTTATCCCATGAAACCTGGTCTGATTTTGCCAGTTCCCGTGATGTTGACCATAAATTTAATGTCTTTATGAATACTTTTATTATGTATTTTAATGCAGCTTTCCCTATTAAAAGAATTGAGACTAAATACTTCGAATCTAAATAGTAAATATTATTCTGATGAACTTGTTGTCATGAGTCGATCACTTCATTATCGTAAACTTGCCAATGAAAATTTCATCAAATATTCTAATAATGTAATTAAATCATCTTCAAATAGTAATGCTAAAGTTCATTGTCATGGTCAGAATACCATAATTTCTGTGATTATTCCATCTCTGACCCTGATGAAATTGCAAACAATTTTAACTTACAGTTTGGCATTACCCACAAATTAATTTGGTTGAACCGAATCAATTTTTACCAACCCCCTTTTCTCAGTCACTTTTTCTATTACCTACAGATCCTCAGGAAATTATGAGTATTGTTCATTTTTTTGCTAATTCTTGGTCCTGTGGTATTGACGATATACCTATACCAATTGTCAAAGCAGCTGTAAAATATATTGCACTCCCCTTAGGTAATATAATTAATTTATCTTTCTGTGAAGGTTGCTTCCCTTCCAACCTTAAATTTGCTTGCATTATCCCTATTCCAAAAAAGGTTCATTATCTAATTCTGATAATTACCGACCTATTTCAGTACTTTGTTTTTTCCAAGATCTTTGAGAAAGTCTTTTATAACAGAGTGATTGATTATTTAGAATCATTCCATCTATTGGATGAATCCCAACATGGATTCAGAAAGGCTAGATAAACTACACCACCCTCCTTTCAATTTATTAATAATATTTACCAGGTTTTAAATGCAAAACTACATACCCTTGGGATTTTTTATGATTTAAGCAAGGCATTTGATAGTATTGACCACAAGATTTTGTATTTGAAGCTACATTAGGCATAAATGGAAATGCACAACGTTGGATAACTTCTTTTTTATCTGATCGACGACAAATTGTTAGATATTCCTATCAATCACCTAATGGCCCAAAAATTGCTACATCTAAACCACTAAATGTTGAGTGTGGTCCCCCAAGGTTCTATTTTGGGCCCTTTACTTTTTTAATTTTTATTAACCCTCCAGCTGAGTATCCCGTGATTTCCACGGGTAGCTCGCCTGTCTATAATTTGCATATCCTGCAATTTCCATGGGGTAGCCTCTATTTTGCTGCCTACTGCTGCAGATCCCGCTTTTTCACCGTGCAATGCTACTACTCATTTGGATATATTTCTTCTTTGATTTAGTTCTAGTTTTTCATCAATAGATGGCACTTGTGATCCCTTTCAGTGATTTGAATGAAGTTGCAGTTTTGCACTTGATCTGTATCTCACGCGTGTTTGTGTGTTTTGTGCCACAAGTTGAAATACTTTCTGAAAAATACTGCTGTGTTTTTTCATAGACCTTGTTATTATTATTTTAATATTGCAGGCACAGTTGAACTGATGAGTTACTTTTGTATTATTATCATTTTGCTTAATTCGTAATGTTTTTCATACATTGAAATATTTCAAGATTTTTATACCATTTACAAAATATTTGCAGGCTCTTTATGTTTATTTACATAATTTTTGTTCTTATGGTACTATATCAATTATATTACACCCATATAATGGCAACGGAACCTGATTCTGACGAATATTACATTCCGGAAATGAACTTAGATGATTCAGATACAGAATCTGTTGATCTTAAAGTGGGGAGAGCTCAAGTGAAGGAGCACCTGACAAGCATGGATGACGATGATGAAAATAAGAATGACAAAGAAGAAGAAGGTTCTACTAGGACATGGTATAAATTAAATATGCAGAACATTCCGCCAAGATTTTCCTTCAAAACGAAACCAGGTATCACTGTAAATATGAATCCTGATGCCAAACCATTACATTATTTTGAACTTTTCTTTGACGAAGCATTACTTCAAACCATTGTTAGGGAAACAAATGCATATGCTGATCGATGTATAAAGAACAGTGTAAATAAAAAAAGCTCATGACAGAAGAAATGGACACCAACCTCTGAGAAAGAGATGAGACTGTTTTTTGCAATAATGATGTTACAAGGCATCATCAAAATGCTGCGCCAGGAATGGTCTTGGTCAAAACGTAAAATTCTCCATATTCCAATATTTTCTGAACTGATGACAATTGATAAGTATATTTTAATCCATAGATGCATTCATTTTTCTAATAATGATATGTTCAACCAAGACAAACATCTAAATCCAAAGCTCAGGAAGTTTTATGAATTGATGGAGCATTTACGAGGACGATTTCATGATTTATACGTTCCTGAACAGACTCTTAGTTTGGATGCGAGTTTGGTGCTCTACAAAGGTCGCTTGGGTTGGAAAATGTTCAATGCTAAGAAGAGGGCTGAAATTTTTTGTGCTTTGCGAAACAGAAACTGGTTACATTTGGGATTTTCTCTTATATACCGGAAAAAGTACAGTATACAATGAAAAGTATGATGCTTTACCAGTTAGCACTAAAAGTGTTCTTCACCTGATGGACCGTTTTTTGGGTCAAGGTTACTGTGTTACAGTAGATAATTGGTACATGTCACCAGATCTTGCAGACTTACTTGTAAAAGAGAAGACAGATATTTTTGGTAACAGTAAAACTCCCAGAGGAGTTTAGAAAAGATAGCTGAAAAAGAGCGAAATTCAGGCTTTTTGATGAGGAAAAGTTATGGTGTTGAAATGGCAAGATAAGAAAACAGTCTGTCTTATGAGTACTATACATGATGCCAGAACAAGAGTGGTGAAGTCAAGAAAGGGGACAAGTGTAGTGATTACAATAACACTATGGGTGGAGTTGACCATTGTGATCAAGAGCTCTCTTATTACCCAACAGCTAGGAAGCAACAGAAAAAATATAAGAAGATATTTAGGTATTTCATTGACCAGGCAGTGTGGAATTCATATGTTTATACAATAAAGGTTCCTCCAAAAAGAGTATTGATCTTCTAGAATATAGGCTACAGCTTATTGAACAATCTATTGAGGAATACGCAGATCCTAATTTCAAGTCCTCAAGAGGGAGACCAAGTATCACACCCTCACCTCTTAGACTTACCGGCCGCCATTTTACGAGTCATATACCATCTAACCCTATCAAAAAGGAGCCAAGATGACAATGTGCAGTGTACTGTTCCAAAAGAAGTGAAAATGGAAAGCGCAAGAAGAAAGAAACAAGAATTTGGAGTGAAGACTGTGAAGTGGGACTCCGCCTGGAGCCTTGTTTTAAAATTTATCATACTCAAAAGGATTTTTGAAGTTATTCAATGCTTTTTTATTGCATACATTGTAAATTTTACAAAGAAAATGTTCAAAATAATGTATGTGTGTGCGCGTGAGCGCGTGTGTGCGTGCGTGTGTGCGCGTGTGTGTGAGTGTCTGTGTGCGTGTCTGTGTGCGTGTGCGCGTGCGCCTGGGTGTGTGTGTGTGTTGGTTTTCTAAAAGTTTTGTTTACAGAAAACCAATTTTGGAAATGGTCAATTTTAGATATATGCAACATGCATTACAACTATTTTATATTGTAACGTTAATAATGCTCCAATAACAAAAATTGTAATTATTTTCTACTTCTGAAGATATCTCAAAAATAAAAATATACTGAAAAAAATACATTTTTTTAATACCAAAATGATTAAAAACTTACGCAGCTGGAGGGTTAATGACCTTCCAAATAATATTAGGAATAGTAAACCAGTCTTATATACTGATGATACCTCTTCCCTGATCCAATCAAAAAATCTGACTGATTTATTAGAGCACTCTAATTCATCAACCAAAGCAATGTACCAATGGTGTCTTTCGAATTATCTTACTGTAAACAAGAATAAAAGTCTATTTGCAAATTCACACTAAAAATGCACCTCCAATATCAAGTCCTTATATTAAAATGAATGGTTCCAGTATTGTACGTTCTCCACATGCAAAATTTCTGGGCTTACACCTAAGTGAAGATCTTGACTGGTCTGAGCATATCAGCACAATTCTGAACAAAGTAGCAACGGGCATCTTTATGCTTCATAAATTAACTCCTCTTGTTTCTATTGCCATACTGAAACTATTATATTATGCCAAAATACGCTCCTACTTATATGGTATTATCTTTTAGAGCAATGCCACCTATGCTAGTAAAGCTTTTGCATTACAAAAACAAGCAATTAAAACCATGTGTCATGTTCCTTACATAACTCATGGTAAACCATTTTTCCAGGCCCTTGGCATACTCACCCTTCCCTCCATCTATATTCTTAACTGTGCAACATTTGTCAAAACTTATCCAGAACTGTTTTCCACTAACCAAGATTTTCATTTCCATGATAGACATCATAAAACTGACATTCACATTAATGATTATCGCTTGACCCTTGGTCAAAAAGGTCCCCACCATACTGTTTCTGTAGTGGATAATTAACTTCCTCCTAGGATAAAGAATTCATGCTCTATGTCTGTATTCAAAAAACATCTTATAAGTCTGCTAACAATCAAAGCTTATTGTTCTTTAAACGATTATACTTATGACTATATGTAATTATTTTAACTACCTTTTTTTCCTAACTTCTCTGTCTATATTCACCCTAAGAGCAAATAAATATTATTATTATTACAGGTTCTCCTTTACTCGGGGGCTAGTCACAGAGATGCACCCCCCTCCCTTTGCTACTGTACAATTTTCCAGACAAATGTAATGTTAGGAATGTGATGGAAACCCAAGCATACTATACTAGCATTTTAATTCGGTATATATTATAACATTATTATTGTTCATAAACAGAAACGTTGATTTTAGGTCCATGAGTTTGCGCCCCTTCAGCCCTGTGCTCAGGAGTAACTGCTCCCCTCTGCTCCTCCCCCACTACGCCGCCGGCGATACCCTTTCTAAGATCCCTTATGTCTTAAGGATCTATGCTGAGCTTACACTGGTGCAGGATAAAACATTATGATCGGTTTATTGAACTGTCTTTAATCTCGACCACATTCCATAATCCCTACATGCCTTTGGTCGCTTACATGATATGATGTCTCCATACTCAATTTACTCAAAAATCTTATGACTTCTGCTGACAACCTCCAAGATGCTAAAAGAAAGATTTTCTCAAACTGAATTAATACTGATCACCAAATATCCCTATAGCAGGTCTTAAAAGTATAACTAAATCCTACTCCTTGCTTGACAAAATCCATGCGCCCATAACTCATTTCGTGGTTGGTTAGGTTAAAAATTTACTACTATGAGTAAATTTATGAAGCCCTGGCCATATAGTATTTTCAAAAACAGTTATAAAATTTCTATTTTTGGTAAAATTGTTCATAGTCTGTGCTTTTTTGTACACTCATCATCGTTTGTCACCCAGCAAGATAAGATTTTTCTTCAAAATATTCATATATGTATTTAGTTGTGCATTATATTAACATCACATTAATTTTGTTATTGATGGTCACGATTTCTTGAATAAGAGGTGCAATTTAACAAGTAAAATTTACTTCTGATTTATTCCACAAAATTAGCTGTTCCGAGTGGTGAGCAAAGCCAACAATACATTCACCCAAGTTTAGAGAGCAACAAAAAATCCAGCATGCGAGAAATCTTATTTTAATATATCAAGTTTCAGTTAAATGTAATTGGAAGAATCCAATTTCAATAATTATTATTGATAAAAGTCGATAAAAAATATTAAAATAAGCATTGATATTCATCCTCGATTATCAGGAAAAATAAATTATATTAGTGGTTGCTTTTTAAGAAATATACACATCAAAAACTCCCAAGCATAATAAAATGTATTAAAATAAATGTCGATATTCGTCGCAGATTTTTTGGAAAAATAAATATAGATTTTAATCATCAAATTTTAAGAAGAAAAAACATCGAAAACTATCAAGCCTACCTATAATTTCCCAACCTCTGGGAACCTAACCCATTTTTTTCATAAATCATTACATTCATGCAGCATGTTTTCTCGCAGTATGGCTGTTTCAAAAACATTACTACCCCATTGCATGAGGGTCTACTTTATATATTTGAAGAAAAATATATTTTTCAAATGTAATAGACTATGGTGCTCATTTTGAGCAGCATCTATGAAAATTTTAAAATTGGTCATAATCTAAACCAAGTGCTGATTTCAAGGAATGATTTTTAAAAAATCATGTAATACAAGAATACTTTTATCGCACATAAATGTAAATAATAATCAAAAAGCACAAAATTAGTGTAAGAACAAAATACCATATAGACAAAAGAATATTATTTATCCATTATCTATAAAGATTCATGTGTTGGTAACATTATCATTCTCTGATGGGGAAGATAACAAATCAGTCTAATAATAATGATTTGCGAATAATTTGGCAGAAATTTTGGCAAAAAACATAAGACCCTGGATATGTATTTCTGAAATCAGCTTATACTTTACTCAATAATTAGTGTTTTGCATTATTTCTCTTACCATAATTTTCTAATTAATTCTTATTTGATTTGCAAGTGTTCCAAAGAAAATTACCCTTTCTTTCCCAAGAATATTCATCATTGAAATAGTCCAATTTTCACTATTTATAATCTAATGTTGTTTTCTGTAACTTTTCTCCTCTCCACCATTCAATTACCTTCATTCAGTGAATGTGGTCATAAATATCTATGGCCAATGTGATACTGAAAGAATAAGAAAACAATACTGCTAATTAATAATTCTATATCTGAGCTGCAACTAAATCTATATTTTTAAAATATATCTCTCACATACAATCAGCCAACTTTGTCATAACTGTCAAAGTGCTGATTTTAAGATGATTTTTTTAAATCATGTAATATTACAATATTTTTAAGGCTCATAATGCATACACATAATAACCAAAAAGCTCAATATTAGTGATAAGAACAAAATACCATATAGACAAATTAATATTATTTACCCATTATCTATAAAGATTCATGTGATGGTAACATTACCATGTTCTGATAAAGAAGTTAATATTTCAGTCTAATAATAACAGAGTTGTAAAAACTTATGCAGAAATTTGGCAAAAAAATTAGGATTCTTCACATGCACTTCTGACATCAGCTTATACTTTACTCTGCAATTAATTTTTTTGCTTTATTTCTCTTACCATTCTTCCCTAATTAATTCTTATTTGATTTGCAACAATGTTCCCAATTGAATTACCTTTTTCTTCCTGAGAATATTCATTCAATAGTCCTCAAATTTCTAAATGTGACAAATTTCAACATCATTAAAAAATATGACTTTTTGTAACTTCTCTTCCCTCATTATTCAGGCAATGTGTGGAAAAAACATATCCCCAATATGATAATGAAAGAACAAGAAAACAATATTGATAATTAATAATTGAAGAGTATATGCATATTTTGGCTTCATGGTAGTATTAAATAGCAAATATTGAATAAATCTACTGCTTTCATTGATAGATAAGTTATCTATATCTCAAATCCCTTATCGTGTCCTTATATCATCTTGAAATAATCATTTAAACCAGAGGTCTCCAACCCACAGCCTGCAGGCCAAATACTATGATGAATGGGTGATCAGTAAAATTTTATATAATTTCATATTTTTTCAGTATAATTATCATCTCAAAACCTTTCTAGTGGAGCTTTAACACCAGTAATTTATTTAGACTTGATTTTCACCAATATGAGACCAGAGGATCTCTTGGTAACATCTAATGTAAACACTCATTCAGCTCACCGAAGCTCTCATGACTTTCAATGCAGCCCTCTGAAGCATTCACATCTACAGATGTAGCCCGCCATGTAAAAAGGTTGGACTCCACTGATTTAAGTAGTTTTACCTTCCCATTTACTTTAATTTTTTATTTGAAATGTATAAAAGCTTAAATTTCAAAACTACAAAAATTGCTATAAAACATTGGTTTCATTATAAAATTAAAAAAGAAACAACACCTTTTCGATTCCTTACACATTGAAAAGAGATAGAAAATTATTCCTTAAACATAAAGACATACTGACTTTACAAGAATATTTTATAAATATTCTGGATAAAAGTTGGATCCAGGTTTTCAAGATATAAACTAAATGAGAAAGTCGTGTAAAATGGATGAATTGAAAATTTTCTTGGGAACACCATACCTAAGACATGCCACTAAAAAATCTTTAAATTGAAATCATTTAACTTTCAACTATCACTCCAAATGTATAATATATTACTTTAGTCAACCTGGTTGCAATATCCCTTACTCAAATAATTTTCATTTAACATTTTAATCGGAACTGCCCAGCCAAATCACACCTTACTTAATATGACTCCCAATGAAACAAGCACCAACCATAATGATGCTTACACAATTTCGAAACAGCAGCCCTAAACAATCTGAACCGGTATAATATTCGACTCCCATGAATATAATATTAATATATGCTTCTATAATTACCCCTAACACATTTAAAGATTTTGAAATCCCTCATAAAGACCTCAATGAAATAGCTCATAATAGAATACACAAATAATTACACAATCGAACATTACTTCGATATTTCTATGAAGTTATTGCTCACTTTGATATTCAATTGACAATCAAGATCTTATCGAAAATACGTCATCACTGAATTCATTCAACGATGTCTTTCAAAAACAAAGTTCATTTTCCAACAAAATCTTGTTTGTAGGCATATGCACTTCCGAGTTGGAGTAAATGCAGTGATTGCTTCATTCTTCGAAAATATTAATTTTTATTTAGAATTGAATAAATATACCAAAGACAGTCAAGTTATTCTTATAAATTATAATACAATAGAATCAAAGATCCTCCAATTACCGTTTACACTTTTTACTTTGCTGTTAAAAAGTGAACTATTTTATTAGCCGTCCCATAGTCATAGGAGTTTCCCATACAATTCATTCAGAATTTATAATATTCTCTTTGGAAAATAAATTACATTGGTATGGTCATTCCTCGTGATATAAATCGAGATCGTTTAGTACTGCACCTTGCACTTTTACATAACAATTTACAACTTTCCGTTTCAACAGTTGCCTTCGTGACCTTCAAGAGGAAAGAGAAAAACATACTGAATTAAACATTATTATGTGATAAGGAATATACATCAATACTCAACAACTCAAGTTTTGTTAATGCTAGTATTATAAGACCTTGTCCGAAGCCTACGTACGTTGAAATTTGGCGGCGAGTCACACAATTACCTTTCTTCCGGCATTAGTTTGGTAAAAAAAACTAATATTCACAAGTATAAACGTGATACAACTTCAGTGATTATCTTTAATTTTAATATGTCCTCGACTTTTCATCTCATAAAGTTCAATCTATTAGACAATTAATTAATTCCGTTTGTTATATCGGCGTCGGTCACGGGGTCACGGCGTGGGTCACGTGATGACGAGACCGCACTCGACCAATCGTCTTCTGCCGAAATGTAAAGGCGGTTTATTTGTATCTGTCGACGAGATTATAATTTTAAAATTAATCGTTTTCATTATAATGTTGAGTGAATGATTAACCTTCGAAATTGAATCACTTCCTCACACCTTCGCTTTATATCAGCTTAAAAACATATTTGCGTTTAAAGCATACTTACAAATATTGCATGTGCCTATCATCTTAATATAACATCGCATCTCATATGCAGCATAGCTGTCTTAAAGTGGGAGTCACATAGGCCTTGGTCCAGGGCCTCACTTTAGAGGGAGGCCTTAAAATTTGGTGAGAAACAAAACACTCAAAAGTGATGTTATGTTATGAACTATTATATATGAGGGCAGAAACAGAAAAAATAGCCTGTTTTGTTTTTTACATAGAAGTATTAATAAATATATAGTACGAAATTGTGAGTTTACTTTATACTTTTTCTTTATTTAGTATTTTAATTGGTTAAAAGTAAATAGACGGCGGTCAACCGTCATTAGCGCCCGAGATACCTCAAGTCCTCGGCTGTGCGAACCCTTCCTCGACGCCCAGCTACTATGAGTTTTAATTTCGTCCCGTTTGATTTTTGAGCTTGAAATATTAAAAATGTGACACTAAACTTTTGCAGCCCCCTTAAATGCTATAAAAATAATAAATTTTAAAGATCATTGGTCATGTTCAACTAACTTATTACCGTATTTATCCCAACCCTCCGTATGTTCCAGTTAATTTAATTAAATTAATATATTTCATGAATAATTTAACAGTATTACAATAAAGTAGCCAAAGGTTTTTTCAGTCATATTTTAGGTTCTTCAGTCTGCCTTCATCAAATTTTCATAGAAATCTTAACAGGTTAAATGTAAGTTAAATTTACATAAAAAATGCAATCGATTGGTTTTATATATGGACGATTTCGTTCATCAAAGGGGAAACCGAGGGACTCACAGTACAGATGCGGAAAGAAAATCTGCAGGAAGAGCATATCCATCGGAGAGGGGCCATATTTGCTGGGCGGAAGGTTGGAATAGATATTTTTCTATCAGTAGCGTTGGCGTGGATATTGAAGTATCCAACATCTGTTATTGTTAGGGAAACGAGACGTTGCCACGAGACAATCAGGTGACTAATATATTGTTTTAGGAAACTTTTGTCCGCGTGGTTGCAGAAGAATTTGTTTCAAATTGGATGTCCAGGACACATAGTTGTGATTGATGAGAGTGATTTTGCTGTCGTAAATATAACCGTGGGCGACTGACTAGGACTAAATGAGCTGTCAGAGTAATTGATAGGACGACACGCAACACATTCCTAAGCCTGGTTAAAACAGGAATTTGCAAACTCTGAAAAGTGTTCTTTTCCGATTCGTAGCCAAAGGATCTGTTCTCAAGACCGATACCTATTTGGCGAGGATACTCGGGGCTAAAAGACTTAGGATATCACCACCATAGAGTGAATCGCTCGAAGAATTTTGTGAAGAAGACACCAGAACTCATACTCAAAATATCGAGTTTTACTGGTCGGTGATAAAGAGGGATATAAACAGAAGGATAAGAAGAATGTCACCAGATTCTTTGGGAGCATATCTCATAGAATACATATGGATAAACAAGCATACTACGAAGGAAGGGCTATTTTACTCGTAATTTTCAAGAACGCATGGACCGCATATAACGAGTTACATGTACTAAAAATTGAATATTCGCAAAATTGCGTAACAGAGGTTATAACTCACGTGCAAGAGATGATCGATTTGCTGGCATTACACATTGAAGAAAAAATTGTTTCCTTAAGTGCCTACAAAGTTTTAATTTATCACAATATTCAGGGGGAAGAAATAAAATCATTGAAAGATGAAATATTTTATATATATATATATAAAACAACTTGTGACTATCTAAAAAAGGGGCTAAACCCTTAAATAAATTCAGAGGTATATAGAGTGGATGCTATTAAAACTTACGTCAGTTTGGAAAGAATACAAATTATGTGTAAAAATGTTATTGACTTGGAATTTCAAATTGATGAAAATTTATTATTAAATCAGTTTTCTTTGCTTAAAACACAATTTTAAAAGAGCTGAAAGAAATTAATGATGACTGGATTAATAGATCTTGTTACTGTTGGTGGTCATTGTTTTACTCGAAATTTGAATTTCAAGAGCAGACCTCGGAAATTGAAAAGTTTTTTAAAAATTCCCCTAAGCCCGGAGTGTGTGATATTGTGTGAGTGTTTGGTCCCTGCCGTGGAGTAATTTCCCCTAAACCGGTGTGTATTTTCGTACTTCTTTGTTAATTTTTATGGTTATAAAGTGGTTTCTCCGTTATCATTTTAAATGTAGCTTTTTGTTTGCCATTCCGGCACATAATGGAACTGTGGAAAGAATATTTTCACAAATAAATATTCAGTGGTCTGATGAACGGAATCGTCTGTATATAAACCAATCGATTGCATTTTGCTGTTTTTGAGTTAGAGCGCCCGCAAAAGTACTATCACATAGACATCATCAAGAAAATGGTCAAAACGTGTTCAAGGGATTTCAAAACGTTATGGGCACGTCTGGTCCGTCCGTCCGTCGTAACTTTCATCTCCTAAACCGCTGGACGGTTTTTAATTAAATTAAGTATGAGTGATCATTATTAAAATTTATTACCCAATTGTGTTTTTTAACTGAATCTGTCAATTAGAACTTCCATTTTACATAATTACTTTAATAAACTTATACTCGTATCTCGTTAAATGGCATCCGTCAAGCAACAATGAAATACCCAACTTTTCTCTCCCTAGCTCTTATATGATCTGTAAGGTATAGATTAAAAAATTTATTCGGATCGAGTACAACATTTACTAAAAGAAAGTTGACAAGACCACGCACTTACGAGTTATAGTTTCGGAGATAGAAATTCTAGAAAATCCCGCGCAAAACATCGCATATTTTGTTTACATCGATCTCGAAGGCGGTTCTCTCGGCAAACAACAATTAAAATCCATGTTTTTCTATCCTACGCCTTTATATGATCTGTGAGCTATATTTCAGAAAATTTATCCGTATAGAGCAGGCGTGGCCAAGCCTGTTTACCCTCAGAGCCGCATATGATAATCTCCCTGAGTTCGAGAACCGCAAGGCACACATTCTGCGCACAAAAATGTACGAACAGTAAACATAACCTATATTCGAAACAATACAGAGGGGCCGCATTTAGCATTCCCAAAACGTCATACCCGCACTGCGTTATTGCTTTCTGAGGTGATAAGCCTTGATACACCCTTAAGTGTAAATGAATATGAGCCACACGTTAAGTTAAAACAGCCGCATGCGACTCGCGAGACACGGTTTGGCCACCCCTGTTATAGAGGACAACATTTACTACAAGTTAGTCCCCGAGACCGCATAATTACGAGTTAAGACTTTGGAGATAAAAATTCGAGAAATTCCCGAGCAAAACATCGCATATTTTCTTTACATCGATCGCGAAGACGGTTTTCTCAGCAAACAACAATTAAAAATCCATATATTTCTCTCCCATGCTCTTATATGATCAGTGAGGTATAGATTAAAAAATGTATTTGAATAAAGAACAACATTTACTATAAGACAGTCCCCGAGACCATATAATTAAGACTAGGTTTGGTAGGATTCGATTTAAATCGAAAAAAGTTGATTTTTTAAAATTACAAAATCGACGAAAATTAATAGTTGTCGATAAGCGTCGATTTTCTAACAAGATGGAAAAGTGTGCGTCTAAAACCCTATTTTATTCTGAATTATAATATTAAAGTCGTTTCTGTTTACTTTTTCGCAATATTATATCCTACCTACGATTTCTTTCCTTTTCTGGGTTTGCATTAACAGTGGGACTGAAAAAAGGGTATTTCCTTACACTAAAATATGCGTCTTTTTGAAAATCTCAAGATATTTGGGATTAAAAATATACTAAGTTTCATTGTCGTGGAACAACAATAATATTCTTGTGGCCGATATGTAAGGTGCTAATTCGGTTTAATCATCAAGAGTCAGTAAGTAAAAGGCGTGAATTAACTATTAATATATGTTGCCTCATATAGTTCGGTTGTCGAAATCATCACGACGTCTGCGGAGAAAGAAACGTTTGATCTCGAGACTTCGTTTTTCGCTTTCTCAAGTTCACTTGCCTCATGTCTTTCAAAAAATCATATATACTCCTTTCATCTCGCGGTTACAACTCTGTCTTCCTCCCATCCCATCATTGAGTGGGATTTTGGCCCTCTCCATTAACGCTTCTTTTATAAAAAATATTCCTAAGAACAGCGTATTTTAGTACGTGTTTATCTACATGCGTACGTTCGCACTGTGGAACCTTTGGAGAATATACGACTCATAGAGGTGGTTACACACGAACATATATACATAAAGCGTCATACGCAGCGTCTCGTATTAAGAAATGTAAGTATCAAACGCAAAAAATTCTTCACAAATTCACAAAATTTAAGATGAAAATACTAATTTTTATATCCTAAAAGTTGGTTAAATTAAAATCTTTAAGTCGTGCCGCGAAAACTAATCATTTGGCGTTTCAACAGATTTATATGGTCTGTCTTAAATTAGCTTCGGTACAGTAGCACAGGGGAACCCAAGCTCGGTTTTAATATTTTAATTAAATAGTTCATCATTTAAACGATCCAAATAGTTTGTAGTTTACTTGTACTCCTGGCTGTTGCTATTGACGGCGTAATGCACTTGTGCAGTTGGTTCTTTAATTTTTTGCAATTATTTTAATTAGAACGAATTTATTTGACGTTTCATTTTATACTCTCAAAGACGTAGACGTAGATGTAATTTTGAAAGCTCTTCGACTGTTTTGTACACCATATATGAATAAAGCGCTAGATGGATTTCAGCAAGAAAATCTCCGCTGATCGATTCGTTTGAAAGAATGAACTGCACAACGCGCTGTTTCACGAACCGACCGGAAAAATAAACTTAGAATCTCGTTGAATCCTTTAATTTTATGCGGCAAAAATCATTTCCAAAACAGGGGATATATTCCACTTAAATAATGGTCAAAACACGCATAGGTTTTCGTTCGGATTAGTTGTTCAAATGCCATTTTACTGTGATAAGGGTAAGAAATAAATAACTTATGTTATTGTTACATTTTAATGTAAATTATTTACTTAAGGGGCGAAGTTCGTAGTAAATCATTTGCTCGTTACATTCGCTGATTATTGCGGCGTTTTATAACGCCGAAAGTGGATTATTCAAATTTTTAATGGAAGGATTTTAGAAATTAAATGAAACCGGAAAGTTAAGGTTGTGTATTATTGTTTGGGGAAACTCTTCTTTGTGTAATTTGAAAAGTATTTACATTTTAAAAAAGGGCTATTCGAATAATTACTAAAATCAAGGAAACAGAATAATGCAGAAAATATTTTAAGCAACTTAGGGTTATGACTGTTCCCTCTCTTTATGTGTATAGCGCAATCTTACATGAATGTAAACAAAATATACTTAAGGAAAAAAGTGGATATCTGCATGATTATAATACTAGGAAAAAGGATCTATTAAAGATATAGCATTGTAGACTCTCTATTTGCAAAGTGCTCTAAACTTGCTGGCAAAATGATGTTTAATACGCTTCCAAAGCAAGTGAGAGCATCGGTTGACAGTACAAAGAAGTTCCAAAGGGATCTGAAAGAAGTCTATATATTACTCCATTGAAGAGTATATGGAAAGAGGAAATATGTGATTAACCTTGATATGATAAGTTGCGTTTTGTTTGTAATATATATGTAATGTAATATAATATTGTAATAACCAATTGATGATGCCCTTACAATGTAAGATTTTCCATGGCAAATAATTTATTATTTCGGGGTTGGTTAGTTTTGAAAACTTTTTGCCATTAAAATTATAAAACATTCGCATAGCTCGACCAATTTTTTATAAGTGTACTTTTAATTAATGAAAATGTACAGCAATTTAATTGAAATATTTTTGTCATATAATTCTTAAGTACGTAAAACAACTGCATATTCATTTTTCTAACACCAAAATTACATCTTTCGTGAGAAGTGAATTTTTTTGTTATTTACATCTAGCAGTAAATGTGGACGTCCTCCAGAGAAGGGCAAACTTTGTCGATTCTAGTTTCGGAGATATCAGCATTTTTGTGAAAAGTGGTAGAAAATATCGGTCTAGAAAAGTTCCTGGAACGATTCTCTGGTTTATTAAGAATAACCATATCGAGGAATTATATTCATAAAAGAAGTACCAGTAGAACCTATTTTTAATGCCGTGATTTTGGCTTCAGTTTTTTCAAAACGTTTTTTAAATATCATCTGTAATATTTAAAAAAATTTCAACATAGGAGTGTGATTTTTATTTTGTTTTACTCGTAATTTATCACAGAATATCTCTGCATTCATAACTCCATACCGACAAAGTGAACCCTTCTGTGGCGGACGTCCACAAATTAAACAATATTTGAACAAGTTACTTTAGACTGAGGATAAGAACTTTATTATAGATGTTTACCATACAAAGACACTACATGAGATTAATTTTCATGCCGTTTTATAGTTTTTCTATATTTAGCCATTAATACTGATTGAAATAAAACAGTTGTTGTGATGATTATCCAGATACTCTATTTATGAGTTCATTTGGTAATCGACACAGTCTATTTACAATCCTGAGATAGGTATTGCAGATTCAAAGGTTTTTCGCTCAGAAAAATAAAGACGAATAAAAACCAGACAAGAAAATAATTTCATCTGCGTCAAGCTTTTTTTTCTAAATTTACACACACACGCCATTTTTTTCCTTTTCTTTGCTTCACGCGCAACATTTACAAAAAGCATGAGAAAATTGAGAAGACTCAACTCCATCTAGAACTCTAAGGAGACAGTTTTGCAAAATTAAAAAATTATTTTCCGAGTAAAGC
Source organism: Tanypteryx hageni (assembly GCA_028673005.1). Lineage (NCBI taxonomy): Eukaryota > Metazoa > Arthropoda > Insecta > Odonata > Petaluridae > Tanypteryx > Tanypteryx hageni. Next base: position 156,957,353 of record CM054115.1, read on the forward strand.
ATTTTATGCACACAAAAAAAATTCACATAACAGTATTATTGATTGATACACCAATTTTTTTCGAATAAAGACTTTAAAATGGGCATTTAATGCAACGATCACGAAGTTTTTTTTTGTTTTAAGCGATTCCTTCTCTCGACTATTATCCATTTCTGTATGCATGACTTCCGGTTAATTTATTTTTGCTTGATGATTGTTGGGACAGTATTATTTTTTCGGCAGGATCCAATCTCGAGAAGCGCTGCAATCTGTGCGATTGACGATCGACTGGCGACCTTCTCATCGCCTTCTGGTCATCCCAAATCGGAGACCTTTGTTGATGCGCCCTCTGTCCACTCCTAGGCCCCTTTCTCTGGCAACGGCGGAGAGTATGGAGAGCAGTTGACCAGCACTCATGCTTCCCATGTCTGCCTCCCTTTCTGAAAAGATGTAAAATAACATTTTATATCCGTACTATGCCGCCAGGTCCGCCAGCAAGGGTGGGGTCGAAGGGTTCGGGGGCCCCAAAGAATCTTCCGCGATGCCGATTGTACGATTTCGGTGAACTTCAAAGAACCTGTTTTCATATGGGACATTTGAGTAGTGAAAAAATTTTCAGGTGTAGAAGCTAAGTCCATGGCGTCTATGATTATCTCTCTCCCCCGCCCCCTAGGGGGGAGAGGGGTCTAGGAAAAGCTGATGTTTGGTGACTTGGGGAGGGGAGTATGATCAATGCTCACGTACATTTTTTTATTCAAGAATTTTTTTACTTTTTACGTGCGATTTACATGTCGTGGCTGCTCGTCCACAGCAATCTTCCACCTGCTCATTATGCGCTTTTCGCCAGACAGAATTATTTTCACCATATTTAACTGATTTTTCGGTAAACACAACTTTACCTTGTTTGCCCTAAAACAAGCAATTTAAAAAGTGTACTTGCCTTAAGTATCCCCAATAGCAACTACAAGGTTAAAAAACCATATGCGCATTTCGGCTACAGTCTTTGATGGTAAATTCCGGTGAATTACCGCTGAAGAAGGCTGCTTTGTAGCCGAAACGCGCATACGATTTTTTAATCTTGTTGTGGATATTGGAGATACCTAAAGCCGCGTCCACACTTGGCGAACAAACACGAACGAACACGAACGAGCATACAAACGCTCATTGACAAATACAGTGTGGACGTGTCTTCGACCGCGAACGAACACGAATGAACAATGATCCGTCGTCTGTCGGTACATCAAAGGGAAATTTCCGTTCGCGTTCGTATAGTGTGGACGTGTATCTGTCCAAGGGTTCAGTGTCTACAGAGATGGAGTGGTCGGACGACGTCACCATATCTTTTGTTGCGGATGTAGAAGGCCTACCCATTTTATGGGACACCAAAAGCCCTCAATACAAATTGGGCATGAAGAAGTTTGATGCTTGGATTCTTTTAGCATCCAAGTATAATTCAAGCATAATTCAACTTATTCTCCGCTTACTAAGTATGGAAGAGTTACACAGTCTCTCCTTCACAGGAATTGATTCTCTAAAAAGCGAGTCTTGTTTAGCAATTCTGGGGCCCGCCATTTATATTAATTTTTCCAAATCTGATGTTGACATCTTTATAAAGTTTTCAAAATGTCCACAGTTTTCACGGCTCAGATCCATTAGTAAATCAGAAGCACTATAGAGACTCCTATTCATAAACACCGAAGTCGTCCACAAGCGGCGTTTTCTCCTTACTTTACTTCAATCATTACTTTCAAGTAACTTATGCATTACAATAAAGGCCGGACTTGCAACAATAACAGTTTTCCAACGCATTATATCGTGTCTAGAATGCAACGAAAGAACTGAAGACTGCAAAGAGTTGGAACATGAAAGAACAAAGCGACAAACCTAAAAATGTCTCTCAAACATCGTTTGTCATTGTTCGTTCGCGTGCGTCTATGTTCGTTCGTGTTCACCTATTCCCGTTCCTGTTAGTATGCTCGTTCGTGTTCGTTCGCCAAGTGTGGACGCACCTTGAGACAATATATTTTTTAAATTGCTTGTTCTTGAATTTTTCAGCCATAAGACGAGCTCGGTTGTTCCCTGTTGAATTGTTCGCTCTGATAATTTTTTCCTCGTTGTGCTTTAAAGAGAATTAAAATGCATTTCAACGCTATAAGAAGGCAGTAGAATGTATTGCCACGCAGCATGCATGCATGCACATACATGTAATGCATAAGTTACTTGAAAGTAATGATTGAAGTAAAGTAAGGAGAAAACGCCGTTTGTGGACGACTTCGGTGTTTATGAATAGGAGTCTCTATAGTGCTTCTGATTTACTAATGGATCTGAGCCGTGAAAACTGTGGACATTTTGAAAACTTTATAAAGATGTCAACATCAGATTTGGAAAAATTAATATAAATGGCGGGCCCCAGAATTGCTAAACAAGACTCGCTTTTTAGAGAATCAATTCCTGTGAAGGAGAGACTCTGTGTAGGAGCATGCATTTTATAATTTTTATTGAGAAAGGGCGGAAATCTTACGTAAGACGAGCGGGGTTCACCCAAATGCTGACGGTTGCTGACATGGGGCGACGGAAAGTCAAAAATAGGAAAACATTTGCTGTCGTAATACTTGAACGGCCCCTATAGTATGTTTCTCGTCTTATGAAGCTTGACCTTGAAAACCTCTGTGAGTGACTATTTCTGCATCCAATCAACGCTCGAGTAACGGGCGACGGATAGGGGAGAAGCTCAGTCTCTCTCTCGCCATCGTGCTGTTCACATCGCTCTTAGTTCGACTATGTTGCCAGCTCTACTGCGCTCACGCTTCCGTTGCGATCTCTTTATCGCTTTCACTTTGCACCTTGTTATCATTTTAACGTAATGGAAAATGGCCGGTAGTAATAAACAATGAACGTAAGTTTTTCTGCGACGCGTCGCCTTTCATTCGCAAGCAGATTATTTCAAGAGCGGATAGCTGGCAATGCTGTAAGGTGCTTCCATTCTATTCGAAAGCTGCAGGTGACGGGGGAGAGGGAAAAGCGAAGAAGGGGAGAGGGAAAAGGTTCTCATAGGCTACTTGCTATGTGAAGGTCAAGCTTCATAAGACGAGAAAGAAACTATAGTGAATAAATACGATCTGTAAAATCTTATGTGCCATCAAGTGTGGCTCGTGGTGACAAAAAGAAAAGAGGTTGCACGTCAACCAATATCTACCTACGCACCTATATATGAAAACAAAAACTTACTTAATGATGATATTGGAGGCCTCAAGTACTGAATACCGGACCGACCAGTAATTGAAGTCTAGTCGCCATCCTTTAAAGCCTGAACAGTGTACGCAGAACTCATGCTTCATTTAACGAGTAAATACACACAATATACACAAATAAGCACAATAATCTTCCCTAGCCATATGTAAGACTTCAGTGTTGACACATCAGACACCTTAGTCAGTACCGTTTGAATGATTGGGGCCCCCCTAAACCTCAGGGCACCCCGCACTGCAGGGATTGCGGGGCCCATCAGTACGCCCCTGCCATCGTTCGAAGGCTTTCGCGGTGGTGAATGATCGACGGCTTCATTCTTCCGGGTAATCCGGCGCAGGTCAACTGAATGCTGACGACGTTTCGCTGACGATCCTGAAGACGCTGACAGGATCGTCAACGAAACGTCGTCACCATACAGATGACCTGCGCGGGATTACACGGAAGAATGAAGCCATCAATGAAGTCCATCGTTGTGTATGAGTAAAAGTTTATTTAAGCCCTTATGCAAAGTGGAAGTTTTAATTGACTGACACAGCTAAAAATTAAGTTTTGACTATGAATGTTAACGAGAACCTCTCATACTAAATGTAATTAAATCCGTCTAGCGGTTCAAGAGATGAAAGCCGCGACAGACAGACGTGAAGCACCCATAAGGCTACTATCGTTACAATGACGGCGCTGGCATTGCTGTCAATATTTACAAGAAAATTTGTTTATAAAATATGACTAAATCAGGGGTTTTCAATCGGGGGCACGGATTCCTCAGGGCCTCCCGCACTGCGAGGATTGCGGGGCCTATCAGTATGCCCCTGGAACCGACTAAGGAATGGGCCCTCCACGCCCGATCACACGATCGGACAATTGCTCGTTCACGAATGTCGTAACCACATTGCAAAGAAAGCGGCAACTACCAATAACTTGAACAAAACTGGAGTTTTCTTTGCAGGTAGAGCTTGCTTTGCACTGTACTTTTATTGGTGTTTTCACAGTAAATTTTAAAAATTGGGAAGATCATTTGTAATCACCCTGTATAATATAGAACGCCTTTGAAAGCTTTGTGTATTCCATTTGTAAAATACACTTCTTGTCTCTCCCTCACCGAATTCGTCTTCGTCGGTTCCGTCGTCATCCGTCACAATCGCATCCGGTCTCGGACCGTAAGAAGCCACACCAAGTGGGAGCGAGAAAGGTGGCGAGGGACGGTAAGGGCCGATGACTGGGATCGAAGTCACGGGGGAGTCGACCCCACGAAACCTGGCCAAGGGATGGTAAGGCATCGACATGAACTGCTGCCTCTTGTGGCCCGCGTAGGACATGGCGGCGCTCGGATGTCTCCTCACCATGGCGACGCCCCCTCCTCTCTTCTGCATGGGACCGAAACTCCCTCCATCTGCAGCAAATGAAATGAAAAAGAAAAACTGCAATTTTAGGACAGTAATGAGAAAGGGGGGAATACTTAACACTGACTGCGGAAGACGTACGTGTGATTATAATGCAATGGATCGATGGCAATAGACCCAAGCAGATATTACGAATTTAGCAATTCTTTATTAAAATTTAAGCAATATTTTCAAGTGTATACGAGATTACCGTTTATTTATCTATTTATTAGCAATAATTCAGAAACAGCACAAGGCCAATTACACTGAATATCATAAAAATAAAGTATAAGACTAATAACGTAACATATAAATAAATTAAAATACAGTTGTCAACATATTAACGGGCCAGCCCTAAGTATGGGTAATGATGTGAGGTGAGAATATTCTTCGAGAACGAGAATATTCTCAGAATATGTATTCTCCAAAATATTATTTCCTGAGAATTTTTGAGAATTTTATAATTTTTAATTTCCTCTTGAAATAATATATTGTACACCCACTCCCCGATTAACGCTCTTAATTGGTGCCAGGAAAATCAAGCGCTAACTGAAACAGCGCTATTCGGAACTCGTGCTTCTATAAGAAAGGAAGTTATAAGATTTAATTCGTTCCCGATATTCTATTAATGGAAAATGGGTAGTAATATATAAATAATGCACCAAAGTAATCTTTGTTAACCATATTACGTAGCATAGAATAGGTCATCATTTGCATTGCAATTATATTTAAAATTGAACAGTAAAACTTGAATATAAATGAGGGACAGAATGCATTTTACGGAACATATGTTGATCTCACGCTGAATAAATCGCGCAGGAGCATTAAGGAATAGGAATTAGAGTAGAAGAATATACCTGCGTCTACTTATATATACAGGATGAGGCATTAGTAACTATACAGCCACAATTTTATTAACACAAAGAAAATTGGAACATAATAACATAAGCATCATGACTGAAGATACGGTTGTTTTAAGAGAAGGCAACCAATGAGACAAAAACAAAATCGTATATCGAAACGATCGAAACCTTAATACGTTTCGATGAAGAAATATCGATTCATAAAAGAATTATCACATGTGTTTGATAAATAAAGGAACATGGAATGAGACCAAATAAAGGAAGAATTAAAATATCTTGGTATTACATTTTTTAAAACTGAACAATCGAAAAGGGAGCAATAAACAAAAACAAACAAATGTTGGCGTTCTCCAGCTTTTAGTTGCCGTAAAACCTCTAATTTAACCTCGAGAATCAAGCTTTCCCTCTTTTTCTCCTCTGACCGCTGGCTATCACTCATGGTATTTTTATTTAAACGGGAAATATAATTTAAACAAAGTTCACTCTATATTTTGACCCGCAAAAACATCGACAAGTGTACACAAAACCCCCAAGCACCTGCAAATACTGACGTCCTGGGTGTTGTAAATGCGCAGAGGCGCTGCACAGTGAACATCGTAAATTACACCATGTTGAAGAGCGTTAATGTGGAACGCGCGAGCGTAATTCGGGACAGCGTTAAAGCGGGGAGTGGGTGTATTCAACTTTTAGATCACCCTGAATGTTACAGAGCTTTCTTGAACATTCCAGATAGTTTGAGAACATTATAGAACGTTCCAGAATGTTATGGAACTTTCTAGAGCATTCATGAGTCAGGAATCCTGACTGTTATGGAACTTTCTGGAAGCATCACAAAAAGTATACAAAGAGGCAATAACACATTTCTTCTTCAGTTGTTCTCTGTTGTGCAAGGTGTGATTTTGTTTTCATCAGTATGGAAAGAAGAACTAAGCTTAAAAGTGATGTGTGGGAATATTTCCTTCATAAAACAGTTCAAGATAAAGTGTTATATGAATGTAAGTACTGCGAGACTGAATAAACCAAAAATGCGACAAGGATGAGAAAGCACATTTCCAATTGTTTAAAGACTACATCAAGGAAAAGTCAAAAAATTCTCAGTGTCCAGAAGCAGAGCACCTCAACCATCATCTGCATCAACATCTATGGAACACTGTGATAGTGCTAGTGCATTTACATCACCACCTTCCACATCTGGTTCAGCCAAGGTGTCTCATCACTCTATAAGTCGCTACTTTGATTCTAAGAATGAAACTGAAAACAAGATTTTGGATAAACATTTTGCACGAGCTATATTCTCATCGGGATTGCCTCTTTCACTGGTTTAAAATGAATATTGGATTACTTTCATGGAAAAATTAAGACCATCTTACAAGATGCCATCCAGTTACACTTTCTAACAAACTTTTGGAAGCTGAATATCAACGTGTTGATGCTCTTATAAAAACAAAAATTGCTGAAGCCTCTTCTCTTGCACTGCAGTGTGATGCTCGGAGCAACCGAAGAAATAAATCTGTTATAAATTTTATTATATCCAAACCTCAACCAGTATTTTACAAGACAGTGGCAACCGAAGTTGAACGCCATACTGCTGAGTATATGGCATTCCGTATGGAATAAATAACGGCAGAAATAGGCACTGAAAAATTTGGTGCCATTTTCACTGATAATGCTGCAGCAACGGTGAAATCCTTATTGATACTTAACGAAAAATACAATCACATTGCTATGTACACTTGTGCTGCCCATACACTAAATTTGTTAATTGGTGACATCAGTAAATTAAAATCTGTTGAAGAAACTGAAGCTACCTGTAAAACTATTGTGAAATAAATTAATAATTCGCAAGCTTTACAAGCTCATTTTACTGCATTTCAGAAAGAGAAAAATCAAACTTGTGCTCTTAAAGTTCCAGTTAAAACTAGGTGGGGTTCCATTTTATATTGTTTGGAAAGCTTATTGAAAGCAAAAAATGTCTTAAAACGCCTTGCTGTCCAAGAAGATTTAGAAACTGCACTGAGCAAACGTACCAGAAATTCAATCCTGGATGAAGATGTATTTTGGGTACGGGTCCAAAAACTGCATGCACTGTTGTTAAATGGATTAAACTGCTTTAATCTGACCAGCCAAAAATGATCAAAGTTCCTGAATGTTTCAGGGAATTAAGCAACCATTTTTAATAGGCTACTTCCCGAAAGTCCTCTTACCAAACAAGAAGAACAGGATGTGATGAAAAGTTTTGAAAAAAGAAAAGATATGGCTCTAAAAGACATTCACTATGCTGCAAATATTCTAGATCCAAAATTCAATGGTTAGTGTCTTACTATAGATTAACAAATACAAGGAACTGAATTCATCGATAAATTAGTCACAAGAATGTATGGCACTGATAACTCAGCAGAAGTCATTGCAGAGCTTGCAGAGTATCGAGCTAAAGGTTTTTTTGGAAAATCATATGTAACAAAATCAGCTGGCTCAGTAGATGCAGTAACATGGTGGAAAGGTATTTGTTATGCATCAAAATTAGGGAAAGCAGCGATCAACATTGAACATGCCACCAACAACGGCAGCAACTGAAAGAAGTTTCAGTACTTACAGTATCATTCGTAATGCAAAAAGAAACAAGTTAGCACAAGAAAGCTGACATTCATATCCCATAATATAAAGCTTCTTAAAATTCCAAATGATGCTCCGTTGAAATCCCCAGGATAAAAAAAGGAAACAACCAGAGAAATGAGGAAGAATAAATTGATGATGCTGAAGAGACAGAAGAAGTCGAAGAAGAGGACATAGATGAGGAAGAAGAAGAGATAGAAATATATGAGACGGATTCGGAAAGTGTAGATTCTGATTAGAATTGTATTCAATCCAGAAAGTTAAAAATATTTGTATCCTGCAACACAAGATTTGTAATAAAAGTTCTAGTAATTTAAACCTGTATTTTTTCTTACCATTCCCGATTTTTCATTTTAACAATTGGAAACTTTCATGATTCTTAAGGTTGTATTAAAGAAAGACATTATTATAAATAGTAAAATTCTTTAAGAAATATTTAACAAGTATTTAAGAGAAAATTCTCAAAAATTCTCGCATTGGAGAATATTCTCCAAAAGTTTATTCCCGAGAATTTTACAACAATAGGTATGGGTGAGTCGGATGGCTGCCCGGGGTGCCAAAGTTTTGGGACGCTTTCTCAAAGATCTACTTGTACATTATTTACAAGTACATGGATATATTGTGGCGGGCAATGGACATCGCCGAACGGACGGGCGTCTTCCAATGTATTCCTTTAGTTTTTTAACTGACATTGTTTCAATTTCATTTTAGTAAGACCAATCAGATGATCAGGTTTCCCGTCTTATAATAAAGTTTTATAGGGATAATGCGCTCGCCCTTTGTTATTACCAAGAGCGTTAAAAATAAATAATAACTAGGCCTCTTGCAAGCCCAACCCCCGCTGACGGCTCGCTTCGCTCGACTTTAATTCTCAAGGTAATTTAACAAGGATTTGATAAAGATTTGAAACGTAAAAATCATATTCATTCAGACAGCACGTCTTAAAATGTAATCATTACCTGTTTCAAATCCCCTTCTGCTCAGAGTATCTCCACAGCAGTTAGCGTTGATGGCAAAAAATTTACATTTAAACAGCACTACAGGTCGACCTCAATTTACGAAATTTCGAAGTTACGAAAAAAAATTTCTCCAGTGCTTCGTTATACGAACGAAAATCTCGAAGTTACGTAAAAAAATCCTTTAGTTTTTCGTAATAAATCTAACAAAGAAATCCAGAAACCTCTCCAAACTCCTCCGACTGATCGAGATGCCGAATTCTCCCTTTCTGTTGTAGCAGGTGATTCTACATACGATGATGATAATGTAAAACCTTCGCTTCATGCTGTATGAAAGGTTACTAAATACGACGACGCGGATGAAGATTTATTTTTCATTAAATTAAATTATTACTGATCACATTGCACTATTTTATCTATTTTTATTGTATTTTTTATTTTAGTAACGATAAACCTTGACTATACTCACGTGAACCACGCCTTCCGGCCCGCTTTGCATTCAGCCTCGCAAGTTTCGATAAAACTTATGTCGTTGAGTATTCGTTGTCGTCGTGTATTTTAATACATTTGCAATTAATATAACTGTGATAATTTAGGACATAATCATATATAATTTCAACCTGTGATCGAATAGTCAGTCAAGTTACTACGACATCAAGTTTCGCGAAATAGAACACAATGCTACGTAATGTACCTATATCCGCGTGGAATAATTACGCTCCGTATTATGTCTTAAAAAACAAGTTCCGTGCCATATAAGGGAGGATTTTTTACGGTGAGAACATATCTTGTATTACTATATAATGGAAGCTAATGGGATATTATGACTCGATTTACGAAACGTGTTTCAAGAACGTAATCCTTTCGTAAATCGGGGTCTCCCTGTACTTGACAGGGGCGGACTGAAAGGTATCAAACGGCCCGGTAATTTTTGAGGAGAACCGGCCCAAACCAATCCTCCCTTCATAATATTAGCGGAGAGTGGATCAAATCTGATGGAAAATCAAGTAATATAATGGATAGAATTTTTTCTCAAAGAAAAATAAAATAATATACAAGTTTCAGCAGACCGGAAAGTTATATGGCCAGTCCGCCCCTGCTACTTGGTTACATGGTCTCAGGGATCCAAACTTCCAATATAAATGATAAAATTCAAGCATAGTGTTCGAGGTCGATCAAATGGAAAAACGGAAATCCTGTGGAATCGAAACGGGTCTTTGTTTTTCACGGCAAATAGTTAAAAAAATATATCATATGGTGTCAATTTAATCAAGACTTAAAGAATCATTTTAATAGATATAGCCGTTTTCAAGTTTATTCGGCATTATTTTAATTATTAATGCATATGACGTCATGAGTGGACATAATTCACCATCGCGAATTATTAATAAGAACAGATAGTAAAAATTGATTCGTGGTACACATACTTCTTTACCCGGTATATAAATTTTATGGAATTTATTTTTCAAATAATCATTGATAGGTAGAATTTTATACAATAGGATCTCTATTTACAATGTCTTTATCGGTATTATCTACAAAATGCAAAAATTTGCTCAACAAATAAAATCTTTCTTCACTCATTACATTTGGAATAAATGGCGTTTCTAATATATGTTTTCTACTAAAATACATTCTGAGAGTTGGTTTTTGAATGATTCCCATCAACATTAGCAAAGCAAACCACTTTTGATAGCGCGATTTTTTTAAAGACATGATCTTATTTTTCTCGCGGGCAAGGAATTGTTCCGCGTAACGATTAGTTTCAACCACTATGAGGGCAATTAGATCCTCATCAAAAAATAACTCAAAATATCTTAATGGATCATCTGTTGATAAAACCTGCACTATTTGTTTTCCAACTAAATCACACGCAAAAGGCCGAGGAGGGTTAGCACTGTCGACATCTCCCCAAATATTCTCTTGAATATTCACAGTGGAGTGAGTAATTTCCTCCAATTCCTCTTCGGAACAGGAATCAATAGAATATCCATTCGAATCTTCAGAATATATATCTACACTACTTTCACTCTATTTCTCCAAAACATCAAGCACTTCCCAATCCGCCAACTCACGTGAGCTACAAGCCATGGTGAACTAAATAGGGGTTCGGCTAAAGGACAGACCCAAGATGAAAAAAAAAAATAAAAAAAGCCCGACGCAAACACAGGCACTAAGAAGCCTCGACCATCAGCTCGAAGCATCGTAAATAAGAGCCAGGAAGATGAGAGCTCTTATGAAAGTCTGAGACGCAACGCATGAAAGATAGAGGCCTGAGTAAGCACTGCTAAGGCCAGGTCCGAGATAGAAAAAAAATTTAAAAAATACTAACACGTAAACAGAGACAACGAGGAACCACAGAAAGAAAGCAGACAGCATTGGCTTGCATATTCACTCTCTGAAAGCACATAAATCAGAGCCGTAGCGATAAGAAAACTTAATGAACATTTCGGACGCAAACGGTGTGTCGCACACGCTTGAGGCATGGGAAAGAGCGGACACAGACGCTGCGTCGCACACGCTGGAGGGGTTCGTGAATACAAATCGATTCTTCCGGTATTTTATTCAACACCCTCCATTCCGGCGTTTCAATCGCGTGGGGTTTGATTGAGGCGCCCTTCCGTTTTATGCCCGACCGAGGCGAATCCGGAGATATTTTTCGCATTTCTCGGCCCTAGGAGAGGGACGTGTCGTCACGCGGCGAGTCCGTATCGGGAGCGAGGTGTATGAGAAAAGCGTGCCTTCCATTGTTGTCATTCCTCGTGACTATAGTCGATCGCGAAGGATCAACGCCCTCTACCCCCGCAATATCGCAAGGATAGCTGCGACGGAGGAACGGATCGGCGCCTTAACAATGGACGGAGTATTATTTGCCTCTCCCCCTCCATCTACTTAAATACCTTCCTCCCTCTCTCTCTCTTCGTCCTATTTCTCTCATTCACTCTTTCACCCTCCATCTCCTATTTCTCCCTCCCTCCTCTCCACATCCCATTCCAATTCCTCTCTCTCTCTTCCTCCCTCTCCTCTTTCTCCCTTTCTCTCCACTTCCTTCCTCTCCTCTTTCTCCCTCCCTCTCCTCTTCCTCCCTCCCTTAATCACCCTTTACTTTCCCTCTCTCTTTCTCCATCTCTGTCTTCCTCCCTCCCTCCCTTAATCTTTCTTTACCTCTCCCTCTCACATCCTCCTTCCCTCTTTCTCCCTCTCTCTATCTCCCCGATCTCCCCCTCCCTTTCTCTCCGACGAGGGAAGCCAAAAGATGAGTCAAGATAATGGCACACCCCGAGATTCCTCGGAAAGAGTGTTGTTCTCGAAAATGACGTCTGCATATCAAGCGGGTAATGAAACCACGTTGTGTATTACAAGCCACGAGATCAGATTGCAAGATCATTACAGAGAAATGCTCGCGGTAACCAAATGCAATACGGGCGCGGATGATTCAACACATTCTTTGTCGACTGTTGTGCCGAGGCAATAGCCACAGACTAGAGGTCACCAACCCGCGTGCCACATGGGGCCTCCGATAGAGCTTTATGCGGCTAGGGTTACCAGATATCGACTTTATGGAAAAAGGGCAAATGGCATAAAGAAATAGGACAAACAACATTTGCTATGTAAGCAAATGTTATAAGTATTTTCAATGCATATTAACTCTTTTTTAAGTCTGTAAGTCATAGGGAAAGAGCACATGATTTTTACAATGTATTTAATGCTTAGACTTAGTAACTGTACATCAATAAGCACGCATCTTTGCTCACACAAGAAAACCACGCAACTTAGAGTGAATTTTATGTAGATATTTCTTTAACTGTAAATTTTGAATTTTATATGACCAAGAAACATTTTGATTCAAGTTTCGATTAGTCAACCTGTTATTTTAACATAAAATCATTATTGTATGAACTCAGCTTTATTGCTGAATATTTAAATGAATCTTTCGTAATAGTTTCAAAATTATGTCAGTCATATGCCTCTAATTATGGCAAATTATAATGACATGCTTTTCTTGTTTTCATTCAGAGATATGATTACTCGAAATTTTTTCAAGTTTACTTACTAATGTCGGGTAATTTTCCAATTCTTTTCTTAGCCAATTGATTTCGACATATACTTTATGGTACGGTTTTAAATGCCCACTGTACGCCCTGCGATCGGATTTTGATTGGGTATTTCAATAGTACATCTTTGCATTTATAACAAATTAGCAAAACTGACGATCAATTGGCAAGAAAACTTTAAAATAAAAACAATTTAACTGGAAAAACATTTCATTAGAGAACAAGAAATCGCTATCTCCTGTTGCCGCACAAGTCTATATTTCGCCAACGACAACCACATGGCAGATGCCAGAGAACTAATTAAAGGGATCTGTGAACGTTTGTGTTACGTGTGAGAGAATCGAGACGCAGAGCAAAGAACGATAAGCATTCTCATATGCAGGGGTTCTGATTGTTCTCCGCTTGAAGTCTAACTAAATAATGGACCCATAGGGTCATCCTGTTTTAATCTTGCTCATAACACATCTAGGACGAGTATTTCTCGTTCCACGCACGTTACATCTTTCTACTGAGTGGCTGGGAACCCCCTAGGCGCGGGGCTCTGGTCGACTCCCTACCCAGCCTCCCCTAAAGAAGTCCCTGATGGCAACTATATAAACGAAACAAAATTAGCCACTCATCGCCGCTGTCATTTAGAATTGCATTCACTATCGTATAATTAATTCAGTGTCGTTAATATCACAATATCAAAGATTATCAATAAATCAATAACAGTTCAAAGATATTTTAAGGACCGCTATTCTTATTTTTTATCGATTAAATCTTTTTGATTTACCATATAACTTAAAAGAGAGAACACTTTAGCCAAAAACGGAAAAGATACCGGACATTTACCATAAAAAAGAGGACTTGTCCGGTTAAAAGAGGACGTCTGGAGATCTATAGTACGCCCAGCCCTGGCTGAACCAATTTACATATCAAAGACGAAAATATGTTTTTCAACTTCTGAAGGATGATCAATTCGGTTATATTTAATTAGCATTGAATCAGAACACTCTCATCCCGTTACTAAGATCCGTAAACACAACAAAAACAACCGAAGGCATTCATGTTTATAGCATAATTCCAACCCAAGAACTTAGTATTAGGTAAGATAGCTTACCACGCTACTTTATCATGTCTGTGATAAAAATAGCAAAAGGATATGCAAAGTTAAGTAAATCATTATAGCAAACAAACATCGGTAGAGCTTTGCTATTTCATCAAGCGTCCTTGACGATTAAATGGCGCTTGCAAATCTAATGAATACGAATCCAATGTTTAAATAAGTTAACGTCAGCCGCACTCTACCATCTCGAAGGTTATTATAACTGAAAAATCGAAGAAAGCACCAAATACCTTCCTGGAATGGCTATAATAATCCAAGAGGTTGATTAGCCAAAAATACACACAATCAAACAAACAATACCTTCCTGATTTATACGTGCCTTTAACTATGAATAGGTACTTGATCACTCCTTGATTTTCAATTTGTCGTAAAATCCTCTTGTAAAGCTATAAAAAGACATCTCGAGTTTAGCCAAAAAGAAAGCAATTACCGTGATGGTTTTGTTTTGAAAGTTCCTTCGTCTTTAAATGGAGTATTTATTCATATTTCGATAGAGCAAAAATCTGTGTATCGCTGTTTTTGCTCTTAAATAGATAGGGAATAAAAAACTTAATGCAAGCCAAACATAAGTGGCAAGAAACAGAAGGTATACATAGTTAACAGTTAAGTTGCAATTCCATCGATACACAAAGGTTTGAGCGAAAGATAGAATTTTTTAAACACTCGCGAATACAAAACTCTTGCTCGAAAAGCGGAATTGACATAGTTCTCCCGGCACGGTATTCATTGCGATCGTTCCGCGCAAGCAAGTCGCAGGCAGCTCGAATTTGGAGCGTTTTAAACTTTAATCTGGATAGAAAACGAGCGATCCGACTCGGTTTGCACGACGTCCAGCATTCTCGGGAAGTCGAGCTTCAACTGTCTCCCTCCTCCCCTCTTCCCATCTGCGCCGCGCAAACGCCGCAGCAAACGGGGTCACGAGTCAACAATGCTTTATATATCTGCCCATTCTTGCAAACTCTGATAAGGTTAAATTTCACCGTCGTTTATTTTTTTTCACCGCTTACGCAACGTATGCGCACATCTTCATTCGGGATCTAGTCCAGTTCGTCACAGACGGTTCGCCGCAGAGGACAGTTCGACGCAGGGACAGTTGGCCGGAATTTCTTTTCTTAATACGTACATAGTTGTGATTTTACACTCCATTACATATAGGGAAATATAAAGTAATAACAAAGAAATGATATTCACTCAGCAATCGTTTGTAATGTTTACGCCTTAAATTTGGTGACATTCTTATTTATTACTTCAACAAATACAGTTGAGGACCTCCTGTCTTAGCCTCGCGGGCCACCAGGGATCCGCGGAACTCAGTGTAACTCTGTGTAACGCCTTTCGCTACCATGTGGTTGACGGGGATAATTCAATGATCGCCGAATCGTAGATTCTCGTAATAGTCTCAGCGTTTTACTAGCTTCGGCACAAACAGAATTTCGCTTAAACTAATTGTAAGATCAAATCACTTTCTCGTCCACGCAATTACCAGTTAAGAAATATTGATGTTTCGAAAACATTGCTTTGGGGCCTCCGTTAACTTCATCGGCTCTCGTATTTATGTACAAAAATGAACGCTTATAATCCCTAAAAATACTTAAATAGTTACTAGGTAACTCCTATAGCCATAAAATAAATAAACTATGACTCTGCAACAGGTATAAATAGTAGTGAAAACCAGACGCGGATTTCGGCTACAAAGCTATCGATAGTAGATTTAAAACAAGTTAGGAAAGTGTACAGTGTCTCACAAATAGGCGCGTTTCGTGCGATGGAGTATTTGAAACTATACGATATAATTTGACCGAACACACACCATAAAACAGCAAAACACCACGACCCGATTGTATCTTTGTCTTCTAAAAATTTCATTTCCCTCCTTATTTGGTGCATCGATAAACATATTACGTAATTTTAATGACTAAATACTGCAAAGCGAGGGGCCAGTTCCGTATTACCCCCCAACAAAAAATATGATAATAAATAAGAAAATAATGCATGATAATAATTTTATTCATTATTTGGGCTATATAATCCTTTGATACAAATTATAAAATAATCAAAAGGATCTAAATTATTATGGGTCACAAATCTTCTCCAAAGAAATTCATAAATATGCATTTGGTGACGTTCTTGGCGAACTCCATGTGTGATTTTTCTTTTAAGTCTCTTCCAAAGCGATTCGATCGTTTGAGTATTAGCACCAGTTTCGCTGTTTACGACTTCCTCTGAGTGATTTACCGTGAAATGTTCGAATCCAAGCTCAGACAGACGGTAATAAGCTCTCCATTGATCCGAGCATATAATAGTTCCAACTTCAACGTTCTTTTCAATTAATGGAAGAAGTGTTTCGGCATCACGGTAATTATTCGAACAAATTTCAATTCTAAAATCTCCACCACGACGAGGCACATCACCAACAGCAATCTCCACCATACCAAAAATCCATGTTACGTCCACTTTCCTACCTTTGTTTTATTTTCTTTTGCCGATTTTTGCCTCATCTATTTCTACCACGACTCCAAATCCACCAATTTTTCTTTGAGCTTGATTCTTTATGCACCAAACCAAATTGGCTTCCCGACAATAGCTTAACCAATCTGCCGCAGTTTCTCTCGATGTCGTTACCTTTTCCGTCAAAGATTCCCGTATTATGCGATCGTAATTTGTGTCGCCAACAATGTAATTATAAGTATTCGATCGATACTTATATTAGAATTCGTGAACCACGAATTCCTTGACGAAGTCACGGAAAAATCATGGGAATTCGCGCCACGCTTTCGACATCGAAATTCGACATTTCCGCGGTCTTCACGTAATATTAGTGCCATATCATCACCACAAATTCGACAGGCTGGGGTTCTCAATAATAATCCATTTTCCATTAAAAATTCGATCATTTTTTTCCTTTCTTCGATTAACGCACATAGTTGTCTAAAATTCATCGTTGAAAATTAATTAATTTAAAAATTGGGGCTATATGGAACAATTTGGCAATTATATTTAATTATAGAAACACAAATTCAAATAATAAAATTAAAATTGAAACCATAGCAACTCACTTAATTGACTCCTAAACTCAAACTCGCATTTTCCATCTAACCGCCGAGGTTGGTAATTATTTCTTTTTTATGGGGGCTCTGCCCCTACACCCCCGTAAATTTTATAATACTAGTAATGGTACAAGGAAGACCTTTGGGGGTAATACGGAACTATAGCCCAAAACGATATATCAGAAATGATTCCTGGGAATATTCCATTTATATTTAGTGATTTATTTTCTAATCAGTTTTAATCAACCGAACAATCGAAAATTAAAACATATCTCACTTGAGTTCAGTAGTTGTAATATTTACGTTTATGTTATTTTCTTCGCTGTAGAGAATCCATCTCCTTCCGTTTACAGAATCTGTCATGCACGCGTAAGGAATTAAATGTATTTTGTAATTATAGCAAATTGGCAGATTTATTTACTTCAGTAACCAATAAGATTATTTAAGTTGACAACAATTAGGTAGCTATGCATGAATTTTTCTAAGTTCAACGTTCCACCGCGTTTAAGTTTTTTGACTTTGGATCGTCGAATCACAGCTGATAACGGTTAACCTTCCAAGACTTTCGGGATTCTACCGCGTGTTGTTTCTTCTAGTGACGACTGTTTCGCCTCCATTCCAGGTGGCATCTTCAGGTCGTCACTAGAAGAAACAACACGCGGTAGAATCCCGAAAGTCTTGGAAGGAGTACGAAAACACCGCGGAAGCCTTCGTATTAATTTGATAACGGTTAAGTTACAGCTTAAAATCCGCATACTCCTCACTCAAAAGTTTTATACTAACATAAAATATTCGGCGCAGAGCCTCTATAGGGCTCGGTGACGCATCTTTGAAGGTGGAAGAATGTTTCCCTTATTGTCCGTTCGAGGGCGACCGATCTGAATTCCTCGAATACTAAAGAGAGACGGAATAAGAGAGAAAATCGAAGAGAGAGAAATGTCGTAGAGAATCCGTATCGCGCCAGTAGGCAGGAAACGTAGGGGACACCTAAAACATGCATTTCCATCGAAATCTCGAAGTCGACATTTTCTCTACAACCTACGTATATGAGAAAATAAAAATTAATAATTGTCCGCTTTTGCGAATTTTATCGGTATCCTGAGATGTAAAAGATAGCACTTCAAAAAACAAATCATAAAGAAATCACTTTAAAAAGTTTATATTCATAAGACGGAGGACATACCTTTATAGGTAAATAAAAAATATACATTAAAGCACAAGTTAAACCTGAAAATTGAAACAAAAACTAGATCGAATTCGTGGCGAATTCATTCGCAGAACTTTTTTGTTTTGCTTTGTGAAGATTTACGCGATGCTTTGGCAAAGGTTATAAGATTTTATCTTTCTCCGCAACGAACTAGAGATCAGTGGCGTAGCTAGGTTCTCCTTCACACGGGGCAAGTCGCAGAGATGCGTTCCCCTCCCTTTGCTCCCTGAACAATTTTCCAGGCAAATGTAAAGTCAGGAATGTGATGGAAATCCAAACATATTATACTAGCATTTTAATTCGGCATATCATTATATATCGACGACTCTTACAGAGGAGGACATCATTATATATAGACGTTCCTTACAGAGGAGGAGGATATAACATACAAGTAGTTGGTGCTTGCATACTGAAAGCATTTCATCTCAACATAAAAAAACATTCATTTTTCATATTTCATCATAACACATATATTTTTAATTGTAAATATTTCACCTACGCTGCGATTTTCATTTTTCCCATATGTAAAAATAATAGTTTAAAACAATCCCAAAATGTTGCAATTTTAAACATTTTACACTTTCTTCATTATGGGCTACTGATGCTACACATTTTAGACAAATTTTAAAGTTGTAGCACTTCTAGAAGTAAAATAATATTTTTCTAATTTTTTAAGTTTAAATAATTTTTAACGGGCGCCGCAATTCATATATGGTAAAATTGAAATGTTTATTTGTGCAAATTCACTACTCTGTAAATAATTTGAAAATTTCAGCTTCCTAGCTTATCCCGTAGTACCTAAACAGTTATCTATTTGTTTAAACTTTAAGAATTTTTAACTGCCAAACAAACCAAAATATCAAAATTTGTATAATCCCTATTTCGTTTTTTTTTAAGAATTCTACTTATAAAAAAAATTTCAACTCCGTAGCACATTTGGAAATACATAAACCTTGAAAATTTGTTTAAACAATTGCGAATTTTTAGCGGCCGCATTGTTGCACTTTTTCAAGATTTTCGTTTTTTCTAGTCGGTTTTGCACAAAATCCTACCTAAGAAAAAAATTTCGAATCTCCACCTCATCTGAAAGTGCCTAAACATTAGTATCCTCCTGTTATCATCATTATATATCGACGACTCTTACAGAGGAGGATATAACATCATATAACATACTAGTAGTTGGTGCTTGCATACTGCAAGCATTTTATCTCACCTTGAAAAAATATTCATTTTTCAGACAGGCATTTCATCATTACAAATAGTCTTTTAATTCTAAAGATTTCACCTCTGCAGCGAATTTCGTTTTTTCCACACGTAAAAATAATAGTTTAAGACAATCCCCAAATGTGTCAATTTTAAATATTTTACACAATCTTCATTTTGGGGTACTAATGCTACACATTTAAGCCAAATTTTAAAGTTGTAGCACTTCTAGAAGTAAAATAATATTTTTCTAATTGTTTTAAATTTAAACAATTTTTAACGGCCGCCGCAATTCATATATGGTACAATTGAAATGTTTATTTGTGCAAATTCACTGCTCCGTAAATAATTTAAAAATTTCAGCTTGCTAGCTCATCCCGTAGTACCTAAACAGTTATCTATTTGTTTAAACTTTAAGAATTTTTAACTGCCAAACAAATTAAAATATCAAAATTTGTATAATCCCCATTTCGTTATTTTTAGAATTCTACATTTAAAAAAAATTTCAACTCCGTGGCACCTTCGGAAATACATAAACCTTGAAATTTTGTTTAAACAATTGCGAATTTTTAGCAGTCGTATTGTTGCACTTTTTCAAGATATTCGTTTTTTCTAGTCGGTTTTGCACAAAATTCTACCTATGAAAAAAATTTCGAACCACCAGCTCATCTGGAAGTGCCTAAACATTAGTATCCTCCTGTGATCATTATATATCGACGACTCTTACAGCGGAGGAGGAGGATATAGGAGGATACTAATGTTTAGGCACTTCCAGATGAGCTGGTGGTTCGAATTTTTTTTCTTAGGTAGGATTTCGTGCAAAACCGACTGAAAAAAAACGAAAATATTGAAAAAGTGCAACAATGCGGCCGATAAAAATTTGCAATTTTTTAAACAAATTTTTAGGGTTTAGGCATTTCCGAATGTGCTACGGAGCTGAATTTTTTTAATAAGTAGAATTCTTAAAATAACGAAATAGGGATTATACAAATTTTGATATTTTACTTTGTTTGGCAGTTAAAAATTCTTAAAGTTTAAACAAATAGATAACTGTTAAGGTACTATGGGATGAGTTAGGAAGCTGAAATTTTCAAATTATTTACAGAGTAGTGAATTAGATATATAAAAATTTCAATTTTATCATATATGTATTGCGGCGGCCGTTAAAAATTATTTAAATTTAAACAATTAGAAAATATTATTTTACTTCTATAAGTGCTACAACTTTAAAATTTGTCTAAAATGTGTAGCATCAGTACCCCATAATGAAGAAAGTGTAAAAATTTTAAAATTGCAACATTTTGGGATTGTTTTAAACTATTATTTTTACATGTGGGAAAAACGAAATTCGCTGCAGAGGTGAAATATTTAGAATTAAAAGACTATTTGTAATGATGAAATGTCTGTCTGAAAAATGAATGTTTTTTCAAAGTGAAATGAAATGCTTGCAGTATGCAAGCACCAACTACTAGTATTGTAATATTATTATCATTATATATCTACGTTTCTTACAGAGGATATAACATATAGGAGGATACTAATGTTTAGGCACTTACAGATGTGCTGGAGATTCGAAATTTTTTTCATAGGTAGGATTTTGTGCAAAACCGACTAGAAAAAACGAAAATCATGAAAAAGTGCAACAATGCGGCCGCTAAAAATTCGCAATTGTTTAAACAAATTTTCAAGGTTTATGTATTTTCGCATATGCTACGGCGTTGAAATTTTTTTATAAGTAGAATTCGTAAAAAAACGAAATAGGGATTATACAAATTTTGATATTTTAATTTGTTTGGTAGTTAAAAATTCTTAAAATTTAAACAAATAGATAACTCTTTAGACATAACGGATGAGCTAGAAAGCTGAAATTTTCAAGTTTTATACAAAGGAGTGGATTTGCACAAATAAACATTTGAAACTCTCCATTAACATATTGCGACGGCCGTTAAAAATGTTTAAAATTTAAACAATTGGAAAAATATTATTTCACTTCTAGAAGTACTACAACTTTAAAATTTGGCAGAAATGTGAAGCATTAGTACCCCATAATGGAGAAAGTGTAAAATGCTTAAAATTGCAAAGTTTTCGGATTGTTTTAATCTATTATTTTTACATAAGGGCAAAACGAAAATCGCTCCGGAGGTGAAATATTTAGAATTAAAAAAATATTTGTAATGATGAAATATGAAAAATGAATGTCTTTTTATCTTGAGATGATATGCTTGCAGAATGCAAGCACCAACTACTCGTAATATATAAACAGAAACATTAATTTTTGGTCCATTAGTTGGCGCCCCTTCATCCCTGCGTGCAGTAGCAACTGCCCCCCTCTGCTTCCCCCTTGCTACGCCATTGCTGGAGATTTAAATCTCACGCCGAGTTGGAAGGTTAGTTACAATGAGCACGATAAATCACCCAATTCCTTTATCAGATATGATAATTATCAATCTTCTCCGTTTTCAGGAAACATTCAATCGTCGGTCCATCAGTCCGCAGCAGTTCTATCGTGAATTTCATCATCTGACACACAAATCGCAAATATTTCCTGAAAGAAAACGTGATGAAACTATCGGAGCCAGAAGAAAACGATTAAATTATCTTATCCGAACCAAGAAAACAATGAATCGTCGCTACCTGCTAATCCTTCTTGTAAATTTCGTCATTTATCCTCCCTTCCTCACACACAGACTTATTACCTCACTTAGACAACTTCACTCTTACAAATGGTTAGTATCGCTCTCCTTTGCTTTCATCTCATTTTACCCTTTTAGCGCTCCATCTCGTCGACCTCGACATAAGAAACGTTTTGGTTTCTTGGAAAATAAAGACTGCTTTCGGTTCGTCTATCCGTCCGGATGCTTCTAATGCAGCTAAAGTAAACATTTTCAAAGTATTTATTATCCCATATCCAAAGGTTTGACAGAGTAATATTTTACTTATCTTCCTACTTGCAACGCCAAAGCTTCTGAGAGAAAGCTCCCTAGCTGTTATTAATTTATTTGCATAAAATACAAATTTTGTAAGAAAACTTTTACGATTTCCATAACTGTAGTGAAATTGAAAGTTTTTTTATATAAAATTGGTATTTTCATACAAACGAATGACCATATTTGACTGCCTAAAGAGCGACCTCGAATATAAGGCGATCCCTTATTTCAGAAGTCGTGCGAAAGAAGAAAAATTAGTTATTGATAAAAAAAATTTATTTCAAAATGCCTGATCGGTTACGCATAATTTTCACTGTAAATATAATCGCGCGATAATATTAACGAATAATTACCATAAAACGTACATTTATTCGCTTCCAGTGATCTACATTAAATTATTAGTTTTATTTCTTAAAACACTCTAATGCTGGAGAAATTTGGCAGCTGCCATAAAAGTAATATTGTCTTCTAATGGTGAAATAGTCTATAGGACATAGAGGATTGAATTTTAGTGGAAGTGAGAGGGAGCGGAGGGATCGAAGATATCTTTGGTCGCGATTATAAGGCGAGTATGACATTTTCGGCTTATATTTTAGAAAAAAATATCGGCTTAAAATCGGGCAAATGCGGTAATACAGAATGAAGTTCTAGCAAGTATTACCGTGTAGTTTTGATTAACCCATAATATGACTCGCACTGTAATTTTTAATTCGCTTGCTGCGTCCGTTTTTCACTGGAAACACCATCTGTGATTTCCAACTTCGACAATGGTCTGTAAACATCAACAAACTCTCAAGTCTTCATGGCTATAAAAACAAAATAAACCAACCAGATATCCTAAAAGCGACACTAGTATTTAGAACGGAATTCTACTCTCTGGCGTGGTCGGATCCGCAGCGGCGTGAAAACGCGCTGACACCAAGAAAGGCGTTAATTACGCGTAAGAAAAAGACGCGATGGAAAACCGTGACGCTGGTGAAATCCAAATCACCGTAGCAACACGAGGACAACGGTGATAGGCACCAGGACTGAACAAAAAATCCAATCCGCCGGAGGATTTCCGAGCTCGTGGCTGAAAACAGATTCAGTAAAAAGCACTTGTGTCAAAATTTGAAAAATTGAGTGGTTATCTTATAGCTATAGACGATATCTAAGATTAATAAATATGGACTTAGGTATATCCAATGGTTTTTCATAGCCTTGTATTGAAGATACCTAAGATTAGTAAATACTTAGCTTTAAAATTTTTGACACTTGAAGTGCTTATTCTTGAAAAAAATCGAGCACAACGCAAGGTGTGGATTTACCTAAAAAGATAGCCGTGGTTGACATCGTTAAATGCCGAATTAAATCTTCTCTGGCATACTCAGAAATGAATCACCCAATTTACACAATGACTTGCGCCAAATTGATTATATCAGCTTTCAAACACAACACACTGGCTGTGTATACCGTATGCGCATTTCAGCTGCGTATCGGAAAATAAACGTTCTATAACAGGAAAAAATAAGAGGAATGGAAAATATTTCAAATCCTCCCTTTAGACTAAAAAACTCCTGCATAAGCATATCATCATCAACGGTAATGAAAAGTCTAGTGTCATCAAACTTGAACGTCCATTTAATCAGTTCGTCAAATTCATCTTAAACGCTAAATCCAGGCCCGTTACGTGGAAATCTTCCACCTGAGGCAAAAAGACAAAATGCTGTTTCTTTTCATGACACATAGATGAAGATATGTTGCGACACTGCTATAATGCCGCCCCTAGAAAAGTGCCGCCTGAGGCACATCTCTCCTCTTCTAAGGGAATTACCATGGCTCCGACTGGAGTCAAGACGAAAATTCCAAAATTCTACATTAGTCCACAAAGCACTAAATCTTTCCTCTCCAAATTATATTTCTGACCAATTTAAAATTTTCAACACGATCCATGACTTCACAAGACGCATTGTGGACAAACTTCTCTCCCCACCAACAGAACAGGAGCTTATACCAACTCCTTCACGATACTTGGGGCCAGATTATGGAACTCACTTCCTTATCCCAATCTCAAATCCAAAACTTTATCCGGCTATCGTGTGCTATAACCCTCTTCTTCCTCATCGAGGGTTTTTATGCAGTATTTCGCTCCTGGGAATTGCTGAAGCCGTGTGCAGAGTACTCTGACAGGGCCAAGCGTCTGAAGGTGGAGAAGCTGCGACAATCAGGGACTGCTGAAGAACTGAGGTATGCCGCACATATGAGTCTTCGTTCTGAGAAGAAAGAAGATGCTGCAAAGCTGCTGAAGGAGATGATAGATACAAACTCAGCGTGCGCGAAAAAGATTCGCACGACATTCAGTGCGGCAAAGGCGGCGAAGTCCGTCTCTACCTACGCGCCTGATGAAGCGCTCGCTCTTCTTATAGACTACGATATGTCAAAGCAGAAATACATGAATTTGAGGAAAGGGGCGAAGCAGAGAAACACCAACTTATACCCCACATATCATGCCGTAAAGGAGGCAAAACAGCGCTGCTATCCTGAGCACTTGACATTTCCAGAGATTCGAGCAGAAGCACAACTTCAAACGATACTGCTCGTCGATTAGTTCAGTCGCAAGAGGCTGTTATAATTTCTGCGGACTCTCAGTGTAATCTGGTCCTAAAGCTCCTTACCAAATGGGGATGCGATAGTAGCTCTGACCAGAGCGTCTACAAACAGAGCTTTGTTGATGATAATGCCAGTGACAGTTCTCTGTTTGTACTAGCTTCGTTCCGGTTCAACTTACCGGCACTGACCAACGGGATGGCAAGAAAGTTATTATGTGGAAGAATCCTCGACCTTCGTCCACCCGGTACTGCAGGCCTATCCGCCTGCCATTTATGAAAGAGACGGCCGGAAGTACTATGGCGGAAAAGAAATACATTGATAGACAAATTTAGTCCCTGAAACCAACAAAAATAAATCTTCTTGATAGGTCCGTTACTGTTGAGCACAAGCTCATGTTTACCGTGGTCGATCAGAAGGTATTTGCCTCAATAACAGGAAGATGTTTACAATCATGTTACATTTGTGACGCGAAACCTAAAGAAATGAACAAACTTGACGCTATTGCACAGAGAGAAATTGACTATTCCACGTTTGAGTTCGGATTATCAACATTATATGCATGGATAAGAAGTATGGAGCTGGTTCTCCACATTTTATATCGCATCGACATAAAAAATGGCAGGACAGTGGTAATGTTGCGAAAGCCAAATTTGAAGCTCGGAAAGCCGCCATACAGGCAGAGTTCAAGAAGGAAACGGGATTCAAACCTGATGTACCGAGGGCCGGAGGAAGCGGCTCGGCAAACGACGGCAATATTGCTTGACGCTTTTTTGCTAACCCAGCTTTGGCAGCCAACATTACAGGGGTTGATGAGTTTCATCACTCGCTTCTCTGTGATCCTTGGTGCATCCAGTGGGTACGAACTGGACCTCCACAAGTTTAAAGAGTACTGTCTGGAAACTGCGCGCTTATACGTCTCTCTCTACGAATGGTACTACATGCCAACATCATTACATAAGATACTGATCCATTCTTCAGAGATTGTATCTGTAGCGTTGCTGCCAATAGGACAACTGTCGGAAGATGCGCAAGAGGCACAAAATAAATAATGCAAGAAGTACAGAGAACAGCACACGCGCAAGTGTTCCAGGTATATTTTCTATCGATAATTGTTTCAATCTGTTATTTTTAACCTTAGTTTTCCTCTCTTACACTTGAAGCACCGTTGATTCTTAAGCATGTCCTTTTTATATAGGTCTGCAACCATGGAGGTCTTAGTGACATCGGACCCTGTTATTTCTGGATTAAGATGTCCAACTCCCAAAAAAGGAAAAGCATTGACACTTGCTATCTTGGACCTTCTGGTTCCTGATACTTCGGCGATGACACAGGATAGATTATTAGATTGCGTTTCAGCAGAAAGTGATTGACTGAAGAACATTCTAATTTTCTGCGGTATTTCCTTAAAATAAAAATTTTCAATAAAGGTCTCTTATGACTTAGAGACGTTCTATTCCATCTCAAACAATAATAAAAAGCTTTTTGAGGTCGTGATATCTTGTAGACTCAAAACTTAACTAATGGTCCCATGGTGATTTTTAAAATACCCAAAAACATTCCATTAACATTAATTATCACTCATTGTTTAAAAAAAACACTTACTCTAGTATGAATCATTTCAGTATTCCTCTTACAGGTTTCCCGTACTGTTCTTGATTTTAAAATCACTCTATAGGAATGCATATGGATAAAAGTGGCACTAAACATCATAACACACCTTCTAGCCGCCAGTTAAAACGCATAACCCCGAATACATTCATTTTTTGGATTTCGTCCCATTGTGGAGCGTCCAGATGGGATGTCCGCTGTGTACAAGTTAAAAAGTATCGGTCCTAAGACAGAGCATTGTGGAACTTCTGCACATATGGGGTGTGAGTTCGATCGCGCAGATCTCCATCGTATTGCGAAGGTTCTCGCAGCAAGGTAGGATGACATGAGTCTCCGCAGCCAAGCCGGGAAGCGCCGTTCCTTCATTTTGTAGAGGAGTCCTTTGTGCCATACGCGGTCGAAGGCCTTGCTTATGTCAAAGAAGGCCCCCACCGCATATGCCTTCCTGTTGCAGGGCTCAGTAATGAAGTGCACCACTCGGGCATGCTGCTGTGTGGTGGAGTGTTCTTGACGAAACCCAAATTGATGTCTCGGAAGGATGTTCTCCGTTTCAGCATGAGATGTAACATACGGCTGATGATCTTCTCAAACACCTTGCTGATGCCGTTGAGAAGGGATATTGGCCTGTAGGAGTTCTTGGTTGGTGCTTAGCCCGGCTTTGGGACAAAGATCACCTCCGCTGTTTTCCAGGAACTGGTAGATGTCCTAATTGTAAGGATGCATTTAAAAGTGCCGTCAGGTGCTTGACGGCAGCAGGAGGTAGCTGACGCAGGACCTCATTCTGCATTCCATCTGGATCCGGCGCCTTTTGGAGTGAAAGGTGAGTTAGAATGAAGTGAATCGCATCTGGTAGTATCCGTGGGAAGTCCTCAATTCCCTCAGATGTTTCTTCGATCTCATCATCCAGGATTGGGGTGTCTTCCCCTGGCGGGTAGTCCTGTAAGGTGGTTGCTAGAGAGTCCGCCATGAGGTCGGCATTCTCTTGATCCGTGCAGGCTTCTCTGTCATCCGCCGTAATAGGATAGTCCGGGGTGTGAGTGCTGCGAAGAGCTCTGGAAAGTTTCCAGACCGAACCATCTTGAAGAGTTAGCGAACTCATCTTGCGCTTCCAGGCCTCTCCGCGGAAGTGGAAGATATTGTTCCTAATTTTGTGCTGGAGAGCGGTAAGTTGACGTCGGAGATCAGGGGTGCAAAGCTTCTGGTAGTTCCTGCTAATTCTGTTCTTCTCCTGGATGTCTCGAACGATTCAATCAGGGAGTTCATCCAACGCTGCCGTCCGTGGTGTCGTAATTGGTGCCGAGTCCTTAAGCGCAGCTTAGATGTTGGTGGTGAAGCTGTTGGCCATCTGCTCCAGCTGTTCAGATGAGTTCGGCGATACTGCGGCAGGAGGTAGTTGCCGTCAAGAGACTGCGAAAACTCTTCCAGTCAGCGTTTTTGATGTCCCGCCATTCAGTTTGCGATTGAATCAGCGGCCGTAGTCCCGATGCGTCACCACAGGAATTTGGTCGCTGCTCAATGTAGGGACGCTGTACGTATGGATGGACGTGTGAAGATCTCGATGGATGCTGAAGTCCAGGATGTCGCCATCTCCCGTATAGTGATAGCGCGTTGGTTCTACATCTGCAGTGGCGGTGATACCCTTGCTGTCCAGCCATCTCCTCACCTGCTCTCTGGAGTTTGGCATTCTGGAGTTCCACGAAGGATGTTTAGCGTAGCAAGGGTGAGGAGAGAAGTATCAAAGATATACTCGATGTCTTCCTCCGCGAATTTTGCCCTAGGAGGCAAGTAGCAGGAGACGATGCGGAGTTTTTCCCTAGGAGTGATGACCCCAGCAGTGGCAGCTTCCAGTGTTGTCATTTTAGGAGTCACTCTCGCATGACCCTCGACGTCGGATCGGAGTAGTATTGCCACTCCTCCACTCCCGCGTCCTGTCGTGGATTTGTCGTGTCGGATGACCTGGAATCCCGGGACTGACCATCTCGTTCCAGCCTAGAGTTGCGTCTCGAAGGTCAGAGCTCTCGAAGCTTGTTGACTTCTCAGGAACCTGGGAAATTCATGTGTCTTGCTTTTAATGTCGCCGTTGGCGTTCCAACTGGCGATGGTGAATCTACTGGACCGGCAGCGTTTAGGTGCCATTGAGGAGGGCCACTAATCTCGTCATCGCCTGTCCAAAGGCAGCCATCTGTTGCTGGATAGCAGATGAGACGCCAACAATAACGAAGATCATCTCCTTCAGGGCTGCTGTCGATGATGCCTCTTCAGTCGTCGACCGGGCCCATGGAGATTGAGAAGGCCTCCCAGGTGGAGGGAGGTGTTGCTTCTGCGGTAGAGTACCCTGCTGCGAAGGCCTGCTTCTCGTCATCGGTTTTAGCGGCGGGAATTCAGTGGGCAATTCCAGCCGTAGTCGCGGCGCTTCTCTGGTCGCGCCTGTAACTGCATTCCCCGGGAGAGGCGATGACTGCACTCCAACGCAGCGCTGTTCGTCTTCTTCTTTCCGTTTTCTCTTGTCTCCACCCTGTTGGTCAGTGGCAGCAGCCTGCTGTTTTGCTGGAGGGTACTGTCTTCTACCGCCCTGCACATCTTCAGCCATCTTGTAGAAGCAACACATCTTTGATGAGGCAACGTGCTCCTCATCGCAGTTGCAGCAGGTAGCAGGAGTATCTTTCGGCAACTTTCAGGTTTTCCCTGCATGAAGACCCGCACACTTAAAGCAGCGGGGCGCAGCTAGGCAGGCTCTTGACCCATGACCCCATCTGTTACAGTTGTATCAGATCTGCGGCACCTTGTAGACGTATGGCTGCAGAGTCACCGTAGGTCCACAGAGGCGCGTGATGTCCCGAAACTTAGCCGGTGTCCATTCCCCTCCTATTCGGAAGGTGACAGTGTAGACTCCCGTCTGTTCTCCATCCTTGTTGTTGATGGGCTGAACCTCCAGTACGGGTGCATCCAGCAGGTGGAAGCCATAAGCGATGTAGCTGACGATGAACTTCATACGCTTCGATTCCTTCTCCGCCCAGGTACTGAATTGCGCCTTCGCCTGGCTCAGCATTCGCAGGACAGCAGTGTAGTCCTCGAAGGTGTTGAGATGCAGGCGGCTGAACTACGATTTATTGATGCAGCGGAATTCCTTGTCTGCTAGAACTCCATTTACCGCCTCCAGGAATAGACGGAAGTCGCTGATTTCATAAATCAGGATAGGTGGAGGCCGCTTCTCTTCGTCTCGGCCGACTGCTCCGTTTCCATACCCTCCTGAGGCGTGGCATCATGAGAGTCCTTGTGCTCAGAGAGAGGAGTAAATCTATTGGAGGTGGGTACCTCCGACGGTGTTCCAGGTGCTGAGGTGATTGTGGACCTTTTCTTGATGTTCTCGTACACCGTTACGAACGGAGCCCGCTTGGTTTGACGAGATGGATGTTCAGATTTTTGGCCCTGTAAAGGGCCGTTTTCAGCAGCGGAGACGACGACGTTCCCACCGCCAGCTGATGAGTGAGAGCATTGAAAAATGCCATTTCCACCCAGTGGTGTTCCTTCGGATGTTACTGTGTGCGTTTGAGGTGGGCGCTGAAAGGCACCTCCTCCAGCAGCCTCTGACTTAGTCATTCTCCCACCGTCCAAGTAGAACCCGCAAGCGGATCTTCCCTGGTGCGCAGAGTAAAAACTCGTAGTAAGCTGATATTACCAGATACTATCTCACGACGAATGCCTTTATCCGCATTTAAGTCTCAAATTTATTCAAATGTGAATAAAGATATGGTTATAACTTGCTTTGAGGGAAATTTTTACATTCTGTATTGCTGTTATTTCCATTAATCATTGTTTTACACTGTATTTTCGCAGGTTTTTTTACCCCCTTCCTGTGTGTTTTCCTGCAATATGGGTTTTTACTCAAGTAGCCCTAAGTCACTGAGATTGTTACCCATAACCCTATTCTTCTTAATCTTTAGGAATTATTTTTTACCTGTTTCTCTTTGTCTCTGTTTTTAATTTTTCCCCTTTTTACCTTGTTATTATACTATGCACTTGTACTTTAGTATTAACAACATCAGAGGCTAGGTGGAAGAGAGGTCCAACAGAGTCTAACATCGCCAATAAAGGGCCAAATCAATCAATTATAATATCCACAATCATCCTCAGAAGAACAATGATTCTTAGCTAATAGTAGAATGAATTCTAACTCAATCACTTTTTACTTAATTTTTTTAGATAAATCCACTGAAACAAGCCTAATGGGGACTGTTTTTGGATTTTATTTAAATATATACTAATAAATATTTTTCTTTTCAACTATACACGAACTTCTTCACATGGCAGTACCATTTGTAACTAACTACTTTACATTTTGACAAAAGGAGACTACCTATTTTATTCTACATCTCATCCTCTCATGGCGATTTACAAAGACCTTAAGTGCACTCGAATTTTTAAAATGTCAGACCACTTCTTCGAGAATAATACAGCGCGCGAAAATATGCGCCTTATTCTCGTGTTCTATTTTGGGAAAAAATGGACACACTTAAAATATTACTGGTGGCCAACTTCTGGAAGGATGTAGCGCTAAACTCAACGAGAACACGTCCATGGAGCTAAAACTGATTCTCTGGGTTTCCACGATGAATTTTATATATTTACATTGCGTCCTAAGTACACGGCAGAAAATAATTCTTGATGTATTAAAAATGGCTGTGCTTTTCTATCGCGAGATGAGCCGCCGTCGGCATATGAGGATCTTCCGTAGCTTTTATTCATTGCTTTGCTTTTATTAATACCATCTCCTAAGCGGGAACTATATACTCAAATGCATACTTAGACACCTAAAGGCATATACTAAAACTGTAAAGCTCGAATTATGAAGGACGAGAAAATCGATTACATAAAAATGGAATAGCAAAATTTCAAATTCGAAGTTTGGGCGCTCCTAACTGAAGGATATTCAATTACTGATCTAAAATCCTAGTAAACAATTTTGGAGGTTTAAAATTATTTTTCGTGATCATACGCTCATAAATTCCAATCTCGTTCGCAGAGAGTAAAAAAATAAATGACCCTGAATCTTTCAGATGAAAACTCCAGCTTAATCCCAGAGTCTGATTGCGCACTCGCGTATCGAAGGATAAACACTCGGCAAAGAGGATAAAGCGACGTGAATAGAACCTTTTCCTTGGGTCGTAAAGCAAACACCCGCCGTCCGAATGCTGCAAGCCTCTTTAGGCCGTTCCAATGCCATGCTAAGTATCACGCGTCTTATCGCCAATTAGGCGAAATTGTAATGTAACCAACAGAAATACAGACGTCGTACGAGTTCGTTCCTCCAGTTCTCGAAACTTCCTCGTCAGTTTTCGTAAATAAAATTAACAAGTTTATATTAGCACAAATTGGTAAGCGGGACATTTTTCGGCACATAAAGAGAAGCATTAGTGGGAATTGTTTAAGGATAAATAAAGTGACCATCTTTTTCGAGCCCAGTTCGGTCCAACTGACGTTTGTAGCCCATAAAAAGCAGCTAATTCGAGAAAATTGCTCGGATAATTAAACAAAATTATTTGGTTAAAAGTTCGAGCTTCGACTTTTCAATCTATAGAAAAAATTGCATTGTTTTTTTACGAATACTCGATGATAAAATATCAACCTATCACTGAACACTTTAAACTAATTAAATGTCACACTAAAAATAGTAGTGACAGAAATCAAGTGTTTACCGAAATACCAATAAGTGAGGTAAATTACCATATCAAGGCAATGTATCAAATAAGAAATAATAACATTCGTAAATCAGTAAAAAATCAGTATGGAAATTCAATCAGTACAAAATTAGTACAACATAGTCAAAGTCAGTACAGTACTGAATAAATCAGTACGGTTGGTCACCTTAAGTATAAATGAGAAATAATTTTCGAATACACTCATCCCTCGAATTGTACGGTCTCGCGTCACACGTTTCCTTTTTATGACGATTTTCGGCCATCAATTTCAATTTGGCACTGTTTTTGAACGGTCTTTAAGCATTTAAAAAATCATAAAACGTTTGAGTTCGACTTAAATTTTTAAGAAAGGAAAATATGGGGAGCAATGCTGATTACTAAATTGTTGGTAATTGAATCCATGACACACACAGATTTAATGTTTTTTTTTGTATTTATGATTTATCAACCTCTTGGATTATTATAGGCAGAGATTAACCGCATGTGTTTCTATGGAAAAACCTACATCACTTTGAACTGTTTCACTTTACACGGTCATATATATATATATATATATATATATATATATATATATATATATATATATATATATATAATATTCCATTTTTTTAAGTTCAGTCAATCGATGAACATTTTAAACTACCCAAATAGCCAAGAAAGCTGTTTAAAATATTGGAGATAAATATCGAAGGATCAAAATACCGAGAGGTTAATCTAGTGATTGCATTAAGACAAGTTAATAGACAAGAAATTATTATGTTATTAAATCGTTCAAGTGAGTTCATCGGCAATACATAGTCAAAATCAAAACAGCGCCTAATAAATCGGCGCAGTTGCCACTTTATGTATAAAAGCAAACCGTGCGATTATTTTGATACTCGGAGCTATGTGGCTCTCAGTAATTTTAAGGAAAAGTTCTAAATAGAAATTACCATTCCTGCGAATACACGAAGGCACCACAAACGCCGCTTCGTAAAACAGTTATATATGTGACCACAGTGGGTTAAATTTAAATGATCATCAGGTCGTGTCTCTCAAATACAGTGGAAGTTTTCCAAGTTTTTTACTTTATTTCCTTAAAATGGAATTCCGCAAATTTAAGGCTTACTCAGTAAATTATATTTTAAATGCAAACATTAAGCAGATTACAAGAATAAACAGCAGTATAACCCAATAAGCTAGTCTTGCCTTTGTGGAATTCCTCTATAAAGGAAGGTAAACAAAGAAGCAGCTAGACCTAGGTTTCGGCGCTTAGCAATTATAATA
Source organism: Tanypteryx hageni (assembly GCA_028673005.1). Lineage (NCBI taxonomy): Eukaryota > Metazoa > Arthropoda > Insecta > Odonata > Petaluridae > Tanypteryx > Tanypteryx hageni. Next base: position 156,991,101 of record CM054115.1, read on the forward strand.
GATCGTACATCCGCTGCTGCTGCTAGGCACCGAAGCTTAGTTCGCATTAATATGAAAAAAAATATTTAAGAGGAATTAAACCAAGTTATACTGATAATTTGCTTTTCTTCCCAATAAACGACAGCCTTCCTAGAATCGATTTCGGAAATTACAAAAAACTGCTCGTAACACTAACAAGCGATCATATTAAGTTACATCTGATGTATTTGTCTTTGGAGACCCGAGAAATCCAAACAGCGCCGCAAAAAACGTCCGATGCCAACGTGCGCTTCAATCGATGACGCAACATGTGGATATGTGCACGAAATGATTAAAATCCCATCTCGCCAACTGCTTTTATCAGCATCATCTCCGAACGGATTCATCCTTTTCCGTGTCACGAGTCGGTTTTATTCCTCTCCGAATGGAATTCTCTCGAGGAAATGAAAGCTATTTTCGTGAGATTGTGGATCCGTTCACCTCCGGAAGCAGACTCCCGGGAATCGTCGGCATCCGTAGACCGTATGCTCCTTCCCACGCTCCGCTTGCGTCGGTTCATTGAAAATCCGATCGTTTACTGGTTTTCCTTTACCACTCGAGTCACCTCACGTCGAGTGAATGGTGCCGCTCTAAGAGGAAAGATATGATTCAAAGAGGTAAAAAGAAAAGTAAGAAGTTTCCCGTTGCTCCGCCGTCACAAATTACGGAAGAACAAAATGGTTATATAAATAATGTGCGTATTTGTACGTGTGTCTACTTATATGCGCGCGCATTTGTACACACACACACATATCTACACACACACACACACACACACACACACACACATATATATATATATATATATATATATATATATATATATATATATACACACACACATAGTAGGCCCCGCTTAATGTTATTACTGGTTATTAGGATTAGCCGCTTTATAGAATAAAATTTCAGAGAACGGATTCAAATCTTCAAAATGCACCATATAATAGTCGCTTATTGGAATCAGATTTTCGATTATAAGAATCAAAAGTTAGTAAGTAATCACCTGGGACTTGGGCCTCGGTCAGACTGAGGCTGAAGGGTGCTCGCCGGAAATTTCCATCGTTGCTGGTTTTGTTCAAGCAGGCCAGCTCTATGAACGCCCTCATCAATCGTAGCATTCTTTTAGAAAAATTAAAAGAAGAGTTTAAAGCCACAGAGGGATGGCTGACGAGATGGAAGGAGAGGCACGTCATTGTTCGTAAAAAACTCCATTGAGAAAAGTAAGATTCGAATGGCTCGGCAGCTGGCAAATGGCTGAGAACTGCTTGGCAAGCTGTATTAAACACATATAATTCAGAATATATCTTTAATACAGACGAAACTGGGCTATACTAAAAGGCCACCCGGATCATAGCATGACTTTTAAAAATTCATTCGCTTCTATAAAGAAAAAGGGCAAGTATAGAATTAATTATTTTGCCTGCAAAAATGTTACTACATAATATGCAATAAAGTGCATTATATATATATATATATATATATATATATATATATATATATATATATATATATATATATATATATATTCTCTCTCTGTAGCTGAAGAAGGAGTAGTTCCGAAAGCTTTACGTTTGTGATGTTTCTGTGTTTTTGTGTTATTTTACGTGTGTCGCTTCGACATCCCCGGGGCCTCGCCAACCTGAAGTCGTCTGATTGGTGAGTGCTCACTGGGTTTCCTCATCCCAACACCTTGTTGACATCCATATATATATATATAAGGTGAGCCCCGCTTAACGCGGGGGATGCGTTCCTGAGGTCTCCGCGTTAAGCGAATATCCGCATTCGCCGGGGCACCATAACATTTAGGAGCCCAAGGGAAATAACTCCCCAAATGGTATTTCTGAACCAACATTCAATGTAAAACATATTTCTACCAGACTTTTAGAACGCAATTTATTAAACAAACTATAAAATTACCTAGCAAACAGCAAGACAAAAAAGCTTTTTTAGCGGTAAATGTACATAATTTCAAAATATTTTCTAGAACACCTACGAAGTTTTATTTAAGAAAGAGTGCAGGGTCGACTGCTTAGCTCTTTTCGTTTATTGCGTAAAATTTGTCGGTAGCATTCAAATAGGCCGTCACAGTCCCGCTTCACGGCACTCACTTGTGTGAAGTCATCCCAAAGACTAAGGTCCGGGGCACAATGAACATAGGGCAGCGCAGCACATCATAGTGGATGACAGCCGTGGAGACGAAGCCCAGCATAGTGGAGGATAGCCGTGCAGACGCAGCCCAGGCCGAGTTTTTGGTTGGGGAGCGCATATTGAACACAGTCAAGTCAGAGCATTCGTTGTGAGAGGCATAATATTTCGCGTGTTCGTATTTATTTCTAGATTTAGATTCTGAGTCGGACTCAGAAATAATGAATATGATGCTGTTATATAATGCTGTAAGAAGAAAACTTATTTCCTGGGCTATCTTACTCCAAATTTCATCTTTTAACTTTGTCCTTGTGTAGTCTTCATGATTTGGGTCATAAAGAACCGGATAGTTCCGCACATGTTCGATAAGCAACTACATTTTGTCTGAACTGACGACAAACCGGCTAGGAAGCACGGGCCTCACAGAGGAAACTGTCTCTACCATAGGCAACGCAGTGTTGACAGAGTCCTCTGTCTCGGCTGGGCCTGCGCTCTGTTTAATGTGCGGTGTCTCACTCAAAATTATGGCACACAGGAACCTCGGTTGTCCTCCACTATGCTGTGCTGCCTTACACTATGCCGGGCCTACTAGTAAGTAAGTGCTTTATTAACACCTCAAGCCCGGAGGAGATTTATTAAATCCCACCCGTACGGCCGGATGAGGTTTTTAAATTTTCACGATTGCGTTGCAAAAACGTTCGAGAAAATTGAAAAAATCATAACTTTATAAGTTTTCTCTCGATTTTTCTGATTTTTTTTGTGGATTTACGAAAAACATGAAATTTGTAAAAATCCATTTTTTGTATCATATTTTACAAACAAACATTGCTGCAGTAGAAGAGAATGTACACCAATCGCTAATTTTCCGGCGTGCGTTCGCGCTTTATATATAACATTCTGCACCGGGAAATCTATAGGCAGTTAGGTACTCTCGCCCTTCCTAATCTTTAGCCCTTCGTGGCTTGCACTATCAACGCAACATATGTTACAATTCTAAAATCGCAGTATTTGGAAAGAACCTCATGGAATTATGTAAGCTAATTGTCGCTTTTTCTGAATTTTTACATATGCAGAAAGTGACGGAATCGTCGTCAATTCACGACCGAGATTCGCAATCGACAGTACGAAAGAGGGCCGGCCGTATATACATAGTTTATTTTTACCGGTTAGCTGATGGAACTTTAACCGTAACCCCGATTAGTGAAAATGCCGGTTAATTGGAAGCCCTATTTACGATCCAATGATGCCAAAGAAACATGAATCATATTTCTATATCCGTTTTAAAAATGTTTTCCGCCTTAGGAGATATACTTTTTGTGTTAGACCAGTGAAATTTACAGGAAAAAGAATGAAATTGGCCAACAGACGATGCAACACTGCGGAAATATCACAATATTTATGAAATTTGATTAGTGCGAAATTTAAAAAATCATACGATATTAGCCTGCGGTCGCACTGTGCATATGTATGTATATATAATATACATATATATATTTAATTTGAATTTTAAATAAAATCCGCGTTGGCCGCGTTAAGCGGGGCTCACCTGTGTGTATGTATGTGTATGTATATGTGTGTGTGTGTATAACAGACGTGGCCAAACCGCGGCTCTTTTAAATTTCCATGCAAAGGCGTGCCAACGTTTTTCTCTACAAGACACAATGACGTAGTGTGACTCGAGACTTGTTTGGGATGCCTAATGGACATTTATTATATCCAAATAGCTTCGGATACAAGTTTTGTTTTACTGTTCGTTAATTCATGAGCGCAGAATATATCATGCGGCTCGCAAACTTCTGGGAATCATTGTATTCGACTCCGAGGGTAAGTAGGTTTAGTCACCCCTGATATATAATTCCACCTTGTACTATTCCTACGATTTTCGGATTTAATTAAAGTTTATTAATTAATTTCTACCTATGTTTCAACATTATCTATTGTCAATCCCATTCCGCACATTTTCCGACACAACCGTAGAGATGAAAAATTTGTTCAATTAGAAAATTAATTTTAGCTTGATTATTACCGAAAATGAAAATTTACACTTCGGAGGTTATTTTCTTTGGAATTTTGTTTTTATCTCAAACATTAAGAAGACTAATCGACTTTGTTTTCGGTATTTTCATCTTGGGACACTGTGTCTGCACACATACATACATACCTAATGCAACCTCGTTAGCGCAAACTTGGAGGGATTTAAATGTTATGATTTGTTATAATGAGGACGCTACGTTTTCGGTGGAGACTTAAGTACACTTCCAAAGGAGAATTCACTAAGCATGTGTGTATACACAATATGGCATATGAGTTACTCTTTAGACTACTTTTGATAGTACAGTACTACCTTTTCGTCTTATGTACATGCTATTTACGATTACTTTTGTACTACTTTTTGGATCTTCTGGAGAACATAGAAACTGTTCATAATTTCGACCTTTCTCCACCACTCAAAAGTTGTTTTTCAACAGTTGATGGCATTATCGAATAATGAAATCCCAAAAATTTTGTAAAATTTGTTTACCAATGACGCAAGTGAAATTTATTGCGTCCTCCAAAGCTCATTAGCCCTTTTCAACAAACGTTATTGATTTTGGAGAAAAAGATCTTTTGCTACCAGAAATGCTGGACTCTGTTATAACACTTGAACGAAAAATCAACGAAAGGATATCAAAATTTTTTTGTGCAAAACGTTAAAAGATTCAAATACAACCGTTCATTTACAAAAACAATTTATTGAATTTTTCTACGGTGGTTGATTATATACGTAAGTGGTTTAGAAGTAATGCCTATCCTTCGTCTACTAAATGGTTAATGCTTAAACGTACTGAAGATATTCAGTAAGACGAAATCTAAAAATTGGCAAATTTTTAATCCCATAAATTGCTGCAAATGATTCTTTGATGAAACGATTGAATTGATTTCATTTCTTTTAAATGCCTCAAAAGAATTCAACACATTGCCAATTGATAAAAAGTGGGTCACTTTATTTAAAAATGATCATTTCCTTGATCTAAAGAAATCAGTGCATATAATTTCTGCGATTACAACATCGAATGCTAATGTTGAGCAGTTTTCTCATTGTATAAGAAACAATGGACTGACGATAGAAATAAACAAAAATGAAACAGTCAAAAGTTTGCTTCATGCTAAATGTAATTATAACTTGACTTGAAGTGAGATGTATGAGAAGTTGCTTCGAGACAATAAATTGCAAATATCTTCAAGTACAAAAGATATACAATCACTGTTTTGTAAGATAATTAATAAATTAAATTTATAAATTTGTGTACTACTTTCTGTAAAAAATGTCCTACTTTTTCGTAAAAATATCCTACCTATTGGATGAAAGTGTCTGGGAACCCTACTTAGAATATGTAAATAATTTCTTAGTCATATTTATTTTTAATCTTTTTAACAAGCTTCTAAACAGTACTTTACGGAGTTTTACAATGAGCGCAACAACGATAACAAAGTCATACTATGCCCTAGACAGGATTCGAGCCCGCAACCCTAGCATTGGGAGCTAGACACGTTAAGCACCCCTCTGCCAGCAATGTTGCGAAAATGTTTTACTTTCCCCATAGGTAGTATAAGGGAAAGTATTGTTTTCACGAAAAAAATCTGTCGATATTTCAACGGAAATACACGTTTTGAGGTCCTCTGAACACGTTTTGGCCATTTTCTCGATTATATCTGTGTGTGGGTGTGTATGTGACAGCGTTTTTGCGGGTGCTCGAAATCAAAAACTATTAACCAGGTCAATGCGAAATTTTATATTTAACATTTTTATGAAAGTCACAAGAACTGATTAGTTTTTGGTAAAAATAGGTCAACCGGAAGTGGGTGTTTACTCTTGTCACATCTGTTCCAAACATTTTCCCATATAAAGCACAGTTTAAGAGATATCTTAAAAACTAAATTATTTAGCACCACCACGCCACCTACCAACGTCTTTTGTTAACAATTGACGCTTAGTTACATCTTAGTAACGCTCCTTTTTATTTTCTTAATTGTTGGAGCTTTGTGGTTATATCCAATATCAGAAGGCTATGGTTTGAGTTTATTTCTGTTCTTTGTAAAGTCTAAAATTTTCTTGCAGTTTCTTAAAATATTTTTTATCATGTAACCTATTTGATATTTTTAGAAATATTACAGGTATGGAGAAAGTCATGTGGTGGCCACATCAGATTTTTTTCTAGATAAGTCACGGTTAGATCAGTGTTTCTAAAGGTGGGTCGCGACCCACCTTTAGAAACAATTTTAGGGGGGTCGTAAGCACTCTTCGCTATGGCAAGTGATTTTATTCTGATTTTAAGAGTCCTGCAGGGTTTAAAAAATTCTGTAGCTTATCAAAGTACAAAAACATTTCTGACAAATGAGTTATTTTTATCTAATAAAAACAATCAATTGTATCTTAGTAGTGATAAGTACTTAAAAAATTAAACTAAACACCACATGTTGTCTCAATGTTATTAATGCACATACGTAGTAGTAAATAAAACAATTTATAGTGCTAATATTGTATTTATAAAGAACACAAAATAAAAAACCCTCTCATTATTAATTTCATTATCGTCGTAATTCCCCCTCCTCTGTATGCAGAAAACTTTTTTTTTTGCTTCTTGAATATTCTCGAGGGTCGCGGCGACCAAACATCCGGACGGAGGGGACACCTGATTAATCACTGGGTTGGACAATATCCTCCTCCTAATAAAACGATTAGGCTTGACTTCCGCGTGCTTTAATCTCGAGTTTTTATATTTCAGAGGCTTTAAATTTTTCACATGAATGTTGCGTCATGGAATAATGCATCTAGCAACAGTCGTAAAAATCCGTTTTTTGTAGTTCGCAACTTTCATCGAGCAAGCGATTCCCAATAAGAAACTCGGGTGAGATAACTTCGCTAATAAAGGATCTACGGCTAAGTCGAAAGCATTACAAAAACTAAAAACCTTCCAAGAATATGGGAAAGAAATCAAATTCTCCGCCAAATTACGTAAAGCCACATCAGCAAGCGCCACGATGATTCCACCATTAAAACCTTCAACTTTTTCTCTTCCTCGATACCTCTTTGAGTTGGCAGAAATGAAGAATTCAACGCGGCAAGCAATAACAGTAGCTGTGTAACTAACCAATCTATCACCCTGCATTGACATTTAGAAACGTGTTGATACATCTGAGCGCAACCTATGACGTAGTTTGTTTTCAAGTCGGGAACGACACAGTCATGCCAAAGACATGAATATTTAGCGGCAGCGTGACTAGCGAAATTGTATTAATCTTCGTGATCATCGCTCATTGTATGGAATTTACTTAATGGCATTACAAAACAGTCCATTCTGAGGACACGTCTATAAGTTAATAATTGTTTTCTCACTCATAATTATCGAAAAAATCTGATGTGGCCACCACATGACTTTCTCCATATCTGTAATATTTCTAAAAATTCCAAATAGGTTACATAATAATAAATATTTTAAGAAACTGCGAGAAAATTTCAGACTTTACAAAGAGAAATAAACTCAAACCATAGCCTTCTGATATTGGATATAGCCACAAAGCTCCAACAATTAAGAAAAGAAAAAGCAGCGTTACTAAGATGTAACTAATTATCAATTGCTAACAACAGTCGTCGGTAGGTGGCGTGGTGGTGGTAGCTAAAAATATAAGATATCTCTTAAACGATGCATTATATGGGAAAATGTTTTAAACAAAGGTTGTAGAAAATTAAATTTCCAAAACTTTTATTCCATTACGTTTATATATATATATATATATATATATATATATATATATATATATATATATATAACTTAAGGAAAAGAAAAGGCAGTGATGAGGGTGGCAACAAGGTGTTGAGGGAAGCCCAGCGGACACTTACCAAGTTGGGGACCAAGTTGGCAGGCTGCTGGGGGCGTCGAAGAGACACGTAAAACACACGAACACAAAAAAACACGCAAGCTTATCGGGCCTATGCCCTTCTTCAGCGAAAGAGTAACGTGTGTGTATATATATCAAAACATGTTTAGGGGACCTCAAAACGTGTATTTCTGTTGAAATCTAGAAGTCGATTTTTTCATGAAAACACTTTCCCCTATACTACGAATGGAGAAAGTAAAAAGGTGTGTAATGCCTGTTGAAAGATACGCTTAATCGCGCCTTCTGCGTCATTTCGTTTGTTGAGGACTTTAATTCGTCCATTATGGCAACAACAGAATAAAAAAAAAGTTGTTTAAAATTACAAAAAGCGCAGATAATATCGAGCAAAGGCGGTGCTAGCGAATGATCCCTCCTGAATGCATATGTCAGGAGAGATACGTGGTGAAAAAATAGCACGAAAGCGATATCGCTTCCTAGTTTTTCATTAAAACGCCTACTGTGATAACAAACTGAAGTCATCTCTCGCCTGTTATGAAATAAAAACTAAATCGTGCACCAAGCTCGAATTATGAAAACTGGTTTACTCGCCATTGCAAACGGCATTTTTACGTAAATTGTTCCGCATAATTCTGTATCCTGGAAAATTAATTAATACCAAACAAAACGATGATGTCAGAAAATTATAATTTACGCGAAATTTCGGACGACAAATATTTAAAAATGTAACTCGGCACTGCGAGGATAGGAAAAAGTGGCAAAATATTGCCGCGCCCCACTTCAGATTCGCGCTATTGCCGTGGTTATCAACATCGTCTCTAAGTCGCCAACGCATTCGCAACGATGACACCGGAACGAGGGTAGCATGTTAAAAAAAATAAAAGTCGAAGGTTCGCAACGCTCGTCGGGTAGAAAACCTCTCCGAGAGACCTTGACCTCAAAAAGAAAAACCCATTAGCCTCGCGGCGTCAGGTATCGCTTAGCAATATGAGGAGAGGAACCGTGGAAGAATTGTGAAGAGAGAGAAATAAAGACAAACCGAGCGACGTCTCGCCTTGCGGCCTGCGCGCCTTTGCATATGACGTCTGAAGACAACCGACATTCATGACGAAAAATATTTTTCAAAGCGGAATTTCAACGCCGGCCAGACTGGAAATGGCGGAACAGTTTCGGCAAATTGAAATACCTGTCGCTGAGCCCTATTGTTGAAAGACAAATTCTCTATGAGATCAATGATAGTTCAAGAATAAGCAGAACCAACAGTCAACCGGAGTTTAATATGAGTTATTTGCTTCTGATTTCTCTTGAGTATTAAATACCGAAAAGTTAATACTAAAAAGGGCATAGCGTATTAATCAAGTTTATCGTAAAACTATTATGATACATTCTCAAAATAAAAGCACATTGGCTGGCGCACACTTATAAGTAGAAACCTCGAATTATAAGACCAAGTCAATCAATTGCAATAACTTTTGTTAAATCGATTTTAAACTAGAGTTAATAAATGTCGGCTTTGGATGACCCGTTTTACAAAAAGAACAACACGTTTTATTCATCGTTGACGCATTACTTCCCGCGCTGTAATAAGCCACTTGCAAACAAGTGGTAGATTTTTCGAGTACAAAATAACGTGACAGCTGCACTGCAAAATATATCAAACTACTATGAAATCCCGTCAATATGACGGGAAGGAACTTAACTTTCGCAGAAAATGTCCTCAAAGACCTTCAAAAATTCAGCAATTTTAATCTCCATATCTGACTTCAACAGAATATCAATAGTAATAGAATATTTCTTTATTTTCGTTAACTTCGTTCAAAAAAGCATCGCAATTTCTTCAACATCATCAGAGCCATCTAGCGGAAGAAAGCTCTACCAGAAGTGGTACGCGAGCCAGTGCAATGTGGTACGCGGAAAAAATAAAAACACATGGTTTTGCCTATTGCTTAAAATATTGTTACATTATATTTACGTAATTCAATTACCAATTTATATGCACGATTGTTGGCACATTACATTATTATAATATTTGAATTTAAATTGATTTAAATTGCCGTCAATCTCACAATGGTGGTACGCGAACATTTTCGTATTTGATTTGGTGGTACGAAAATAAAAAAGGTATAATTCGTTCTGTATATTACATTTTTTTTCTCAGTTACTCTATACCATGGGTGTCTAGATATGGAAGGTTATGTAGCCTCATAGTGGCCAGAAAAATCTTGAAGTGGCCGCACGAGAAGGAAGAGGGGTCTATGGGATTTTTTTGCTAAAACAGTAATAATATTTGTTTTTTATATTACATATTTAAGTAAAAAATACTTTTTTGCATAGTATTTTTAATAATTTTAATTCAAATTACAATTTTTTATTTTTTCTAATACATTTTTCTTTAATAAAGTTTAATTTTTTACAAAGTATTTTAAAGTAGTTTATTAATTTAAATATCATCAATTTGTAAATCCTTTCATTTTGAGGATGATAATCTGAGCTGATGGGTCAGATTTTCATCGGTCAAATTATACCGGTATCTATTTTTTGTGAATTTCATTTGGGTGAAAAGTTGTTCACAAAGATAAGTACGTCCAAAAAACGATATCACTTTTAAGGAATGATCTCTGAGACGTGGATATTTTTCTCGGGTAATATAAATGTTATGAAAACCTTCTTGTTTTTCTTCGAAAGCACAATGGGCTTCAATATCAGACTGCAATTCAATAAGCTCACTTTGCAAACGATCTGGTGCAGAATTATAGTCCACAATAAATGGGTTTGAGAAAATTTCAATTTCATTTTTTATTTTCAGAAGTACGGAAAAGCGTTCTTTGAACTCAAGAATTAAAATATCAATGCCCTTCACAAATCTTTTAGTATCTTTCTCGGTTAATATGATTGACTTTATAGATTCAAAATTATCATATTTGTTTTCCTTTAGCTGATTTTTAAACAAATTCAATTTTCCAATAAATGCGTTTATCAAACGATACATTTCAGGTATTTTTGTGTCTTTTCCCTGCAGCTTCACATTTAAATTATTGATTTGAAGCATTATATCAACAAAAAAGGCAAGTTCCAAGAGAAACTTTTCGTCTCCCTTCTGCTTGCATGAAAAAGTTAATTTCCTCTCGTAGCTCGAAAAATCTTTTCAGCGCTTTTCCTCTGTTTAACCAGCGAATATTAGTGAAATAAATAACATCAGTCCCTTCGGCTTCCTCCACATCCTTAATCATTTCCTTAAATTTTCGGTGTCACAAAGCACTGCCTCTGATGTAATTAACTGTTTCGATGATAATATTCATGATATGCTCCATATTAATGCACTTAGAACAAATTTTGTACGTGAATAAGACAATGCAAATCACTGACTTCAGCACAAGGGAATTTCTGTATGTTTTTTTTTCAGCAACGATACTGCACCATTTTTAGAGCCTCGCATTGACGGCGCCCCATCAGTCACCATTTGAACAAGCTTGGATAAGTCGATTTTGTGTAGCTGCATTTCATTTAGAACCGCATCACAAATATTTTTTCCACTTGTGGAGTCATTCAAAGAAACTATATTCAGCAGTTCCTCCACAACCTCGAAACTCTCAGTTATACCTCGAATAAAAATTGCCAATTGAGCAGTATTAGTGATGTCCGTACTTTCATCAATACACAATGAATACCTAGCAAAATTCTGGATTTTAGAATTCAAAATTTCACTGTATTTTGCAGAAATGTTTACTATTTTTCTACAAATTGTCTGTCTAGAGGCGGCTATTTTTTCAAATAACTGTTTTTTCTCTGGTGCAAGAATCTCTGCCACAGCCACCATGCATTTTTTCACATACTCTACATCCGTATGCGGCTTCAAATGCTCACCAATTATTTTTGCCATCACAAGGCTTGCTTTTTCAAGCTTTGTATTTTGATCATTACCTTTTCTAAAAAGATTTTGCTGTTTATCACGCTCATCTTTTAGTCTCCCAACCCTTGCCTCTCTCTGCGGTGCTGTTAGCTCACCAACTCGATCCTTGTGTCTCATAGTGTCGTTTTATGTTGTCAGTTTTCAGAACAATTGATTTACGGCAGAGTAGACATAAAACATGGGATTTATCATCAATAGAATTATCTATAACGAAGTATTCAGTTGTCCATGAGCTCCTAAATTGCCGATTTTCATCAAAAAGTATTCTTTTTTCTGATGAGTCATTTCTGGGGTTATAGAATTTGAAGTTATCTAAATTTAACAAATATAATTTTTTTTTGCATTTTGTAAGGATTATAATTATAATAGAATTTACTATTGTAGTTTTGTTTCCAGGAGTATCAAGTTTGGGCACGCCTGAATAAAGGGAAAAATATTAAAGTTTACCTTCGTTTAGGAAAACGTGGGTATTGTAAAGCAGCTGCCGGCCATCTCTGCTTTTTAATAAACTTCTTAATTTCCACGAACATAACAGCATAACATCGTAGGGTAACTGAGCATTCAAATAAATTTTCGAAGAAAAATGCGTCAACGCCACAATTATTACTTTACAGTTTTGTCTCTTTGGAATGACATCACACAGCTTTGAAGTGAAGTGATATGCCGCCCTCGCTCAGCGCAGCTCAACTCTTCCTCCATTCTCGAAAAATAAAAAGCCCTTTTACTTTCATGTTGAGTACTACCATATGTAAGAACTTATTTAGAGGCCCGCACAAAATCGGAACGCGCAAGCAAACGCTAGTAATCACTGTAATCATAAAATTCTTAACATAGTAACACTATTGCATCAAAGACTTTAATGAAGAAGGTAATTTTAAGATAGGAGGTTACCATTTAAAAATGAAATTAATTGATTTTGTTTCAAGTTCACTTATAAGATATTACATTGGTATTATACCTTCATTCTGAACATTGTAATACTCGACATAAATTTATCAAAGAAAGGTGCTAAAATATAACTAAACAAAAAAATATCGCTAAAAAGTATTTTAAAATAATAATTGCAAATTATTTTTAAATAATAATTAATATAACTATTCACTAAAGCACAAAAAAGTCTATAAACATAAAAAGGCACTAAATTGCCAACTCTTACGATAGGTACATATTTATTCATCCTGGAAACAAAAATAACAAGCGAGGAAAAAACTACCAAACAAGTCCCAGAAATAAAATGCCGAAAACACATTCACCCTTACCAAAGGGAATTAAGAATTAATAAACTTTAATTGATCATATTGCTAAAACAATAATTATATATACTTAAACAGCCAATACAATTACGAAAATTGAAAATATTTTGGAATTTCTTCCCTCAAAAGTGGCCGCAAGTACATTAAAAACTAGCGAGCCGCAAGTGGCCGCACAAAAACGTGAAAGTGGCCGCAGTTTGGACACCCATGCTCTATACCGTTTCATTTTTTTGGATGGGGCAAGAGTATTTTGATGTTGCCGATAAAACACGAAAACTTGGTTACTGTTGTATGTATGTATGCATATATGTTTGTGTTTGAGTGTTTGTATGTATGCGTGTCTCTGTTTGTGCATATGATTTGTTCGTAGAGGATGCGATTAAATACGCTAATAAATGTTTACATCAGGAACGTCGGGCTCGCATAAAACAATTCGACACATTTATAGAAAAAATATCCAATTATTTTGATAGCATCAAATGATTTAATTGCATTACCTGCGCACTACCCGTGAATCGGTTGTGACTTCAAGTATTACTCTGTCTTCACCCAAGCAAAAACGATGAAATCGCAGGAAAACGCAAAGCACAAAGAGAGAAAACCCCTCCAACTACGAGCTCGTCAATCACAGGAAAGGATCTCTTGAATTGATTACGCGAAGCTAATTTCGTGTGTATGCGAGCGCAAGTGATGAATGCCATTAAGCCAGTTTTCAAATAAATATCGCGCATGATTTACATTTCACTTATGGCATCTCCTCCCTCGCTTCCGATTCCCGAGTTAATTAGGACAATTTAAACGAAATTCTCCGCTAGCGTAGCATTAAACATTAGGAACACTGTATTTTATGAGAAAATCGCATTTTATTTGGATTCTTTCCCGAGCATCTTGGGCACTCGGATGCTTTTTTGGGAGGATCTTTAACCATCTCGATTACTCAACGTGGCCACTAAATAAAAAATTATAAAACCTTCCAAACAAAAGTAAGTTGCTGGATAAACATCTATAATTATTTCTGCTCAGAGGCGGTCTTTGGGGCGGGCGAGCCGGGCGGTCGCCCGGGGCCGTTAAATTTTACAGTAGGAACTGTAACAAAACTGCGGGGGTGGGGAATCGCATGATTTTTGACCAGATGCGTTTCATAATTTTTCCCGGATTCGATTAGAAGATTAAATAGGAATACAATTATATCGCGAAGTAAAAGTGTCCTACTGGAAGATGTGTAGGCCCCCCGCCAAAATATATTTGAAGTCTCGGAAAAAAGTTTAAAGTCCTCACAAAAAAATATGGGTCCCTTTGCAATTTTTGCCTTTCTATTCCCATCAATTAACATTTATTTCTCATAATACTGACTATTTAATAACGTTAAAGGGGGCCGACAAAAATAAGTTTGCCCGGGGCCGCCAATTGTCTAGGCCCGCCCCAGTTTCTACTTGTAGAGACATGGAACGTACCTAATTGTTTGTAGAACAATAAACAATCCAATCCTAGTTTAACCATTTATTTGAAAAAACTACCCGCAAGAAACATAATTCACTATGAGTTTCCCCGGTTATTGTTGTTCACATGAAGTTAAAATATTTCAACTGTGTTTTAAATGAATGCATTGAGAGCTGGCCACCAGACAATCCCAAGATAAAATTTTCTTCAAGTTTTAGAATTATAATTGGATAATCAAGCACCTTGAAACAAACTCGGCCAAATTAAAGTTGACTTTATTCGACTGCTTAAATTACGTTGAATTCCAATCCATCGGGTAAATTGGCCCTTTGTGTGCTGTATGTGAAATGTTAACGAATAAAGGAATAAATAATTAAATACGTATAGGAAGCAGATCAGTACACCAGTCGACCGATTAGCATCACATGTCTAAATAAAAGTACATATTTACGTAAGTGAATTTGTCCCAAGGTCGCCTATCGGCCAAAGCTATCATTTGAAAAACTGATGAAAAAGAAAGAGGCTAAGTAAATTTTCTAAAATTCTTCTCAAAAATGCGTGAGATGCTGAGACAGCATTTTTGAGACAGGATCACGACGACAAACTATGCGATATTGATTGCAGGAGAGAGCGATATCTAGGCTCGTTCAAGGATCATGATAGGAGTGAAACCAGCAAGCGGAAATTGTTAAAGATATTTCGGCGCATCGCTTCCACTGCCACTCACCAGTATGGAGAAATTCAAAGTAACATGTAGAGGTAAATGTAGAGACAGACATTACGACCGCAAATAAGAGAGTAGCCACTTCATAGTTAAGTAAGCCAACCAAAATTTTCAGAACTTTTCAATTGAAAAGAAAATGAACCAAGCCAACAGTTCATTTATACGAACGAGTTACTACCAATTGATGGAGATGATTCTATATAATTCTATCGGCTTAATTCAACGCCATGGTCTGTCATCCTTGCTCAGTAGTTTTGGAGAGCTGATGGAATCAATGAGATAGAAATGATGAATAAAAATAATTTGGCAACTCTTCGCGATTGCGTTTGCAAACAGAGAACGTGATAGTTAGGTTTATGTGATGAACCTAAATTTCGTATGCAAGAAAAAGTTGATAAAACCACTTGCCCATTACAAAGATTAATCAATGAATGGTGAATTGCCACTAAGAACGGCTAATTTGTTATTTATGGCCACAACAGATACTATGATAATGTTTTGGTTTATTAACAAAATGTATTGCAATGAAAATCTATGAAGCATTTAATTGCGAAGCTTATAGATTTTCTAACTAATATTTATGGCATGCAAAATTAGAAATCCAACGCAAGATTAAAAGGCTATATTTGTATATATCTCTTACAAACGCATGCAGCTTCTTACTGTGGTAACTAGATGAAATAGCCCGTTTAAAACGGGCTCTGTAATCAAACAAACGGCTGAGATATATCTCCCCTTCTCTCTCACCTATTAAAGCATTCAAATCACGCTTTCCTTACGCATATAGTATAAGGATTGAGACGACAATACACTCTTGAGGTTTAACAGTGGCCCGGTCAGCAAGGTAACATATCGTTAAAAAGTTTTAAATTTTTCCAATAAATATGATTTAAACGCAGAAATTGAGCGATTCTGTATCGTAGGCAAAATATGACGATAAGAATAAGGCACGTTATTTATTTTTCTTTAAAACGGTCCACGTCCGAAGATTATAGGTCAATTATTTGTAATTTTAATTTGCAAAAGAGTAAAAGCATTTTCTACGAAAAATCGATTTTTAAGTGTTATCTTATGGGAAATTGAAATCACCCTCTGGAGTGGAACCGAGGACCTTTTTGGAATTTTTTATGTCATTCGCAACTGGTACATGATCAATCCAATCCTACAAAGTTGGTTGAATTGACTGAAGAAACAACTGAGATATTGAGCGTTATAAACATAATGACCAAGTGACCAAGAGAATTAGCATTTTTATAGTTACTAGATTAACAATGAAGATTCATCTCAAATGTTCTACCCAACCGTTTCGAAAAAATACCCGTTTTCCCGCGTGACAGGCGGGGATACTGACCACTATACTACCGAGGACTAGAACATACACGTATCTAATAACATGATTTATAGTTTACGAAATCGCTTGCACACGAAGCATGTCCATTTAGGTAAATATAAAAATATATTTCTAGCAACGTGGTATATCATTATTTTATCGCTTAGCTGATAGTTCACAACCAAGCTATCATTCCTTAAAACATCATTGAGTCCACTCGTTTAAAAACGTTGAAAGGAGATATTTCAACTGCGGAGAAAGAGGATTTCATTAAAGAATGTCACTCGCTGTTAATAGGTAGATAAGACCAAGGATCGGCAACATTTTCTGCATGACGGGTCTCAATTGTAGTTGTGAATGCTTAGGAAGGCCGCATTGGAAGCTTCACCGGGCCGGATAACCGTTTACAGCAGAAGTTACATACAGATTCTGTGGTCCCATAACAGTGAAAATCAAGTAGAAACAATTTAATAACGTTAACACTTCACCAGAAAAGGTTTTGAGGCTTCACTGGAAAAATATGAAATTGTCTATATTAAATTTTTCCTATCACTTTTTAATCATAGCTTCGCGGGCCTCATGATGCGCTCTCGGTGGCTGCATGCGGCCCGCAGGCCGTAGGTTGCCGACCCCTGGGTTAGACGATCACCATCTTATTGCGGTCGATACAAATAATTTACAGAAGACAGTTATTAAAAATCATGCGCTAGATTCAAGACCACCAAATTTTTACCATGTCTAGTCCTCATATAGACCGCCTTATTCTGAGAATTCATCTTCCACAGGTTGCAGGTTTCCAAAGGTATTACTCTTACAGATGGACGGACGGACAGACAAACCGAATACATAAGCGATGTTTAAAAAAATAGCGCCAAAAATGAACGACTTGTGATCAGGTCATGTCCGTCCGTCCGTCCGCATGTTTAATCTCCGAAACTAATATGCAGATTATCATGAAATTTGATATTAATAAGTTTAGGACAAAGAAAATAAGAAAATGATATAAATGGTTTACATAACCCAATCAAGGGTGCCACTTTACGAGAAACAAAAAATGAATTAGAAATTGATTAGAAAAAAAATGGATTATCTACGACAAAGAAATGAACATGAATACGTTTATTTTACTTTCGTGAGCACAGAGCATTTTTTAAATGAAAAAGAATGGGTAATTTACGACGAAGGTATAAACGCGAACAAAAAGGTTACATTAATACAAATCAATTCAAGTGAGGTATGTTTTATCAATTACTACAACTGATTAGAAAATGAATCGGTAAATCAAAAATTCAACATTTCCTTGATATCACTTCTGATATATTGGTTTGCAGTGCTTAAACATTACACTAAGTCATTAATATATATGTTTTTGGTATGATTATATAAATCGTAAAGACCGTATCTGCCTTGCATGCACGATGCATGCACCTATCCTCAGGGGATTAATAATATGCATGGCAAATTTATATGAGATATGTCATTTTTTGTTCACTGCCACAACAGTTTTCATCGAAAAATAAGGTGTGCAAGCAACACTGTAAAACATGCGGACTATCACGAGAGTTACCCTGTAATATCTACGTAGATTGCATATTGTGAAACTCAGAGGGTAGTTTGAAGTTACACACTTAATATGTAACTAAGGATAAAGTCGGATAACTCTTGCCAACTTTGCTGTTACACTATAAAGGAATGGTTTCCAAACTTCATAACTCAAGATACCTTAACCCATTTAACTTGATTTGCGTTGTGACACCGCCGAGATTTTCGTTGCATCCCTGCAGTCGCTTGTTTGAAGAGACATTTGCGTCTTTTCATCTCCGCGACACCCTTGCCAACTTGCCGCGACACGCAAATTGGAAACCACAGATCTAATTAATGGTGTTGCATTAGTTTAGTTATCGTAAAAAATTCGTGTCATCGAAGAAATGCACATTTGCGCGATATGTAATTGTTTTACGACATTCAGTTTTACATTGCATAGTAACGGTTTTTTTAATGAAAAAGCCATCGAATATCGGCTTCCACGTCGCGAGATTAATCGAATCTAGAAAGACAAAAAATATAACTGCACTGGAAACGGAGGGAAAATTCTACCGGGAACTTGTTAATATGGACGAATCCATATATCATTCCGACCTCATAAATCGTACGAACAGAGTAACGCTTTGGAAATAAACCGATAATTTTTTACTTTAATTTTCGACGTTATATAGGGGTGGCGCTGGTGGAGTGGCTAGAGCGTTGGCCTTCCACGCAACGGTCTCGGGTTCAAATCCGGCCAAGGTCGGATTTTTTAACCTGGGATGGTCCCGTTCCTTACTTGTGTGGTTTGAGGAGAACACGCAAGTCAGCGCTCCGTTCTTCGGAAGGGACGTTAAGCAGATGGCCCTCTTGGTGCTCTTCGTAAAAATTAGGCTAATGCTAGCACCGGGTTTCCCTTCTCCCTTCTGCGCGCATCCGGTGTGGAAGGAGTTACGGCTAGTACAAGAGAGCGATGATCCAGCAAAACAAAAAAAAACAAACGGCCGTTTTATTCGATATAGGTGCGGTCACCAACGACATTCCCGCTTTAAAACCATCAATTCCATCCTCCATAGCACCTTTAAGATCACCTCGAGATGAAATTATTTCATGGGGAAAATGCCCGGAAATCGATAGAAGTTTCGGACCCGGTTCTGTGCGCGCAACAAAATGACGCAGTATGTGCAGCGGCCGAGAAAAGCAAATAATTGACATTGAATTATGAATCGCGTGGCTGCTGAAAATAGCCAGAAACCTCTCCGTCTCTTTGAGGAGGAAAAAATATATAAACGTTACAAAAAAATGAGAACGTTCGCCGATTCGCTTTTTTTATTCTCCCCTTAGTGAAACTCGTGGATGCGGTTAGAGACGGGGAAAGGGAGGATGAGGCGGGCAAGTGGTAAAAAAAGAGAGAGATGAAGAGCAAGATGGACGGAAAGAAAGTTTTCGGATGAAATATTGAAATGGTTGCATTACATACAGTGGAGGCAGTAGAACACGCTGTCCCGGCTAACATACTCTTCGTCTGCGGCCTAAAAAGGTCAAAAAGTTACGTAAATGGGACATAAGGAGAGGTTCCATCTTGCCCTCCTCCTCTCTCTCTTTTTCTTATCTCTTTCTCCGCTCCATCTCTCTCTCCCTCTCTCTACCGGCAAACGGTTCTCCATTTCGATGTTCTTTTTTGGGGTCTAAAACGATTCCATCTGGAGGAGCGGAGAGGCCGTACGTTACCTAATTACACCCAAAGAATAACCGTGGAAATATAACGATCGCGTATTAGCCGTGTGATGTTTGCTCTGCGAGTAACTGAAGCGATATTGTGGCGATCGAGAGTCGTGGGTATTTTATAAATTCTGCAGCAGCGTGTTCGGAAGTAACAGCGGCCGCATCTAATTCGCTGTGAATTAACCGGGTCTCCATAAAACCAAAGGCGTGTCAGTCAGTTCGCACGCATGTTTCAAGCGCTCGGTGATGCACGCGTTGTGAGAAAAATATTAATTTGATTTTGGAAGTGAAAATTTATGTAATTGAGCAAAAGTCACCACAATCGGAACAGTAAAATTAATTTTGATTCGTGGAATATTCAGCTGAAAACAACATCTCCCATAATTCGGTTAAAAATATACTGAATTCATATTTTTCGTCATTCGCATTTATTTGGTGGGATGCCCGAGGATAAATAAGAAAATACTACTAAACTGCACTGCAACCGCGCATTGCGCTTGGAGCATTTTTTTTAAATAATTCTTTCTGCTGGAACGATACTTATATGAAAGGAAACTATTATAGTTTTTATTATTGCATGCGCCTCCACAGATTACGTCGTTAGGAGTTAACGCAATTCACTCTATGAAACAATTAGGCGCAAAATCTGTGAAATTACAAATTAAAAATGGGAGCCGAGTTCGGTAATAATGGTCTCCATGGCAACAATCCAATAAAATGCGATTTATAACGCAAAAACGCTGTTTTAGTATAAATTCAAGAAAATACGATCAATTATCAAAATCCGGTGATAAGAATTAGAATCTACATTCGTTACCCCTTAGAACAGTACAAACCTCGCTCCGATATCACAATTTTAAGATATTTTAATGTAATTAAAGAAAACATCTCTTCACGATGGATTTGAGATTTCCTAGGTAAAACAAATAGGGAAACATTCTTGGAATAGAACCCGGGACTTCAATCTTTGCCAAATAAAATATAGCTCGTAGGTAGGCCCTGGCAATATATCCTCATACCAAGTTTCATGAAAATCGGTCCATTGGTGCAAAAGTTGTTAGTAAGGGACACACACACACATAGGACCATTTCATAAGGCTATGTTTCCTTAGGAAACAAGCCTAAAAAGGTCTTCATCTGAAAATTTTGAAGGCACCCCCTGCCGCTCACTGATTTTTTAAAAATATTTCTTCTGCAGTGTTACAAATTGCGTAAAAAGGTCAAAAAATAGGGAAAATGTTTAACTTGCTATCTATAACCATTTGCTCAGAATCTTTATTTGAAAATTTCGAAGGCACCCCCTGCCACCCACCGACTTCTCCAAAGAATTTGTTAGTCAGCTTAATAAATGGCATCACAGATCACATACACACTGCAAATTTCAGTTTACTTGCTATTTTAATTTAATTGCTTGCACAGGCGGAGCGAAAACAAGCTCTCATAAAATCAAACGCACTAAAAATCCAAAGCCAACTTAAAATAAATAATAAAAACACCTTCAGAATCTAACGACGAGCCTAACAAAATTCCTCACTCTAATGTAATACTTGATCCGGAATAAAATTCTCCCCGTCGGGGAATCGAACCCCGGTCTCCCGCGTGAGTCGGAGATACTGGCCACTATACTACCGACGAATCTAATAATTTTCTTAATACGCTGCGTATTTAAATATAATGTACAAAAAATTCTTCAGCAGGGTCTTCAAACAGGTTATTTAATCAGTTAGATAGTTCTCCTTGACACTATTATCTCTTTTAAAGCTTTTTCTTAGTTCTTCCATGTGTGTATGTACATAATCACTTCCTCGAAGAAGTTGAGCTATTTCACCTGCGGGGAAATCTTATGCAAGACGTTAAAGAATGTCACCCATAACGCCTCATGCGATGACCATGTTCTTCTGACAGATACAAATATTCTGGCATTACCTCGAAAAATATTTTATCCCCAAGTTCTCAAGATACACAAAAGTAATTTTTATTCTGGCGATTCACCGGCGAACCAAGAGGCAAGCAAAATTTTAACAGGATACCACATAGCAGGATATTTTACAATCTTCTTTTCAACGCATCTCAACAGCATTATTTATTTCCCAGTAACTACTCAACTCCTTTTTTAAAGCAATCACGATAATTTCATTTCACAGATGGAAAAGGTTTAAAATATGCTAAAATTTCTCCTTTAACGTGGAATGCTTTTGCGGCATGGCGAAGTTTACTGTCCTTGCAAAAAGTCTAGACACCCGAGTTTGAGACCGTATATCTCGAAAACAACTGCAATGATTTTAATGGGGTGAAAAGTAGCGGTTAGAAAATTTATTTCTACGTTAATTGATGTACATCTTATATTTTTAGTCCATGTTAAAATATTTTATATCGGGCTGTATTTGAAGAAAAACGCGGTTTTTAGACCTGAAAATCCGATAAGACAAATTTGAATGTTTACATCTCAGAAACCTTACAATGTATCAAAATGCAATTTTAATAGCAGTGACCTAAAACTATTATAAATGGAAATGGAAGTGTCGTTTTATAACTGCTACATTAATACCTTATTTTGTTACATTTCTGAAATTCGGCTATCTTCCTCAATCCCGGGTTGCTTTCCAAGTTAGAGGTACCGTTGTCACAGAAAAAAATGCCTATATTATTAATATGTAAAAAATAACATCAGAAAATTACTTCCCAAAATGATACCGATTTTTATTTCATCTTTATTCTGCCTCTGCCTTATAGCTACGTCTGGCGTAGTAAAACGACAGGAGAGAGGAGGAGAGAGCGCGCGCTGTTGCTACCTCCTACGCATTCATTGCACTCCCGGTCATGTAAATGCCTCACTAACATAGAAGACGTGGCAACAGCGCACACTGCAATTGCTACTTTCCTTCTCTCTTCTACCAGTTTTGCTAAGCCAGAGGTAGACACTTTGGTTCATTGAATTAATATAAATTTAATTATTACATGGGGGATTTTAGTTTTTAGGCAAAACACCAGTCAAGCGCTATCAAATCGAGAAGTCCTTAGCTTTGTAGGATACACCCTATTTACAGAGACGTACATGGGAGATATGGCGCCTATGGTAAAATGTTAGAAAACACCTTAGTTCTGTAATATATTTTATTTTCCTACATTTTTATAGAGAATATTAGCATTTTATTAAATATAACTATAACATTGAGTATTAAATTAATACATATTTATAGGAAAATTAACTTTTGGCATGTTTTGAGGAAACGTTTGGCACCTTTAGCAGGCGGCGCCTATAGCATATGCCACCTTCACCATACCCTAGTTACGCCACTGCCTATTCATAGCAAGTGTCGGAAAGTATCCAAAAGTTTGATGCCAATGAACATATTTCCTTGCATCATATTTCGGTGGACCCTCAGCAATAATGATTACGTCCCAAAGAACTTATCTCTCTACTGGAAGCGTGTTGTTTCTTTCCGGTTCTTTGATAAAGGTTTTCCTTTCGGGGAAGTATTAACGTATGACATTTGCGTCAAAATGACTTTGGTTTCAGTGAAGATAAAGAGCTTATTTTTTCTGCAGGAAATTCTCTGATGAACAGGAGTAATCTTTCGTTCGCGTTCAGATAAGATAAAACGCATTTATGATTATTCGTGAAATTGCTAGCTAATCCCGTTTCAACCGGAAGCGATCTGATGCGTCGTCTCTTTCACGTGGTCTTCTAATAAATAATTTTTGTAGCTTCACTTGAAGGCGAAAGTTCATGTAAAAATCCACCGGAAACGTATATTTGTACCGTAAACAAATTATCGCCCATAAAAACAAGATAAGGACGACCGGATGTGAGAATAAGGAAACCAAGAAAGCATACCGTTTTACGTTTTTACGTGTTCCTCAGGAGCTATTTTATTTCGCGACCGAGCAAACATAGCGGTAGATTCTGCAAAAAAAATCGTTCCGATGCTACGAGACCACAAGAATGTGAGTTTTACTCGCGATTCTTCGAGATACATTAATCATAACGGCTGACTCAAACCCAAGAAACGCAGACGGCAGCCGTTGAAATGCGGAGGAAATACTTGTGATGATCCATTGGCTTAGTTAATGTAGTATAACGTCGTGAATTTTTAAATTAGATGCGTTATGATTTCTATGAAAAGTATATGTGTTGCATACTAGTTATCTTGGTTTAATTCATTTGTCAATAAAACATCAACATGTGAAGCGTAACAAAAATAAACGGTTAAATAGTGACTACCATTAGTTTAAGAGATTATCAAATTATTGAAACCAGTGTTTTTTAGGCTCTCTTTGAAATTCTACCCATATCTTTCGCTATTATTTAAATTATATGAGGTGTTTAATTTTAAGGTGGACTTCCATCGAATAGAAACATTTATTTATTAGGGAAAAAATGGACTTTTACGAGAGAATTTGTGCGATTTTTTTAACACTGAAGCACGATTTTCATTTTATCTCACGTAATATGTTATAAAAAGTTCGAGTGCTTCGGTCTCGTATGTATACCCGCTCAGCTTTTTGCCAGATTCCGGAAATATTTTGAACGAATAAAATTAGTCTGATAAAATGGATGCTTGGCGTATTTGGCTCACAATGCTAGGGCAGCGGGTTCGAATTCTTCCTTGCTATCTTTGATATGCTCATCGCAAAATTCCGCTAAATGCTGTTTGTGAGCTATGTAGATTATAAATGAATAAAATTCTAAATAATAATATTCGTTGGCAGCGACGTACCTAACCAATTATAACCACACGTACTTAGTAGAATATTCATCGCAACACATACTGAATTTACCAGCAGTCAAGTATCCCTTCATGAGAAATACACGGGGCAAACGGGCGCTTAGCCATCCGAAACTCGCAATGCGCCGGTGTAAAAGCCGGAGTCATAAGTAACCTGTCACTTTCTAAAAACACTCGACAGAACCGCGCGTTCGAGAAAATTGGGTCATTTACGAGTCGGGCATACGAATTTCCCTTTCTCTCCTTACGACAGATTTACCGAGATGTTTTCCGAACCGTTTCGGCCGGGAAAATTTATTAGCGCTCCTTAAATTAAATAATCCCGGCGTTTCATCAACGTCCATTTTACACGCCAGTGCTATTTCTGGAGAAAGAAATTTCGCTCTCGTTTGCTTCCCGCCGCTCGCGAGAGTTTTCTATCGGCCCTACTAAACTCATGTGCTGGATTCCGCATAGAATTCCGGTGTTTTGCGTTCTTTTTTTACGTTCTCGTGAGCGAAGATATGCGCGGAAATCGACAAAATGCTATCTATGCAATATAGCTTTGTATGGAGAAGAAAAATGGACGCTCAGGAAAAATAACATAAAATGCTTGGAATGCTTCGATGCGTGGAGAAGAATGATGAAGATAACATGGGCAAATAGGACGAAAAGTGAGAAAGTGCCAAGAAGAATAGGAGAGAAGCGAATGATTATATAGACTAAACGAAAGAGGAAGGCGAACTAGATCGGGTATTACCTTAGGATTAATTATGACCAAAGGCGTGTTGGAACAATGGTTCTTAACCATTTTCGTCTCTGATCGTCTAAGAACCCCCCCTTCTGATCTAAGATCCTCACGCCCCCCCTTCTGATCTTCTAAAACCTCTACGCCCCTCTCCTTCCTCCAGAAAAATTTCCTTTTATGTTTAAAGGGTTTTTATCATAAAATTATCAGTAATAGTAACCAATTTTTATGACCGAGGTTTATAAGTATTTCTAAGTGAACTGAGTTCAACTGTGTAAGCTTATATATTGAATTCTGATGTGTTTAATTTTTGTTTCCACACATAATTCACAGCTGAGAAGCTAGCGTCATTTTTGGGCAGTAAGCAATAAGTTGGCATTGCTTAAAAAAATCAGTGTAGGTCTTCATATATTATTTCTTCGTATAATAAATCCATTCGTCAGCGCTACATATGTTACGGAGGTGATAAGTTGACATCATTGCAAGACTTACATATATAATCTAAACAGTGTAAAATAAATTAAAAATATTAAAGCAGGTAAATTGGACAGAATTAGAAAAATATGAGAGATGGAAATTCGAGGCAAAACTGATTTTGGTCCAAAATGCTTCGCGCCCCCCCCCCCTCCCCCCACAGGTTAAGAACCACTGTGTTATAAGGAAAACTTGAAGGAAAAAGAGAAAAAGGAAAAAGATTTCAGCTGATAGACGACTTGAAAGGGAAATAAAGCTACAAAGATATGAAGAAGATTGCGGAAGGTAGAAAAATGCGGAGAACCAGGCTCAACTAAGAGTAATCACGGAGCTGTCTACGGACAAATTACCTGTTTTGATGGTACGAAGAATAAAGAGAAAGTACTGTGATCGCTAAAATATTAAAGATCGAGATTTTGATGAATGCTCATGTTTTAGGTGCCACAGAGTGCGAAAAAGTTTTTTTTAATCCTCTCCGTCTGTTGCTGCTTGTCTTCTGTACGCCACTCTGTGACCTAAGCGGTTGCGCAGAATCTAATGAAATCTCGCATTTATAGTGGATATTACTCGGATCACAAAACTTGTTGAAATGAACAATGTTGCGCAACAATGGATGGTAGTTTATTCTTCTCGATTTTCACAAAATGTCGATTTATTCAAGAAAGGCCGTATGGATTTGGAATCCTTCCCATTAAGGAGCTTAACGTCCTTAATAACAATAAATGAGTTATATTTCTCTAAAAATAGGTATACAGCGTCCAGAAACGCAATAATATATCGAGTTTTACGTCCATCTACCGCCTAGCTCTCTCCACTCCAAAAACAGAAGCACTGTCGTTATGAGAAAATGTATACAGGTGTTACTGTAACCAGTGATATTATCGTATGATCTAGTAGCGTGCGGATATGAGAAAGTTTGTGTAATGCACGTCGTACAGATTTTAAAATACAAAAAATTGCGCACACTATCGTCGTTTCCGATTTCACATAAACAAAAGCAGAACCATTTACGCTTAAACTCGTGGAATATTTGCGAGGGAAAATAAAGTTATCCTTCCCGAGTCGAAAAGCAAAAAGAAAGTAACGTCGGTACAATCTCAGTAATACGAGACTTCGAGGAAAACAGAAGTTCTATTCACAGAAAATGTCTGTCTTTGAATGATAATTATAAGAAACATAACATTTAGGAAATATCTGAAATTCGATTTAATTTCTTCCGGGATACTTTTTGGGGGTGGGCCGCTTTGGAGAAGATGACTGACAAGTATTTAAAGTCACGCATTCATCAGATGGGGCGAAATCTTTTCTGTATCGGAAAAACAGTTAAAATACAAAAGGAATATTTTATTTTTGGTTCGCGCCTCTCGATCATGGCTGGCATAGCTTTAATCAAACGAATGGCCTTTGTTTATAATCGTGACATTTTCGTTTGGAAAGAAAAAACATTTTTAATGAGAAAAAATTGAAATGACAACTTCCAAACTTTTTTGAAGGCATTTGCCATTTGCAACCGCCGTCATCAGTTATGCAGCTAAAATAAATCTGTGAATTGAACAATTACGTCATTTTAATATTTTTAGCGGTCTTCCGAAAAATTGTCGGTTTTGCAGATATGACTTTTTTTTCTGTATCAACTGCGTTACAATAATAAATATTCCGAGGGTCCTTTTTTTCTTTTTAAAGCACCGGCGCCCAATAGAATTTCAACGCCGACCAAATTTGCGGTGACGATCGGGTCCAAATGTTCGCCGCATTATGCTAATAATATGCAACTTTAATAAAGAGGTGGAGTCGCCGAAGTGGAAAAATTCAAGGTTTGGTTCAAGTCGGACGTCACACCATTTGTTATAAATGATGATAAATCAATACTCATTGTTTACATAGTACAAAGTAATTCCTTGATTCACTTAGCCTTTTTGTTTAAAAAATGAACAATCGATCCCACCTCGATAATGAACGATCTACATCGCATTCCAAAAAAACGACTGATGCAGCCTGATGCGCATCCTGGCTGCAAAGAGGCCTACCTCAGCCGAAATAAAACGAGCTTTGATTCTTAAGGGCTAACCATCGCCGATGACGGCTTCTCCGTAGCCGAAACGCACATCCGGTTTTCAGAACTTTTTAATCGTTATAGGAATCACCGTCAATCGTTGAATACAAGTCATGAAAAGAGCTCGGTAACTCATTTTTAATTATTCATATTCGAATTTTTAATAACATAGAAAAATATTACAGCATACACACAATTAATTTCGAGTATAATTCAGAAATAATGCGATAAAATTTTAACTGTGACGACAGCTTGACGTGTACAACAAGATTCTAGAGAAAATGGCCGACAAAGCCTTAAAAATGCCAATTTAACTATCACTGCAAATGCCACGCAGGAAGCTTATTTATTCCGAATCCGTCAGTAGATGGTGCAGCCGTAGTCTAAATGTGAATCGGCGATCACGAATCTCAGAGAAACCTCCTCTGAATATCAGCGATAACTCCTCGTGACTCCGTAGAAAGTCAAACTATGGATCGAAAATTTATCAGAAATATTGACTCGGATGTCGTCGACCTTCCGTATTTAGAGCGTAGTCAGATCGAATTTACGATATATACGAGAAAACGTTTCACGAGATTATAAATAAACAAACGAATCTGATGATTAGACCTTTTTATTCAGGTTACCATGGCAACGAGTACAATGCTTTAAAATGATAATTGATAATCTACGTATATTGTAATATGTAACATCAGTTTAATGCTTCTTTAAAAGGGAATTGAGAGACATTATAATCCCGCTGAGTTCAACCAACGACGTAGCTATACATATGATTGTTATGATTTTAAAACACGACATCATATTTACTATAAAATACATTGATTTTGTATTAAGTTCTCTCCGATATATATGCATTCAGATTTGAGAAATTGGGCATCCAGAGGATTCGAAACCACTTGGTCGGTTAAATATCATTATGAGTTTCACGAAAATCTTATATTCCACGCCGAAAGGGAAGAAATAAATGTAATAACTTTCGCAAACTCAATATAAAAGTTATATAGCATTTAAATTTAACCAATAATTAAACTGCTATATGCAACTATAAGTTGACTATGCGATATAAATTTTATATTGATTTTGAGAATGTTACTAAATTTATTTCGTCCCTTTCAGTACGAAATATAAGAGTTATCATTTTTTTAATGCTTTTAATTTAGTTTATTTATTAACGCTCTTTTTTATTTCGACTGCACTTTCATGCTTAAAAGAATGATCCGAGTCATTCCTGTGGCCATGTAATTGTTGGGCGATCTTTTTTCAGGAAAATAGCTGACGTGCTCAGTAGCTTTCCGCAGGTCGTTGTTTCTAAGAGAACCGTAAATTACTAGCGAGGATATCGAACATATGGCTATTGCGTAAATATTTTTTGTCAACGCTTGCATTCTCCATTTGATTAAATAATTTCTTCGTAATCTAAATCAGGGATTGGGCAACCTTTTCTACTTGACGGGCCGCATTGGAAGCTGCCGATGATTCGGCGGGCCTGATTAGAGATTCAACCGGAAGTTACCTAGAAAGACTGAGCCGAGTCATAAAAGTAAAAATCAAATCTAACTATACGTAGGTTTTTAGGTTTAACATTTCAATATTAAATGTTTTATTATCATAATATGAATTTTAAAAAATTCGCAATTTTGCGTTTTAAATCTTATGGATCTCTTTTTCATCAAAGTTTCGCGGGCCGCAAAAAATGCTCTCGGGAGCCACATGCGGCTCGCTGGCCGTACCTTGCCCACCCATGATCTAAATAGACTTAGTTCATAACTCGGAGTGTTGGAATATTTCACGGTTTAGAAAGTCTCTAATTGATGACGGATTACAAGAACCTAATTTCCAATGATTATTTATTATCAATATATTTTGCACACGTGTGTGTGGGGTTGCATGTATATTATTATATATTTTGCATGCATTTTGCATCATATGGTAAACACGAAATTGAATCATCGAGCTTAACTAACGGCTTGAACATCATTGACGATCAAGGTAATTCCAGCAGCCATAAGACGACTGACTAAGCCTTTTCTTCATTTTCAGAATAGACGGCCGGAGAATTTCCAATGATGGGCGGCTATTATCTAGCTGAAATGTGCCGCTGGTTTCCTCAGCCGTTTAATGGATGCAGAAATTTCCGCTATCGTCTATTGTATTCAAACCACAGGAAATACATTTTCGTCTCACTAATTTCTATAACCTTTACGCTGAAAAAATAGCACGGAAATTTTAGAGATGATACGTGACGCCGAAATAACGTGAGAGCGCAGACCAAAAATTTACCAAGAAAGCAGCACCTTTCTACATATTTCAGCAGCCATGCGCGAGAGAAAAGTTTTCCAAGGTTCGAAACCATCGGAATTTTGAAAAAAAAAAAGAAAGAAAGAATGCAGGAGAGTGCATCGCGCTCAATTTGCACCGCATGAGTTTCTTCATGAAATCTCCGTCGGTGCATAAACGACCCTCGATTTCTCCGAATGCATTCTTGCAGAGAGCAGCGATCGTTAGCGTCTACGTACACGTTGGCCAAATCGCAAAGTAACACCTTTGGAAGTTGCTATGTAGGTCGCTCGAAGCTCCCATCGTCTATGGAGAGTTTCGGCTGGGAACATTGCGGCGTGAAAGGTTCGGTCGCATTAATCACCTGAGAGGTTCCTTAAACACGTAATTGAAAGTGTGCATTAAACCAACGAGAAGCCCAAATGAGACTTAAAACGCCGCCACCAACTCCTCGAGTTAAAACATGCCATTGACGCCATCGCAGGAATAAATCGTTTTTTTAAATACAATTTTTATAAAAATACAATGTTTTTAACGTGGTTGCCGAGGAATAGATACTACGCCAATAAAAGTAAAATATTCATGAAAGAAATTTTTGTTGAGACATTTTGTTGTCAGATTAAAAAATAATTAAGATAACTCCCGACGCGATTAAATTACAAATTACCCGTACTTCACCGATGTTTGAATTTCCTCGAGAATTACATGGTTTAAAATAATCATTTTATGGTCAAAGAAGTTGCCCTTAACATTTACTTGTAAAATTCCATAAGTTAATCTCACTAATTTAACTGTGAGCAATAAAGACAGTTAAGGAGTCCCTTGAATGGAGATGATTGCCATTTAACTTTTTTTATTTGCGATTTTTAAAATTCATTAAACTGGAAATGTTTAACACCATACATACTCTTCTTAATGATTTTGTCGAACCATTCCCTGATTTATACAGTGATCACATACGATACTAGGAATATAGTATTTATCGGTAAATTTTAACGGATTTTAACACGCCACCATAGGAATCCCGGAAATAAAGTGTATAGCGCGTAGGCTTAGTCATTACACGAGGATCTTTTCAAAAACTTGTAAATATTCACATTACCGCAATACATAACAAAAAGAAAATATGGAGGTTAATCTTAATCTACTATAATAATGCTAAGCTTCCGCCTAGTCATGTAGTAGGTATAACTTTAATGCACGTGGGATTGATGTAACAACGATTAATTAATCGTTGCTCTCAAAGAATTCCAAGCCTATCCAAAGACTCAAAATCGAAAATGGAAAGGAATCCACGTCAACAAGCATCTTTCCAAGTGATTTCGGAACTTTTGGTACTTTATATATATCGAGAGCTTTTTCTTAAATGGGGCAGTCTTTTTTAAACGAACTTCAAAGACCGTAGTTCTGGATTTCACCACTGCATTGCAAAATGTATGGCTGGCGTTATTTCAATGCTCAAAAAAGAAACGTAGAGTCGTTCACCTGTTTGTTGCGTGCCTCCCCTAGTCAGCCAGGTCAGCCGGGGGTTGAGGGAGGACGTCGAAGGCTTCCTCCCAACGGGATAGAAATCGTCTTCCCACATGAAATCTCCATTGCTGGCCGCCCATGGGATTCCGAAACCTTCAAAAAAAGAAAAACACGATTTAAAAAGGTCAAATTGCCCCCTCTAGCGCTAATGATGGTGGCACGTTTTATATGAAACATCGAGAAAATTCAAATGCGCGGTGGCTATTAATGTTCAAAGATCCAGAGGATCACACAAAGAATTTTCTCGTGAAACCATATTGCAAAAAGAAAGATGAAAAAATTACACTCGTCGAAGAAAGATTTGTATGGGCTCTCTGGCTCTATGATGATGATGATTTTTTATAGCCCACGTTACATAAAAATACCCGAGAAACGTGCAGAAACAAGTTGCGTTCTCTCCTTCCCCTCAAGGTAATACAATCTCTTAATAACATCGATCTTCGTTGGCAGTAACCATTATTGATGGAGATAGTTGTGACATTCTATTTTACTTCAAACGTTTGTAACATTTACTTACAGTGTTAAGCATCTGAAACTGTATCAGAGTCGAGAGCAAGTACGGCAACGATATGATTCTACATGATAATCTCCTAAATATTAATATTGCCTACTATAAATGGTCGACCAGTGCTGTCAGTTGTGCCTGGTACAATTATTCACGTAGACACGATTTTTAAAAAACTATGATATTTTTTCATGATTTGTAAACATATTAAGAACAAATACCGCATGTGAGAATGTTGAGAGAATCTACAGATTAATGACAAATTATAGGTAAGAATTGCATAAGGAGAAATGCAATTTACGTGTAAGCAGTATGTAAAAAAAGTAATCACAATAAATATATTGAGTCTATTGCAGTGGTTCCCAAACCGGATACCGCAGCAGATTATGTGGGATGCCGCAAAAAACTTCGTTTGTTAAATAAAATCAGCGATTTGGATGTGTTGATAGGTAATTAGCGCAAGAATTAGTCCTCTAATAAATTGATTGTGGTGTAGTGCCAACAGATGGATGCGTCCAAAGGTTGTAATATAAAAACCTTGTTTCAAGGCTGGGGTGTCGTGAAATACTATTCATCGTTGAAAGAGTGCCGTGCCTAAAAACGTTTGGGAACCGCTGGTCTATTGAGGTAATGTAAATATCCGCTAGGGCCTTCTTTTATTTAGAGAAACCATTCCAGTATAATTAAAAGCTTCGCAAAGATATACCGTTTCAAAGTTTCAACGTGACCCAACAACCAGCGACTCCGGCGGAAAAATCTGAAACATTCTATTATGCGGGTAAACTGATCATCTTCCAAGACCTATGCACCGAAAAAGAATTTTAGAAATTCTTTTAACGGTTAAATGGTTGAAAAAGGCCAAGACGAAAACGCGAGCTCTCTATTTTTTTAGAGAGCAGGCTAAGAAAAGAAGGAGGAACCCCCACACAATGCGGTGACGATAAGACGAGGTCAGTTGACCTCGAATTGTCGCACCACCAAGGTCACACGGAGTCATAAACGAATTGAAAAAAATCCCAGCCTCCACGCGTTGCGTAAAACAATGGAGAAAGGGTTAAAAGAAGGAGACTATGCCAAGACCGCCTGTCCGTCGCGAAACTCGTGAGAATTCAATCGCAACGACGATTGCACGTGTTCGAGTTCGTTGGCACCCTTTCGCGTGTCTTTCCTTTTTCATCCCTCGCTTCTCCTCTGACGTCTCCGAATTACGAGGCCTAAAAATATAACAAAAAAACTCCTCTCCCGAAACGAAAATCCTTCGGGTGCATCTTTTTTCTTCTTCTCAAGTGACCTTAATTTGATAGCGTGCCATTGAAAGCGAGCTGGAGCGCGCTGCGGGGCGATGTTCGAGTGGGCGATGTTTTCCTTTTCGCGAGAACGATTGGTCCGCTTAATGAAAGCGCTGAGCGAGGATTAAAGAGAGCGATGCTCTGTTGGTAGGCGAATTCTCCCACTGTGCCAAAACGCCTCTCGAGGTGATTTACGGTGCAATAGGTGGACGCACGAATCGACCGAGTTTCTTAGTTTATTCGCGAAAATACTTCTTCGAGTTATTTTACTAGGAGTCATTACCCATAACGCGGGAGATGCATTCCGATAAAGTGCCGCGTGATGTGAATCCGTGTGGTGTGAACCTGGCTTTACATAGTGAAAGGGAGGTTGACAGCGTCTTTACGATTTTGGAGGTCCGAGGGCCCAACATAAATAGGCACCCCTATTAATATGTGCTGCTTAGTACAGCACATATAAATAGTAGTTGTCAAAAGCTATGTAAACATTTCGTAACTAGCGAAAATGGAGGAGGAGAATAGAAGAACGTAACCGAAATATCAATTTTCGATGAGTAAGGGGCCCCCTTAGCTGTGTTTCAGAGGGTCCCAGAAAACCGAGGGACGGCCCCGCAAAATAACTGTGCATTAACTTCGCGATTTTTTATCCAAATACGTACTAAAAGGTACGGAAAATCACGCCATAACCCTAGCACACAAAATATGCTATTTTTTAAATAAATTTTAGTGTAACATTTTGGCTATTGTCTTAATGATGAGTATTTTTTTATTGCTGATACAGGACGATCTGAGCCACGAAACTTAAAATACGAAAACTTAGACGCGAGCCGTTGGGCAGAGAAATTGGACATTCCGGATAGGTGCCTCAAGTCGTTGTTTATTTACGTCTTTAGATTTTTGTATATGGTGATTTTTTTAAGCGCTTGCTGTATTAATAACTCGTATATATAGATAGAGCGTTGTTGTCGATTATCTAAGTATACAAACACTCGTACCTCCCAAAATGTCTATTCCTCGCTCCACTACCTAGAATACCACATCCCAAGTCCGACCATACCACGTTAATGCGAATCATATTTCGCGTTCTATGCATTTTTAGTGTTTTAATAACTACTCGCTTGTAGCGAGTCCGTGTAACAAGAACCAGTGTTATAAAAAGGCCAAGTGTCATTGAAATTGCGCTGAAAGCCGTGCAGCCGTTGAGAAAACTAGATGCAGCCGCTCTCAGCGATGATTCATCTACAAGTAAACACGCGTGTCGCGTTTTTCCTTTTGCGCGTTTCAAGGACATGGGAAGAATTTCAAGCTGTTTCGATGACTTTGGCTATGCATGTTTCTCAGTCCTAATAAATCGATTTCTGTGACAACATGATAATATCGATCATATCGAAGCAATTTATATTCGAAGACGTAAAACATAAATGATTATTTGGGGTGCTGGTTGTGTAGTGGTTAGGACGCTGGCTGCTACTCGCCTGCTGCCCGAAGCGGGCACGGATCCTGCGAAAGTAGGATTTTTTCCAAGGTCGGCCGGCCTCCTGTTTGTGTGGTTTGAGGAGACCGCACAAAGTCAGCGTTCCGTCCTTCGGAAGGGACGTTAAGCTTGGCCCCCTTGGTGCTCTTCGTTAAGAGTAGGCTAAAAGCCGGCACCGGGTTTTCCTCCTCCCTTGTGCTTGTGTTTGGTGTGGAAGGAGTAAAGGCTATAATAATCCAAGAGGTTGATTAGCCAAAAATACACACACACACACATAAGTGATTATTTGGCTGAGAATATTTTTGAAACGAGGAAAAAATTCTGCTCTGAACTGAAATCGAACCCGGGTCTTCCACTTGCTGGGTGGTTATTCTACCACTAAACTGTCGTAGTAGACTAATGCTAGCGTTTCTGAACGAGGATGATTATTTGGCGTAACTTAAATGATGCGTGTTAAACCCAAAAGGAAAATTTCATCGTTGTGAATTTACCGCATTGCGTTAACTGTTCTTGCATGCATATCAAATTTTGAGAAGCGATAAAATATTTTCCTCGGCTAAGCATTTGTTTTAGCCTGCGATTCATAGAGGTGCGAGGTGAATCTCCTTATCATAAAGTTTTAAACTTCCTTTAAGGCTGATATGCAAATGTATATCGCTCTTGACGCAATATTTGCGAAAGCGCGATCAACTACATTTACACGGCGGTCCAAAAATTCATACCTTTATTGTTACAGTAATGATATTTTTTTTAATATTTTGCCTGCAGGCCATGAATGCTCAGGCCTAAGATTCGACTTGCGCGCCACCGATGTTTACGCAAATGCCAAATGTGTCCGCTGCATTGCGGAATGAATTCTCGAGCACATCTGGGGTTATTTCGGCAGCTGCTGCAACAATGCGGGCTCGAGGGTCTAGACTACTGTAATTCTTGTTTTATAAACCTTCTTATAAAGCCCCGCCCAAGAAAAAGACCCCAACCACTTACGATGGCATTCCCAACACTGTTCTCTTTCAACTTCACTAAGCAAACATCGTTCAGGCTTATCTCGATGAGCTCTTACCCAAATCGCTGGATTTGACGCGGTGTAAAAAGACCCTGAGCAGCGTGATTTAACACCATTTCTGACTTTGGGTGGAGATTTGTCAAATCTGATTGTGAGATTTGGTGAAACGAGAATTACAAACTCACAAGATCTGCGAATCCGCATTATCGCGGGAGACTGTAAAATAACCTCAGAAGTGTTTGAGAGTATGTTCCGAAATGCAGCGGGCATAGTTGATACTGATGGTGCGCACGTCGAATCTTATTGTTAGACCTAGGCACTTATGGCCTCCAGAAAATAAAATATTAAATTATCGTTGTTTCAAGAAAACAGGTTGGAACTTCTGGACCACGCAGTATAATAGCATTGGTCTCAAGGGCATATATTTTTCTCGTCAGAAGAATTTAATTCCTTATGATCCTTGAACGCTGTTCTGTTTTCAGCGCACTAAGTGCAGAATCTCACTGGTATTGTTTTGAAAATAAATTGGAGGTTAATGTTAATCTAGAGTTCAAAAGAACTTAAGCAAGGGGTATATTTTTATTTTAGAGCGAAATAATTTCAGATTTCTTGTGTTGTTTATGGTCTTTTTCAAACCTTCACGAAAACAATTTTCATAATCTGTGAGGTCTGTAACCGAATTATCTCGGACATAAAAAACAGAAAACGGGAACCGCTTGGTTAATTTTATCCAGCCTTTTAGGAGCTCTCGCATTAATCTCTCAATAAAGCAATTTTACTAAAATGCTCAAAAATTTCCCGGACTGAACCATTATCTCTCTTAAGAACATCAGTTAACTTGTAAATAACTCCGTTTTATTTTTCTCCATTTAATAATTCGTCTCTCTTCTCAAACCGCACTCGAGGTTCGTTGCACGCCACGGAAAGAACGCCTACTAAAAAAATAGAAAGAAACTCCTCTTCAAGGAGACCGTATCCGTAGTGACGTCATGGTTTGTTTTGGCAGACGGTCGAGACCAAATAATTCCACGCAAGCGCGAAGCCAAGCACGGTCCTCGTCGAGTTTTCATGAGATTTCCTTTTGAGAGTTATTATATATAGTGTGTTTGAAATACTATATCCCAATCTCAGGGCTGCCACACCAATGAATACAACGCAATGAAATTGTCTTCACGACTCCGGAAATGCGAAGGAAACTTCGTGCTTAGTAATGTCATAGCTCGAATCAATCTATATTAAAAATTGTTTTTAAAAAAGCTGGGCTGCCAAACTACTGCTGACTGAAAACTTAAGCTGTGATGAAGCAAAGCGAAATTTATAACGAATGGGCATTTCACTACTTTTGAAAAATCGGATAGGAAAAACGCTACAAGTTTAACTGTGTTCGATTTTGAATCTGCTGTCGAAACTCGCGCAGAATTAAATCTAAAGCAGTATGATTTCTTAACAAAGGCCTCAGGCGCAAATTGCCCCTTCGGTGTTTGTCTTTAGGAGTAGTCTCCCTCCTCCCTTTTGTATGCGTGTTTGAGTGTGTGTAACGCGCTTTCCACTGTAACAAGTGACTGTACGATAGGCTAAAAACCTATCTGCACAAAACCAGAGACCTAACAATAAATCCACGATAAAATAGGACGTCCCTGGAGCTCCATGGTCTATAGTGCCCATGTAAATATATGTGGCGCTCTCACTATAATTCAAAATCTCAACATAAAACTCCATGAATATTCGTTTTAACTTTATATTTAGAATTGCGGGATGAGTATGACGAACTTAGGTGGATGTTTTTCTTTATTACTTGCAGAGCAGATCCGTACCCCAAGAATTACATTTTTAATTTTCGTTTCGCTGGCGACACATTCTTTTTTCTATTCACACAGCTCCGAAATGGAATAAAATTTACCCGTCGTGAATTTCACGACGAACTGAGGAAT
The DNA here is from genome assembly GCA_028673005.1 of Tanypteryx hageni. NCBI lineage: Eukaryota > Metazoa > Arthropoda > Insecta > Odonata > Petaluridae > Tanypteryx > Tanypteryx hageni. Next base: position 157,029,046 of record CM054115.1, read on the forward strand.
TACTGACCGATTTACCGTTCCAACGGAAGCCACCGTATGTAAACTACGACATCGACCGCCGTTCCTTCGCGAATACGTCATGAAACTATGCGATGAAATCGAGCCTAGATGGGATAGGCAGGACGGAGCAGTTTACTCGGCAGAGAGAGAGAGTGAAAGAGTAGGACGCGTGCTGAAATCTCGGCGCCCATTCGCCCGGCGTGTTCGACAGAGAGAGCCTTCCCCCCTCCTCTCCCTCGCTTTAAGGCGTGCGTGTGAGCAAGGCACGCGAAGTGCGCGCTCCTTCCCTCTCCTTCGGGACAAGAAGAAGAAAAAGAAAGGGCGTGCCAATATGTACAGCTAGATCGAGCGGGCGAGGGGAGTCCTCCTTTGCAGCTGCTTACGTCAAAGGGTTCCTTTGCCTACCACGACGAGATACATGTCAAAGGAAACTCCTGTAGGCATGGAACGGGCGAGCGATCCATACTACATGCGAATTTCGATGACAAAGTGGTCGACCTCGTATGTAATTCGCCGATCGTTAATGCTAATAGGAAGAGAAACGTAAAAGTAGGCGTAGCAAGAATGAGAAAGAATAGCTTCCGCAAAAATCGAACCATTAAATTTACGAAAATACCCAGCAAGTCACCAAACGTGTATGACCGGGAGAGTGTTAATGCACTTTAAAGATATGTTAACCCGTCTAATTGCATCCGTGAAAAGGACCAGTAACAATGTAGTACGTTTTTTCTTGTACACAATGGTCGAACCCTCCGGTTATTATCACCCGAAAGTATAAATATTCCACCTACTACATCAATATATTTCGGGATGCGATTTTTTCCAGACAACGACTCTAAATGAGATAGAATATATAACGCATTTGCCCAATTATAGGGCGACCTCGAATATAAGGCGACCCCCTATTTCAGATGCCACGCGAAAGAAAAAAGATGTCGGGGTATTGAGAGCGATTTTTATTTCAAAATATCTGATCGGTTACACTTAATTTCCTGTGTAAGTATAACTATGCGGTACGATTAACGAATTAATGCAATAAAAGAAGTTCATTTATTGGCTTTCAGTAATTTGCATTAAATTATTAGTTTTATTTCTTAAAACGTTTGATACAGGACGAAGACTGAAGCGGTGGTTCTAATGCCGGAGAAATTTTGGCAGCTGAGCGCGCCATAAGGGTATTACTATCTTCTTAAGGGTGGAATAGACTATAGAACATAAGAGGGTTGAATTTTAGTGGAAGTGAGAAGGAGAGGTGGAATAGAAGATGCCTTTGGTCACGATTATAAGGCGAGTATGAATTTTTCGGTTTACATTTTAGAAAAAAACATCGCCTTATAATCGGGCAAATACGGTACTTGAGTTATGAAAAGTTCAGCGTGGTGCATCTAGGTTCGTTAAAGAAATCTTTGACCAAAGGCAAAGCGTTCACTTCATTATTTAAGAATTTACATTTTGTATAACTGGAGGAAAGCCGACTGAACCCTAGGATGGAATTTGTAGAGTATCACAAGCCCGAGAGTATAGTTGCGGATGTTTCGGTAAAAATTGAATCCCCATCTAAGTTGGAAGACACGAACATTAATACGCGAGATCGACTGTAAGACAGTCCAATATCGACGTTTTGTCTTCTAGTGCAATCGGATATCTTAAATCGAGAGTCGACCTTACAGTCGGGAACCGTTAGGGACATTTTGGTACTCGGCATCCCTCCCATCCAACAGTAAGGAGAGTTGTGGGATAATAAACTCGGCCCTCGTACAGCACTGGTTCTCATAACACGGATTCGCTACTTCGCGGTTTGTTTGTCAATACCAAAAATTCATACATCGCGGATCATGGTTCACATTTGCGCGCTGTGGTCGCGCCTGGAATGTGGGATTCCCGATTATTTAGCGAGGAATACACATTTTGGATTGTCCGAGTGATTTCTTTGTGAGCTTAAGGAATCGAAAACAACGCTCAATTAGAAGATATATGTACACACACCAGAGAGAGGTAACGAAATAATGGGTCTGGAGGGTCCCTGAAGTGGTATGAAACACAACTCTCATCTCACTACGCAAAGCTAGGTTCCGACAACACTGCACCTTTTCAGAACGCATAGGAAGGCTGGTGTACATAGATTTAGATGCGCCCTCTCGTTGAAACTCGCATGGGACTCTTAGACTGCGCTGTCGCTAAGAAAAATTTCAAGGCAGGACTTTGGTTGTTACGGAAAAATCGCAAAAACGCATCACGAAAATGCCGAAAAATCTGCGGCGTTCCTTTTCTAAACGCTCTCATTCTTCCAATTTCTTGCTTATCGTTAATTCAAAAATTTTCCCGCCAATCACAGATCACCGATTCTTTTGGAGTTTTTTTATCTGAAACGAGCAACAATCTGTTCTCATCAATTGCTCTTTTCAAGTCTCTTAACGAGTTTCATCGAAGCCGATTACGATTTTTTTTAGAATAACTGTGGTTTCCGACGCCGTAAATATGTATATGTTAATTTTGTAACCTTGCCACCGGGCCAGGCGCCCACTTGCATTGTATATTGAAATATTAATAATAATAAATAAATGATGCTTCATCGCTGACCTGAAGTAAAACTAAGTTATCAGAGATTAGATTTAAAAACGCACCTGATTGCATTGAAAGTTCCAACAGGGTCGATGTGATGAAATTAATATATAAAAATATGGAAATTAATACATAAAAAATAGGGAAACAGTTCAAGATTCTTCCTTTCCCGGAAGCGAACTTTTGAATTCCAAATTAGGTGAGCAAGTGATATTTGTGACCATCTTTCATAAATATGTACGTCCTGGAAACCTTTAAGCGCCTATAACTCTAACTGTTGGTGCGCCAATAAACACACACTCACACACACACTGGAAACCTTTAAGAGCCCAATGAAACCTATGGAGTAATACCCAAAATGCATTTTAGGTTGTATACGCGCTTCCTAAAATGGAATATAGGGGATGCCGAATTCATCGAAAAATACAGCAGAACCTCAATAACTCGAGCCTCTGTAACTCAGGTTTTCGATGAGACAAAGTTGACACATTTTCCCGTCTGTATTTACATACGCTACAATGAATTTTAATAGCTCGGAGGTTCGTTAAATCGAAAATTTTCTGTATTTGCTAAAGGTTCGAGTTATAGAGGTTCGAAAGCATCGTCGTTATCTTTGGAAACACTCGATAAGTTACAAAAAAAATCTTCGTTATGGTGAAAAACGGACATGAAACACCCGCGTGATAAAAAATGGCTGAAACAGTGTCTTTATTTCGTAAACGGATTAGAAGTACGACAGATTTTTGTATTAAAACTTTGTCGTATTAGATTTAAATAGGATTCAGTCGATGCGATTGTTCTTTGTAAAAAATTAGAATCGCTTTCAAATAGAGGTCATACGAAACATGGCTAACCTCTCAAACAAAATCGATGAGCAAAAAAGTCAATTTCTCTCTTGATATCCCAGAAAACGCAATTGGCGAGGCATTCATTCAAGACACATTTCGAATTAAGTTACAGATCGTACGTGGCGATTGCAGATATTTCCTTTTCAAACGAGTGAAACAATATTATTTCAAAGGTGCCGTTAATTACCGTCCAAAATTTGACGGACGATAAATCTGATTTTCTTAAATCAAGTTCATTTCGGTTAATTTTCAAAGAAATCTTTTAAACTCTCGAAGGGTTATTAAGGTTTACGTTCTACATGGAACAAAATGGATTTTTTTTCAACAAGCTTCAAATGGATGCGCGTTTCCCATTCGTGCACAGATGGCAGGGAAGTGCATTACTCAGTGAGCTCGTATGCAGAATCAATGTTCGGGGTGACCATTCTAGGGATCCAGGTAGACTTGTACAGAGCGTTGTAGGAAAATGGAAATCGTCGACGTTTTTCACATTCAAGGATTTTAAATTAGTGAAAATTACAAAAAAATGAAGTGCACGTAGCGCATATTGAGATACACAAAGGCCGATCAAAAAGCTCAAAGCGGTTGCTAACCAATTCTCGCGACGCTTTGATGATTGTCACAGGATGCTAAAGCTGCTTCATTATCACAACTCCTTAGCAACGAGTTGCGATCAAAAACACACAAGTCGCGGCAAGCGATTAACGATTAAACATGGAGGGAAAATAATCCATAAAAACAATCAATATTTGAAAAAGTAACTTCTAAACACAACTATTAAATAAATAAATTACAATTACATTAAGATTAGTATTTTCACTTTCTCGTATACGTAGATTGTAATCGCGAAAAAAACGACTTCGAGATTTTGACGCAAATACGCATTTTATGTCTCCCCGAGTCCAAAAAATTGCTTTCGTCATGTCTGTGCGCGGCCCTAGAGCCTAGACGATTTAACGAAATCGAACGATATTTCGTATTTAGGCATATCATTATCCAGAACAGAAACTATGAGGAGATGAGATTTGTTCTTGTTAATTTTCACAAAATGTCGATTTATTAAAAAAAAATGGCTCAAACGATTTTGATTACAATTCCCTCAGTTGCAGAGCATGGAGTATAATATAGTACAGCATAAATAAAGTTTGTGCGATGTATATTGTACCGATTTTTTTAATGGTTGTAGAAATTTTGCTAGCCCCTCGTAGAAATTAAACGACCAAACGATATGAAGCTCATATCAGTAAAGGTGGCACTATATGCTAAAACGACAGTAATTTGTGAATGTCTGGATAAATGGGATAAATCGGCACAAACTTCCTTTGCTATAAGCTTGGGTGCTGCCCTCATTAAGGGAAATTAAGACAATAAATTCGTGAATCGGCACTTAATTACTGATACAACAAGAAGAAAAGGATATCAGCACAAATTCGCAAAAATCGGTAAGGTGGGTTAATTTAGGTTTGACGACTTTGAATGCGACTGGAACAAGACATTCTAACTTACAATTAGCATAAAATTAAAAATGCTCACCAGGTACTCCATTAGACGTGAGTACTATAGCATTTAGATTTTATTCAAAAACATCATTTAAGAAGTTTTGAATTTCTCCTTCAAAAACCTCGAAAGCAGTGTTTCCCAACATGGGCGGCGTGGCACAATGGCGCGCCGCAGCTGATGCACGAAGATGTCCGAGGTGCCGCGAAAAACTTAGTTTAATGAATAAATCAACGATTCGGATTGTTCATAAATAAAAAGACAATACTTTTTTCTCTAATAAGTCGGTCTTGGTATACGGGTGGTTCAAGTTTCTGCCAACGTATGCCAAGGTCGAGGGTTCGAATCCCGCCTAGGACATGGATGATTGTGCTTGTCATATCAGGGTTATATGTAAGAATGGACATGATTGTCTAAATATCGCCCTCAATAAAGACGGATTATTATTGATTATGGTGTGGTGCCAACAACTTGATACGTTCAAAGGTTACTTGTTACTCGTATGTAAAAAGTAGTGAAGTGTACAGTGGATCACAAATCGGCGCGTTTCATACGATGGAGTATTTGAAACTAAACGACATGTTTCGAATGAACACAAACAATAAAACAGCGAAATACCACAAATCGATTATGACATACCAAAAAATTCTTCAAATAAAATTTGTAGAGCTATGTAGGTAAATAGAATATTTCTTGCTAAATATATTATTATCGTAGGAGCAGCCGTTTTCAAGAAATAAATAAGATTGCTATAATTACGAGAATACGTTTTCCTTACGTGTGGATGGAACATTTTGTAAGTGGAAGAAAATGGAATATCTATGACAAATAAAAAACTAAACGCAAAGATACAGCTACTTAAGTACTACTACTGAAGTGTCTTAAATATTTTTTATTGTTCGAATAATTACAACAGATTAGAAAATTAATCGGTAAATAAAAAAAAATAATATTTTCCTGGCATCATTCTGATTCATCGTTTTGCATTATCAAGTCATTATACTAAAATTACGTGAATACCGTTATTAATGCACCTACATAAAAGGGAGAAGAAATTTTTAGTCGACAGAGACACGATTGGGTCGTGGTGTTTCGCTGTCTCATGGTGTGCGATCGCTAAAACTATGTCGTTTAGTTTCAAATACTCCATTGCACGAAATGCGCCTATTTGTGATACACTGCATGCTTTCCTAACTTGTTTACCTTCTCCATACGCAGTATAGAGAAAGTATTATTTTCGTGAAAGAAATCGAATTCGAGATTCCAACGGAAATACAGGTTTTAACGTCCTCTGAGTACGTTTTCGCTTTTTTCTCGACGATGTCTCTGTGTGTGTGATAGGAATTTCGTGCGCTTTAACTAAAAAACCACTCATCAAATCAGTACACAAATTTTACAATTAAGATGTTTTTAGAAAATTAAGATAACATTGAACAAATTGATCAACTCGAAGTGGAATTTTACTCCTGTCATGTTTTTGTTTTTGCCATAACTCTCTTATATTAGTTATCATCAAAGTTGTAGAAAAAATACATTTCTGCAACATATCTCTTTATAATATAAAAATCTTGTGTACGAACCTCCTAGGTGTCCCATGCCACGTTCTAAGGTACATCTATAAGGGTTCTGAAATTTGGCATGTTGGTCGGTCATAGGTCACAACCAACGGGAAAAATAAAAAATTCCAACAGTTTGCATTTTTAGGGGGTCTTCTTGACCCCATTGTTCCATTTCAATACCCATAAGAAAATCATGAGATTCAATGCAGGGAATTCTAATTAAGCTTTTTTAAATTACTTAAAACTGAGATACGAACTCGGGATAAAAAAATTTTGCAGATTAAAGAATTAAGAGTTTAATTTTAAAGACGAAATTCAAATCCGTGCCAAATTGCCGTACATATTTGTTTTTAATCACAAAGAAAGCATATTTTTTGAGGCACAATAATGAAAAATTTTCTAATTACCATAGCAACGAGCTCAAGGCTTTTAGAAGGGAAATGGCAATCTAATTAAAGATTGCATTGGCTAGACGCTTTTAATAAAATTAAGAATGTCATAATGAATTATTGATCTTGATCTAATCAACTCGCATCAAATGCTTTGATGCAGACCATAGACTAACCATTCTCCTTACCATTGGGTTTGTTTTTGTCGATGCTCCTCATTTTTTCACTCTCGACTTTTGACTCTTCTTTTTCGTTCGTTTTTCGTATGCACAGTATTGGAATAAAGGAGGAAGACGGCAGTATGGAGGAAAGGGGAGAGTGAAAGAGCAGGAAGGAGAGAGATAAGAGAAAGAGATGATAGGGGAGGCAGAGAGGTAGGAAGAGAATGAGGGAAAGTGGAAGTTATGAAAAGGGAAAGAGAGATATAGGGAGGTAGAGAGGGAGGGAGTGGAAGGGAGAGAAGCCCGAAAATGTGGCTAGATATAATTTCCTACCTTAAATATATGCCAAAAGGAGGAGGCTCAGGGTTGCACACGGGCAGTGGAAGAATTCGCCTAGCGGAGCGAGGCACGGGGTTGACGCGCGTAGCGCGTAGGGGCGGAGCCCCTTTTGTCTTAAATATTGCTCATAGAACGCATAGTGTCAGATAGTGCCGTAACTATGGTATGGCGAAGGTGACATTTGCCATATGCGCCGCCTGCAAAAGGCGCCAAACGTTCTTGCAAAAAATGTCAAAAGCTTATTTTCTCATAAATAAGTATTAATTTATTATTCAAATATTTGTCATTGTTAACAAAAACGCTAATACTCTTTGTAGAAACGTAACAAAAATCATTTTCTACCTATACATGGTGTTTCCTTAAAATGTTGCCATAGACGCCATACGCCTCTGGTTTCAGAAATATAATAATTCGATTTTCCGTCTGATTTTACGTATGTTCAGTTCACAGAAAGTCGCTAGATGATAGCTTTATTTCCGTCCCTATGATAAAATGTTCGAATTATTGGTAGCGATGCCTACGCTGCCAAGGATAATTTTAATTGCGATCAAAATTCTTTCAATGCCATCTATCTTCATATTTTGTAGACAAATCTTCTTGTAGGTATATATTGACAGCGATGCCCGATGCCAGTGGCACCAACGGTAATTTCTATAGCGAATATTTTGCGCAATAATTTGACATTAGTAGTGAAATTCGCATAGATGTGCATTATCCATAACAATATATAACAATTATGTTTACTTATTGTATTTTCAATGCGAGAAATTATTCAAAGTATTTTCCATTGTGAAATTTATTCTCAAAACTCAAACATTATTCACTAGTGTAATTGCCGATAATTACTTTTGAGGATCCTGTCGCCGAGAACAACTTGTAAGTACTATAGCAATCATATTTATTAATTACTCTGTATGAATAAAGTCACCTGCTGGCCAAATCAAAATTTTTTTGATTGAACTCAATTCTTCCAAATTATTTAGTCTATAAACTTAACCGGAAAGGCATTATGACAATATCACATTTATAAATATATAACTTCCTGGATTAACTACCGCAGATGGTTTTTACAATACATTAAAGACTCGAGGCCCGTAAGTTGTGCGCTCCTGCCCAACTACAAGAAGTTCTATTAGGTATTGACCTCTTCAGAGATACATTTTAAACTCAACTTGAGGAAAAATTTTTAAAATATATATTAATATATATATTTTAAATGATCTTCATTAGTTGCAGAAAGAACATCACAACTTTTAAGAAGCCACTATCGAGTAACGCACGGACAAACATCTCTCACTTTCAACTATACGCATGCGCTAATATTTTAACCACTTCCATTCTTCGAAATTGCGAAGCAAATGTAAAGGCCGCAGAGCGTAGGAGCCCTTCATTTGTAATCTAAACCCAAAGAAGAAACCTGTAGCGGCAGGGGACGAAACCTTATAATATGACGACACCAAGAAGACGCTCGGAGAACGGCCGCGGCTTCGCTGACTCCATAGCAACCGCACCGCGAACTCCGATGCTCCCAATTCCGTTCACGTATCATCTCCTCTCGCTATTTCTCCCCCTCTCCCCCTTTCCTTTTTCTCATTGCATATCTACTTCCATCATTCTCTCCCTCTCTCTCTCTCTCTTTGTCCCTACCCCGTTTCTTACCCACTTCATCCTCTCCCACTTTCTTTCCGTCATCACATTTCTTATTCTTTTTCGCTTCCTATCACCAGCTACTTCCTCACTTTGTCTCCACATCCCTCAGCCACACCATCTCTCTCTCTCTCCCTTTTCCTCTCTCCTCTCTTAGGTGGAAGAGGGGGCAGTTTAGCCTCAACTTCGCAATAAATACAATTTTATTTTTCTATTTCTTTCTTTCTCTCTCTCTCTCCATTACTCTCTCTCCCTTTTCTTCTTCCTTTCTTTTCCTCTCTTAAATGTAAGAAAGGGTCAAATGTAAGAAGGGAGTATATAGTATCAATTTCGTCCTTAATAAAGTCGTTTGTCTGTATGTCTCTATTTCACCCTCTCTCCATCTCCTTCTCTTATCTCTCCCTCCTCTCCTTGTATGCCACTCTATGCGTTCTTTACCCTCTCGCTCTCTCTCATCCTATCTCGATGCTGACGCAACGGTGAATATTCCACACACATGTGCTCCTTTCCCCGGCTGCGTGGCAAGCGGGCAATATCGTATGAACCCCAATGAGAATTCTCTTGAACTTACTAAAGATGAGACAGAAAGAGGTAGAGATCGTACTTTTCCGAACGATACGCATATCATTTAAGTTGTGCATTTTCCTTTCGATTTTGTTTTTCTTTATAGTTTGAAAAAATTGCATAAGACGTTATTAATGCGCTCTTTAAAACCGACGCAAATCAAACATTTTTTTATACTTAGGAAATCGGTTTACATTAAATATCAGAACTTTACAAGAACAAAAAGGCCTTATTCATTCCGAAATTCAAAACAGGAATTGCGAATAAATTGATTCTGGCTAAGAAAACTGATTTGAATGTTAGTGGAATCTTCCTTAGTCCAAGTGGGAATATAGAAAGATACTTTCTCCGCAGTCTCATTTTTATATGTTATGGAGCGGATACGATCCTCTCGGAGAGGGTATCCACGCAGACAGCTACGAGATCTTACTCAAAGCTCCAGTTGAGAAAATGTTTCTCCAACAGTCACGAAATGACCGGGAAAACCAGATGAAAATTTCGGCTCGACGATAGTAGATTCTATCTAATCGACAATGGTGGCGACTGATTTGTAGTTCCTAATATAGTTTTCAATTTGATTTCAATCACGAGTTGAGCTCGATAATTCTTTCTTGAGGATTCTCATTGCTGAAAAACAGGGAAGGTATCACTCGTTGAACCTGAAACCCACCTATCACGACAATAAATTACGCGAAAAAGGGATAAATAACGATTTTTAAATAACCGTGGATTAGCTAGGCATTCATCTTAATCAGATTCGTGCGTGCATGCATGATGCAAAAGATAAATGCGTAACATTATTTTTATTGAATCGGAAACATTTTTTTCTCTATACAAAAAAGGCAACCATAGAGCCATAAACTCTTGATGTAGTGTTTCCCGTCTATACGCATAAAGTCTCCATTTGGAGACGCCCACGGCATTCCGGACGCAAACGACACTGACTGGGAGAGGAAAGAGGGGTCCGACCTAATCCTCATATGCCATCGAGACGTTAGAGATTATTCTCGTTTTCATGAAGACCAAGCAACAGACCGAGTACAGGATTATCAACCCGAAATACGATTCAAGCGAGAGATGGGAAAAAACGGCCGGTCCAAAAAAAATCAAACTTAAAAAACAAACGAAAATCGACCGTATGAAGCGAGGCCGACCCGTTATCTCCGCATGAATCTACAAATAGAAGAAAACGCATCAGTCCGTTTTTTCACCCATACGGAGTACTTTTGCGTTTTCGGTGTTGATAAAATGAATCGCACGTTAATCAAATATCATTATCGATAGTATTCTGTCCGCAGATAGGTCCGTGATTATATGTTAAACCGGGTTCTCCTGTTCTCGGCAACCGTCTTCGATTCTTTCCCTTTCAAATCTGCAAAATGCTTTTCCTTCCTTTTTTTATTTTTTCCCCATGTTTTTCTTTCTATTACATTTTTAATCATTGAGTCTCTTGATTCGCTTCGTCTTCTAATATTAAGAACGTTTTGGAAACGGTCCACATAACCCTAACAGGGATGACACCTCTATATAAAAAAATTAACTTGCCGTCATACCTCGAGAAAAATATGCATCAGTAATATCAAAAAAGGCTTTTAATAAAAGTCGTAGAATTAGGTATTTAACATTATTACATAATTCCTAAATAACGCTTCTGCCTTCCATTTCTGCACGCATGAAATATGTGCACTTTTCCTCTTTTTCTCAATGCCCGCATCAAAAATAACCAGCGTTCGATAACAGTCTAACGACCAGGCAAAAAATGTGGATCAATGAGCCTAAAGTGGTGAGGGGCCCAGGATGAGTGGCTGTCACCCAAACGGCGGATAATACACGAGGGAAGAAATATTTCTATCAAGCTGATGAGGTTATAGAGCTGCTCCTCCATTCCCCTGCAAGGAAAAAATCGACTTGATAATTTAAATCCTAGCCTGCTGTGGCTGCCAAACCCAATTTGCCTGGCTAGAATTAAAAGTTTTCGAGAACGGAACTCCAATTAAATCGTTTTGTATTTAAACAAACCGTAGGAAACCGATATCGTTGGCTCTTAGGTCGTCGCTCACTCGTCCCAGCTCTGGTTCAAACATAAATTTTCCACTCGAAAATATCCCATGCTTCTATAGACCAAATTACGGTAAAGTGACCAGATGTCCCGGATTATGAGGGACAGTTCCGGATTTCGACTTCCTTTCCCGCATGGTGAAATTTCCCGGAAAATGTCCCGTATTTTACATACATTAGGTACTCCAGCGATTTGTGTCAGATGATGAAATTCACGAATTGAACTGCGCGGCGTGTCGAACGCTAGTCGAGTGCGTGCAGTGATGTGAAGTTCGATGCTCAATTCCCCGATGTAATTCATACGTTTTGATTTATTTTATTATTCGTTTCTTCCTCATTTGGTGTGGTAGTGTGCAAAAACTGGGAGAAAACATAAGTTTAAAACTATTTCCCAAAAAATTATACTTTTGTAAATGGACTTCACACAACTTTTTTTTAAATCCCGCTTTGACTAACCTGAAGTTGATTTTTCTCTCATTGGCTGATCTGAAATCTGGTCACTTTAAATTACGGAAGCAGTTATGACACATCTGGCTTTTGGTTAGTCCAAAAACAGCTACTTCCAGCAATCTTTGTAATATGTTTTTTCGTAAATAACGAGTCATTAAAGTAAAGAATTAACGTGCCCAAATGATTGCTTCCATCAGTTAAGTGATGTTTGCGGCTTCTAAACCTGAAATGGCTTATGTCTATTCGATGGCCATAAAAAGATTGGGAAAACCAAATTCGCATTTCGACTACAAAGCAGCTGCCATCATTTATCTTCGGAGAATCACCTCTGGTGAGGCTTCCTTGTAATCGATATGCTCATCTGGCATTCCCAACCTTTTTATGGCTATATTTCAGAAGAAAAGAACAACTACGTAACTTCCACGCAAATGTTTTGCACGCCCGGATTAGCTAAATAAACCGATGATGCTAGTTATTTAGCGAAAACGGTCGTGCAAAAATTTGTGAGGAAGTTACTTAGTCGTTCTTTTCATTTGAAATATGATTATCACTTACCACAAAGTTGAGCCGAATTCCTTAGTAATACTTTTTATCTTTATCGGAGAGACAATCATGATGATATCAGCCATAAAGTGAGCTCGTCAGTTCTCTTGAAGGAAATGTTTTACTAAACTATTCTTCTACTTCAACTACAAAGTATGCAGGCTCAGAGGTAATTTGGAGATCGTTAACTATGATTACTAGAGCCCGAAAGTTCAGGCACTATAAAATGTCCAAATAGGCAGGTAAAATGGCACAATAAAAGAGGAAAATAGGCCTTAAAAATCCATTTATTTTAACCCAAATATTAATATTATATGGAGTTAATATGGAGTAGGTATAAAATTTCAATAAAATATGATTGCGATTGCTATTAAACACGTCTTCAAATTATGAGCTATTTCATGAGACAACAAGATGTTTTTTAATTTCAAATTAAAAACTCTGTCTTCTGACAGGATGTGTTTTAAAAGTGAAAAGGATCTCTCCGCCTCCATTGAAGTGACAGGGGCGTATTTAAACCAAGCTATATCTGCGGGATTCGTCTCAATTTCTGCGCTAAGTTCCCTTCTAGAATCTTCGCAATTATTTTCATTTTATCCAAATCTTTGTTGGCGGATAACACATTTTCACACTTGTTTTTACAACTATACCCTTTTCACCTGGAGCACTGTACATTTCACCTTCAGTGAATTGTAATGGCGTTTGGCAACTTTGAGAAGTAGGCTGAGATGTATGCCATGTCGTGGCTGACAGACTTCTTTTCCAGGAGTTCTTTGACGACACGTATGGAGTAGGCGTCTTCTTCATCGAAAGTGTTGAAACTTCTTTTATCTTTTCAAGATTGACATCCAGCCATAGAAGATTCAATGCTACGGTGAAAAGTTGAGCGATTTTTGAGCAATTTTCGTTTTCCAAAACTTCTGACGTAAGTAAATAAATTTTTGATGGCTGACTAACCTCCATGGTTCCTATTATGACGTTTGCAACGAACCTTCCCACAGGGTCGGTAGTCTCGTCGATAGAGATCCAAATTTTCTTGTCCCCAGCATTATCTCTGATTTTTTGGATAACACAGTTGTGCGCTTTATCTAAATAGGTTTTCCTCAATGTTGACTCACTTGGAACCTCTATGTTCGTATTTTTTTCCAAAAGCGCTTTCAAAGAACTGTTTTCTAATTTCCATAAAGGAATGCCGGCTTCGACGAAAGATTTACACAAGTTGAAGGAAAACTCCGACTGTCTAGAAGAAGCTGAACAAAACAATGATAAAAGGGTCGTCTTCTTACTGCCGTCATTCTTCTTAATCGGCTGCAACTTTATGTTTTGAGGTACTAATATGCTGCGAGACAAAGTACTTTTCTCCGAATTCACCGACTTTTCAGCAAGTTTATAAAAAAGCACTGAACCGTCTGTTGAGAAAATATCAACACCAAACTCTTTAATGAAATTGTTCAGTCTCTGCTTCGTGGAAACATTCACTTTAGGAATCGTGGTCACTAGAATAGATGTGTCACGTTCACCACACAAAAAATTTGTTAAAGAACGACTGTTATGAACTGTTTGAAATCCAAAAGCAACTGAGGGATCCTATGAGTGAAAGGGAGGGCTCATTAGTCCTTCCAGATCCATCGGTTTCCCAAAAGTGAACTCAGGTCAATAGCAGTGGTCGGATTAAGATAAAGGCATACCTGCGCCAATGTTCAGAATTTTATATGATACCGAACCCAGGGTGGGTAAAAACCGTACTTGCAGAGTCCAACAAAACAGTATAGGGGCCAAATTTAAGATATTTGGCAAAAATTGAGTTAAAAAGGAAAAAAATAAGCGTTTTTGGATATAGAAGGCATATTTGGAAAAAAAAACATGAAAATAGACAAAAAAGGCATTTATGGCATTTTGCCTGAACTTCCGGGCTTTAATGATTACTATAATAATGACTCTGGTTACAAAAACCCGCGCTGGAATGCTGATGAGAATGGCTATTTTTTTTGTTTCAAAGGCTAACACTATGTTGTCAAATAATTTCATGTATGCCTGTATGCGAGTAGTTTGCATGTATCATTAAAATAAATAAACAACTATGCCTCTGGCTCTTAAATCGAGCCGGAGCTTTTGCGAGTACACCCCTCTCTCGATTTGCACGGTACATGCGTTCCTAGGAAAACAGGGCAAAATGGGATGGGAAGATGATATGGATATATATCAACCCTTTCCAACCTATCTCATGTCTTCCTATTCCACTTTTCCCGGTTTCGCTTTACACACGCGCGCGCGCACACACACACGCATATATATATATATATATATATATATATATATATATATATATATATATATATAAGGTAAATGGATGGCAACAAGTTGTTGTGATAAGGAAGCCCTGTGAGCACTCACCAATAAGATGACTTCAGGTTGTCGAGCTGCTGGGGGTGTCGAAGTGATACACGTAAAAGAAACACAAAAACAAAAAACATGGAAGCTTTCGGGGGTGATCCCTTTGTCGGCACAGGAAAGAGACAACTGATGGCAGTGACACTGGGTGGAGGCATGTAAGTGGAAGGGTAGTGTTGAAAAGTCGGAGATTGGAGGATGCGGAGGGGGTTTGGGGAACGTGTGTCACTTCGACGCCCCCAGCAGCTCGCCAACCTGAAATCATCTTATTGGTGAGTGCTCACTATATATATATATATATATATATATATATATATATATATATATATATATATATATATTGGTTTCACTGGGCTTCCTTATCCCAACAACTTGCATACATATATTTTTTTCTTTTTGCTGATGCCTTCAAAACGCAATCAGTCAAAATAAATTTCGAATAAACGCAAATTTTTCGCTCATCCTCCTTCATAATAAATCAGTTCTACGGTTTTCTTGGGTAAAAGTCGATTCTCCACGAAAATGTCGTAGTACTTCTCGAATAAAAAAATCCATCGAAGAAAATAATTGATACCCCAGTCCGTTCACCTCTCCATCCGGTTTTATCCAATTTAGCATCGAATTAGTGCGAGAAAAATAATCTTTTAATCGAAAAATTAACCAAGTATGATACCCCCAGTCCGCTAACTCAAACGTAATCGTTCACAGGACGGCCTTGTCAAAAATAGTGCACGTCTTCGACAATCTAGTTAAGGCATTAACCGTGACCTTTGAATTTTATAGGTAACTCATATGGCCACAGCTCGTGTGAGCAAAAGCGCATTTAAACTCTAAGTAATTTGCCTGCGGTAAATTATTCATCTTCTCCAGCGAGAATTTAAAAAAAATGATCGGGGATATGTCCGAGGATGTACGCTTTCCATTTGTAACCATCTCACTTTTCACCCAAATGTATTATTTTCATGGCCACAGGAGCTGCCTACATAATCTATTTTCTAAAAACCCAATCCAAAGATAACCTAAGGGATTTGAAATGACACATATTGAAATAACATGGTATTAACATAAAGGAGGGGTTTTCCATAACTCTTGCCTCCATCAACCGCGAGAATTTCAAATTCGATCAATATTAAACTCAGCGGCGATTGATGCTGAAAACGTTTTAATTTAAAATAATGCATCATCACCATAATCATCAAATCGAAGATAATAACAAAGAACAATAATTAATAATTATAATAATGATAGATCAACCCCGACATTGAAGATTACGTCTTTCCACGAGTGATGCCCTCCGAACGAGCGGGTAGATTTTGAATTTTTCGATCTCTCTATGGCAACGCCGCCCGCCTACAACATCCGGGATGAATAGAAATACAAAGAAACGATATATTTATATAAAAAGCCACTCGGGAGACGGGAGAGGGTGCAATAAAAAAATCGTTTCCGAGACTTTATTTTTCCGCCGAGTCCTTTGGAGAGATTACGCGGGCGATCGAAGGCTTTAAACTCCGATGGCCGTGAAGACGTGGCCTCCGTGCATCGACTCTCCTTATGCGACTGTGCGCGGAGAAGATCCCGTAGGAGGAGAATGAGGGGAGAAAGCGGCTGTGTTCGAGGAGATCTCGAAGAAAATAAAAAAGAAAGGAATGGAAAAACGGACGCTGCCTCTCCGTTCGGATCGAAAAAAAACTTGCCGATGCATCCACTGGGATTTATTTTTTTTTAGGATTCATCTTGCGCGTCGAATCGATTTCCGAGCAATGTGCGGAGATCCGTCGCGTGGGCGAACCACGAAGAAAGAAAAAGAAATCGACCGGCACAAAATTCAAACTAGAAACCTTAAGTTCTTCTTTTTTTAAATTTACTTTTGGCGAGTAGCCTCTGAAGGCGGCTGCTTTGCAGTCGAAATGCGCACCTGGTTTTTAATAGCCTTTTTGTGGCCACTGGATATACCCAACACATGTGCGTACCTAATTATGGGAAGACAGCCAAACTCGCTTTACGAGGCATATAGTTTCCTGAACATTTCGCGTTAAGCGAAATTCGCGCAGAACGGGGTCATTATGTCAATTCGATTGGCGCTTATGTTTGTATGGAGTTTGTGCCTAATCAATCTCTTGGATTGTTATAGCCTTTACTCCTTCCACACCGAACACACACACACACAAGGGAGGAGGGAAACCCGGTGCCGGCATTAGCTTTCTCTCAACAAAGAGCACCAAGGGGCCCAATGGCTTTGCTTCCCTTCCGAAAGATGGAATGCTGACTTGCGCGGTCTCCTCAAATCACAAAAGTAGTAGGCGGGACGATACCAGGTTGAAAAAAATCCGACCTCCGCCAGATTCGAACTTTAGACCGCTGCGCGGAACGCCAACCCTCTAACCACTCCGCCACCCTCTAATTTGATAAACGCGAAAACTAAATTGTAATATTAATAAAAATACGCCGTTAACCAGAAAAAACAGCTTATTGTCGGCTTCCATCCATCAGCGCTAGATGCAAATCTTTACACTTTTTCAATTGATCAGTAATAGACGATTATACTAAAACCCACAAGCCTGTAAAAAATGGAACTTCAAATACATTTATGGTTAGGCCGACGCAAATGTCGGCCGCCTTCGTTTTTTGAACACCTTGCTGGCTTCGCGCTATAACGAATCCGCTTAAAACGGGGTCGCGAAAAGCGAGGTATGACTGTAATTTGAAATCGGGAGAAAAATTCTGCCATGACCGGGAATCGAATCCGGGTTTTCCAATTGAAAGAAAACGTCCGCATTCTGAAACGGTGGAAGAATATCTGCCCGACAAGTGAAAGAGCCGGGTTCGGTTCATGGTCACCATATAATTTCTCTCTAGATTTAAAATTATTCCCATATTCCAGCTTATGCTATTCGCATAGGGATCTTATGATCAATTCTTTCCACCAATACTTGATTATTAAAATTTTGATACTGAAGTGCTTACTCTGGAACTTGTTATGGCTATAGGCGATATTTAACATAAATACTTATTTTTTCAATTTTAGAAATTAAGTGCTTATTTTTGATTCTTTTCATAAGACGAGCTCGATAATTCTCTAGTGAATCCATCAAAAAGATAACATACTTCAAACGATGAATTTTTAGAGTTGCGAATTCCTTTGCCGTAAAGTATTTTCGCTTCGAAAAATTTGCCTCGGTGGAGAATGAACTTCAGATTCGGATAAACTTGACTCAAGAAATAAAAACGATTCAACACGAGATTTCGTCGAACACTTTCTACGCATTAGTTCATTAGAAAACGTCAAGACCAGGTATGTAAATGGGCGCATACGCGAGTATATGTACGCCGCATAGCTACGTCCTGAGTAGATTTTTTTATGTTGGTTACCCATGCCCTCCTCCTGCTTCTCCACTACTTCCGGAGCGTATAACCAGTTTTGAAAACATTTCCACCTCTGGTCAAAACAGAGAGAGAGAAAATACAGCAAAAAATAAACTTAATCCAACAATTTCCATGCTGTATAGAAGGAATGAAATGTTATATATTACTCGTTTATAGTTTTATTTCATTAATTCAAAACAACAAATGAAAATTTTACGCGTCCAGTGTGCTAAAATAAATTCATAAAAAAACTGTAGATCGAAGCTATATAAGTAATTCTTAAGCTTACATATTACAGCTGTTTATCAACAGATATCGATAAAAAAACATTATTTAACGCGAATATTCGGTGCTAATTATGTTGTAAATAAAAGTGAAAAACTTTAAGTGGAGATTTATTGATCCAATCAACCTTATTGTGAGCTTATACTGCCTATTAATTATATTTTTTTAATTCAATTCAGTTCATAATCTATCAGTACGAGAGCGCTATAAGTATCCAGTTAGCAGACATGGAGACATGAATTATTCGACAAGTCTAACTCATTTCTCTTTCGAAAAACCAAATCGTTTTAGTTTCCAGGAAAAAAATCCAATGAAACATTTCAGCGTGCAAAAGCATCGCGACGATATTATAATTGTGAAATCAAAGCGTCACGAAAGCTCGATGGCGGAAACGAATAGGCGATAATTTCCGGAAAATATGTGTAGCGAGGACTACGGATGTCAAATTGAATTAATGAGACGTGCGTGATCAACTCTCGCAATGAGGGTGAGCGTTCTGATTTCGGAGAAATCAGGGACGTGCGTTTATTTATTACATCATTATCAGAAATTACTTGCATTAAATCAACTGAACGTATGCATTCAACCTTGCTTATCACCGTATTTGCCTGTTTTCAGACATTAAAAAAGTTGGTTGCTATGACGCCAACTGTTGCGCTGTCCTAAATCTAGGCAATCCACTAATGGAAACGTTAATTTTAAGTCTATTTACATTTAAAATTGAAGATTTTAAATATTAATAGGAAATGTATTAGGAGAGTGTAGTCTATAATGTGATTTGATTTCTGTGGTAAAAAGTAATTGTGAATGCATTATTCGTTTTACAAAATTCATTGTTTAGAAATTATTTTTAATTATATTAACGGTTTAGTTGAAAAATCTCCTGATATTAACTCGAATTGAATCTCAGAATTCTATCAAATGGAAACAATAGAATATTTAGTAGAAGATTGCAAATTAGCGGAGCCATACAGGTTTCTGAAAAAACACCTACAAGTATAGATACTACAAGATTTACTGCCCAATAAAACAGGTCTGCACCTTACGTTGTGCGCTCAGTACTCACATTTCGCTGCCCTGAGGTAAGAAAAATTTTCATTTAAAATTTATTTTTCCATTAACTGCAATATTTTGCATTTGGTACATTCAACACAATTCTATTACTTTCTCATATGCGTAGTATATTGAGAAAGTATTGTAATCGTGAAATAATTTGAATTCGAGATTTTGATGGAAATACACGTTTTAGGTGTTCCTGAGCCCATTAAAGTGGTTTTCCCCATGCTGTCTGTCTCGGTCTGTTTACCGTTCTAGGGCCAAAACGCGTATATAAAATCGAATGAAATCTCGTATTTACACAACATCATCTTTTGCAGACCCTTTATTCATAAAAATGATATTGCACAAAAATAAAGGGTAGTTTATTCTTGGCGATTTTTAGAAAAATTTAATTTACTCAAAAAAGGCTCCAGAGAATTTGATTTAAATCAATCCAGTTGTAGAGCTGGATGTCACAAATAATACTACCTAAGCCATATGTCTTTAGAAATCACTATATGGCGTCCAGTGACAATATAATGTACGCTAAGCTACCTTACCTATGACGTCACGCCTCCGCCGCAATCCATTCAAAATCTTATTACAGCCTTACGGTTAAACTAAATCGAGTGATATCTCATATTTTTGGATAATATCATTCATAAAAGACGTTCTGAAGAGATGAATGGTATTGCGCAACAATTAAGGGTACTTTATTCTTGGATATTTTGAAACAAAATTCGATTTACTCAAAAATGGCTATAAGTATTATGATTAAAATACATCCAATCGTACAACCTGATGTCACAAGTAATACTAACTAAGCCATATGTCCCAAAAAATTACTATATATCGTCCAGGGGCATTATTTCTGTACAAGACGCTCAGCGCACGCGTCAGAGAGGAGGGGGAACCCGGAGGTCCCCTAGTCTAAAATTCCGTACTTCTCTGTTAACAACACGCGCAGGGGGGTTACCTCTTATGAGGCGAATTGGCTCTCGGTAGATGTGTTTAGTTCCGGCAGGCGTTGTATCTGGCGCTGTTGTCGCTCTATGACGTATACTTCGGCAGGCAAGGCAGCCTATGAGTGAGCGCCAAGCCGAATTTGAAGTGGAGAAGTTGAGGAGTACTGTAACTGTCCCGCCATCCGCCAATACGGGAAAACGTAGTTGCAAACTTGAGGAAGCCTTATTTTTTTAATACAGGTAAGGTTGTTTTGACTATAGAGGAGTATATGAATGAATGGTTAACAACTTCATATATGCAGGTGATACATACGATTCTTTGTTAGTGTTAATTATGCCATTTTCTGTTCGTTGCAACGTTTCCATTAGCTTTATGAAATGAGCGATGCAAATAAAGTGCTTCAAATGCGGAAGAGCTCCGCAATGAACTTAGGGAGGACGAGGGGACCGAACGGGAATCCATGTTTAAAATGACATTCGTTTCCTCGCACGGAATCCATGGAAGTACAATATGTATATTGTTTAAAAAAGTATAATTATATACAGTAATACCTCGATATAGGAAGTAGAAGCGTTCCGGGAGCTTTCTTTCGTGTATTGAAACTTAATATATCGATTAATTAATGTATATATTTTAAGACGTACAGGATTAATATTGCATACCGACAAAAATAAAGAATGAGTTACGTTTCTTTTTGACATTAATCTTACTGTGGTTGTGATTACGTATGTGAAATGAAATCCAGTTTGATAATTGCAATTTGAATCATACCCGAACCTTGTTATATCGGCCAACTCAGCTTAGTTCTTTTTGATACTTTAATAATTGACAGAATGTTCTCTCGGGTGATGTGTTTGTTTATTCCTAAATAATGCTGTGGCCATATTAGGCCACATTCTATCTATTGCTTAATAAGTAATGGAATTACAATTTTTAACTCGATACAAATCTCTCGTTTCGAGATACCTCGAGTATATCGTGGACTAATTGTAGTAAAAAGGTCAACACTTTGTTGTGCCGATACTTAGTATACCGATTATTCGCATATCGAGGTAGTACTGTAGTGAGATACGTATCTCAGCATTTTAAATTTTAATAATAGTGACCGTTTAACGTGATACTTCACTATGGCTTCTTTTCATGTAATGCATATCTTCACTTTAGGCTCTTGAAGAGCAAAATTGTATTTGATGTATATGTTTAAGTGTTATTAAGTCTATAATTTAATCATTCCAGGTGCCGAGAATGGGTTGTTAGGGCAGGGAACCCCGCTTTATTTAGTATGCCCATTAATAGTCTTTCCAAAAGAGCTTATTTGTGTATAATTATATTTTTATATTTGTGGAGTCGGGATTTCCATGGCTCATTTGTAATGTTCACAATTTCAAAGAGAGAACTACCAAAGAGGTGCGTAAATATGCCGTGTAGGTATAGTGTTAGTGTAAGTAAAAGGTTATCAAAGTAGTTAATTTAGTTTCTAGAATTATTAAATGTACTAGTAATATGTATGTATATAATATATTCTCTGACATTTGGTGGTAAAACCCTAACCTTAGTTCATGTGGACATGGTGTTTCTTCATTTTGTGAACCTCTATTCTAACAATAGTTTTAGCCTTATCTTTGCTTATTTTTTGTAAAATAAGCGCCACGCGCTTATTCACGCTTATTAGTGTGAGGTTGATGGTGTCAGTCGCTTTGGTTCTGTTGCTACGCATTATTAACATAATTGGCAGTGAATTACCAAGCACACAAGAGTTAATTTAGGGGAAAGGGTGTAGTGAGGCCAAACGTATATACGTAAATGAGAAAGTTTGTGCAATGTATATTGCGCCGTTTATTTAATCATGAAAACAAGTAATAATATAAAAATAAATTTTTATAAACAACTTTTAAATAGATAATTACTTTACGAGTAGTCGGCACTTGCATACTGCAAGCGCTTCAAAAAATCATACACCAAGATCTAAACTCGTAAATAAACAAACACGATCTCCAGAGCAGCAGAATTACAGTCACGTGGAGCCTATATGTATTATATAATAAATTCCATGAGTAATAGTAGTATATTTATAATTTTCCGTGAAATTAAGGCAACTAATTTCCGAATTCTCTGGGGATCGGCTCTTGTCCAAGTTTTCGTATTTTAAGTTTCGTGACTTAGATCGCACTGCATGAGCAATAAGAATAATCACCATTAAGACTATACCCTATACTTTAAATTTATGGAAAAATTAGGACATATTCTGTTAGGATTATGGCATCATCATCCATGCCTTTAGCGCGTATTTGGATAAAAAACATCGAGAAATAGGTATGACGCCATTATAATTAACAGTTGAGCTAAATTTTCTCGAAAAACTACGAAACACAACATTAAAATACTTTTCACGTTTTACCGTCACTGCTATCAGGGTTGCTTCTCCTATTGTGATCCCTTATAGCCCTGGGGAAAACCTATTCGCTCCTTCCTACAGTCGATGTCCCAAATTTAATCGTCATGTTTCTGCTTTCCGTAGTACGTGAGAATTGCAATTATTTATGATACCCTCAATCACAGTGCGTGATGCAATTAGTGTTTTGCATACAGTAAGATCTTACATATTATCGGAAGAAAATATTGGTGATGTTTTCATAATATGCATGATATTGAAAATTAGAATTATATGCTTATGGGAATAGACTTGATGTTAATTCGATTAAAGAAAAATGAAAAAAATATATTTCCGTAACCCGAATTTTCTATAACTCGAATAATTTTTGCTTTCCTTTGAGATTCGAGTTATAAAAGTTCCTCTGCATACATACAAATATTTAAAAATATATTTTCATAACATGAATTTTATATTATTCGAATAATTATTACTTTTCCTTGAGATTCGAGTTATGAAAGTCCAACTGTAATTCGTTAGACGGCATTAATTTCCATTAAAAGCATTAAATCACTGCAATCGTAACGTATAATATCAGAGCCCTTTAAAAGCATTGAGATCGTTGCCATAGTATTTAAAGATTTTCATTGTTGAAAAGAGGAATAAATTCACACTTTTTTCCGATTAAAAGCAGATATGTACGCTAATTCGGTGCGTATTGGATTTCTACCTTCAAAAATTAAGAGCTCCGTTTTTTTATATAGACAACTATTCTTTTCACGAATTCGTCTCAATATTAAGTAATTTTAAAATGCATTTTTAGAAAGCCTTGCATTGAATCCCATGCTAATCTCATGGGGTATTGAAATGGAATATTGGGGATAAAAGACCCCTTAAATATTAACTTTTTTGCTATTTTAGATTTTTCTCGTCAATTGTGTTACTCGACCTACCTACATGCCAAATTTCAGATTTCTAGCCCTTCTAGAAGTACCTAAAAGTTTTGTGTCAGTGAGTGAGGCATAAGTAGCTATATTATTATAGATATGAATTTCGTATGTTCATTCAGCAATTTTATTTTCATACTTAATTCAGTAAAACTTACTATCGGTTGTCACGGGTGTATATTCACCAACTATTTCTATTGCTATGATCCTCAACCTTCCTCGAGGTTGGTTCCTTCGCATTTCCAGCTGGGCTTCTAATGCGGATCTAGTCTATTTACACTGTTCACATTTTTCTTTTCCTTAACCCCTTGTACAAAGAGGCATCAACCCCTCCCTACAAGCGGGGACGCTTGTTGCTAGGGAGGGTTTCTTGCGAATCAAGGCTGGCGATGGGTTGCTTATAGCGGTCCCACTACCTAACCCTGATTTCGCCCAGCAGTTGCACCTCTTTGTGCCTCGATTCTCCTGCCTTACAGTAGAATTCCTTGGACATCCTCGGCAGGAGGACGTCCAGGGATTCCACGTTTCCGTCTAAGTGCATCCGGCTGACGCTGTCGTATCGGCTACGACCGAGTATCAGCCGGAGTGCGCACCACTTGCAGCCTGGAAAGGGTGGTCTTGGGCACTCCAGACCAGACCGGTGCTGCGTAAGTAAGGATGGGCCTCACGCAGCTCAGGTAGAGGCGTCTCTTGGTGTCAGCCGACAAGACACCCGGGCGCAGGATCGGACGAATTCTCGACAGCGCCACGAGTGCCTTGTGGCGGACGCGCTCAACCTGAGGCTTCCCCCATCACTGACAGATCGACTCCAGGCGGCGCTCCTCCAGGGTGGAAGAAGACGGCCTTGGTCTTAGCTGGGTTAACTGCAATGCGCCATCGACGATACCAGGACACCAGTTCGTCGACGGCGCACTGCAGCGTCTCCCCGGCCGCGTACTTTTTGTACAGGGCAAGCGTAGTGTTCCACCCAAGATCCCGAGGTGGGTCTTGGGTGAAGATATTGAAGAGTATTGGCCCCAGGACGGATCCCTGCGGGACACCGGCGCAGATTCGCCGCAGTCCCGATCCGACCCGGAGCCAGAACACCCTGAACGTCCTGCCTTGTAGGTACGACTCGATGAGCCGCACTATCCACGCCGAAAACTGGAGGCGATGCAACTTCAACATGAGTGCTGGATGCCACAGGCGGTCGAAGGCCCTCGAAATGTCGAAGAAGGCCCCTGCGACCGCGTGGTTCCTGTTGAAGGCATCAGTGATAAAGTGGGTCACCCTACCCAGTTGTAAGGTGGTGGAGTGCCCTTCCCGAAAGCCAAACTGCTCATCCGGGAGAATATTCTTCTCCAGGAGAATATCCTGCAGTGGCTTTCGGACAAGACGCTCAAAGATCTTCCCGAAGCCCGCCAGGAGAGAGATTAGCCGGATGTCTCCGGGACCAACCTCCGTCCCCGGGTTCTTCGGGAGACAGATGATCTTTGTCCTCTTCCAGGCAGACGGAAAATATGGAATCCCGACACAACCGTTGCAAATGGCGGCCAGGAACTCTACTGCTGCGACAGGAAACTGTCGCAGGACGATGTTGGGGATGGCATCATCCCCGGAAGCCCTCCTCAGTAAAGCGTGGAAAGATAGAGTTCCCTGATGAGGAAGTTCAACTGGATCCTGAGGTCCAACGTACGGTGGCGCTGCCACCTCCACCGCACGCTGTTGCGCAACGTGATCGTCTGTTTGACGACACGAGGCAAAGCAATGCGTATACCCCCGGCTACGACCACCTTCGGGATCGCAGCGTCCATTGCCTGCTGGATGCTGGTGGCGAGGAGGTCGACCATACGGTCTGCCTCCCCGCACGTCCTGAGCGGTGTTGAGTCGTCAGGCAGCCTTTCCGCAATGAACTCGCGGAAGTGCTGCCAGTCGGCACGAGCTAGGTCCAGACGCTGCGAAGGTGGTACTCGCACTGGCAAGTTCCCCATAAGTAGCAGGGTCGGGTTATGGTCGCCCTGACGTTGTTGATGACAGCACCATCGAGGACGTCCCTTGACGGGAGAAATGTTGGCTCAGTTGGCGCGAGCACCGTGAGCCCCTCTTCATGGGCAAGATCTTTAAGCCGCAGGCCCCTCGGGTTGGAGACTCTGGAATGCCAACTGGTGTGCTTGGCATTCAAGTCCCCAAGTACGATCGAGGGGCAACCATCCCCGACGACATCCAAGACCTCATCCGGATCCCACGCCCTCCCCGGCGGATAATACACCGAGGAGACCCTGATCCATCCGGTACAGGTCCTGATGTCGGCGGATACAGCCTCCATAGACCCGTAGTTTCGCGCCGGATACGGGCGATGTTCCACGGATCGATGAACAGCAGGGCCAAGCCTCCGCCCCCCCCCGGCGGGCTGGCCGACCCTGTCTGCACCATAGATCACCCATCCAGGGATCTTCCACGCGTCCGCCGGGTGGAGGTGCGTCTCGTTAACGGCGGCGACGATGGCGTGCTTCTCTTGTAGGAACGCCCGAAGTTCTTCCGTCTTCTCCTTGACACCTCGGGCGTTCCATTTCACAAGGACGCTGCATCCTCTAGTCCCCATTGTTGGGGGCGGGGATGCGCTCCTTGACCAACTCCTCCAGGAGAGAGAGGAGGAGCTGGCCGGACGTCGAGGAGAAATACTTCCTCAGCGCCCCACATATCATTGCCACCGTTCGCCAGAAGTCGGGGTCCTCTTCGGACGGAACCGACTTTGGCGCACTGCTCTGCGGCTTGCTAGTCTTGGCCGATGCTTCGGGGCCCTTGGAAGGGGCCACTTCGGCAGATTCGGAAGGCCGACTCGCGACCACCCGCTTTTCAGGTTCTGGCACGGCCTTGTTAACTGCCAGAGGAGCCGCGGCGGAGCCTTTTGAGGCCACGCTCTCCGCTGCTACAGCCTCAGTGGGCTTCGCCAGCTGTTCTTTGGCCACCCTGCGCCTTTCCTTCCGGAGGGCGGAGGCCGACGGCTTCTTATGTTCCGGCTCCTCCCGTCTGTCAACGGGACCAGGAGTCGGCGCGATTGGGGCGGGAGGATCCGCCTGCTTAGCCGGCTCAGCACCTGGCTGCTGAGCCGGAGATGGGGCACTAGCCGGAAGAGTCGGCGTAGCAGTGCCCCCAGCCGCCGCGGCATAGGGACGGGAGGCGTCCACTTTTGCCGAGGGGGCGGCCTTCAGCTTGGGGCGGGGCGGTGCAGTCTTCGATGCCTTCCCCGGCACCGACTTCCGCACCGACTTCTGCTGCCCCTCCTCGTACCTTGAGAGCGCCTCCAGGAATGCCGAGCATTCCCGGTGCGAGGCAGGATGGCCGCCCTCGCAAATAGCGCAAAATGCAGGCTCGGAGAGCGGCTTAGGGCAGTCGTCCCACTTGTGGGGAGCGGCGCACCTGAAACAACGCGTGTTGCACCTGCACACGAGCGACACGTGGCCGAACCTCTGGCAGTTAAAGCAAATTAATGGCCCCCTGTTTCCTCGGTACTGCTCGATTTTCACCGAGCAGTGACACAATTTTTTGATAGCCGACGCTGGAGGGGCCCTTGGAGTCCTCTCCAGGTTGGCTACGAATCTCCAGATTGGGATTAGCTTCCCCCCTCCATCGCAGTCATCTGCCGGACGCCACGGACTATGTAGCCCTTGGCCGACAGACCCGCTGCGATGTCCTCGGGGGAGTAGCCCTTCCCGACGTTCTTAATGAGCAGGAGCGTCCCCTGGACCGCCTGCAGAAGCTGGGTGTGGTACTGGACCCCAGCGTCGTCCAGTACCTTCGTCGCCGCCCGGTGGTGCTCAGGCGTGTGGACGACGATTCGGGTGGAGGCCCTGTGGACCTCCCGCTCGAACTCTTCGCCGCACACCTTGCTGATCTCAGCGGAAATTGTTTTGTGGGAGATGATCCCGTACACCGTGATCGGTGAAACGCGGACCCTCTTCCGAGCTCCCTTATCTTGTCCCTCCGGAGCAGTCCCCCCCCTGCAGGGGAACGGGAAGGCTTCTGCCTCTTGGCTCACCGTTTCGTGAAGGGCGTGAACTCACCATCCTTGTCCGTGCTGACGACTGCGTCAGCACCGAGGATGGGGGCGGACCGGTCTGCCAAAGAGGCAGTCGAGGGGGCAGGCGCTTGTCCCCCAGTCATCTTACGCTTGCCGAGAACTCCGTCCGTCGAGTCCATAGACTCGACCGGAGCAACGGCGGACTGTTGGCCATGAACAGGGCCAGTGTTGCCGGCATAGGTGGCGGCGGCTTCGGGCGACCGGAGGGGGGGAGCAGGATTCCCTCCCGGGACGTCGAAGCAACGGATTTGCCTTCGTTAGAGACGTACTCTTTGGTGGGCCTCGGTTGGGGTACTGCCGCGGGTGAGACCCCGCTGGCGCCTACCGAGGCTTACAACTATTTCTCGTTTTCCGTATAATCCAATGAAATCATACTATAATGGAGCAAGCGTTTGTCTGTCCGGATTCTGATTGATTGTCGAGAAGCAACAGCCCTGCCTCTGGCGAAGAGTAATAGTAATTTTAAAATAAATATTTGATGTATTTGTTTCTGAATTGAACCAAGTTTGCATGAAGTTCTAAGTCATATGGCTCTCTTAGAACACATCATTACGATCCATCGCCTTTGCAAAATCGAAGATAAAACGTACGATTAGAGGAGACGAATGAAAATTTCCGCTACAGAGGATTTCCAAAGGTCATTTCACAACAAACTAACACTAAACGATACACGATATAAAAAAAGCATAAAAACTTACGGTGAACATTATCGTGTAACCACAACTATATTAAGAATCAATCGCAATATAAATTATTTTTTTATTATCTGAAGTAAATATAAACATTTATGTTGCCTTGGAAGTGCCAATCAACGAATAAAAGTGAAGGAAAACATCAGTATTGTTATCATAAATGAAGATAATAATTTATTTTGCACGTTAAATAAATATGTAGTTATGTTAATTAAGTCAGATACAGAGATTTGAACTGATGAATATTTGAAGGATTTTGAATACATTTTCTGGGAAAGATTCGCGTCTTTAATCTTTAGCTAAAATGAGAAAATATTTAAATTTATTTTACGAAATCACGTTTTGCATGCACTAAAAAGTAAATAAATCGCTATTTCTATTTTGAGGCAAAGGTACATCCCACCCCATTACGACTCCAATAGAATAGTTCAACCCTTATAATAATCTTTTGATAATTGCCTCCACAGTTCACTGGCTATTCCTATATCGTAGGACTCACGAAGAAGTATCCGAAGAAATATTAAAATATCTGTATAGAAATACAAATGAATGGCTAATGAAGGCTGGCAAACAAAAATAAATTTTCTAATTATAATTATTTCATCAAGTACTACTGATACGAAAATATTTAATACCATAGTCTTTTAATAAGTACCTTCAAAGTTCACTGAATGATATTTCGTAGGATTTAAAAAAGAGTACGAACAGGTTCTTTATTTCGAAGACATGTTCAAATCGATTAGAACTGCCAACAATAAGTTGCTGAAACAAAATCAGTTCTCAACAGTTCACTGAATAATATTTCACAGAACTTAGAAAGGAGTAGGCATTCCGAGGAAATATTAAAATCTATGAGAAATGACAACAGAAAAGTTGCTAAAACAAAATCAGTTCTTAAACTCACCAAGAGATGGCAGATAATACGTTGCGTTTACATTAAAATGGATAAGGGAAATCTTATTGTTATTTTATGTGTTTTGCATTGAAATACGTATGTCTTAGATAATTGTTTTTGTAATTCATTCTTTTACACTTATCGTATCGGAAGCTGAATTCGTTTATATTTTAATCTCATATTAAAAGAAGGCTTTTAAGAAAATATTCCTTTGTAAGCTACAACTATAAATACATAACTTTCTACCACCAGAAGTTACCGCTTTCTTATCATTTCAAAACAATAAAAGCTACGCGTTTTGCTAATTATGCATTGTGCCTTCGTCTTTCAAGATGGAGACCCCGCCATCAATTCTTGTGCTCGGACCCACGCAGTCGTAGAACCCCCTCTGACCCCTTCTGCGCAATATCATGAAATAGAAGACCGCCCTTCCGCTGGCAACCACAGCCAGACTTGGAAGTCGCCTCTCATGAAAGCGTTTGATTTCTTCTGAAACATTTTAACCTTGAGCAGCGTCGCAGCCCTTGAAAAATGATAAAAGGACAGATGCACGGAGGGAACGCCTAAACACACCGGTTTATCCGATGGATTCTTAAGTGAGTGAAATTACGGCGTATTTCTCTTAAAAGGTCAAAAGCGGAGCTATAGTTTGTGCTCACATCCACCGATTCATTTGAAGCCGTTCCGCTAAACAAATACACACATACTTAGATGAATATTATTGTGCCGTTCGCGCGTGTCCATGCTTGGATATGATTCGTTATCACGAAGTGAACTCAACAGGGAACTATCGAGCTCGCCTTATGGCTGAAAAAAAATCAAGAACAAGCAATCTATAAAATGTGCTTACTTCTTTTAGAATCTATTTTCGGCGAATTACCGCTGAAGACGGCAGCTTTGTGGCCGAAATGCGTATATGGTTTTTAACGTTTTTGTAGCTATTAGAGATACCTGAGGCAAGTACATTTCAAAAAAATGTTCTTGAATGAGGTGAGCTGATTAAAATATGTCTCCTTATTACACGCTTTTCTTCTCAAAGTTAGTCCAGAGAATTTTACATGCAACTTCGACCTGTCTCATTTTTTCTTGCAATGCGTTCATTTATATAGCAGGTTCTCGTTTGCCTTCATATCCAACAGTTCATTTTGCGTTATCTTCAAATGATCCTCAGTACGCATCTCAGCTTATTTCTCAGTGTTATTGAAAGCTATTGGATCGGTCTACTAAATGATGTTTCACTGCGTTAAGTTAAAACGATCATATATCAATAACCATGGCGACGCTGTAGAAGGTGGTTGCATGACAGGATATTAACCTATCTGCGATAACCGCGGACCTGCCAAAAATCCTATGCATAAAAGAGGGCCCATATGGTGTGTAATGACCGTGCGTATGTATATATGTATGTATGGTGATTTTTATATCCATGGAACCGTTACAGCTGTTTGCAATTTTCGCACAGATAAAGATATATATAAGCATATAAAATATCGTATGAAGTATTCATACACATAAGAAACTTATAATTATCCTTGGTAGTTTTCGAGGGTTATATTTTTTATACAACTATAAAACATGAAATTTTTAATCGTTTATTTTTATGCACGGCATATTTTTTAACGAGAAAATTTAGAAATTTTTGGGGCATATCTTAAAAATGAACCGAAATTTTTTTAACTTAAGATGGTTTAAGTTAAAAATAAATCGTAATTTCTATTATTTTTTATCGATTTGATTTTCAACGTGAATGATTAATTCGTTTAGTTTGTACTTCAATAGGTACACCATATATAATAGAAGAGAACAGAAGAAGCAATAGAAACGATACATCACACTGCATAAGACAACTGATTTTAAGAGCCAAGCTTTTAAGTTTAGAATTTGTTCACAATACGGTGATTTGGCTCACTGTTATCTCTGCCCCTTAGCTCCGATCTTTCACCTATAATTATAATTAAAACTATTTACTAAACCAATGAAGAGAGAGAGAGGCCTTTTCGTCAAACTCGATTGCAAACCAAAGACACATTATCATGGGGGATCATAACTTTTAATTAAACCTTCTGCGACAGCGTCAATTTGCCACAGAAAGAAAGGAATTGGTACAAAGAATCATTGTGAGGCGACCGCCAGGCCATTATGGATCGCTGGGGGGGATCTCCAGTTGAGTGGCTGAATGTACTTGAGGTAAAAACTGTTACAAAATAAAGACTTTTCGGACATTTTTGCTCGAAATTGAAGAGAGATAAAATAGTGAAAAAGCTTAATATGCCCTGTTTTAGCTAGCATTTTATCGTAAGAATGGAATATGATTCCTACTAATTATTACTTGAATAGTTCTATACTTCCTCCTTGAAAAATACTAGAATCTAGCGTTTATTTTGCAACATGTACGATAATTCAATCAGACTTCGCATCTGGCTGTAGCAATATAATTTCACAAAGGCGACTGTTCAAATAGTTTTGAAATTAGATTATAATAGTATGATAGGTCGTTTGAGCTGCCATAAGAATTTTTAAACGTCTATTTTTCACGTTCTCAAAGGCTAAACCTATAATTATCGTGACTAGCTTGCCCATCTTGTCTTCCACGACGTATGCGTGTATGTAGTATATGTTGCAAACGTTGAAGATACTATTACACCTGGAATGCGTTTTGTCAACTCCGCACCATAGTGGCGTGATTGGGACGAGAGACTGAAGAGATAATTCCCGCCGATTTAATTCGAAATATTTTCCCCATATATCGTTACATACGATCACAAGCTTCCGAGATGGGATCATCTCGAGGGAAATTTGTTGGAGAAGAAAGAGATTTTATTAAAGATTATTTAATTTAAAACTACTTTTATGATGTGTTCTGAAAAGCATCATATATTTGGCCCACCTATAACACGAACCCGAACCGAAAAAAATAATTCTGAACCCGAAACCGAAAACCGTTATTTATTTCGTTCCTTTTTTCGGTTCGCATACATTTTATAAACTGCCATTCCTTCTCCATGTGAATTGTACTCGCCTTCTGCCAGTCTTTCCTTACTACCTAGTAGAACAAGGATCGTTATGCTTCTGTGCTAATGGCGCATTTACTATCGTTTGTTACATGTTGACACTTTTTGTATACACGTATTATAATTGCTATAGGCTCGGCGTTGCCCGGAAAATTGCGAGTAGATGTTTTTTTATACAACTTAATCGGTTTTGTCTCTGTTCTGAATTTTATGCTGCTCCGTAGGTTACCATTATTTTAAAGATTGATTTCTTTTGACCTAAGGATTACCTTTTTTCAAGACCAATAAAAAATTTAAATACTTTTTACATTTTCCACAATTTCCAAAATTGTAGAAAAAGTTTATTCTCCATGATGTATAAATTCCACAAAAACGCCTCAAACTACGGATTTTTTATTTATTTTTTGGTTTCTATGGTGGTAAAAACTTTTGATCACATTATGACTTGACTCTTCCGATTTTAGTTAATTAAATCGAACTTGGGCCCGTGGAATGGGAGGCAAACATAAATCTTCCTTTGTATATAAAAGTAAATCATGCCAAGTTTGGTCGTTGCGTTCCTTTCCGTTTTCGGATAAACAAACTTTCGAAAATAAATAAGAGATAAACTTGAAACAATCATTTTCATTAGGCTGGTTTCCAAAGGAAACATAGCCTTATGAAATGGTCGTGCCTGTGTGCGTGCATGGGTGTCGCGACTTCTCGTCACAGAAAATTCGTCACTGCGACATCTCATCACAGATGACAATCGGTATCTGCGACATTTCGTCAACGTTCAAAATGGCAACTGCGACAACTCGTCACATTTAAATTCGTACCAGCGGCATTTCGTCACTCAAAATAATTGGTACCAGCGACATTTGGTCACTCATTACAATTGGTATCGGCGACTTTTCGTCATGGAAAATAATTGGCAACTGCGACTTTACGTCACAAAATTATTGTCGTCACATATTACTTTTCGTCACAAGTTACGTTTGTGGATCCTATCTGAGAACATAGGCTTCATGGGTATCAAAGTACTCGGGACGATACATATGTTCGAAATGTATGTATATCTAACAAGTTTAATCTGAATCAGCGTGGGGAGGGTAGGGGGGAGATAGGAGTTTCTTTCCGGGAACATGGGACGATACGTATGTTGGACATTTATGTATATCTAACATGGTTAATAGGAACCGGCGGGGAGAAAGGGAAAGGGGGCAATGAACCGAGAGAAGTTATTTCATTACTCAGCACAAAAGTCGCTAAACCGTGTGTACTTATATGTGTCCCCCACTAGCAACTTTTGCATCAATGGACCGATTTTCATAAAATTTGGTATGAGGCTCGTGCTCTCAGGGCTCACCTAGGGGCTATATTTTATTTGGCGAAGATTGAAGTCCCAGGTTTGATTCCAGGAATGTTTTTTTTTCTATTTGTTTAGGTAGGATGTTTCCAATCTATCGTGCAGAGATGTTTTCTTCAATACTTTAAAATATCTTAAAATTGTGATATCGGAGCGAGGTTTGTACTGTCTAAGGGGAAAAATGTAGATTCTAATTCTTATCATAGAATTTTTATAATTGATCGTATTTTCTTGAATATTTACTAAAACAGCGTTTTTGCGTTTTAAGTCGCATTTTATCGGATTGTTGCCATGGAGACCATTATTACCGAACTCTCCTTGAGCATAGACGAGCCATCAAATGAGTAATTTTCTTTTCCACTCGACTACCCTTCAGCAATGGACAGTTGATCCATACATATTAGCGTATAAACAGTAACACTCATTAAAACCGTTTATTTTTTTGTTTAACATGCAAAATACAATGACAGAAAGAGATTTTGATATTCCTTTCAGTTTTTTATCATTGATAAACCATGCATTACAAATGGTATGGTATGAGAATTCCTTGGAATCACTAACACATACTGAAACATTTCCTGTCGATATAAGTAATCAATGCGTGACGTCAATATTGGGAAACCAGCCTGCATTAGTCCTGGTTTGAACTTCTTGTTATTGAACATTTCGTAAAAATGAAGAGTAATCAAAGACTGATACAAAGTGTTACTTATTCGTAAACATTCTGCCGGTCCGCCTTGACTTCGTATAACATTTCTAAAATCCACAAAATTCTATGTAATAAAATCTCTTGTTGTGCGTAAACCTTTGGTTATTATCTGCAACGCAAGTGCTGAGTTAATTATTTTTAAAATTTAACTTGTATCCCTTTCAATGCGTGCTGGGTCGAATAACCATCAAATCAATTTCGCTTCAAAATTCATATTTTTATTTCGAAACAATTTCTCTCAAAAATGTACTCATATATCGTGCTTCCAAAATATAAATTTCATAAAAAATCTTGTACATTTTTAGAGCACCTTAGTTCATTCCATAACATGAAAAATGTTCAATAAAATTCTAAAAGATTATAAAATGCCATATAAATAAATGATTAATTAATTTGAAATGCTAAATGAACGAATATTGAAGTTGTAAAATCAAATCAATGTTGACTTTTGAAATAATAACAACGGTTTGACACCAAATTAAAGACTAAAAAATCTGATGAGGCCACCACATGACTTTCTCCATACCTGTAATATTTCTAAAAATTCAAATAGGTTAAATAATAATAAGTAACTGCGAGAAAAATTCTAAAACTTAACAAAGAACTGGTATAAACTCAAACCGTAGCCTTCTGATATTGGATATAGTAAGGAAGCTCAAACAATTAAGAAAAAATAGGAGCGTTACTATGACGTAACTAAGCGTAAAATTATTACAATAGTCGCCGGTAGGTGGTGTGGTTGTGGCAGCTAAAAAAATTAGTTTTTAAGGTATCTCTTAAACAATGTGGGAAAATATTTCGAACAAAAGTTGTAGAAAATTAAATTTCCCGCAACTTTTATTCCAATACCGTTTTAAATTAATCAAATATGAAAGGAAATGTTTTTTAAAAAATACTGATAAGTGACAAGAGTAAACACCCACTTCCGGTTGACCGATTTTTACTAAAAACTAATCAATTCTTGTGAATCGTGAAAATGTTAAATATAAAATTTCGTTAAAAAAGGGAAATGGAGACTACGGTGTACAGATTGGAATTAAAATTTAAAACTCCTTAACCGTAAATTTACCCAGAGGGCACTCACACGTCAATAAGAAATAAGGAAAATTAAAATTATACTTACAAGTTTGCAGGACGATGATGGCCTACAGGGACCTGTTGTCAAAAACTAGCCTAAAAAAAGAAAAAGAAAACACACACGCACAAGCACTCTGGAAATCTCTAGATACGTATTTCGGGAGCTATGCTCCCATCTTCAGTAGCTGAAGTCGTCGTTCATACGACGATAAAATTTCGCTTTGACCTAATTAATAGTTTTTGAGTTAGAGCACCCACAAAAAAAAACTCTGATATACACTCACACAGAGACAGAAATCATCGAGAAAATGGTCAAAACATGTTCAGGGGACCTCAAAACGTATATTTCCGTTGAAATCTCGAAATCGATTTTTTTCATGAAAACAATACTTCCCCCTATACTGCATATGGAGAAAGTAACAAGAAGTCCAAACCAGGACTAGGGCTGGGAATACGATCGCCGTTTACTGACGTGACGGAAACGGACGGCGTTTCAGAAGCTTTGGGTAGCGTGATAACCATGGAGCTACGAATATTGATTGATTGATGTGGTCTTTATTTGGGGCGAGATTGAGACTAAAAAGTCCCATCTTCCACCTAACCCCTGGGAGGGGGCATGACGTCACGGCTGTGAAGCCTCGCCGATGCGGCCGCTGACATATTGGTTTGACCAAAACAAACGTATCGGAGGTGTGGTGCATTCTATGTTAACTGCTTCTGAACTGAATTTTCTCTTTATTCTTCTCTTTATTTGCTCTTTGTAGTGTTTTAATAAAGATTTGTAGTTTGTTATTAGTATTGTATCCTTTGATGATTTTGCTTTGGCATGGAGATCACATAAATGTCTACCCATTTGTTTTAGTTCTGGAGTGATCCATTTTTGCACTACATTATAACTTGTTTTTTTAACCACTAATGGAAATGAGCAATTAAAGTGATAGAGAAATATTTCATAAAAATTATTAAATTTTTCATTTACTGTAGTTGCTTCATATACAGTGTGCCAATCAATGTTTGAGAGTCGACGAAAGAAGACGTTAATTTTGGCTGGGGTATATTGTATTTTGTACTCACAAGTCTATGCCAATTTGTTGTCTTCTATTTGAATTTCAACAAGTCGCCCAAGGTGATCTTAGAAGCCTAGTTCTAAGGTTTTATTGAAACTCTAGTGAAAGAATTCGTGAAAATGATATTATCTATTGTAGTACTTGAGGATGTGGTTAATCTTGTTGGAGAATGAATTGTAGGTATCAAGTTGAAGGAGGATGTTAGATCGAGGAGTAACATTTTATGTGTATTTTGTGTTTGCAGATCAATGTTAAAATCACCACATAAAATTACATTAATATCATAAGTTACCATTTCACATAACATTTTGTCAAGGTTATACAAGAATACATTTATATCACTATTTGGAGATCTATAAACACAAATTAAGGGAAACACTTCTACTTTTGATTTATAAATAGCGGCAACACACTCAAACACTTTTTCAATGGAAAGCACTTCCACTGGTTTTATGCCCATCATTGGTGATTTTGTTAATAACATGCCCCCACCATTTTTGTATGTTTCACGGCAGAAGGAAGAAACAATTTTGTATCCTGGCACATTAATTATGTCTAATTCACTTTTTTTAAACCAGTGTTCAGAGATGCATACTATGTCTGGGTTTATGTCTGTAAGACCTACTTCTAGTTCATCAAGTTTATTCTTTACACACTGTGTGTTGATGTGTAGAATTTTTAAAGATTCATGACATAATTTCTTGGATTTACTAATCCCGGCTTTTAATCGCGTGGTCATATTTTTTTGTCTTTACTATCAGCTGTTGATTTTGGAGATAGACTTCCTTCTATGTTCTCTTGATTGTTTAGTGATTGTAGTGTTTCTGGTGGTAGGACTGCTGAGCTACTGAACTTTTTGAATTTAAAGCGTCGGACTGATACCCCAAGAGGCCAGTAGGAGCTATCATATAATTTAGATAATAGTGAAAGGTCTGCACTTGTCTTATATGACGACATCACTTCATTTGAGTGGACCTTTTCACAGGTGAATTCATGCCCCTTAACTTTATTATTTAGGTAATTGATTATATCACTACATGTCGCAGTATTTTTTACACAGCCTAGATGAATCCATGCTTTTTTCAGTATTCCGAAGTTTTCTTTTGTGCATCATTACTATTTCCGTAAATTGTACGTTCAGGTCTTTGCTCTTTTCCTCTCTTTCTAATTACAGTTGTAAATCCTTCATTATTATCTATAGATACCTTGTTGTCGTGCATTTCATTTATTTTGTCATGTTTGTGGTTTGTCTATTGCTGGCTGATGATCATTGAAAAGCTGTTGTTTTGAGGTATTTACATGATTATCACTTTTGTTTGATAATATTAATTGCTGTAATAAATTTATTGTTTATGAATTGCAGTACTGAGACTGAAATTACTGAGAAAGCATAACCTAATATTAAGTATTCTCAATTGGATAGTGAAAAGTAAGTGTGGGGCCATTAGTATTAATATGAATCATTCGAGTGGGAAAGGAAGATTGCCACGAATTTCACCTACAAAATCTGATAACCTTATAATAATGTCCTACTTGTGAAAAATTAGAGTTAAATTCGAAAGTTCTATGTATGAAGTTCCAGGCCTGTTTATTAGTACTTCACATCGAAACCACATATATCAACTTAGCAGGAGCCTATATGAATATTTCAAGCGCTTGGAATAATCGTGCAAAAATGTGTGGCAGAAAACGCAACCTATTTTTACCGGTAAATTACTAAAAGCGATATATTTATACAACATTTCCTGTGCCGTGAGCATGTAAAGAAGTTTGTTTTGGTCAAACCAATATGGCGGGCAGACCACGCCCCCTTTCGGCTACAGCTAGAATCGGGAGCACCATCACCCGTATATTAGTAGCTCCATGGTGATAACCATGTTACTAATTACGATCGTCGTACGTTGGCGTCAACGTTGACGGAGACGGGGCGAACCTAGTCGAAGTCTAGCTTTCCCGTTACGTTGTTTCACGTCAGCCAATCGGGTAAGACCACGTGGAATGATATTGACAATAATCACTCCACACGGTCAATTAATATTGACAATGCGTCAAATATTTTGAAACTCAACAATTTATCTGTCAATATTTTGTATTGTCAATACCATCAATAATGCATTCACACTATAAATAACATTGACAATACTTAAGTATTGTCAATAAATATTGATCGTGTAAACGGCCCGTTACTGTGGAATCCAGCTTGCTGTGTATTTACGAGTTTGCACTGCTTCTGAATAATTCGCAAATTCATAAGAATGAGGGAGGAAATCCTTATTGAACAATATGCCTCAAAATTTCAATTCGGGTTTGTACAATTTTTCTTTGTACTCTATGTCGCATCATTTTCACGGAATACTTTTTATAATAACAAAAAATAACAAAAGAAAATAATAACAGGCCGGTATAATAACAATAATAAAAGCAACTAGGGGCCTGTTGCATTACTTCCTGCAAACATCTAGAGCAGGGGTTGCCAAACTTTTTATCTCAACGACCCCTTTGATGATGCCATAAAAATCCGAAGACCCCCAGTGAAAGTTTTGATATTAAACACCTTTTAAATCTATTTTAGGAAAGGTTTTTGAATAGTAATAATTACGGCAGTGTATAATAGACTGTATTTTAAAAAACATTTACCATTAATCAAGTAACATGAAATTTTTATACTGAACTAAAATTTATTTTTATTGTGAAGGGTGGGCTTGGTGTTTTTTACTAGACCATTTACATTGGGCTCATGATTTCTAAGCTTTAATCTTAAGTCTCCTCTTTCTTCCAAGTTCAACATGTTTCGCTGCGTAATTATAAGTGCGTTAGCATGGCTAAATTCAGCTTCAACCATATATGAAGTGGGGAATGCTAAAATAAAAGGTAGTATTGTTGCACAAATTTTAGGATATCTAGTATTAATTATTACTCATTAAATTTTGAATATAGGTCAGCCAGATAAAACAAATGAACTTTACATATCTGCAGCTCGCCACACAGAGAATGATCCATATCTTTCAAAAACTCTATGGTTGATCTGTACAGATCAACAAGTCTTTGAAGACAGTGACCCCTTGAGAGCCACCTGACTTCAGTGTGCAATAGTAGGTGATTAGCTGTCTCGTCATTTTCTTCGCATAACCTGGCAAACAAACGTGAATGTAATGGATTTGCTTTGATTTTATTAATTGCTTTTACACGTACTGTTAAGGAATTGTGCAATTCAGGACTCAATTGTTTTGCCACAAGATGTTGTCTATGAAGGAAACAATGAATAGTGCGTATATTAGGAATTTTTTGTTTCAGAAGGGAAGCAAATCCTCGATACCGACCTGTCATGGCAGGTGCTCCATCGGTAGCAACTGCACAAATATTTACATACATGGTGAAATAAAGCACAACCGAAACTTAAAAACAAAATAACGAAAGAACCAATTAAATCCAGAATATGATTTTTCAAATTCATAAAAAATTTTACATGAAATATCTTAAAGTGTAATTAATCAAAAAATCTGTTATACAAAACTTTAGTAAACTTGTGTTTCGACAAACAACATCACGTGACTTAACGGTTTTCAACGGTCATCCGAGATAATTGTTAATTAAAATATATCAAAGAAAGTGCAAGAAATGTTTTTAACAACAATTATTGGCGAAATTTTAGATTCTGTTATTTTCTATTGAATATTAAAATTTCTAAAAAGCCTCCTAAAGACCAATTTATTTCTCACCGACCCCTTAACGACCCTTTAACTCTCATCGACCCCCTGAGAGTAGGTATCGATCACAGGGGGTCGGTACCGACCACTTTGGCAAGCCCTGATCTAGAGCCTTGCGTGAAGTGACCTAATGCGATAGTTTCTATGACAAAAAATTGATGCAACGAGTGTTATTAGTTGAACCATTTTTATTGCCCCTCTTAAAATAATTATATAGCTCACACCATTCATGTCTTTTCGGGAGACGACTTCCCACTTAAAACCTGCAAGAGTTTGCGCCGAGTATTCAGGCGAAAGATTTGTCGAAATCGAGCAGACCGTTCTGGATTTATTTGCGTTTATAATGGGAGGTGACGTAACTCGAGACTTAATCTGTTTTAGTCCTTAAAAGTTTCATTGTAAGGTTAGTGCAAATGCACTTGAAGCCCGAGTCAAACAATGAAAAAATCCGAGATAAACAATTCCGGCTACCCTAGCAACCTCCTTTTTGAAATGTCGAAAAACCGAAGAAAATCGAAAATAAACTTAAAATATGAAAAAACAGGAATTAAACAATAGCATCGGCGGTAAGAATAACAATCTTCATTTTTTTCTGCGTTATATGGTATAAGTCTCGAGTCAAAGTCTCGATCGTAAAATATTTTTAAATGTTAAGGAATTCCAGCCGATTACGTGTTAATCAAACGCAAAAACGAAAACTATCCTGGTATCGAACCCATGCCTTTCCGGAGGACGAATACCCACTTAAAACCTATAGGAGTTTGCGCCGAATATAGGCGAAAGATTGGTCGAAATCGAGCCGACCGTTACCGGTTTATTTGCGTTCATGCCGGAAGGCTTCAGACGCAGGCAGGGACGCAGAGACGCAGCGGTTATAACATATTAGATTATAACACACTTCACTCAGTTCACTTGCAACTTACTCCAAGAACGCTGTTTCGTTGAACGGTCAATAGTTGGCGCTACTACTCCCGTCGATCATAATACACCCCTCCGTTGACGTACCGTCAACGGAGGACTTCAACGCCACCGTCCGTTACTGTCCAGTCAGTAAACGTCGATCGTAATCCCGGCCTAATGCAGGCTGGTTTCCCAAAGGTGACGTCTCGAATTAATTACTTATATTGACAGGAAATGCTTTAGTATGTGTTAATCATTCCAAGGAATTCTCATACCATAAATACCATTTGTAATTCATAGTTTATCAATGTTAGAGAAAAATTGAAAAACAAATTAAAAGAGCAATATAAGGTTTAAAATACTAAAAGCAATGTCAAAATCTCTTTCTGACAATATATTTTGCATGTATTTTTTAAAATAAATGAATTGAATAAATGTTACTGTTTATACGATAATATGTATGTATCAACTGTCCATTGCTGAAGGGTAGTGGAGTGGATAAAAATAACGCATTTGTTCATTCCTGTTCGAAGCCGAGTTCGGTAAAAATCGTCTCCATGACAACTCGATAAAATGCGATTTAGAGCGCAAAAATGCTGTTTTCGTAGGAATTCAAGAAAATATGATCGATTATCAAAATTCGGTGATAAGAATTAGAATCTACATTCTTTTCCCCTTAGAACAGTACAGGTAATACTCGCTCCGATATCACAATTTTAAGATATTCTCAAGTATTAAAGAAAACATCTCTGCACGATGGATTTGAGATTTCCTATGTAAAACAAATGGGGAAATAACGTTCCTGGAATCGAACCCGGGACTTCAATCTTCGCCAAATAAAATATAGCCCGGAGGTGGACCCTGGCAGCACGAACCTAATACCAAGTTTCATGAAAATCGGTCCATTTGTGCAACAGTTAGTACGGGACACACACACAGACAGGGCCATTTCATAAGGATGGCTATGTTTCCTTTGGAAACCAGCCAAAAAATTCCGACTTTACAAAGAACGGAAAGAAACTCATACTATAGCCTTCTGATATTGGATGTAGCCGAGATGCTCCAACAATTAAGTAAATAAAAAGGAGCGTTACTATGATGTAACTAAGCGTGAAGTGTTTACAAAAGTTGCCTCCAGGTGGTGTGGTGGTGGCAACTAAACAATATATTTTTTAATATCTCTTAAACAATGCATTCTAGGAAAAAAAGCTTAAACAAACGTTGTAGAGAATAACTTTCTACATTTTAAAAATATAATGTTATAAATTATGAAGTTTTAATGGAAAAAATCGATAAATAAGAAAAAGAGACCAAGAGTAAAGTGTCACTTTCGGTTTTTCGATTTTAATCAAAAACTAATCAACTCTTGTCCCTTTTATAAAAGTGTCAAATATACAATTTCGCGGTGATCTGATAAATAGTTTTCGAGTTAGAGCGCCCACAAAAGTACTACCACACAGACCATCGAGAAAATGGTCAAAACGTGTTCAGGGGACCTCAAAACGTGTATTTCCGGTGAAATCTCGAAATAGATTTTTTTCACTACGTATGGAGAAAGTAAAAATAACTAACATTTTTAATTGCTTTCATTCGAGCAAAGAGGAAAAAATAAAATTTTAATTCCTATAAAGCAGTATTAGACGGTTTCGCGCAAAAGGAGCCGTTTACAAATTAAATAACAAAAAATGTAAGAAGGGAATTCATATAAAGTTTTATTGTTTGTTACAGGGTGGTCGAGGGCGCTTGCGCGATGCTACGCACACCTATCTATTTTTATCTTTTTGACTTGCGATAGTGAAGACGTGTTTGGTTTAAATAACATTAATTAATAAAGATTATTTTGGAATTCTCTTAAATATTTCCCCAAAAAATTCAATGTCGGAGCGAAAAAAACAGGTTCGAACCGACTCAATGGTGGTTGTTGGAGCGAAACCGGAACCGAAATTTTGTTTCGTGTGAACCGCAGCGAAAAACCAGAGCGAAAAAAAAGTCGGTTCGATGCCCTGCTTATAACACCTATTCGCTGCGAGACGGTTTTTTTAATACCAAAAATTCATACGACATGTATTATAGTTCGGATTAACGCGGTTTGGTTGGACTTGGGATGTGAGAATCCAGATTGCTGGGAGAGGAAGAGACGTGACGGAGTTCCCGAGTGATTTATTTAAGAGGTCATATAATCGACAAAAACACTATATTTCTAAATATCTACTAGATGTATACTACATAGCTGCTTCTTACATATGATATGTCATATAGGAGGATACTAATATTTAGGCACTTCCAGATGAACTAGAACAGGGGTCTCAAACTCACATCTGTGCTTGGGCCTCATGAAGGCCCTCCGCCAAACCCGCGGGCCGCATTAAGTCACCGTGTCATGTCCGAGGGCCGCAAACATTCCCAGTGCTCACATCGTTTCATATTCTTTGGACATTAATTCTCCCCTTCCACAAGAAAGAAATCGCCCCAACCCTTTCATTCAAAAAATCTGATGTGGCCGCCGCATGACTTTCTCCATATCTGTAATATTTCTAAAAATTCCAAATGGGTTAGCTAATAATAAATATTTTAAGAAACTGCGAGAAACTTCTATAATATAAAGAACAGAAATAAACTCAAACCATAGCCTGCTGATATTGGATATAGCCACAAAGCTCCAACAATTAAGAAAAGAAATTGGAGCGTTACTAACATAAGATGTAACTAAACGTAAATTGTTAACAATAGTCGTCGGTAGGTGGCGTGGTGGTGGCAGCTAAAATATAAGATACCTCTTAAACAATGCATTATATGGAAAAAATTTCAAACAAAGGTTGTAGAAAATTAACTTTCCTACAACATTTATTTCAGTATATTTTTACATTTATCAAATATTAAAGCAAATATTCCAAAATAATGGATAAGTGACAAGAGTAAACACCCACTTCCGGTTGACCGATTTTTACCAAAAACTAATCAATTCTTGTGACCTTTAAAAAACGT
Organism: Tanypteryx hageni; assembly: GCA_028673005.1. Classification (NCBI taxonomy): domain Eukaryota; kingdom Metazoa; phylum Arthropoda; class Insecta; order Odonata; family Petaluridae; genus Tanypteryx; species Tanypteryx hageni. The sequence goes on from CM054115.1 coordinate 157,073,478, forward strand.
TAAGTATCAAATTTTAATTTTAATAGTTTTTGAGTTAGAGCACCCACAAAAAGCTATCACATACACACACAGACATCATCGAGAAAATGGCCAAAACGTGTTCAGGGGACCTCATTTCGTGTATTTCCATTGTAATCTCTAATTCGATTTTTTCATGAATACAATACTTTCCCCTATACTACGTATATGGAGAAAGTAAAAATGGTAGTTTTGGCGTCGAGGATTAGGTTCGTTTGACATGCAAAACACACTGGCAGCAGGTGTCCCGCCAATTCGTCGCGCGGCAATTCGTCACGTGTCAAATTCGTCGGAATACAAATTCGTCGCATGGCAAATTCGTCGCAAGGAAAATTCGTCGCAAGACAAATTTGTCGCAAATTCAGGACTCGTTAAGGAAATAGGAAATCCTTCCCTTAATTAATCCTGCGATGCACCATATTTAGTGAATGGGAAGGGTTGACGATGCCTCATAATTTCCGAATAAATTAGGCAACAAGAATCAAAAAATATATGGCCAGAAACAGGAGATTGGGAAGGTAACAAAAAGGTGGAGAAAGGAGGGGAGAAGAGAGGGGGAATATGGGAGGTGGGGTTAAGGTTGGTTGGGGAGGGAGTGGGAGAGAGAGTGGATAACACTGGGAGTCCTAGGTGATTAGCGGGAGGAGTGAAGTTGGAGGGGAAAGGGAAAAACCAGGGGAGATATGGTAAAGGAAAAGAATGGCACTATGGAGGAGGGGATGACGGAAAGTGAATTCTAAGTAAAATGTGGAAACAGTCTTAACGCGCGTTTCCATGCACGCGTTACTGGCGTTGAGAACTGGCGCTATCCAACCAGAGGCCTTGCTTGAGACGTTACGCGCGTTGTCCGCGACGACGCGTTGGAGAGATGGGGGATAACGGACATAAATATTGGGGAATGGGAACTAAAAGATGGTCGGATTTTTTATTTGGTGTAAGATTTCAATTTTTCCAAAATATCGTATTAATAAATGCTATCTTATTTTGTTTCATCCTAAATGGCCGACGGAGAGTTCAAGTTACGAGATCCTTTTTCTTTTCCTCGATCCATCAATACATGGATTCCGGATTGATAGAGGGTCCCGTGCAACACTTTCATTTGTATTTTATTTCGTGTTTATACGTGCTTATCCCTGCTGCAATACAGGAAGAGTAGTCATAGAAAGCTATGTTATACGGAAAAGAATGGAAATGGAAAAAGGGGTTGTTTTAACCCCATTTGAACATTAAAGTTTAACAATATTTTAGGTACTACGGGATGAGCTAGGAAGCTGCAATTTTCAAATTATTTACAGAACAGTGCATATCCACAAATAAACATTTCAATCTCTCCATATATATATTGCGGCGGCCGTTAAAAATGTTTAAATTTTAAACAATTAGAAAAATATTATTTTACTTCTAGAAGTGCTACAACTTTAAAATTTGGCTGAAATGTGTAGCATTAGTACCCCATAATTGAGAAAGTGTAAAATGTATAATATTGCAACATTTGGGGATTGTTTTAAACTATTATTTTTACATGTGGGAAAAACGAAAATCGCTGCGGAGGTGAAATCTTTAGAATTAATAGAATATTTGTAATGATGAAATATCTGTCTGAAAAATTAATGTTTTTTCAAGGTGAGATGAAATGCTTGCAGTATGCATGCACCTTCTACTAGTATGTTATATGTATGTTATATCCTCCTCCTCCTCTGTAAGGAACGTCTATATATAATGATGAAAAACAAAGTCGGGCGAAAATTTATCTGCATCTTGGACGGCGGGACATTTCACTGCCAATGCGGGACTAGGGATTTCATTGTGCAAATCGTGACATTGAAAATAACAGAAAAATATTTTCCATTTCCTCAACTATTCCTGAATTTGCGACGAATTTGTATTGCGACGAATTTTCCATGCGACGAAATTGTCATGCGACGAATTTGCCATGCGACGAATTGCCCGTGACGAATTGACGTAGAACCGCAGCAGAAAAAACATACTTAGTAGCCCACCAGTGCAGAAAGTATATAAATCTGAACGAATAATAAGCTGCATATATTGTAAAAGTGCCGATTGAACATACTTCTTAAATTTCTTAGTTTTACATGAAATATTTTATAAGAAATACATTTGTTTTGGACGTCTAGTGTAAACTACCTTACTTCGCGGGCAGCAGAAATGTACCATGGGGTCTCCGAGTCCGAGACCTCTGGGCTAGAGACTTGAAATTTGGCACAATTATAGGTATTTGATCACAACCAAACAGAAAAATCGAAAAATTTTCATTTTTCGGGATTGTTTTTCTCCCATTTGTTATTACATTACAATTTACTAATTTTTATCTTGGAAACTTTAAGTCGTAAATAATTTTGCGGAGTTTTTTGTAGCATATGTTGTCCTCTATCTGAATACATTTTTTAATCGATAGCTTACAGATCATATAAGGGCTAGGGAAAGCAAAATACAATTTTCCGGATAATTAGTAACGTCATCATGCAGTTGAGCGTCATAATCCTTAGTGTGTATTTGCTGAAAACAAGCACGCATCGCCCACCGAACTAAAATAAACAGCGATCTGAAATGCTTGCAGAATGTAAGCACCTTTTACTAGTATGTTATATATAAGGAGACGTTTGGGAATTTTGGAGCCGGAGGAGAGTTCCTGAAGGGGTATAGAACGCAAACTTTCTTTCAGTACATAACACGGGTTTTCATTACACGGTACTTTCTCAGAACGCATCCTCCGTGCCATGGGAGGGCCGGATGTACAACGAAGAAGAAGATCTATGTGTTCGTACTGGTAACAAATGCGAACCACGGCGCACCTTTGCGGTAAAATGGGCCACGACAGTATAGACGAGTAGTTAGCAACATGCGGCCCCCGGGAGCGTTTTATGCGGCCCGCCAAGCTATGATTAAAAAGTTACCCGTAAAATTTAACACACAAATCCATATCATATACATTAAAATTACGGCAATAAAACACTTGAGATTGACATATTAACCCTAAACACTTAATTTAGACTTGATTTTCATTGATATCATAACTCATAATATCTAGTTAACGTCCGATTCGAAGTCTAATCCGGCCCGCCGAAGCATTTACAACTTGCAATGCGGCCCGACAAAGAATTCGTAACCGCCAATGGCGGGCCGCCATGCAGAAAAGTTTGCTCGCGACTGGTATAGACGTTTTATTTAATAAATTACGAATCTTTGGATTTATGTAGTTCGGTAGCTGTGCAATAGAGCAGGTTAAACGATTAAAAGTAGGCGCGAGAAAGGAGTACATTGAACGAAGGAGTGATTTTCGCAGACAAGCAATATATATTGGAAATATAGGCAATTTAAGGCGAGAGAAAGAGATAATAACAGCAAGATAACGGGAGGGCTTCCAAAAAGGGATATAACAATAGATATAAAGCTGTCAATATCTAACATTATGACCACCGCCATAATCCGTCCTTTCGGGAGGGAAATGGCATTATCGCACAAATATTACATTATTGAAAACCAGAAAATGACTTGCCCTTTACGGTTTATTTATCGAGCTTCTTCGACTCCCTATATCCCTTCCCTACCTTTAGAGAAGGGGTGCGCAAACTTTTCATGCCGCGCCCCAATTTTTGTTCAAAATACAAACTTGGGCCCCCTACCATGGCTGGCAAGATTTTTATCAAGATTTGGTATTTGGGAGGGGTTTTATGTCGATGATAATTTTGAGAATTAGTATGTTACAGAAAATGGTATATTTTATTAAAACTGAAAATAAAAAAATAATTCAAGTTAAATACACAAAATGAACATTCTAATAGGTATAAAATCAAATATCACTAAATTAATGAAATTATACTGGAATATGAATACAAAAGTGAATATCACATTTAAAAATAACAATAAGAAAAGCACAAAAAAGGAAAAATAACACTTGATTTTTGTATGAATAGATTTAATTCAATGGGATCTGTGGGCTTGTCTCTTACTGGCAATTTCGTCCAGTCTCGGCTTAATTGATGAAATCGCCACTCTCAATTCTGATTCATGGCGTTCTTACTGACAATTATTTTATTAAATTTATTTGTAAAACAATAAAGAATAAATCCACCGGTTCAGAACTAAACATTGCACATTTCGATAGACGTATTCACATGACGGCCTTCGTTCGACAACGTGCTTCAGTGTAATGCGATAACGCGCACTGTAAACAAAGTAGCGGTCACGCTGAATAGAGTGAGGGGATTCCCAGCATGTTACTCTCGTAAATACGAAATATTACAGAAATATAACATTGTAAACAAAAAAGATATATGAAATATGTAAAAAGAACTAAATTTTCTTACAGTTAAAATTAAATCATGGCTATAATCGCGCCCCTCGCATCATTTGTCGCGCCCCCCCTAGTTGCGCACCCCTGCTTTAGAGCACGGGGGCCTTCAGTTTCTAAGCTACTGTGCGTTTTCCGCAGACAGGTAGTCAGCCTGTCGTGCAATCATTGGACGACTCGGGCGGAGGAAAATAAAGACACCCCACGTTAAAGAATTAGCATACTATACTTCTTAATGCTAGGAATATTCGAAAATATGTAGTGGATGTTATGACATTTCTACGCAATGAAGATCTCAAGGGGTAAAAACTAAATATATTCGTCAATTTGATCTCCCGACTCAATTCTTAAAAAGACGACAGATGCATTACGTCATCCCCAGTGATTACGCTTGATCAAAAACGTGGGAAAGCACGCTTTTTAAGATTGAAAAAATCACGAGTCTCCAGAGGATTTACCACAAAATGTTTCCGCTAACACTAAAAAAAAACCTAATGAATGTCTAAAAACTGTTTCTAACAGTAAAATAATTTTAAACCACGGAATGAGATATCTCGAAAGAAAATATCAAAATGTTTTTCTGAAAAGAGATAATCTTGTTATCTCTTACATTTATTTCCGCCAACGTTCACCTGTTGCTGCTGAGTTTAACCCAGTTGGTATCACAACACCAACAGATGTTCGATATAATCCATACCTGTACAATTATTAGTCGACTCGTCTTATTTCCTCGCTAATTAAGGCGAAAGAACGAGCTTCGAGCGCCTTAAAATGTACGAGCCTTTTTTGCTCTAGTTACGTTGATTCTGCAAATATAATCCACACGGACGGGAGAAAAAATCGAAAACAAAAAGATATTTTTCAAAAAATGCCACCAATAATATACGGAAAAAGAACAAACATGGGAATAAATTATAAATGGAAAAATATTTTTTTAGTTCCGCCAAAAAAAAACAAAAAGAACGTTTAAACACAAAAGAAGTTTTAAAAAATTATAAAATAAAACCGCGAAAGTTATGGGAAAATATTTTCCATCAAATACCTATTATGAAATTTTTAGCACGCAAAATCAAAAGAAAACAAAAATCACACATTTTTAAGCTTCACAAAAAACAACAATACAACGACGTATAAGTTAGAATATTTTTTAATCGAATATTAATACGTTCCGACGCAGTAAATTTACTTCCAATCTCCTTTTATGCTGGTTTCCAAACGCAAACAGTTTTATGAAATGCTCCTGTCTGTATGTGTGTGTGTCCCCCACTAACAACATTTGCGTCAATGGACCGATTTTCATGAAACTTGGCATGAGACTCGTGCTCCCAGGGCCCACCTACGGGCTATATTTTATTTGGTGAAGATTGAAATCCCGGATTCAATTCCAGGAACGTTTTTCCCTATTTGTTTTACGTAGGAAGTTTCCAATCTATCGTGCAGAGATGATTTCTTTAATACTTTAAAATATCTTAAAATTGTGATATCGGAGCGAGGTTTGTGCTGTTGATCGTATTTTTTTAAATTTCTACTAAAACAGCGTTTTTCGTTTTAAATCGCATTTTATCGGATTGTTGCCATGGAGAACATTATTACCGAACTCGCTTTGAGCATAGACGAGTGAACAAATGAGTTATTTCCTTTTCCACTAGAAAACCCTTCAGCAATGGACAGTTGATCCATACATATTAGCGTATAAACAGTAACACTCATTAAATTAAGTAAGACAGTATTTTAAACCTAATAATGCTATACTAATTTGTTTTCCAATTTTTTTATCATTGATAAACCATGCATTACAAATGGTATGGTATGAGACTTCCTTGGAATGACTAACACATACTGAAACATTTCCTGTCAATATAAGTAATCAATTCGGGACGTCAACTTTGGGAAACCAGTCTGCATTAGTCCTGGTTAGGACTTCTTGTTTTCGGGAAAGAGAAGGATATTTCGACTCCAAAGCCGACCGAACCAAGTTTCGTCTCTAAAAATTAATTTTTTTGGATTAGGTCTTGCGAGTGAGAACGGGGCGAGATGACTTACAAATGCTGCCGAGGTGTAATGTATACCTGGAAGGTTTGAAATGAAAGGCTTCTGCCTGATTGTTTTCGTAAATAAGGACGCGGGTAAAATGATAAATAAATAGCGCGGCGAGCTTCATTGGAAAGAAAATCAAGCCACGAAAATGTTCAATTCGGAGAAATCAAACAAATGAAGTTTTCATATTTAGGAAGAAAAGAACAACTATGTTCATAGTTGTTCCCATCTTCTAATTATGATTATCACTTATCTACCACAAAGTTGTACCCAACTCCATAGATCATAAATGAAGTTCTCGTTCAAAAACATAAGGTGTTATTAGAATTTTTTTGGAAACGTGAGTGAAACGAATAAATAACAGTTGTGATTATTAAAACGGTCTAAAAAACATATCAAATCGGATAAATATCGATAAAAATTGAATTGTCGAGATAAACGCACGCATTTACCGTTTTGATTGGGCTTGGTATTATTACTCAAATCAGCCATTAGCTAAATGTACTTTGAATCCAAGAAAAAATCAAACACCCTTTGCGGAAGGATTATGGAGAGGTAATAAAATCGCCATTCTTTCATGCGTTAAAGCGACAAAAGGAGAGATTTCAATTTTATTTTTACAACTTTTTACGCAGATTGAAAATGATGCAAATCGCATCATTTTGGTACCTGTCAAACTGTATTAAAGGAAGCAAATAAATACGACTATATATATTTTTAACGAAGAATTACTAATAAAAAAACTGCATTTTATGGCCGTGCTGTGGTTTTCAAATTGCGGGGAGCGCAGATTTACAATCGGGATTTAGAGACAGCGCAAAATAGCAAAATAAAATTATCCGAGAGCTGTGATTATTGAATATGAGGCTCCAATAGGCCGGTAGCGAAACAATTAAAAGATAACGGTATGTGTAGAATATATTAAAAAATATAGGGCAGGATTAAACAAAAAAGAAAAAATCCAAATCCAAAATGTTACAAATATTTCGCCTAAGGCACGAGATCGCCGTAATAAAAAAGAGGAGCGGCAACCGCTGCTTCTGCTAAAACTCCCGCACATGTTTAACGCATACCGACTGTAATAAAAGCCGGAAAATTAAAGAAGCGCGAGATTTTTGTTTTTAATACTCAGACCGATTGCTATCGAATAGCTTGAAAATATAAGGGAAACTCAGATGCCGCCACTGTTACCGTATAATTAGTCCACTTTTACTAATTGTAAAAGTATTCGTCGACTTAGATCTAAATTTATAATCTAGGAATAACTTTATCATTAAAATACCTCGAGATGAATCGGCAGAAGAGAGGAAGCGCTGTTAAACATGCATTAAATTACCTAATCGTATCACTCCAAACTTTTGTGCGAGGCATTTTATAATAAAACCGCAGAAAATTTGAAAAAGGCTCGCCGCGGCGAAAATACAGACTCGTCGAAACGAAAAACTTGACATCAAACGATGAGGATTATTTTAGAAATTTAAAGCACTTTTTTTAGAGTTCACAATAACGCAACACTTACGCGTGGATATGAGGATATTAAAAAGCGGATGATACCCTCTGGACACCGAAAACTTTCTTTGGCGCGTCCCTTCGATTAAAAAAAGAAAATTGGCGCAGCGGACGACACGATCAGGCACACGTCCTCACTCATACACGCAAACGCGCTCACAACTAGCGGGAAAAGAGCCAAACCTACTCAACCGAGAGAGAAAAAAAATTCCTCGAAGGCCCTCTCCGAGAGAGAGACAGAATAGCGGGAGCTAAAACGACAATGAAGATTTATAAAAAAGACAATCGAAACAAAGAAGCACAAAACATTCCAAATTAAAAAAAAAGAGTTCATTAATCTCTCTCCCTCTCTCTCACCGGGATTAATGGCAGCCGAAGGACATGACGGTAGGAAGAGAAGTAACGAGGCCGCCGCAGCTAAGACGGAGACTGGCATCTTGTCGGCGGGCGCCAATAAGGATGAGACGCGGGTTGCCATAGCCAGAGTATCCCTTAAATAGGAGGAGGAGGGGGGGTGTGAGGAGAGACTCAGTTAGGGAAGCCTGGAGGTTATGTCCCAGCCTCCACTTTTCTTCCCCTCCCTCCCCCTCCTCTCTCTCTTCCCCACGTACGCGCACACCCCCACACACGCAAACACAAAACCTCCCTCCCACCAATCCCTTCGTCCAACCCACGCTGAGTGTTAAGATTAAGAGAAAAAAAAGACGAGATATGAAGGAGGAGGAAGAGGAGGAGGACACATCTCCTCGGGGAAAAGTCTTGCACATGGACCTCGTTAACAGAACAAGAGTGATCATCTAGCGATGAGGAAGCCTTTCTCTCTCTCTCTTCCTCCTTCTCTTCATCCTTAAAAAAAGGATCTTATTTATTCTTTCTCTGGAGATCTTTTCGAACGGAACATCAGTTTTTCCCATTCTCCTTCTATCCTCTCCCTTGTGTACATGTATGTGTTTATATATGAATATTTGTGATTCAAAATCATTATCTGTGCGAAAATTATACTGTACGGTTTGGCGAATTTCTTTGTATGTTCATTTTTTGTCTTATCAAATGTCACGATAAATATTTATTTGTGTATATGTAGATTTCTATGCATGTGCTTATATATGTACATGTGTTCATCAAAATCATTAGCTATGTAACATGCATATTTTATTTATAAATGAAAAAGGGGTAAGGTGGAAGAGGAGACTGATTTAGTCTCAATCTCGCCCCAATAAAGACGTATTTCAACTCAATTCTCCCGCCTCCAACCTTGAGAGTGACAGAGTGATACCCAACTCCCGCAGTCCTCCTCCTCCTTACTACACCCTTCGCATAAACATGCACAATACAATGGATATTCGACGCGCTTAACGAAGGCCATTTTTTCCTCCTTGTACCCCAGATAATACGGTATAAAAATAAATATTACGCCACGGATAATCGGAAGAGACGCCGGCGTAATTTCGTTCGTTCCCTGGTCCTTAAATTGAGGTATTCACCAGAATCATGTGTCCAATTTCCTGATTAGTTTTTTTACCGTATTAGAATAGCGTGATGACAGCAGACTAGCTATGATTACGCAGGAGAAAATTGAAGAATTCGAGTTCTATTGCTGAGACTTGACAACAATGTGAAAAGACTACTAGCACGAGCTTCAATTGCTATTAATTTTCTGTGCGCACCCATCCCTCGATTTACACAGGCCGTGTAAAGCGATACCGTGGAGAGAGGGATCAACTATATTTGAGCACTGTCTTGAGTTCGACGCGTAACAATTAATTTATACTGTTCATATAACATCTTGAGTCGAACTAATACATTTTATGAATTTTCAAGGCTTTGAGTCCGCTCCTAAATCGTGCTAAAGCGAAATTGTTTTCCGTGCAACTCGAGATGGCTCTTTAAAAAGATAAGTAACCGAAAACGTGTTAAGTGAGGTATAGATAAAGTGACCAAATATACTTCTTTGTTCAGTACTTGGCCAATTTTGACGATATTGTACTGATTGAATTTCTATACTGATTTACGAATATTATAATTCCTTATTGATATTTCGCCTTAATAGGATAATTTAGTTCACCGGAAATTTGACATCCTCGATTTCTGCCCGTCATTTAAAACGTTGTCTTCGTACCTATATATTTATTAAGTAGTTTAAAATGATATCCAGGGATAGAGGGGGCTTTTATCGTAGAGGATTCGTAATAAAAATTATACAAATATTTCTGTAGATAGCAAATTTGATACTCGAAATTGTAGCAAAAGAATTTTGTGCTGAATTTCCTCATTTATCCAGGCAGAAATCCCGAATTTGATGCTTTTTATGGGCAACAAATGCCAATTGTACCGATTTGGTATAGTTGTATTTGCTATTTTTGTAGACCTGAATTGCGAAGTAGTTTTCATCCAAGCGTTCGTTAACCCTTAATAATTGGCGTCACAAAATATTACGAAATTAGTGGCGTGGGGTCAATATGACTCCACTGCACTTTTTTCATTTTTTCGAATAAAAATTAATTTCTTTTGGTAAAAGCTGAAATAAAATACCTTTATATCATTATTCAAAGGCTTATTAAAATATTTATAAATATTTTATACAAAATAATACATTGAACATTAATATAATATATAACCCAATTTATTCAGTTATATTAGTTTTCAACACAATAAGCATTTTATAGACATGTGACCTTTGAAAAGAAATTTCATGCAACTGGCACATCTTGTTAGTATCTTAGTGTCTTTACTCCTAGGGTAGAATTTGCATAATCCTTTTTAAGTCCTTCTGAAGTGGATGGACCTGGAACTTCTTCGGCAATGGAATTTTGCAGGCTTATAGAGCGATTACATAGTTTTTCAGCAGCATACACTAATTATGATATCACTATATAGTATAAAGTTATTTCTTGACTTATATTATTTATGTAGTATTATGTGTAGTAATAAGAACACGGTAATTTCTTTCCTATTATAGTGAATGCAAATTTAGATGAAATTGAGATAATATGAATAAAGAGAAGCATAACTACCATCTGTTCTTGAGCAATCTGCTTCATTATAATAATACAAGTAGTATCTGCTAAAACTTTTGCGGAGTCAGTCAAAAATCTACATGTTTAAAAGTAATAATAGCCAATTTGCCAATTTCTCCTTATAAAATTAGACAACTGACATTTTGAATTTCATGTTTGTTTTTATAATTTATATTTGCAATTTTAATTGCTTCTCCCTTATGAAAAAGGTCACATTCCGGTATTGAAATAAAGAAAGAAGATTTTTTATTTTGGTCAATCGTTAAAAATGCCCACAGCCCACACGCAGTTTACTGAATTATAAGAATATTCAATTATTAAAGTTGCAACGTTAGGTTTGACATTGATACAACAACAATTTTGATGCTTCATAGAAATCGCGAAGCGAATAACGTAATTCTTTCGTCTATTTGAAGGTAAAAAAAGTTGTTCCTAGAGCTATTCCAAGGCAGCAGACAAAAGGTTAGCAAAATTACTCTATGTACTTCGTGCATGACAGCATTAAAATACCAAGCTAAACGAATTCCAAAAATAAAATCAATAGTGAAAAAATCTTCAACAAGTTTAAAAACTCAGGTACTGAAAGTTTTCTCATGATCTGAAATCCTGTTCTATAGTTACTGCCTTAAATATATTAGGTGGGGTCAGATTGACCCCACGCCACAATTAAGGATTAAATCCAAACCCTTAAAACCGAGATTCTAATTTTGTTTGTATGCTACATATCATAAAATTGCAAAAACAGTTAACGTAATCCATCAAAATTTCTCGGGTTGATTAAAATATTAAGCCTCGCTCTTAATCGGATGGAGGCGATTTATTATTTTTGTTGACAACGCGCCTTAAAAACGGAAGTATATTGGGGAAAAGAAACTCTCCGGAATGGGAAAATTTAGCCTTTCTCCGATATTGCGAAGGCGCCCGATTGGCCATGATCCTTTTATTCTCGAATTACGCGTAGGTGTCGTGAGCTTAATCCTGTTTACGAGTCGAATGAACTCCTTCATTTATTTAAAGCGCTTAAGCCGATCGTTTGCCATCCCGCTTCAAATCACAAACTCGTCACCGTAAGGACGAAACCCAGTGTTAGTAACATCAATGGATTCCGTTCCAAATGTTACAACTCGTGTCGCTAGACCGTCAAGCATTACCATGTGACGACTTAAGAACCTGAAATTTCTTGTTTGATTATACAAATAAAACAAAAAACCTTGCTTAACCTTTAATAGGTGACGTAGGAATTTTGTAACAAAAAGGATAACGACGGGGTGCTTAATGGACTCATTGTTGAAAATCACCGAAAACGTGGAATTGTACGTTTTTTCTCTTTGTAGAATGCCACACGACCACGCAACTTCCGAGGATTCCTCGCATTTCTTAGCGCATCTCTCACAGCAAGTCGATGTTGTCATAGTAACCGTAACAGCGTAAAATTTTCTTTAATCGGATTATTCAATTGGCCAAGAACGACGGAGTCACTGGAAATAAAATACGTTGCTACAATAACGATTCCATTTCTTCAAATAATAAGATGTTTCCTGTTCTACGGTCGCGAAATGTTTTATCTTTTTTATCTTTCCAAACTCAGTATGGCAATGGTAGACGCCATTTTCATCACCAAAACTAATAAAGTTACATTATTTTAAAAAACCATTGATTGATAAGAATTTTCCAAATATGTATCTCTTAAAAAATAAAGTTGATCTGCACAGACAGACAGTGATCTCATTTGCACGTTTTTGTTTCTAAGAAAACGTGCTAAAAAGGAAACATTTCACTGAAAGTTGCCAAGAAAGGCTATTACTTTCCATTAAATAAGCATAGTAAATTGTGAGGGTGAGGTATTAATGAACATGTATTTTGAGGTCATAGCAGAAACCAAAATTATGACTATTTAAAAATTTTATACCTATACTAGCAGATGTGCCCGGCTTCACTCGGGATATTAAATCGGCACAGTATTTATTTTGTTGAAATATTGTACATCTCACTTATTGCAACAATTTCAACATGGCCACCATAAACTCCACAACAGCTCATGTATTGTGCATATTCATTACATGTTTTCCCATCCACAAGGCTACCAAACCTGTCCCAGTTATCAGCAACATTGTGCACTGCTTCTTTACTTATTATTTTATCATCGTGTATATTATTTCTTAACAAATATGCAAAAGAATTAAACAAACAATTTTCAAATGGCATGCGAAATACAGTGAATAATCTTTTATCACCCATAATTACCAACTTACAAATATTCTAACCTCTAAGTTTGTTATTAAGTAATGGTACTATTATTTAGGTTTAATAAAAATCTAACCTGGATTTATTCCTCAACTTTGGCACAAATCTAACACTCAAAAGGACTGGTGCACTCTGGGGGTTACCACTTTTTAAAAAATCCAAAATTTTCTGCTTGCAATACACACGGGTGAACCATACAATCAAACTTATCTGCAATTAATTAAGTTGAAATTTATTACGTTTGACGTCTATTTGAAGGTTTAATAGACGCTAATTCAATCGGAGGCAACAATGCGGGACGCCTTGGCAATACCCGGAAAGAGTACGAAAAAGCGATAAACTTTCGAAAATAAATGCGTATTTCTGACAAATTCCTCCGTTTAACATCTAAACATCGCAATAATAAGATATTTTATAGTTTTAGCCGTCAAATAAAACAAAAATGGAGAAAAGTGGTGGATATTTACGTATTTTGATGAATGAAAGAAATAATCTTGCACCTTGAAAATCGAAAATCCCGTGTAAACTTATGGAAAAATATAATTGTCTCCCGGAGTCGAAACCGAAACTTTTTCCGAGATGTTTGATTTTTCTAGGGACCACCTCATGGGGGTTTAACGATTGTGAAAATTTAAGCTCGTTAGGCTTACTAGATCCAAAAATATTGGAAGGAAACGGCAGACTCCCAGCCAGCCAGACAGGCTATGTTTTATATAGATAGAGAAGAGATTTATACAAAAAAAAATACCTCGCAGCAAACATTTTCACTATCAAAATGTTGTTTCTCGATTAAATTCATGATTTATCTTCCCACCAGTTTCATTGAAATCGAGTGAAATGCCGTGTATGTTATTATTGCATATTTTCGTGACGCTACGATAATGTCCCGTATAAAAAAACGTTTTTTGTATCCACCTACCATGAAAAGGAATGAGAAATGAAATTCATCTTTCTCTCCAGTTAAGCGGTGATTTTAATGCAACGGATCTGTCCGAAGCATTCTATGAAATATTTCGATGGGCGTTCAATTTCTTTTATCGAGTAAGATTATTTTATTTATATGTCGGTTAGAGTCGTTTTGTGGCGGAATTTATTTATTATCGCTTCCATCGCTCAAGAAATCTTTTTGTTTTTTACATCGTTCCGAATTAATTCATTTTCACGCAAATTTGGTCCATCACGATTCTATTCGCGCGCCGTTGCTATAAATCCGCTCAGCGTTGGCCTGCGTATCACAAGCACATTATATAAATGGAGAGAAATGAGACTGAACGTATACAATGCACGTGTTACATAGATAAATAAAATTGAAAACGAATAAAGCTTGGAAACAGCCAAACCGGTGTTTTTCCTAAGATGAATATATGATAAGGTAATAACTTCATGGGCGTTCCGTTGCAGAGTGAATTCGTTTAAGGTAGTGCTGGATGGAAGAATAATGGAAACAAAATCGCAATTTGTATGAATAAGATTATCTCAACCGCAGATGGAAAACGGCAACAGAAATCCAATTGCGAGAAGAGATAATAAGAAACTGCTCAAAAATCGACGCCTATTGTAAACTACACTATAAAAGTTGCCTACCAAAGAAAAGAATAATAAAACATTACCAAATGGTGATTGAGATCAGAACGGTTGAGAAAACCATCGCGGACTCCAACGCAAGAAGAACCGTTTTATAGCTCGGGGGTTATCACCGCTTTATAGCAACGGAGTCATCGTCGTTTTATATCCACGGAGTTATCTCGGTTATCAATTACAATCAAACAGTAATGTGAACACGAAGACTCATTTTTAGGCGCTTTTCGTTTCCAGCGCGAGCGCCTATTGGTTTCGGTCGGTCCGTCCGTACGCTTGTTCGTTCTCAGCTTCTACTTAGCAGATTTTCATTAAATTTGACATTTACGGCTTCTGGGCTTAGGCAGTAAGAATGTGGCGTAAATGGTTTACATAACCCAACCAGCGGTGACTCTGCTGGAGAAAAAAACGACCTCTCAGTCATATCTCGTACAATACTGGTCATAACAAAAAAGTTTTCAGACAAAATCTATAGATCTATTCAAGTAGAATATTTCTCTCCCTATATATTTTTATCGTTAAAGTGGGCGTTTACAATAAAATCAAACAAGAAAGTCGTAAATTACTTGCAACTGCAAAGTTTATCGCATGTTTTAATGGTGAAAACAAAAACAATCTTCATAGCAAGTGAAGTAAATAAGATCTGCTGTAATTACGAAACAGCGTTTAATTTCATTTTGTGTGCATGCAACATTTTTAAGTGGAGGGTAACAGATTACATGCTACTAAGAAAAGACCTAATACGTAAATGTTACACCTACTTAACTCGAGCAAGGCATGTTTTAAATAATGAGCTAGTTTCATAAAATTTTAATAACACTCAATTTCGAATTTTTCATGCTCATATCACTCGCTAATATTTTCATTCAAAATCAAGGTACTCTCAAGATAAGTGATCGCAACCTCTCAAATAAGTGGTTACACGCCTCCGTAGGTACTTTCGTTCGCTTTCACTTTTAGGTACTGAAAAGTCATGTGCTGGCCACATGAAAATACAAAACTTAAATGTTTCCCGACGCCAGAGCAACTTAGGCTTTTAAAGGAGCCGTCATATACCTCAGTAGGTTCTTCCGTTCACTCTCAATTTTATCTGGTCACAGGAAAGACCAATATTGTTTCAATGTTCCACAGTTTAGCCATTTAGTGTATCATTGTAAGTCTAAATCCAAAATTTGGTTGGATATGAAGATAAAATGGTGGAGTTATACCTGTTCAAATTACGTACAGACAGGTAAACTTCGGGAGGTTGAAATTTCGTCTACGCTCTTCCTATTGATCATATTAGATATCATGCCAAGTTTGGTGGCTCTAGGATCAAGCGTGCGGATAGCTGAACAAACAAACAGACAAACACTTTAAATTATAGTATAGATAATACCAGGATGAATCGCAATTCTCTTTGCGAATTAGGCAAGGCGAGACATATTGGATGGTTTATGGCCAACCCAAAGTGTCTCCCCGTACCGTACACCAGTCATAATGTCTCGCCTTTAAATTTGTCTCGCGGTGAATTGACGCGCGATGAGTTTGTCGTGCAATTTATTGACGCGCGATAAGTTTGTCTTGCGATATATTGACGCGCGGCGAGTTTTTCGTGTGATGAATTGACGCGCGATCAATTGAGCGCAATGTATTGACGGTATATCGCTTCGTACTCGAATTTACGACGACCCTCGATTTTCGCAGGCTGAAATTTGGAGAAGCCCTCGTCTTAGATTGGGGTAAATGCTGTATATAATTATGTTTCTGGTACACCATCGCACGAAACGCGCCTATTTGTGATACAATGTACGATTTCCTAACTTGTTACTTTCTCATATAAGCAGTACATATATAAAGAAAATATTGTAATCGCGAAAGAAACTTGACTTCGAGATTTTGATGGAAATACACGTCCAAAAATGTGGTATTCCCTATGCCGTCTTTGTGCGATTCTAGAGTCTATAACAGGGGTGCCCATACGGCTGACATTCAAGCCATTTTTGCTCGATCTAAAGCGAAAGAAATAGTTCTGGAAAGAACTAATCTGCCTACTTTCCTTTCAATACATTTTAATATATCACAAGTAGGGGTGTACAAAGGTTTCCCGTGGTACAGAAGTGCTTTTCGTTAAATTCGCTGTAGTATAATCTTATACTAATGTATTTGCTTTGAAATCAGAAATTTATTTTCCCTTATATTGTGGTAGCCCTGCTTTTTTGTTCCGTTTTAAACATATTCATCTCGTTTTCCCATTCCATACTCGCTCTACAAACGAAATTACTAATAAATCCGTTAAGCCAATAACTTCCAAATTCATAGTTACAGAAAAATTCTAACCTTGATATTGTGGTAGCCCTGTTTAGTCGGCCCAGTTAAATAAAAGATGATATTTTGATTATTTATTTAAATGAAGATTAAATATATTAAATTTGGTTAAAATCCATTAGGTCAGTTCTCTAGAAATACGTGTAAAAGAAATATTATTTTACTTTTTACTGTGGTAGCCCTGCTCTTTAGCTCGCCTTTACACATCATGATTTTATTATAGTATGTTATACAAATTTTATATATAAAATTTGATTGAAATCCGTTCAGCCATTTCATTCCAAATCCTTAATTACTGAAAGAGTTAAATTTGTAATTGTGGTACCCGTTTGGCTGACTCGGTTTAAATATGCTTACATAGTTTTGTAAATATGTGTATATTATAAGTATTAAATTTGGTTAAACTTGATGCGGACAGTTAAATATAAATACGTGTAAAAAGAATCTTTTTTATTCCATGTGTTGTGGCAGCCCTGCTTTCTATATCTACACTAAACATCTTGATTTTGTTATTTTGTGTTGCACGCCTACTTCATACATTTCGTTGAAATCGGTTCAGCCAATTCCTTCCAAATTCATAATTATCGAAAAGTTTAACTTTGCAATTGTGGCACCCCTGCAGAGTCGATCCGGTCCAAAAATGTCATTTTAGTCATTAATGTATGTGCATATTCTATGCACCAAATTAGATGAAATCGGTTCATTCATGAAGAAGATGTTAGGGACACACACACGAACACCGACGCGATCTCATGAGACTAATTTCCATTTTTTGGCAAGTAGGCTAATAAAAATTCCTTTACAATCTAAAAATCAAAAGGTATACGAAATTTCTAATAAAAACATATAACTTAAACATTATAGCCTTCCTCGCAAAAACTAATAATATAAATTCCTAGCCTCCAGGGCCGGCTTGAGGCAAGTGAGAAATAAAAGAAACGGCGCAATATATATTGCACAAACTTTCTCATATACGTACATATATACGTTTGGTCGACTGTTTACGCTTATAAAAGAAAAACGTTTATAAATCAAAGTTAACCGTAGTTTAGCGTATATTTTAATGCATTAAACGATATGTATTGACTTTTGGGCCACATAGCTTAGTTAGTATTACTTGTGACATTAGGCTGTACGATTAGATGGATCAACATCCTTATAGCCATTTTGAGTAAATCGAATTGTTTCAAAATATCCAAGAAGAAAGTACTCTTAATTGTTGCGCAATTTCGTTCATCTCTTCAGAGTATCTATCATGAACGATATTATCGATAAATATAAGATATCATTAGATTTAGTTTACCCGTCTAGGCCAGGGGTGGGGAACCGGCGGCCTTTTGTGATACTCAGTGCGGCCTTTTGCATACTTGTCTAAACATAGTCAAACTCAAATATGATTTTAGCATGAAAGTTACAAAAAGAACAAACAAAAGATAAGTATTTTGCATCAACAGAATCTTTGCGCCAAATCTTGTTTTAAATGACACATTACGTATAGTAATTGGTATTGTGAACTACATTACAGAAAATGCTTCACGGCATCGCCAGTTTCGCACCATGCTTCAATATGACGATGAAACATTTAGTGTAGATCTTCCAAACCATTAAGTGAGCTGGTTGTCACAAGGTCAAGTACTAGAAAATCTTTCAGCTTTGCGAAAACAAGTCACGAGCTTTTTCAAATAACAGAATAAACCTTGTGAAATTTTGAAAAAAGAGTTCTGCAGAAATGTTGCATTTTTGTGTGATTTAATGTCAAAACAAAATCATTTGAACACTTCTCTACAAGGTAAAACTAAATCCATATATGAAATGTTGCAGCAAATTTAGTCATTTCGGAAGAAGTTGAATTTTTTCGAAATTGGCCTTATCAGATCAGTTGTTTTAGCCGAACATTTTCCTGGACTGGCAAAGGTAATTGATAAACAAGATATGAATAAAAACTTGCAAAATTGGAATATGAATGAATATATAGGTGTTTTAGACTCCTTGATTAAAGAATACAATAACAGATTTAAAGATTTTGAGAAACATGATGCCACACTGAGGTTAGCTTTTCAGCCACATCTGGTTGATGTCTCGAACGCACCTTAGGATTTGCAGATGAAGTTGATTGAGCTCTCAGAATATAACATTCTGAAGCCTCTATTCGACAGTAATAAGGATCCCCTTGAAATATGGACGAATGCTGTTGAATACCCACGACTGCGTCAATATGCTCGTCGTTTACTCTCTTGTTTTGGCACAACCTATTGTTGGGAATCAACATTTTCGCATATGGCTCAAATCAAGGTGTCTGAGATCACAGATGACAAACACTCACCTGGAAGACCAATTCACAAAAAAGTCATTCAATTGTGTTTGCCTTCTTATTTTGATGAATATGATTGAATGCAACATTTTATTTACATGTCCTTAATTTGTTTTAGCTTCTTTAAAGTTTATTAATATACTAGCAAATATGAAAAAAAATTGCATTAGATTAAAAAGTCATTATATTGTGTTAAAGCCTTCAAAGTTTTAAAAAATATTAGTACATATGAAGAATTGAAATCTGTATTCGTTAAATTAAAAAGCCATTAAATTGTGTTTGCCTCTTTACTAATTAAATTTTGATAAATGTGAATGTATGCAACGTGCATCGCAATGTGCGGCCTGATGATACCTTCGTTAAGTAACATTTGGCCTTCCAATGAAAAAAAGGTTCCCCACCCCTGGTCTAGGCTGTAGTAAGATTTTGAGTGGATCGCGGCTGAGACGTGACGTTATAAGGCTTAGGTAAGGTAGCTTAGCGTACATTGTAATGTCACTGGACGCCATATGAATTATAGAGATATGGCTTATGTAGTATTATTTTTGACATCAGGTTCTAAAATTGGATTGGTTTTAATTAAATTCTCTGGAGCCCTTTTTGAGTAAATCAAATTTTTCTGAAAATCGCCAAGAATAAACTACCCTTTATTTTTGTGTAATATCATTTTTATCAAAAACAAGGGTCTGCAAAAGATGATAAATTGCATAAATACGAGTATCATTCGATTTTATGTACGCGTTTGGACCCTAGAACGGCAAACAGATCGACAGAGAGACGGCGTGGCGAAAACCACTTTTATGGACTTAGGGACACCTAAAACGTGTATTTCCATCAAAATCTCGAAGCCGAATTTTTTCACGATTAACAATACTTACTCAATGTGTATACATACTACGCATATGAGAAAGTAAAAATGGGCCAAATTCGGTTTGGCGGCGGACAGCGCCGTGCTCTTAGAGCAGGGTCGCACCACCCAATGGTGCGCATCCAAACCCACAAATGACAAAACCGTTGGAAGTTCAAAAAATTAATATTTTGTACAAATTATTATATTATGCCACTAAAAATGTCAATTTAATTATTTGTTTAATTAATGTTTATCAAAAGTTTTTCTTGTGTACATCATTTGTTTATTGCATTTGTAAAAAAATAGATCTCGGATAAGTCACCGTAAGAAAAGTATATCTTGATTGGATAACCATAAGAAAAGTAGATCTTATACCCAAAAATAGTGGGAACCCCTGGCCTAAATGGTTAAGCGCTAAAATTTTCTCTGCATTGAGTTTCACTTTTCATAATATCACGTAATCTCTCCAGTGATTTCCGATGCACTCGCGACTTCTAGTAAAAGCACTCTCATCCACTAATGCGGCCCGCCCTCTTAAAAAGATTCATCTAATGCAACCAGTGGGCTTTCTTTTGAATTGAAATGTTTAACCGATCGCTCGTTCTCCTTGGCGCAACGGGCTTCGACTTTGAGGAGGTTCACGAGGAAAATATTTCAGATGCGTAAATATAATCACGCTTAAAGCCGTAACAATTCTTATAATCACGATTCTCCTAGTAATCCGATGACGGAATATTCAATTTTTTGCTCTACCAAAAAAAAAACCTCGACCACAACTTTGATTTCACGCTATGGAAGCTTCAGTCATTGGATTAAAAATGCCCGTAAATGAATGCCTACTTTCGAAATCTTACGCATCATAAATATTCCGAAATATAAATCCAATAATAAAGCGCGGTAATTGAGTGAAATCACAGGGTCAGATTATTCCTCAAGAAAAAATCCGATATTCCCTTCGCTGAATATTCAGATTCCTATAAAAGACTCCCTGCTTGAAAGGAATCTCGTCTCGTCTTTTTTTGCCGCGGGTGCTTATCACAAGTCCAATTTATATCTAAATTTGATGGTATTTCAAAATGTAACGTTTTGCCAAGACTCGCCGTTTACGTGAAACATACCGCTTCGTGCAAATAGACAGACGGACATAGCGAAGCTTAAAGGTTCCAACACATCGATAAAAAGTGTTTTTCAAACTTTTTTCTCGCGACCCAGTGGGAAGGCAAAGTAAATAAAAACTGTTCTGACTTGAGTTCCTGTTAACTTACAGTAAAAACCAATATATACTAAAATATTGTCACTTACTAAAATAGGGGCATTCCATTCTCTATCATTTTTTATACATTCCAGCTGGTTATGCTGGTTAGTGCTCGCATTTTCCTCATGAGCCTTTGCAACCCAATGCTGGGTCATGATCCTTACTTTGAGAAACGTAATAAAAATACGACGTTGATAAGACTGATACATACGCGTAGCTTTAAAAACTTAACGACACTTGTGAACACTAGACGACGAGCGACATCATCGAACCCAAACGTGATTATAAAAATCGAGATGGCTTTCGATTTCTGACGAATAAAACGACTCGTCGGACGTCGCTCTTAAACTTATGTTGATGCAGTCGCTTAGTAATTCTCACATTGGTTCTGTCCGTCCATCTACCTCGCCTAGATCGTATTAGGTCAACGAAACATGTTACGTGTATAACAGGCACAAATATTTTATTCACAACTAGCTGGAGTACCCGAAATTGCCCGGAACCATCTTAAGCCACCGCCAAACGTATAAAATACTGGAAATATACTTCAATCGCCGATTGAATTTTATCTATCAGCAATGCTTCAGACGCTTAATGTATTGCAATTAATTATTTTTTCAAAGATATATGGAAGACAGCATATATTGAATTAAGTACTTCCCCCAATTTTTTATCGTCATATAGTCTATGCTACTCGTAGAGTAAAATTATATACCTATGCGCAGTTTCGTGACGATATATTCAAAGGTGTGGATTTGTATAGCGGGCAAACAAACAAACAGAATTTGAGATTTATAGATATAGGTTCCTCTAGAAACGAACTCCCTAAACCAAAATCAACCTAAATTTTAGATGAGTGGCTCCGCACTTTCACCATCCATGCATTTTACGACGTGTACCAATAAATAAACCAGAGGACGTGGCGTCTCACAAACGCGACTTATACTAATACAGAGGCTCAGACAGACGCTATGAGGGGAGTTGCCCGCATGAAGGGGGTGAAGCGAACCCCACGAAAACAAATTGATCCTCCCTAAGGAAAACAAGACAGCGGCGACGGCTGGGAGATTTATCGACACCATCGTCCCCCATAACTGAACCTTATCTTCGAACCGAAGCAGGCATTCTAGACGCCCCAATTCACGGCTGCTCTCACAGGCACTTCTTATGGCTTTCAAAAAAGAACAAAAAAGGAAATTATAAACAGAAGCGATTGATCTAGGCAGCCCCGTCGCCTAAACAAATCCCGGAAAAAATAATGTTTGATGAACGCGGATTAATCATTCCGATTAGTTTATAGTGCGTATCTAATTGATTAAATATGTGCGCTACAAACTCATTTGTCCGTATCGATGTAGACCGTACGAGGACAAGGTAGATAATCCGGATTGACAACTTTAAGCTCAATCTGTAACGTGAAATGGCTTATTTGCCATGAAATCCGATGAGACGTCAAAATTTTGCTATTCATCGAAACACGACGGTTGCCATGGTTCAATTCACCAAGCACAGCAAAAAAAATATAAATTGTCGTTAAATACGGAATAATTTTGGTAAATATCCGTTGGTTAGTCAGAGAAAAAGTTTCTTAGCCGAGATATCTCGAAAGCTTCTGAGATGAAACGAACCATGTTTGCAGGCATGGCATCTATTTGTGATTTCAGATATCGACTTTTATCAACTTTTAAATTCGAGAACCACATCCGACCAGCACAGTGGTTGCATCCGGCCCCTCTTATCCCTTATCATTTTCTTTAAAACATGTATATTCGTATCCGAGTCTGAAGTAGGAACCCTTAGAAATTATTGTTTCAGTCTAAAAGAATTTTTTTTAGTACGTGGATGTTACATTCTCTGTATTTCTCGTCAAGTTAGAGGTTTTAAAAATTTATCAAAACGAGTCAATGGAAATTTTTACATGACCCGATCATTTACTTAACACAGAGATTTGCAGAGATTGAGCATGTGTGAACATTTAATTCCATAACAAGACACGTGCTTAAGCCTTGTTGCATAACAAAACGTCTAACTGTGATCAATCTCAACCGAATTTCGGACTTCATTTCAACGAAAATCAATTGCTACTGCTAAGCTTCTTAGTGGTTTTAAATCGTGAGAGTGAAAGAGGGAGAGCAAATTTAAATATGTACGATAACTGTGCACATTACGCCATACATTACTTTAAAAAAACACGTTCGGTTTATTTTTTGCGTGACAGCGTTCAATCAAGTTCAACAAATTCTATTCCTACGCCAAAACCTTTTTTGAGCTGACTTATTATGTACGGTAATTTTGTACGCCCACTCAAATTTCTAGGAATTTTCAGTCATCAAACACGCTAAGAAATTAATTTATTCGGTTTTTTGTTATCGCAAAGCGTTTTATGGAAATATACGCCTTCAAAGACAGAAGAATATGGGTTAACGATCGTGAATCCTGTCGTGTGCACATTTATCGATCGATTTATTTTGTATTTTTAACATATAATTTTTCTCTTCCCTACTGATCTGATATGGCTTGTTCTTTCCACCTAATTTATATGAACTTATCCACGGCCATGGTAAATAAAAGTACTATTCTTTTCTAAGTAGGGATATTGAAAAATATGAGTTATAGTAGCCCTAATTTTTACATGATTTTTTGTACCAGTTATAGTAAGAAAGTGATCTTTTTATAGTGATATATACCAATAATGAAATTTAAAGCATTTACTAGTGTTTTCCCCAAATAAACTGGTTTATAAAAACACTATTTTGTTTTATCGAAATTTGAAAATGTCTTCAAGTGAGTCACCCTGCAATTCACCTAATTGGTGGATGGCGGGGGATGCAATCCACCAAAGTCTACCTAAAAGTTATCTTTCGCAGGATGAACTTTCCTATTGTGATCTCGTATTGTCCTCGGAAAGAACGAGCCTCGATAACGCTCCGTCCTACGATCTATCTCAAGTATTTCATCATCTTGTCAACTCCGAAAAAATGCACACGTCATCAGAAATCGTCAACGTTACGAAATCCACTTGATAAGGCTCAACTTTGTGGAAAAATTCCATGATATTAATAAAAGAATTATTTATAATTTCTGCCAAAAAAGATTTACACGACCGGTTTCGCCAGCATAATCAGGCGATGGTTCTGTAAGGCGAAACCGGTCGAGTAAATCTTTTTCGGCGGAAATTACAATAATTCTTTCATTGCTATTATTGTTACCGTTATGTGTACTAACTCGTTCATAATCAAGCTGACGGGCCTGTAATAATTCGATAACGAGGGAAATTTTCGAAAAAAAATTTACATCCATTCGTGAATTGGTGATAGGTGGCGGATATTATGTAGTATAGAATACACAGAAATGATTATCACAACTTTGGGTACAATGGTTATTGAGTTATATTGCGAGAAACGTAACTATCCCGAGGGAATACCATATGGCTATGACACGCGTGCCACTTTTGACACGCAAGGCGATTTTGGTTGGCACGCAACAGAAAAAAAATATTTATTGACTGTCTCCATAATATTTTTCCATTTCTGACAAAATAAAAGTGTTTTTAGCGAAGTTGCAACTACGTTGATAGAATAACTGACTAATAGTGACATTTTGCCCAAGAAGGAGATGTTTCTTGCTCCACCATAATTGTCGTTCGGCCATAAATTATATCTTTTTAGACTACGAATTGAATTTTATGTAACCAATCTATCGTTTTCTGAGAATAAATGACCATAGTTAAACGATAAAATCATTTATCCTTGGATGTATTTTAAATTTGCACGTATGCTAAAAAAGGAAAATACACTTTTGTAATCTTGGTACGCGAGCAAATAAAGGTTTGCCACTCCTTCCTTCGAGAGAACTTGAGAATTTTCCTTGAATTTCACACCAAGGTTTGGTCAACTCATCCTTCCCCATCACACGCATAGTAACTGGAAGGCGATTAGAAGGCTAGCTGCCCTCCTCCGGGGCCCGAATGGGGCAGCTGCCCTTCTCGTCCCGCCATAGATGCGAAGGAGAAGCATGGAATTTTTCGATACCTCGCTCCCAACTGGCACCGGCTCGGCCTCGCGAAACTATCGAAATGATCGAATGGTTGCCAAGAGACATCAGTAGACGAAAGAGTTCTAAAAACAGATAGGATTTCACCGGGCCAAGTTTTAAAAGTGTGAAACTTGCGAAAACGCACGCTTCCAAATACCACGACCTATGCGTTTAAGGTAAGAGTCGGGAACCTCTCAAAGTAAAAGATCCATTTTTTTGTTCTTTGTCTCGTTCCAAAATACTTGGTAGCCGCACAGTGACAACCTGTACGACTTTTTTTTTAGAAATTCGAGTGATTGCAATAAGCATGTTTCATGACTGATAAAGGTTAGGGAGCTTAGCTAACATCTAAAGAGCCACAAATATGCACTCAAGGAGCCATATACGGCTCCGGAGCTGCAGGTTGCCGACCGCTGGTTCAAAGGAATAAGAAGAGGTGAGCAAACGTTGGTTCGGCGCGTTAGTCGAACAGAATTACCAGACTGTTAATTCGTGATACAGTCTCTTTATTTGGAAACCACTCAAGTATTTCATGGCCTAATTATTAATTTTAACGATTTCTGTCAAACTTATGAAAAATAAAGTGAAGCGCCAAACAGCCGCCCGCGTGCATAGCAACGCCCGTCCCAACAAGTTTTGATGACATTTATTTGCGAATTTCACATCGAAAGATTTGCGTATTTAGCGCATTTGATTCTTCAAATGAGCTTATAATGACAAAAACATTGCGACTCTCTTAACTCGCACCAAATAATATATAGGAAAAAAGGTAAAAAAAGATCGGGAAAATTGAGTACATGTTTCCCTTTCCGCCGGAGACGATTTTTTAATCATCAAGGGCGGGTAGACGTGCTTTATTTCCTCACCTCTTGGAATTAGCCATCCAATTAGGAATTCTCGTATCGGTTCATTAAAAACATAATGGCGACGGAAAATAGTTCCATTTATTCAAAGCCAGCTCATATAGCAGTTTCAAGCCTCATTAGTTTATCTTTGAATGAAATAAAATCTAATCGGAAATCGATTCACTGACACTTCAACAACGCACATACTGCTGGCGGAAATAAAAACACGGCCCGCTTAGTGATAATTATATTCCGTGAAAAATCGGTATCACGTACTAAATTCAGAAATTAGCCATTTTAAGGGCCAGGGAGCAAGATCAAAGTTTTGGTCTCTATATTTCCATTACTTTTAAAGTAATCATTTAAATTATTAAAGGGGCCAAATGAGGCTTTATATGCAGACCACGTACCACCTTTCAAATGGCCGATCTGGTCAGTTGTAAATTTCAAAGATCAAGCTTTGAGATTTTTTGTGTCATTCGCCTATATTTAAAGTATACTTCATCCAAATACTCTAGAAATATCGTTTAGATTCCATAAATGAGGTCTCATAATACCTACCACCGGCAGAGATACAAATATTCCTGTATTAAAGAAATTGATTAGGTAAGTCGGATGAAATGCTGCGCGGGAAAGATATGACCAGCGTGCCATAGTTTGGGGACCTCTAATTTAAATAATTTATAATATATAACAGAATTACCCTGCGTTGCGGGGGGGAGGGTGTACACATTAGAGAGTTATAAATATGTTTCTTTATTTCTAACAATAGTCTAGCTAAAACATGCTAAGCTTCTATCTGTTCTCGTTCGGAAAATATTAAAGAAAAAATCAAAGATATTTTTATTCATCTATTTTTTTATTTCATCTAATTGCATCTTGGTAAACGATATTTCTGGTTTTGCGGTTTGGCGATAACATATAAAGATTATTTGCACTTCCAACTCTTGATGCTGCAACATATAATTGACCATGAGTGAAACATTCAGTTCTCAAATCAATTCCAGCTATTTGAAGTGATTGGCCCTGATCTTTGTTAATAGTCATGGCGTATGCAAGTCTTATTGGAAATTGCAATCTTTTAAACTCGATTGGCGTGTCAGTTGATATCAGTGGAGTTCTTGAAATCAAAACTTCATCTTTGGCACATTCAGTTAAAATTGTTGCTTCGATTGTGTTTGGTTTTAACATTTTGACACAGTCTGGTCCCGTTGCATAACCTTGGATCATCTAAATTTCTAAGCAGCATAATTATTGAGCCAACTTTTATTTTAATGTTGTGAAGAGACATTCCACTGGGATTCAGGGAGTTGAGGAATTCAATTGGATATAGTACGGCTTCATCGATGGTGATAGTGTCTATTGATTTGTAACTAGTGGCTTCTTCGGGTAGTTTTTCCTGAATTTTAAAATTGATTTAATGTACACAATCATTTTTGGAGCAAGTAGAGCGCGTTCACATAACCATTTTGGATTTTTAAAATTTTGGAGAATGTTTGGGAAAACAGTTTGCTGCAGTTCTTCAATTGTTTCCACTACGTTACAAAAATCTCTGGGAAGTGTTATGGTCTCTGTGTTTGGTTCATATGCTAATCTTCCGTTACCCAATTGAAGTAGCTGACTAGCAAAACAACCAGCATGAATATCTTGCTGTAAATGGACTTGCACGTTGGTTGTCAATTTAAAAGTTTTGACACAGTCCCATAGCTCCAATTTTTTTCAAACATGCATTAACTTCATCAGTAATAGTGCCTCTTGGAAAAATTGGTGAAATTTGTCTTAAATATCCAGCTAACATGTCTCAACCTTTTTCTTCAAGTCGACTACTTCTTTGTTCTTCCGTTTCTGAATTTCGGACTGCTTCTTGTCGTAATCTAGGTTTTTCTATGCGTCTCTCTGTGAGTTCTGATGTTTCTGATGCTCTCAAAGCAGCCTTTCTTTGCGTATCTGATTTTCTGCCAGTTAAACGTTGCTTTTTTGGGTGGCATTGCAAATCTAAAAACCATTTAAGTATTATTATTAAAATGAAAACAAACTAACCTCGACAATTAGAACTAACTATGGTGATATTCTGCGAAAAATGCCTAAAAATTCATGCAATTTTCGTACTCAAAAGTAATTTTTGATCGTTTTCGATCAAGAGACGAAATTGTATGACCTGAATAATATTACTTATTTATACTATTAGGAGTAAATCAGTATGAATTTTACGACACTAGGTCAATAACTTCATATTTTAATGTTCAAATTATAAAATGACTACACCTATTCCCGTATTAATGTTATGGAAATGCTATTCTGTGGACCCCATGAGGTTCCAAAGACCACACGGGTTTCAAACCCCACCTACGCTCTTCCTTTTGGTCCTATTAGATAACATGCCAAGTTTGGTGGCTCTAGGATCAACCGTGTGGATTTGTTTAGCCGGGCAAACATGCAAACCAACACCAAAACAAACTTTCTGAATTATAGTATAGATGTACACTTAATACTATGCTAAACATCTTTTCCTGCATTAACAACATGTGAGCTCTTTAAGGTTTACTCGTATGCAGAGAGGGATGTATGGCCATGCGATCTAGGCCAGTGTTTCTCAAACTGTGGACCGCGGTCCCTCAGGGGGCCGCAAAATTATTTTGGATGCAAGGTAAAATGTCGAAAAATAAAGTCTTCGGGAATAATAAAATTTTATCAGAGAATTTTGGAAAAACGATGTGATAAAAATTATTAATAGTTACATAAAATGAAGAAATTTGCAATAATGTTTCTTACTTTTGCTATTTTCAATTCTAAGGGGGCCGCGACAATTGAAAGCTTGAGAAGCACTGATCTAGGCGACTGTCTAGGGCTGTGGTGCCACATGCGGCCCTCGAGAGCGTAATATGCTGCCCCCGGTTCTATGGTTAAAAAGAGATTTAACACACATTCATATCATATACGTTCAAATTACGACAATAAAACACTTGATATTAAAATGTTAACCCTAAAAAACTAATTTAGACTTGATTTTCACTGATATGATACCTCGGAATCTATAGTTAATGTTTGATTTGAAGTTTAATCTGGCCCGCCGAGGAATTCGCAACCACCAATGCGGACCGCCACGTAGAAAAGGCTGCCCACTGCTGGTCTAGGGTCTCGCGCCTCTGGGGGCCTCGTGCCTAGATCCGCTAGAGCAGGGTTTCCCAAAGGTTCCGCGAAAGCTTCACGAGGTTCCATTAAATAATATGAATAAAAGTCCAAGGGTTCCGTGACTTCTGATAGTTTGGGAAACCCTGCGCTAGAGAGTTGGTCAGAAGGCTTGTACGAGAGGGGAAAGAAATGTATACATTGAGTGTGAAAAGCCCCAATAGTACAGCGGTCATACATCATAAATGATGACGACGAACAACGTAAACGATAATGGGCGAAAACCAGTCTCAACCGACGGCTATCATTGAAAAAAATAATAATTTCTTATTCGAAGACTTTGAGCTTCGATCGACATTGACCTCAAAAGCCCGCCCACAATATTGTCATATGCATGCAGATAAATTATTAAGGATCTGATTGCCTGTTTTCGAGCATAAAATTTAACCACATTATTTCGGAAATGGCGAGTAGTGGGCCTCGCAAACCACTATCGCATGGGGCCTCGCATCCCATAAATCCGCTCCTGCTTGTATGAAGATATAGATACAGTTTTAATTTAGAGTTTGGGCCTCCCCTAAATCGCCTGGTGATAAATCCTCCATTCCAAGGGTGACCCTTATGACACATTTTATTCATTGCTGCCGAAGTTTTTTTTCGTCCGCGTTTTTTTTACGAGCGTATTTGCCGGAATCAAATATTTAGCGACACGCCCTCTTGTTTATCGATTTTCGCCAAATCAAACAAGAGATAAGCGAACCTATGACGCGAGTAGAGAGTGTGAGAGGTTAACAGGAAAATGGCTTTTTTAGTGATTCACGAGAACATTGTGTACATACGTATATACCAAAACTGAACTAATGGGAATATAGCAGCCATAAAAATAAAACAAGAATGGAAAGGTGTACTCAATGTCGGAGTATAGTTTCCAAAGTCGTTCTTTGCGATTTATGTCATCATGTCAGAAAAATATAAATATTGATGGCTTAGTTAGTCTAATGTCTAATGCATCAGAAGCGATGTCAAGGAAATATTGAATTTGCGATTTACCGATTTATTTTACAATCAGCATTAATTCACAAAACAATCGCAAATTGTTCAAAACATACCTCACTTAAAATAAGCAATAGTAATATTTACATCACGTTCATTCCGTCCTCGTAAATTATCCATTTCACTTACAAAAGCTGTTTGTATATGTAATGAAAATAAACCAATTTAAGGTAATTTTCATTTACTATATGCTATAGGCAAACGAAAGGAAATTAAACGTACCGTATTTTTCGGTGTATAAAACGCGTTTTTATCCTGAAAATAGGCTTCAAAATCGTCCTACGTCCTATACAACGAAGGTTCAAATGTTGGAATAGTATTTTTCTTAAAATTGTATTTCTACAATTCTTGTAAGCCTTCCTTTTGCACACAAAATGTTTTTCTTATATTCGGTGGTCTTGCTATATAAATTTAAACATATTCTTTCTATATTATTATTTTCTTCCCCGATTACATGAATATATACTTTAGGAAATCAAGTTTACACAAACAAGGAAAAAAATTCTAGAACATGAATTTGTGATTATATCAAATACATCTCTAAAGGATTGGCACGTATTTTAAAAAATATAGAAAGATATGATAATATAAAATTACTATAGCATCAGATAATAATGATTTATAAAATCAGCACAAGACTACACTAGCAATCAGGGCCGTGTCAAGACATTTTGTCGTCTGAGGCGGGATAACATATGGCGCCCCTCATATTTATTTAACGCAAGCTATGGGAGCGTTATTTTGCTCTTTCGGCATCCCGTCTAATTTCTCGCCCGAGACGAGTGCCTCACTCGCCTCGCCCTCAGCACGGCTCTGCTAGCAATGCACGATAACATATGGGATATAAAGCAGAAAAATAAACCTGTAAAATTACTTAAATCGATTTCAGCTGATCAACCGCATGGGTGACTTGTGAGGTAATCATTCATTCTCTATCGAAACCATCTTCACGCGCCTTCGCTGTGATCCTTCCTGTTTTGCTCTACTGCACTAAACAATTGTTTCGTTGTTGCCTATTCATTATTTCCTTATCAGTCACTTTCATTGTATTGGACGCTTTCGATTTTGCATTGCATGTTGTGTAAATAAATATTGACGGAAGTCCACTAAAATTTTCATTTTCATCTTTCAAAATTTATGCATTCCCCAGATTGTAATACTTTTCAATCACGTGTCTTACGAGTAGTGATTCTGGTTCGAGAATTCTCGACAAAAATTTCGATGGAAATGAACGAAGAGGGTAGGTGCGGAGAATATTTTTTTGGATGCCTCCAGTCCATAGTCAACATTTTTTATGGTCGACTACCTTCATGAAAGATCGAGTGACTGGTTTTTATGAGTCAATATTGTTGACTCCCTTCCCTTCGCTTCGACCAAGTGTGAGTCCTCATTGCTGCAGAGCCTCGCCTCCCTAACTTTTAGTCCGGCGAGCCTTAATACCTATTGTTTCTCTCTTGAGAACCTTTGGTTTCCACCCGCTGAGGTGAGGATACTCTCGAGATCTGTAAAAGTATTCATAAAACAAACAACTGACGTCAATCCCTCCTCGAGATGAGGAACACGTGGAATGCTAAGCATTAAGTCTTAAAGCAGGGGAAATACCCATATGACAGAGGTAACCAACCTTTCTGCATTAGGCTCAAATCGTCTGTAATATTACTCTACAAAAGCCGCTTGTCTAACATTGTTTGGAATGTAAGAGAAACTTTAATAAATAGAACTCCTAAAATACTTATCCTGTTTGATTTAATTTGAAAACTCACTAAATTTCTTGAGCACCAGGAATCTTCAGAAAGTATGTGTTGGCAATCCTACAGAGCTGCACCAGTTTCATTTCCCCTTAAGCTTCCCTCTCCGTGACCACCTTCCCCTAATACGACTATAATTTCCCTAGTATACCTCGAGCTCAGTGTTTTACGGGAGTGTTCTTTTGTGTGGTGTAATGATTTAACTTGATTCAGTTTACTGCAAAACCCCTATTTTTTTAATATGGAACAAGGAAAACGAATTTCATACTCTGTGTCATATAAATTAAAGGTTATAGCTTATGCGAAACAAAATAGAAATAGGGCAGCAGAGAGACATTTTGGTCATCCTCCGACGGAGAAGATGATAAGAACATGGAGAAAGCAGAAAGACGTTCTCAAATCCTTACCTAAAGAAAAACGATCAAGGCGTGGAAAGGCTGTCTTTTGGTCTGATCTAGAGACTGATGTATTTAATTGGGTTATTAAAAATCGGAAAAATGGTATTGCAGTGTCAACAAAAATGATTCGAATGTATGCCATAGATCAATCTCGTGAGAAGAAAATAAGTCAATTTTAAGGTGGAGCAGCATGGTGTTTCTGTGCGCACTAGAGCTAAACTTGCTCAGAAGATGCCCTAAGAATATGAAGAAAAAAATTTTGCCTTCCATCGGTTCATCATTAATTGCCTAAAGAAGAAAACTATAGAATTAGGTCAAATTGGAAATATGGACGAGACTCCGCTCACATTTGATACCCCCTCAAACAGGACAGTAAATTTAAAAGGTGAAAGAAGTATTTTAGTGAAAGCAAGTGGTAATGAGAAAGCTCACTACACAGTAGTTCTTGCATATTGTGCTTATGGGACTAAGCTACCCCCGATGGTAATTTTCAAGCGAAAAACAATGCCTAAAGAGAAAACCCCGACGGGAATAATTGTTCATGTTCATGAAAAGGGTTGGATGGACAATGATGGAATGAAAATGTGGATTGAAAAGGTATGGGGAAAAAGGAAAGGATCTCTTCTAAGGAAGAAAGCTCTTTTGGTTTGCGATCAGTTCCGCTCTCATCTTACGAAACCTGTTAAGAAGCTATTTCTTGATTTAAACACCGAATTGGCTGTAATACCAGGAGGACTCACTTCCCAACTGCAGCCATTGGATGTTTCATTAAATAAGCCATTCAAGGGAAATATGAGAGAAGAATGGAACAAATGGATCGCGGATGACAGCACGCATCAGCTGACTAACACCGACAGAATTAAGCGGCCTACGATCAAGCAAGTTTGCGAGTGGGTAAAGGCATCTTGGGCCAGAATCAGTCCAGATATTATTGTCAAGTCTTTTAAAAAATGCGGACTAAGCAACGCCTTGGATGGAACAGAAGATCATTTGTTGTTCACCACAAATGCGTCCTATACAAAGGAGCGTCTTGTACACCAAAAATACGGTAATTATAGTAGATCTTGTTTACTTCTGTTGCTACGAAGTTTGTCTTAGTTGACAACAATAAAAAAACACGGGGAAAAATTTCAGAGTGAATTACGTCTTTATCGTTTGATTTTCTTGAATACGGCCAATTCTATAACAATGGATTAGAAAAAAACATTATATTTGACTAGTTCCACAAATTTTGTATAAAGACTTTTTTATATAAGTAATATTTTACGAGATATGACTTGTTGTTCAATTTTTATCACGTCAAGTGGCACCCCTGATTATGCTATGTGAATCACTTTCCTTTGACACACGAACGCTGATCACAAAAAAATTAAATTAATATGGATAAAAACGTGACGTTGATAAAATTTTGAATATATTTGTTTCTTTTCGCAACTGAAAATATGAAAATAAAACCGCATAAAAAATGCTGAAAAAATGTTTTTATTATTTTAAGCTCACGGAAAAGGAGAAAATATTTTTCCCACACAGTTAACACACAAAAATATTTTGTTGCGAGTTAACGAAATTAGAAGATTGCACTTGACATGAGTTTGTAATTTATAAAGTTCCAACTGTTACAAAAAAGTTTTTTCTCATGTTTAAACTTATTTCATATATAATTTTAACATAAAAAATGTTTGATTTACCACTTTAATTTTCTTTACAAAATATACTTTAAAAGTTATAACGTTTAAATCAAACAACAGTTCACATATAGCAGATTCTCATACCAGCAATTCAATTTAATATTAAATAAAACAGTAATTGAGTTCTGTTACCAAGGAAAGAATAAATTGCATTCAACCAAAATCTAAGCTTCGCAGTCTAATACCTCGAATAAATAAATAGGTTTAATAACGTGCACCGAAATGTTTTTGTGTTAACTCTAAGACCTAGATGTGGGAAAAAGTATTTTCTCCTTTACCGTGTGCTTATAAAAATGTTTCAACGTCTTTAAATTTAGTTTTATTATATCATACACGTACATAATGGACACAAATTAAAATAAACAAATCATAATAAAATAGGATAAGAGCAAATTTATAGGTGGCACGGCAAACGGCAATTGTCTAGCCCTGTTTATGGCTAATTTAAAATTTAACCCATTGGCGCCGGACTTTTGCAAATGGTCTCAATATTTCTTTGAATTTCTGGTATATCTTTAAAAATAAATTGCCTTCTTTGAGATCAAAATATATTTTTAATAGAGGTTAAGACAAGGGTTATAAAATGTAAAGTATCAAACGGAGACAGCAATTAAAAGCGATCCAAAGATCCAATTATAAATCCTACTAATCCATACAGATTGCATTCGTATAACGCAATTCGGTAATACATTACGTAAAAGTAATATATTTTGGCTGTAATGAAGCGTGGAGGAAATGATTTGGTAAATAAAGGAGTCCTTCGCAGAGGAAGTCCGGCAGAACCCCTACTTAGCATACCCAAAAAAATAATCCCAGCTTGAGGTAAGTGCTTGGTGCTTGGAACGAAGCCGCTCTCTTATCCCCTCTATGACTCGCGATATTTCGGAATTCCTTCGCTTCCCGATCTCTCCTTTAGAACATCTGCCGATCAGAAGCTATTAGCGTCAACCGCCCGAACAAACCGATCTTCTCTTCGAGTAGCTGTAGACTGGTATTCGTCGACACGTTCTGAATAACGTCATCTTCTTTATTTTTTCGGGGGTTTTTATTATATTGACGAACTTTCCTTCGTCTTTTTCGTCGCTCTCCGAAAAATCTTCTAGGGTGGCGTCTCTTCTTCGTCCGCTGTATCATGACGATTTTTCTTTCATACCCTGCGACACGCCATACCCTCTCTTCTCCCCCTCCCATATTCTCAGTCTATTTGTCTATTTCTCTTTACACTACCACAATCCTCCATGTCTACATCTCGCATGATTCCCGACCATTTTCGAACGTGAACATCAAACTGCTTTTCTTCAATTTACGCCGAAGAAAAAAATCTGATGTGGCCACCACATGACTATCTCCGTATCTGTAATATTTCTAAAATTCCAAATAGGTATGATAATGCAGTAAATATTAATAAGTGACAAGAGCAAACACCCCCTTCCGGTTGACCGATTTTAACCAAAAACTATTCAACTCTTGTTCCTTCAATAAAAATGTCAAATATCAAATTTCGCGTTGATCTGATTATAGCATGGGTGTGCCACATCCTGGCCCTAAAAGACGTTTAAGGTTCAACTTCCCGCATGTCCTGGCCATCGCCAAACGTGGGTTAAGTAAGGAACATAACCTTCGCGGTTAGCGAGGGACTACTTTACTTCTTAGAAAACCTCTCCCTCTCGACTGACAGTTATAAAGGTTGGTTCGTTCCGTATTTGAATATTTAACCTATTAGTTATCTAAGTACGATAGATAAACTACGTGGCTAACGTAGCCATACATAAGGTCGGTAAAAAACAGATATGCAATTTTGGGTGCGAGGCAGCTGCCATCCCCGGTGATACGCCGATATTTACAATTTACTATTGGTGAATCACCACTGATGACGGCTGCTGAGAAGCCGAAATTGATAATCTGGTTTTCCTAGACTTTCTATGGCTACAGCAGCTATATAATTTATCGAATGGATTCCACCAATATGGCGAGATCGATAATTGTTTTCTTTAATTCGCGTAATTACAGGTCGGAGGGATTATCTTACGAGGTACACCATTACCGTGCAAGCCGCCAAAAGCGTATGGCAAGGAGAGACTATTGCACCATTAACTATGCATTCATGAAAATCTCCATTATCATATCGCATCCGGACAAAAGTACCAGCAGTTTATCCCGGTCCTGGTGATTATTTCAACTTATTTTCTTCTGACTGTAGTCTATCCCTACGTCGCCACCACTAGGAACAACTATGGCGCCCTGGTGCTCTGTGAATTCTGGGATACTACATTTTTCGAAGGTTTTCCGCTTGTGCGCCATTCATTTGCATTTCACCATCCGCCGTCCTAGACCGCGGAGCAGTTTTCAACGTTTGGACGAATTAGAGAAAAATATGCGAATTTCATGTCACGAAAATTTGGTCTCCATTAGTTCTCCCATTATTTCTGCAGATGCAGTTCGTAAAAACGAGCGAAAAGGGGATGTTTTTTCGTTAAAGCGCAAATGAATAGATAAATTCAATGAGATGCCAGTTAAAAGGTCAAGAAAACGTAGATATAATTAAGTTTAGCCACTGGGCTAATATTGGAACGAATATGGCGGTTGTAGGTCCTCGTAGAAGGAGTCCCTGGGTTACTAAATTAAGAAATATTGCGATGTCCTCCTCCCCGTCGAGAATGATTACCGGAAAAGCAGGAAAAAGGCCCGCTTTAATCATTTCACGTTATAAATGAATCCCACGCCTCGAAAAACCATCGCTCGATATTCTATTTCGGGCCGGCGGAACAATGATGCCTCATCAAAAGCGAGCGCGTCGTAAAAAAATTCCATTTTCATCCGGAAGCACGCGGCGCATCTCATTAGCCTTTTAACGTAGCTGACCGCCAAAAAAAGAAGAAAAAAAAACAGTAGTTGACTCCCTTAATGGTCGCCATTGTCACCTCTGCAAAATCTCCGCCCTCGGATCGTTGAGAATGAAGAATGGTCACAGGCATTCGATCTGCCCGGGGAGAGATACAATGTAACAAGTTCTCATCCACCTCTCTCCCCCCCCCCCTCCCAAACTCACGCCCAACCCTCCCCCCCCCCCCCCCCCCACACTTCCAGAAGGTAAGGAAACGTGAGAGAGGTTTTCTCGTTAACGTGGAGGATGAAGAAGGTCCCGCCCACATCGCCATGCCAATCAGTGAGACGAGATGTGATACCTCTCCCCCTCCCCTTTACCCTCTCCCCTCCCAACCCGTGCGGAAGCCGAAATGGGTTCGCGAGAGAGAGAGAAAATTGGGCGCGGCGCCATCGTGATTGATATGTCTCTTCATTACCAGGGGAATGAGAGAATATTGCGGGGGTAACGACTCCATTTTATGCGAGAGGTGAGTGAAATATCTGCGGCGCGTAGGGTTGGCAGAAGAGGAGATAGGGCAATCGGCCCTCCATTGGGAGCGATTACGCCCTCATGTAGTCTCGTGAAGAGAATTGCATGTGCATATTTGCGTGTGTGTGTGTGTGTGTGTGTGTGTGTGTGTGTGTATATATATATATATATATATATATATATATATATATATATATATATATATATATATATATATATATATATATATATAATCTTGAAAAAGGGAAAAGTAGTGATGACGGTGCCAACAGGTGTTGAAAGGAGCTCAGAGGACACTTATCAAGTTGGCGAGCTGCTGGGGGTGTAGAAGTGACACACGTAGAAACACACAAAAACACGAAGCTTTTCGGGCTTAAGTCCTTCTTCAGCGACAGAGAGAGTATGTGTATATATGTATATATATAGTCACAAATATTGAATATGAATTCTCTCTAAACCGATTAGGTCCAC
Organism: Tanypteryx hageni; assembly: GCA_028673005.1. Taxonomy (NCBI): domain Eukaryota; kingdom Metazoa; phylum Arthropoda; class Insecta; order Odonata; family Petaluridae; genus Tanypteryx; species Tanypteryx hageni. The sequence continues at coordinate 157,111,638 of CM054115.1, forward strand.
ATTTTGTTCTAAGAGCCAATATTTTTTCCGAAGGGATGAAAAAAATCTGGCTTTCGGAAGCATTACAGAATATTTTTCTAAATATATATGATAAAAGTCAAACCGGGAACAACAATGTCGTAAATTAATGTTCAAACGTCGTATTTTTCTTATTGCTATGTCAATTATATAAAATTTAAGAATTATACATGTGTAATGCCTAATTAAACTGTCATAACTTATAACTGAAATACATGCATTATAATTAACCTTCAGACTACACGTACTAAAATTTAATTATTGTTTGTTTAAAATCATTAATTTTCTATTTCTTAAGACACTATAAATACTAATTTTATCGGCAATAGATATTATCTAAGTTGCTGCAATCGTTACACACTTTGATTAGAAGTTTCTTAGCGCGATTATTCATTTGTGTTATACATATTTAGACAAAAGTTTTCACGAAAATTTTCAATCGATTTTTATCCTTCATATGTATATATGATTGTAAATTATGGGCATTATATCGAAAACCCGAGGCTAATAATGCCAGTAAATCTACTAACTTTATTGAAATGACTTGAGAATCTTAAGGATTTCGAATGCACTTTTCGTTACTTGGGTGATCAACTGTCGCAGCACACGCAGTTCTAAGAAAAGCTCTGTACTGTCGACGTCGTGTAATTCTTTATTACTCAATATGATATCGAAATTTATACACTTTTTTCATTTCGTCGTCTGTTAATTCCAAGTTTTTTAAATCATATAGGAATCCGAAATCACTTGCGTGCTCTTCCATTTGTTCGAAACGCGTTGCCAGTGACACGAGAGCCTGATCTACGATGACAAAGAAGTAGCTAGTTTCAAATGCCTTTTCAGCCGAACACCATGAATGTCATCCACGCTTAGCAGCAATCTTCATCTTGCTGATTAGCGCGGGGCCCCTTCTAACGCGGGGTCCGGTGCGACCGCCCCGATTCGCCGTACCTTAGGGACGGCTCTGCCCGTGTTCATTATTCTCTCTTTCCAAAAATAAATCAACAACTTATAGGTTGCCAAGTCGACAATTGAAAACTGGAATTACGAAACATTTTAGTTCCCGTATCATGTACTCCTTATTGACGGCGCTACAACCGAGCATGTGCCAGCACGATATGTTTTAATTCTAATAAATAACGAGATTTATCATTAATGGTTTGTTATAATTTGAAGTTGATGATTTACAATAGGAAATATTGCCAGCGTTTTGTGGGAAATGATGAAAAAACATAGTTAAGAGGTACGGAATTTGAAAGGAGATACGTAAAATAAAAGTGCAAAACAAAATTTTTGTATGTCAAGCTTTGTATTTTGGTGGAACGGAGAAAAAAATACAAAATCAAACAACCGACATTTTCCTTGACTACGCACCATACACGTGTTTTTTCTCCGTCTAACGAAAATACAAGCGCAAGGGCCAAAAAATTCTGCCATTTTATACCCTACGCGGAAATATACGTAAACCGAACGCTTTATCCTCCACCAAAAACGAAGCCGCTAGCTGAAATTAATGCAGTAATTCACGTTGTTATCTCGATCCCTCGCATGTAAGAATGGAACGAAGGCTTCACTTCGACCACTATCCTAAACACGTATGCATTCGGTTAGATAAGCTATCGTCTCAAGAGGAAACGACGGAGGGCGTGCTTCTTTTGTCAGCGGTTGGTAAAGATTTCTCCGTTTAATTCCTCCCATTTTTTCTTTCTCCATACATATTATAGGGGAAAGTATTGTTTTCATGAAAAATTTCGATTTTGAGATTTCAACGGAAATACACGTTTTGAGGTCCCCTGAACACGTTTTGGCCATTTTCTCGATGATGTGTGTGCGCGCGCGCGTGCGTGCGCCAGCGCCTGCGTGTGTGAGTTTTTTGTGGGTGCTCTAACTCAAAAACTATTAATCTGGTCAACGCGAAATTTTATATTTGACATTTTTGTAAAAGACAAAAGAACTGATTAGTTTTTGGTAAAGATCGGTCAACCGAAGTGGGTGTTTACTCTTGTCACATCCGTTTTTTTATATTTGCTTTAATATTTGATTAATGTAAAAAGATATAGGAATAAAAGTTGTAGGAAATTTAATTTTCTAAAACATTTGTATGAAACATTTTCCCATCTAATGCATTGTTTAAGAGATATCTTAAAAACTATTGTAAACATTTTACGTTTAGTTACGTCTTCGTAACGCTCCTTTTAATTTTCATAATTGTAGGAGCTTCCTGTCTATATCCAATATCAGAATGCTACAGTTTGAGTTTATTTCAATTCTTTGTTAAGTCTTTGAATTTTTTCTCGCTATTCCTTAAAATATTTATTATCATTTAACCTATTTGGGTTTTTTTAGAAATATTACAGGTATGGAGAAAGTCATGTGGTGGTCACATCAGATTTTTTAAAGAAATTTCGCGTTAGTTCCGTCGCGATGAAGTGAGTTTTTGAAAGGTTAGGTGAGATTCGTAACACGGGGCGCGCTGACCGGAAAAAATAATCCGAACGCTCCCATGAGCAAAGATAACAGCTGCGAGCTTTAAATAAACGGCTTGCGATCGTTCTACATGGATGTATTTAAATGTATTCGGTCCGCGTAATGAAACGGCCGACTGCCGCAGCCGTTATTTTCACCGAAGATCAGCTTGTGCACTTTCGAATTATCTCTCGGGTATTGTTCGCTAAAAGGGTCGCCATGGAAACGCTGAGCGTTTTTTATTGATTTATATAAGTAAATTTGTACTTTTTCCATACCTATACGAAGTATTGTTTTCGTGAAAAAAATCGAATTCGAGATTTCAACGGAAATACATGTCTTAAGGTCCCCTGAACACATTTTGACTATTTTCTCGATGTCTGTGGGTGTCTGTGACCGGGATTTTGTGGGTGCTCTAACTCAAACACTATTAATCAGGTCATCGCGATATTTTATATTTGACATTCTTGTTAAAGGGACAAGAATTGATTAGTTTTTGGTAAAAATCGGTCAACCGGAAGTGGGTGTTTACTAGGGTTGCCACCTTATGAGTAATTGATTCCGGGAGATTTCCACCTCATGAGCAGCAAAATCCGGGAGAATAATCTCTAGGTCGAAAAATAACTAAAGTGAGCAATGAAACTTGTGTTATTTACTTATTATGAAACATAATGATTATTAAATCTTTATTTTGTTGTTAAAATTAGAACTGCCACCTTGTAAATTGCTGATTCTGGGAGATATTCACCACATGAGTTGTTAAATGCGATATTTTTTATAGTTAAAAAAACAGCCAATGAGAACAATAAAACTTGTTTTATTTATTATCGAGATATGGATATTTAACCTTAATTATGTTTTAACATTATTCTATAAATTACAATAACAAACTCTTAAAAATAGCATTACTTCAAAAATCATGCTAAATCGATTTCATTAGAATTTGTATTTTGAACTACTTCGAGCTGTCTCCATAAGATCAGGTTTTGTTACTAAAAAGGCATGGAAATATTTACAAGAGTAATTAAAAGTGGTGCATACTTGAACTTCTGCTTTGACTTGACCCAAACTTAATTTGTTTCGACCTTTACACAATTCATTAATAACATTGAACACACGTTCGCAGGCTGCGTTGGATACTGAAACTGAAAGCATAATCGTTACAATTTTCTTTAATTCTCCGTCAACTCCATTTGCTTTTGAAAAGAAATCGAAAACAAAGTTGAATGTTTCTTGATTGGTTTAAATTATAATAAAAATCAGGTGACCCTTTAGCGGCGCCTCAGAAGTAGTAGCCAACATGATCCTGTATAAAGAGTATGTTTATACATTAAGTACCGCATCATTGGAATCAAAGGAAATGATTCTACCAAAATCTCAACTTAATATATGATAAAGAGTCTAGTAAAGCTGAAAACTACATGATTACGAAGATTATCTACTCCCGGACAAGTTCTATCAGATTCCGGGAGAGACGTATCTAAGGTGGGTGAATTCCGGGAGACTCTCGGAATTCCGGGAGAGGTGGCAACCTTAATGTTTACTCTTGTCACTTGTTCGTTTTTTTAATATTTGCTTTAATATTTAATGAATGTAAAAATTTACTGGTATAAAAGTTGTAGGATATTTAATTTTCTACAATGCTTGTTCGAAACATTTTCCCATATTATGCATTGTTTAAAAGGTATTTTAAATCTAATTTTTAGCTGCCACCATTACACCAACTACCGGCGACTATTGTAAACACTTGGCGCTTAGTTACGTCTTATCCTTATTTTCTTAATTGTTGGAGCTTCGTGGCTAAATCCAATACCAGAGGGCTACGGTTTGAATTTATTCCTGTTCTTTGTTAAGTCTTTAAAATTTTCTCGCAGTTCCTTAAAATACTTATTATCATTTAAGCTTTTTGGAATTTTTAGAAATATTACAGGTATGAATAAAGTCATGTGGTGGCCACATCAGATTTTTTAATGACGAATTAAATGTTACGCTTTCTTAAAATTTTTAACGAATATCAGTTTACATGATGTATGAAAGTTGAGGAAAGTTTAACAGCAATAGATTAATTGACAAACTGTGTCTCTCTAATAGCCATAAAGAGGTTGATAGAACCGGATGTGCATTTTGGGTACAAAGCAGCCATCATCAGCGGTGCTTCGAATTTTTTTTTAGAATCTACTATCATTGGATCACCGCCGACGACAGCCGCTTTTCAGAAAAAAATCTCATCAGATTTTCCCAGTTTTACTGCTATAGGAGAGAGACTACCAATTTGATTTTAGTCATAAGATTTCTCGATAAATCTATTTGAAATATATTTCATTATGTGACGCTCATATATATATATATATATATATATATATATATATATATATATATATATATATATATATATATATGTGAACGTCACATAATGAAATTTAATACTCGAAAATTTTACGAGAACAAATTATTTTTCAACTTCATTTGTTTTAAATAAAAAAAATACTTCGTCGCAGAAAATTGTTTGGCAACAATGTCAGCGACAAATTATTTCGAAAAAACTCGCAACCTCGGCTACTGTTTTTGCTACATGTACTAATAAAATACAAGTGGAGCAGATACAATGATGACGGCCGATGATTACCCGGAATATGCGGGCAGAAGGCAATGGCCGCGATTAATAAATCCTCCTTTAAAAATAAAAGCGACGTCATTGTTACTGATGTATGAAAGCAGTGAAATTGAACTTAAATATTCATCGGCGGATAGGATCTCCGTGTCGACAAGTGGATAAGTATCAAACGCTAGTTCATACTGGATAAATCATACACATGTATGTTTACAATTGCGATTTCCTTTTACACCACCTAAGGTTTTGACGACTCATAAGATTAGGAGTTATTGACCTCCTTCAAAAATAAGTCTTCTCCGCTTATTATCCACCTCCGGGAAATTGAATTACAATTTGATCCTGGAATTTAGCAAAAGAATAAAAAATAGCTTCACTCCTGCGCCGTCGTGTAAAATTCTCGGAAATCGCTATTTAGAATTAGGGCTGCAATGATCCATCGACAAAAGGATTGACAGCAACATTTAGTTTTGATCGAACAAATACAAATGTCACAGGAAATTCCCATTGAGCGATTCTGAAACTGTTTGAAACGACGTTAAAAAAAACGTTCCTTTACACGATCAATATTTGCCGAAAATTTCTTACGATACTTTACTATCCCTTGATATTGGACTCGTATGACAAACATTTCCGGCGATATTACGGGTATTCCACGGTTGAAGCTAAACTAAAAGCATGAAAGTTGAACATTTTTTGCACCAACAACCTCAACGATATGGATCTGTGGTCGGCAACCTATGGCACGCGAAAAGATTTTACATGGCGCGATATTTCGAAAAAGAAACACAAAATGTACATGTACTTGAAAAAGAATTTTACTTCTATTTCAATTGTATTTCGTTTTGTAATGATACCGCATTATATTCAGTATGACTCAAAATATAAGAACCACTTTTCGTAAGCGTTACGGACAGTGCTTTAAATGAGCCGGTACTGTTCAGTACGCAGTATCGACACTTTTAATTTTAGCGTACCGGTACTTACAATTTCAACGTAGACCACCACAGTACCAATTTAATACACCAGCGGTTTCCAAAACTGGGTGCCGCGGCACATTGGGGAGCCGTAATTGATTTTAAGGGATGCCGCGAAAAAATTTGTTTAGTAAATAAATTAACGATTTGGATATGTTGATAGGCAATTGGGGCAATAATTTTTTCTCTAATAAATTGATTAAGGCGTAGTATCAACAAATGGGTGCGTCCACAGGTTGTTGTACCTGTATTTAAAAATATAAAAGCCTTGTTTCAAAGCTGGGGTGCCGCGAAATTGTGTTTATCTTCGAAAGGGTGCCGCGCCTGCAAAACGTTTGGAATCCACTGCAATACACAACTATACATAGAATCGTGGATATTGGGAGGAAGAAGGTCGGCAATCGAGATGTTTTGTAGTGAAAAATGAACGAAAGAAGTAAAACACGTACCAATCGATACGGAAACTCGCGTAAAATAATTTGTTTTCTGCTCTTTTTTCTTTTGAGCTTTATTATTGCATTGCCTATTTATTTTAGCATCGAAATGAGTAACTAATAGTAAGTAAATATTTCTTTATTTAATTTGTAAACGTCGTTCACCGTCTTGTCCCGAGCATTAAGAGAATCGGCAATTATATATTCCATTTAAATTACTGTTTACGGACAAAAATGAACCTAAGGATGACAGGTGCGGGGGGGTGACATTCTGAATATTGATCAAGGGTGGCGCCCAACAGGAGAACGTTTGTTTGTTTGTTTGAGTGCCCAGTCAATTCGCCTCTCTTATAGCACAAATGGGTATCTCAGAGGTAGTGCAATGAATAACCGGGGAGGGAGGAGAGAAACCCGGTGTCGGCATTTGCCTGCTCTTACGAAGAACACCAGGGGGGCCTACGGATTAACGTCCCTTCCGAAGGACGGAACAGCTGAATTTGCGCGGTCTCCTCAAACCACACAAACAGGGGGCCGGGCGACCTTGGAAAAATCCTACTTGCGCAGGATGCCTTTTTCAAGCATCAGGCGAGTAGCAGCCAGCGTCCTAACCACTACACCACCGGCACCCCCCAGGAGAACGTTGCCGACTCCTGATATGGACAATACTTAAATGCGCGCCATTCTGAATCCCAATCACATAAATAAAGAATGAGAATCGAGGAGTTCTAAATTTGAGAGAAATTCGATTTGGCCTGAGATTGAAGCGATTTTTAGTTCCCTGCGGAAAAATTAAGTTGCGAAGATATGAAATTCTAAAAAAAGCTAACAAAACTAAAAAAACGTTGAAATGGACTTAAATCTGTAGTGTGTCCAGTTAAACAAGTTGTCGCTTTTGATCGGTAAATAATGAAATTTTTGTGAGGAAGAGAGGATTTTGAAACAAGAAGTCCAAATCAGGACTAATGCAGGCTGGTTTACCAAAGTTGACGTACCGAATTGATTACTTATATTGATAGGAAATGTTTCAGTATGTCTTAACCATTCCAAGGAATTCTCGTACCATAAATACCACTTGTAGTTCATAGTTTATCAATGATAGAGAAAAACTGGAAAACAACTTAATAATTATCAGGCTTACAATACTAAGACAACAACAAAAACATACCTTGACGCTTTCCCTTGCAGGGTAAGCCATGCCATACGTCTGCCAATTACCAACCCATCACCACATGCTTCCTCCACACACTTCTATCCTTGCACACTTCTTTTGCTTCACTTACACTCATACACTGAGTCACACATTTCCTTTTATTCCTCATACTTTTCACGTCCCTTTTTCTCAGAGTCTCACTAACCACATCCAGCCAAGTCTTGCGCGATCTGCCTCTCCCTCTCTCGCCATTCACTCTTGCTTCATATATTTGCTTGGTGATTCTACTCTCCTCCATTCTTTCTACATGCCCGACAATACTAAAAACAATGTCAAAATCTCTTTCTGACATATTTTGCATGTATTTTTTTAAATAAATGTTACTGTTTATACGCCAATATGTCTGGATCAACTATCCATTGATGAAGAGTAGCCGAGCGGAAAAAAATAACCCATTTGTTCACTCGTATGCTCAGGCCGACTTCGGTAATAATGGTCTCCATGGCAACAAAGCGATAAAATGCGATTTAAAACGCAAAAACGCTATGTTTTAGTAGAAATTCAAAAAATATGATAAATTACCAAAATTCGGCGATAAGAATTAGAATCTACATTCTTTTCTCCTTAGAATAGTACAAACCTCGCTCCGATATCACAAGTTTAAGATATTTTAAAGTATTTAAGAAAACATCTCTGCACGATGGATTGGAGATTTCCTATGTAAAACAAATAGGGAAAACAAGTTCCTGGAATCGAACCCGAGACTTCAATCTTTGCCAAATAAAATATAGCCCGGAGGTGGGCCCTGGTAGCACGAGCCTCATACCAAGATTCGTGAAAATAGTTCCATTGGTTCAAAAGTCGTTAGTAGGGGACACACACACACACACACACATACACGCACGCACGCACACACACAAACACACACAGACAGAACCATTTCATAAGGCCATGTTTCCTTTGAAAACCAGCCTAACAACGGGAAATGAAGGCCATTATTTCATAAAACAAAAAATATACCTTTCAAAAAAATGATGTTAATTAACACGGACATGAAACGCAAATAATCAATCATATCGAGGAAAGCATATGATATTTTTATTTAGAAACTCAATCCAATTTGATTCCAATGATGGAAATGCGCATTACTTGATTTTTTAAAAAATTAATTCGGTTTTATCGGTTACGGCGCGTTCTATCGGTTTTTTTATTTCGACGCAGAAAGTATTCACAACGAGAACACTTTTATAACTGAAGTCTATCCACGGATAAGAACGATCATACAGCATATTCAATTCAGGGGTGGAAACAGGGTTTCGGGAAAGGGTTAACGCTCCAAAAGGGATACATGATCAAACACGTATTCATTAATTATGCTTTCAGGAGCTAGAGGTTAAAAGTTATCCCAGCATTTCCATCTCTAATTCAGGGACTTTCAAATTAATTATCTAGATCATGGGTCCCCAAACTAAGGCCCGCGCAGTCCGACCTGCCTTAGCTCAATTTCTTTAAGACATGAGTATTCGTATGTTTGCTTGCAGGTGGTGTCATTCGATATCTATTTATATACATAACATCCTTATTCTGTCCGTCCGTCCGTTGGTCCGCCGGAACGCTCTATACATATCCTCATAAGAGAACACTTAAAAATCCCTTTTTTCATTTGCAGGCTTTTTTTCTTTTGCAGAATTAAATGAGAAGTAATTGACCTAATATCTTCGGGCAGTGACCATTTTAAAGAAATATAAACATAGATTCTTATTCTTATTGTTGATTTTTGCCTCCGGTTCAATATTGCTCAAGTTATACGTATAAATCATATTTACTGGGAAAATTTAAGCTTTTTAACGATGTTGCCTTGCCTTTAAACCTCGAGATTGCATTGTCGTCCACTATATGCGTAAGGAAGGCATGCTTTGAATGCTTTAGTACGAGAGGGAAGGCGCCCGAATTATTTATAATTAAAATCGTGTTTTTCATTAATTTCTTTTCAGTTAACTTCAGAGTGGAATTTTTTGTAATGAACTATTTTTACAGTTATTTTCATAGTTTTTTGCAGCGCATCTAATAATTTACCGGAGTTATAAATTCGCGTCGCATATATGAATCACGCAAAAAGCCATTCCTAGACATTCAGACCTTTTTCGTTTACATTTTAAAATATTTCAAGGATGAGGTATGTTACTTTTTTATGCGAAGAGAAATATTTAAATCTCATTCGTAAATCTCCAAAAATTACGTTTTAATACGATTTTTTCACGTTTTCAAGCATTTTATATTGGGCCACTGTTGTTCCAATTATTGAATTCTATTCTTGGCCTCATAATAAATGGACCAATTTAGTGCTTTAACACGGGTCAGACTTTTATACATGGGTATAACTTATTTACTGAATCTAATTAGAGGGAGGAGGGAAAAAAGAATGGGAATGAGCAGAAATGGAGGAAGAGGACGTAGCATTTGTATATGATTAAAAGGAGCTGCAGTACAAAAATAAAAATAATAAATTATAACTAGGGGCCTGTTGCAGTACTTCCTGCAAACATCTGGCGAGCCTTGCGTGAAACGACCTAATGCGATAGTTCCTATGACAAAAAATTGATACAAAGAGTGTTATTAGTTGAACCACTTATATAGCCCCTCTTAAAATAATTATATAGCTCACACCATTCATGCCTTTTCGGGAGAGGACTTCCCACTTAAAACCTGCAAGAGTTTACGCCGAGTATTCAGGCGAAAGATTTGTCGAAATCGAGCAGACCGTTCTTGATTTATTTGCGTTTACAATGGGAGGTGACGTCACTCGAGACAATCTGTTTTTGTCCTTCACGCGTTTTATTGCAAGCTTAGTGCAAATGCACTTGAAGTCCGAGTCTAACAATGCAAAAATTCGAGATGAACAATGCCGGCTACCATAGCAACCTTTTTTTTTGAAATGTCGAAAAACCGGAGAAAATCGAAAATAAACTTAAAATATGAACAAACAGGAATTAAACAACAAAATCGGCGGTAAGATTAAGAATTTTCACATCTTTCTGCGTTAAATGGTATAAATCTTGAGTCAAAGTCTCGATTGTAAGATATTTTAAAATGTTAAAGAATAGAGGTCTACACATCGTATTCTAGCCGATTACGTGTTAATCAAATGCAAAAACGAAAACTATCCTGGTATCGAACCTATGCCTTTCCGGGGGACGACTACCCACTTAAAACCTGTACGAGTTCGCGCCGAATATTCAGGCGAAAGATTTGTCGAAACCGTTCCCGGTTTATTTGCGTTCATGCCGGAAGGCTTCAGACGCAGGCAGGGACGCAAGACACAGCGGTTATAATATATTAGATTGATTATAAAAAATTTTATACTATCGAATCATGCGCCATTGCCAATTGGTGGGAATTCATAAAACTAAATATAACGTAATTTTCAATGGATTTCCTTAAATGATAATACAGCAAATATTTCGAGCCGAATTTCTAATAGAATTGAAAAAATAACAATTTATGACTTTCATTTAAATTTCTTTGAATAAAGCCAATTTTCAGAGAAAATTTCAAAACTACCTACTATACGTAGTTAAAAGAAAATTGCGATCTTAAAATATAGTTAAAACTCATTGCAGTTCATGTAAGTATTTAGTTCATAGTAGGTTACTACACATTTTTCCTTTGATGGCAAATTGACTGTTCATTCACGTTTTATTCTGTTTTTACGCGTTAATAAGAGTAAAATAATTCAATTATTAAGTTAAATTGTATACGTTTTAAATAACTTATAATTTACTCAAATATTTAAAGTAAATTTCTGCAAATTCTTTATGCATTATATCTTATTATTTCGATTTTCCTCTTATATTCAGCAAATATTTGAATAATCATTTGGCCTCTCTGATAATTATTTAAACAATATAATTAAAACAAAGATAACTTTCAAAAACAGTGATTTGATTGTGCATGAAAGCCAAACCAGAACATATCTTACTGATTTTTCCTATCGAAATCAAATATATTTGGAATAATTTTATGATAATCCCGTCATATTTGACGGGATTATTACTATTATTATTATTATTACGCTAATATATGTACTTATATTTTCGAAAGTTTGAATGTGTGCGTGGCTATAACTCGACAACTACGGAACTTAGGAACAAGAGGAATGTTTTATTTTAACCGCAATAAAAATAACAGCGTAATTAAACCAATTTGATTGAAATTTTTAATTTAAGAAACATTTTATTTTTTATTTTTCTCCATTTAATTAACATGGGGAATGGTGTAGCATAATTTTCGTTGGCATTTTAAAATTATTTAAAATCATCGTACGAGTTCGGAACTTGCGCCCAGGAAAATAAAAAAATATGGTTTCATTTTCTTAGTGCCATATGTCAAATACGAGCCGAATTTTCCCAAATTTAAACTTTTAACCTCAAATTTTCGTTTTTTTTTAATCGAAACAATTTCGCTATCGTGACAACCCAATTGCTGCCGATTACGGAAAGAGCGCAATCCAAAAGTACACTGACATAGAGGGTAAGTCTCGTTCAACGAACGTTCGTTGAACGAATGTTCGCTTTAACGAATGAATTGAATTTTATAGCTTTACTTTTCGGCGAAAATTCTGTTCACATTAACGAATTAAATAACATGTATCCAACTCAGATCGAAGAAACTCGGATGTATACGAAAGTTCTTGGGGTCACAACGATCGTATTGTTTACCCATGGATTCTTCGTGTCCACTTTACCATGAATTTTTCCTATCGCCTGCATTTCTTGAGAGGCTTAATATGACGTCACCGAACCTGCTGTTTGTTACTAAAAATATATTTACAAATATCCACTTAGACTTGAACGACCTCTTGTGTACCGATAAGGAGGAAGAGCACTACGCAGTGTTTCCCACAGCCATTCTATGCTTCAGTTTGTGACTTGGATTGACTACGTTCGGTCGCATTCGTTTTCTCGCGGTTCTTACATAATCGTTACATCACGAGGATTTGTATCCAAGCCATTGCCACATTTATTGAACTTGCTCTCGCTGTGAATCTTTTATAAACATTTTCTTATTCTTTATCCTTCAATCGACAATGAGTTTAAAGAGGTTCTGTTTTTCATTCAAAAGTTGAATTTTCTCGTATGATACATTAGATGGCACTGAACATATTTCTATGCTCGATTGTTGATGCTTCGGTTTTCTAGTTGATCCAACATTGTAGCTGCTTTGACAGACATTTTAATAGCTAAGAATTATAAATTCAAGAATAAAAAATCTTTTGCCTGGAACGCATCTGGAGTTTTAACGAGGAAGTCAACGGAAAAATCACGATCGTTCAACGAATTTCCGTTTTACGAACGCTTTTCAGGAACGCATGTCGTTCGCTGAACGAGGATTGCCTGTACATGAAAAATTGTATGAAATGCATTAAATTGAATTTCCAATATTAAAAGAAAATTTGCTACAATTTTGTGGTTTTACATAGTTAACAACGATAAATTATTATAAATTATGTTTTTATTTTTGTTTTAATAAACAGTTCATGTACAGGAAAAATTGGGTGAAATGCAGAAAATTTGTACAATTTTGTGGTTTTACATAAGTAGTTAACAACGATAAATTATTATAAATAAATAAATTGTTTTTATTTTTGTTGTAATAAAGTTCATTATTGGTATTGAATGTTAGAAATTTTTTCAAGTGTATTTAGATTCAAATATTGAACGTATCTATGAGAAGGATGTGTAAATATTATTAAATGCATCAGAGAAAATTTTTCATTTTTGATAAACAACGTTTAAAATAATTGCAAAGTGAGGAAAAAATAAAACATAAATAATCGAATAAAAGAATATATTATGTTTTCTTTTCTTGCGACTACCCTTATGGATTTAAACGTCAATTTTCGGTAAAGGTTTCTTTTGCGATGATTATTAGTAAAGTCATTGGCTAAAAGTTGTCGAGGTCCACTTGTTGCTTTCCTCATGATCAGCTATACTTAGCATGTTCAAGAGTAAGTAACTGAAATAATTTGTATATTCTTTCTCCAAGCAGCAAGACAGTCAACATAATCGTAGTCTATGAGGAAGTACCGTAAAAGGTTTTTCAGTATGTTTTTCAAAGTTATGGAGGCCAAAGAAGATAAAGTTGCGACTTCGGAGTCAAAAAAGATTAATGGTACCTACCTAAGGAAGTTTTTCAAGGTATTAATAGTAAATACCCGGGCAAAGAACGGATTGTTCTGCTAGTCACTTATAAAATATAGATATTTTTCGAGTACGTGAATGCAATACTTATACTTTTAACATAGGCGTATGGCACGTTAAAAAATCACATTGGTATATAAAGCCTCATGTCACCCTTTTAGTAAAACGTTTGGTGACCCCTTATCTAGATCACATCAGCTACAAAACAGCTGAGTAACAACACGGGCATTTCCACTTCAAAGTAGCCGTCCTCTGTAGCATTTCACCTATCGCACAGTATAAGAATGGAATATTTATCACAAGCAAGAGTAACGCTTGCCAGAATGAGAAGAAGCATTGCTACTTATTTCAGCAAAGCTGAAATTTTGCTTGCAAGCTTTTTTCAATAGCTTTTTATAGTATGATAGAGTTGAGCTGCCAACTCGAGATCTGCGCTATTCTACGGGCAAAGGGGGTAAAATTTTTAAATAATATAAAATTTATAAAAAAATTTATATAACCATAACTTGTCATTTTTTTCCTTCCGAGTTCTAGTTGTCCAAATTGATCCGCACCCGGCATTAGCCACACGAGCTTTATTCACCGTTTTCAATTACTTTCAGCCCAAGAACTATCTCGAAAAAAAATAAACAGGTGATAATTTCACTTTACGAACAAAATCGTCAGGGTCTATTTTGCGGACACTCACCGTGCTCTTGACCGTGCGTTGCTCGTCGCTCTTCGGTATAAATCCATTGTCGTCAGTGCAACCACCGCCACTAGACCCGTCCTCCGTCACCGCCAACCGCTAAATGGAGCTTTTCTTTCCCACTCTAGGAGAACAGTAGACATTGACGTTTTCCTGTGCTGAGAGGGAGAGAAAGAGCAACCGTTCTAACAAACCTTAGCCTTCCATTTTTCCCCCGACAATTCCGAGTCGTTTTTTAAAACGGTATTTTTACGCCGAATTCGAGAAGAACGTCATCCTTCGATCCCCCGAAGGATTACGTGACACTCTGAAATATATGACAATTAAGTAGTCCCACCGGACGGTATCTTGCATGTCGCCATAGAGATTTTTCTCCCGGGAGATTATCCTTTGTACCCTTTTCCTTCCTTCATTGTCGAGGAGATCAAAGCGGCGGCGTCGTCGACCGTAAAAAAAATTAACCGACGGTTTTTTCTAAAACTGGGAAAAAACGAAACGGATGCCCTTTCCGACTTCAAAGCTGAGCCTTCATAACCTTCCACCTTCTCCCACAATTTCATTAAAGCTATCCCGCAGCAAGAGGTACGAAAAAGAACGAGATCGCCATTCTTTTAAAGAGGAAATTAAGTTCGGGTACTCCTCTACAGGCAACAGCAGCAATGATGCGAAACGGTACGTCTCTCGTAAGAATACGCAGCCAACCAAAGTGGGTTTAGGACAGTTCGGCGCAACCGTTTCGGCGCGGGGATCTTTCGGCGCAGGGACCTTTCGGCGCAGGGACCTTTCGGCGGAGGGATCTTTCGACCCAGGGACCTTTCGGCGCAGGGATCTTTCGACCCAGGGACCTTTCGGCGCAGGAACACAATTTTTGTGTTTCCCTGGGTAAAACTCGAGCAAAGTAGCAAAAAATATTACTACATACTATATCTTGACTTCCTGTTGGTAAAAATCTTAACTTAATGGAATATTTCTTAATACTGATACTGGAAATTACTTGTACACAACATTATCTTATGAAAATAATAAAGATAGGAGGGGGAGGGCGGTAGAAATTGTTAGCATATATAGGCGATATGGCTGTCTGTCGTAAACGTCGATAAATGTCTAATTTTAAATTTGGAATTCGACGAAAATAAATAATCTTCGATAACTGTCGATTAGGAATAAAAATATTAATCCTGAATAATATATTATGATTTGTTAGTTTATCACATTGAAACTTACATTATTATTCTCAAACATCGTTAGCTGTTAATTCAAAAACTAGACCGAATACACTTTACGTTTACAACGTCTACATTTTGTTTTAAGATCACTGAATGCATAGCTTTTGTGAGTACATAAACAGAATCCCTCTCCTAAGGAGTTGAATTCGCTCCAAGAAAAATCATCGTTAAACGATAGGTACTTATTTGCATGAATGTTAATATAGTAGGGTTATAATTTAATCACAATACTCCAAATAACTATCTAATGTCAAATTATGATCGAATTTTTTTTTATTCATGAAGAAGATTATTTACTTATTCTAAATTTTTGTAGTTGTATGGACAAATAACAAATGAAACATGTTGTAGTTTGTAGCTAAGCTGTTGTGACGAGAGTTCCTATGACTTGAAGTCAAGAAGTTGTATATAGTGTATAGGAACTACTATCAAAAAAGGTTCTATTTTTGTATTAAGCACATTCAATTGTTATTATGTAATTTGGGCATTATGTATTGAGTGATACCTAAGCTGTTGTGACGGGAGTTCCTGTAACTCGAAGTTAAGAAGTAGTATATAGTGTATAGGAAATTGTATCAAAAAGCTTATATTTTTGTATTAAGTAAACCCAATTTTTATTATTTAATTTGGGTATTATGCATTGTGTTGTGATGGGGACCCGCTGCCAGCGGGACCTGCTCCCAATTGTAGCGTTTGTGTGAATAATAATAATAATATACCAAATTACCACAACTGTATGATTAAGGATAGATTATTTCTCTGTGCTTAAGATATTTGTAATAAAAATATATTAATTTTCAGATCTTATAAAACTAGCTGCATGATTTCTGATCATTTTCATAAAGACTGGTTTTCCATACCACCTCATGCCGTCCCATCTTAAGCACTACTTATATAAATTTGATTGTACGCTTCACACACAATGTATAGAAAAACCTTAGGTAAGATTTAAATTCCCTTACGCTCAGTTCCTACACTCCCAGCATCAAATCAATAGAGATTGTCATGATTAACCTTTACACTAATACCATGCAGTCCGCCGTAAGTTGATATATTTGACGAATATCTCAGCATTTTTGCAAGATAGCTGGAATACCTTGTTTTAATATTTTTATTTTATACTAGTGTAATTGCCCAGGCTTTGCCCTGGGTTTAGAGTTTAGAATTTTTCATACACATATCACTCGGTAATATTTTCATCCAAACTCAAGGTACTCTCAAGGTAAGTGACCAATATTTCCCTTTTAAGCTTGATTCACATTAACAGGACAGTCACGGTTCAATCACGCTCCGGTCAAAGTACACAGTAGCAGATGTCCAGATTGTACATTCCACTCACGATCCTAAAGCCTCGGTACAAGCTAGATTTGCGAAAAGTAGTGTCGATTGACTGTGGTGAAGAAGCGACTATGTTTAAACATTTAAATAGTAAAGATTTGGCAATCATAGCGCTGCTTTTGGACGAAGAAGCGGAAGAGGCACTAAGATCTAAACGAAGAAGGATCTGGGTGCATCCGAGTTTGATTAACAGAAAACTTGAAGGAGAGTTTTATTCATTGTATCCTCACTTGGTCGATGATAAAAGTAAATTTCTTCGGTATTTCCGCATGGCCACAGGCACATTCTATTAAAAATTCGTCTAAAATTCTTTAAATTATAATGTAGAATTATCTCGCAATTATATTCTTCAATTTAAAAAATGTGACAACTGTTATTAATGAATTTATGAGGAAATATAACTAACCTTTTGCATAATTCCATTCACTTCCCTTCCTATGATTATTAGGAGATTCCATCCTGCTGTGTCGCTCTGGTAGTGCATTACTTTCCTGTTAGAAGAACGACAGAAGACTGCGGGAAAAGTGTACAAATTGGGGTAATGGTCACGGGATGGGACGGTCCCGGTCAAAGCAAATTTTCTCAGAAAGGATCATTCCTTGGACTTGACCGTACTGTTTCTTGAATGTGATTGCTAGTATGGATACTCCTACTCAAACACGTGGGAGAATATTTGATTGAAACGAGAATGGAGCGTGATTGTCACTATAGTGTGAATCAAGCTTAATTGGTATGAACAAATTCAATATAGACTCAAATTTGATACCTCTCCCCCCCTCCCCAAACAAATCAAAGTTCTGACACCGAGGTGCATATCCTCAACGTCTCTTTAATATGTATACCAAGTTTTAAGTCTACGTTTCTTGGTTCAACATTGATATTAGTGGAGGATTCATCAAAATCGGTCAATTGGTTGCTGAGATATATTTTTTTTAAACCTGCATTTGGACTAACAATGAGGACCCTCGAGCCCCTGTTAGCCGATTTGAATTATTTTTGGCACTGCAACTTTCAGGATCAACTTGAAGCTGCTGCCTAATTTTGAAGCTCCTACGTTTATTTTATGAAGAGTTATGACTGCCACAGACAGCTATTTTTATTATTATAGATGAAAGGAAGAGAATCAAATAACGAAGGAACTAAACATGTTTTGAATTAGCAATAGCAATTCCAAAGTGACGAACAATTTAATATTGACAACTGCGCCCAGTACACCATTCGCGCGAAAACGCTTCCAGTGTAACCGCAGCCTTAGACGCGGAAAACAACAATACTATGCAACGGAAATAGTATGACCACACAAACAATCGCGCGACAAAAGAGGATGACGCGATTATTATGAAAGTATCGCTGAACCCAGTGGTCTTCAAACTTTTTTTGATTTACCTCCCACTTTTACAATTTTTTGCCATTTGAAATAAGTTCACCGCTCACTTTCCGTGTCAACTAAAGAAATTTTTTTATAAATGTTTAAAAAGGCATCAAATTTAACTGTTTATCAATCCCAAAACAAATATTAAAATAAACACTTCACAGACATTTCAATGCGTACTTTGTGCTTGGTGCCTACAAACCATGGAATCAATGTCAGGCTTCAAGTCTGTAAGGGTCATTCGTAGCTCTTTCTGTTACTTGTAAGCTATTTATTTTTTTTGGACAGGAGATTGTTGACTGCACTGAATCCCTTCTCGACTGGATATGAGGTTGGACAAGTTAACAAGAGCAACGCTATTTTCTTCCACAAGCGTGGATACAGAGAGGGAATTTTCTTGTTCT
Organism: Tanypteryx hageni; assembly: GCA_028673005.1. Taxonomy (NCBI): domain Eukaryota; kingdom Metazoa; phylum Arthropoda; class Insecta; order Odonata; family Petaluridae; genus Tanypteryx; species Tanypteryx hageni. The sequence goes on from CM054115.1 coordinate 157,130,522, forward strand.
GCCAAAGTTGCACATATCCACCTTGGTTGAAATTGGCTTTAAACTCCTCATCGTGAAGTAATTCTATTATCTCCTCTTGGTATTCAACATCCACATCACACACATTTGTGATGAATGGAGTCACCATCCATGCGTCCACTTTCAAGTCTATTACATCGCGAAAACAATTCTAAGGGCATAAATGTGATCTGCAAACTTGTCTATATCTTCAACTGTAAGATCATCCTTGATGGTGCATAGTTCCGGAAATTGGAAAAATTCTTTTTGCAGGATGTTTTGTTTGAATAAATCCAATTTGTCAATGAATACCAAAATAACATTTTTGCAGATAATGAGTGTCATTTGCTTTCCTTCAAGTCTTAAGTTAACGTAACTGAATTTTTTTAAATATTCCAGCCAAGTAAAAAGCATCCTTTTTCACCGACTTTAAACCATTGCAAATGTCAATTTCATTAAGTAAAATAACAACACGCTATCGTATAATACCGCAAAGCGTGTCAAACAATTCCCTTTCGAGAGTCAACGAACTTCGGTATGTAGCAACAAGCGAACAAACTGTTCATTATTATTTTGGTATAGTTGGTGAAAAATTCGATCATTCTTGGAATTGGATTTAACACATTTTCCGCCAAGGTGAGAAAACGCAATAAAAGTTTGTTTATCTCTTCTCGATTTATCTATACACTTCTTAGATAAAGTAAACACAGTATGGAGTTGGTGAAAAAATTTTATATATGAGGAAAAAATGTTGCATTTTCGCACATTTGGCCGAATCCAGTATCTACGTAGGTGTGTCAACCCAAAAAATAACACACTTGAGAGAATACATTTTTTATTAAATTTTTGATCTGTTACAATTCAAAATTTTTTATACACACCCTGAAATCGTTTTAATGAATCTGCGAGGAAAATTTCACTTTACAAATAAAATTGTTCTAAACATTTTGGGTGTAGTGGCACGTCACACTTGACGCACTTGAAGACTGTGACTTTTGCACTTTCTACATCTTCTTCTAGTGTCCATTTTCCACATTAAATGACCAGCCTTGTTTTTCTTTGTCTGAAGGCAGAGATAATACGGATGGTCTTCCTTTCCGAGGATTTGAAGTTGAAGTAGAGGGCTCATCTTGCTCTTCACTCGTCACTGGTTCCCCTCGGAGCTATGTACGATCTAAAATCTATCTGTGACATCTTACTTCCTTTGGCCTTTCTATATAATTTCCAATAATTTGTGCAAGCACTGTCCAATAAATTTGTGAACAATGGCCGCCACCATTTTTTGCCTCTAATTCTTATTCTATAATTAGCGTTCGCATTGTCATGTAGGTCAACTCCTCACATATATTTATTGTATTCCCCAATTACAAGAGGTTGTGGAATAGTTATATCTCTCCCCTCCTTCCTACTAAACCGTTTTGCACTTCCTAGTGGGAAGACCGGTGCCGTATTACTGGCTACCATGATGACAGAGTTGTCATTCCATTTTATTACTGGCAATTCAGCTATTTCGTCCAATGCATGGTCGAAAGAGCCTCTTGGTTTTTTGAAAGGTTCTTGGAATCCTCCAGCGGACATTTTCCAGTTCGATTCTTGCGAATTGTACCAGTAGCGAAACCCCCATTTTCCTTTACGATTCTAAATAATGTATAGGATGAGAAAAATTGTCCAAAAATAAGCGGTGCCATGATGGATCACGAAAAACTTTTAGGAACTCTAGAATCACACCAGCACCTAAACCAAATTGGTTTTCCTCATTACTTTCTCTGGCCCCTCCGTATGGCAAAAACTGAAAGAGGTACCCGTAAAATGAGCAAAAACACCAAATTTAAATCCGAATCTGACAGGCTTGTTTTTATGAACATTTTTGCTGAGTGGCGGCCAAAATAAGGAACAATTTGCTCATCAATAGAACTGTTATGTGAAAAAATTCCGAATCGAAGAAATTTTTCGTTCAAAAGTGTGAATATTGGTCTCAATTTTGCAAACCCGTCAGTCTTATCTAATAAGAAATGATGAATATTTTCTTTTATATCCCTAAATCTATTCCTGCTCAGAACGTCAGACTAATTCCACACCTTTATCTTCATTTTTCGACCAATACATATCCTGTTGGGGAAGTATGTGGTACCCAGAAAGGATTAAAATTCCGATAAATTTTCTCAAATCGGATATTTTTAGCTCAAAATCATGTCTATTATGGTCAACTGCGTACTTCTTTGAAAATAATATAATTTTTTCAAACACGTTTTAATCGAAAAATAACTGGAAAATGTCTTCTGGTGATATGTCACCAAGCTTATTTTTCAATTTTTCGTCATATTCTTCTTCTTTAGAAGACGGAATAGATGAAAATTTGACTTGCTTTGAAAATTTGCTTGGACAAAACCTAAAAATGCAATACTTCGTCAAAATAATGTACTTATGATTACGGTAGCACCTCCGAACGAAAGATAAACCATTCGTAAAAGAACAGAATTTTATTTTTCTAACAAACAAAATTCGAGCGTAAAAATGTTTATAATGGCGAATTAGCATATTTTTCCAAGCCTCTACTATGGAAAATTTTAATTACGGTAGGAACAAACTCAGGAATTTTAAAAGGAAATTAAAAATTGTATTGGCTTGACGATTTGAATTATAATAGAGCCCTGCATACCCGTAGTTTACCCGACCCGACCCGCGGGTACCCGCAAATACTATTAATTAATGTTTCCATTTTTCAATTAAATTATTTTGTAAAATTTGTAATTTTTGTAAAAATAAATCTTAGATACTTGAAATACATTTTTTCGATCTTAAAAATGAATGTTAATGTACAATTGCATTTCATTTTAATTTATACAAAATAAATGACTGACTCAGAAATATTTATATTTTTCACGATTTGTGTCTCGAGGACCAGACAGTTAAAAAATATGGGTTGGGTGGGACAAGTAGGCCTTCTGTGCGGGTGCGAGCCTGCGGGTACGGGTCGGGTGCGGGTTAACATTCTGCGGGTACGGGTCGGGTACTGGTGAGTAGTCTGCGGGTACGGGTTAGTAGTCTGCGGGTACGGGTGGAAAATATCATACCCGCGCAGGGCTCTAAATTATAAGTAAGGACCTCATAAAGTGATATTTACTTTGATGTAATCGAGATGCAAACCATAATACCAAGCATTCTCCTTGCGATTTTATTTGTTTTTCTCGATGCTCACATACTCTACTTTTGGCTCTTCCTTTCCGTTCGTTCTTCGTTTGTATTTTGTTTGTTTTTTAGGTTCATTCTTTGTTCTGACTTTTATCAACACCAGTATAGCATAACACATCCTACTTTTCAACCTCATGCAATGTTTATACTATATTAATAACTTCGACCATCTTCCTCCTATCCTTCCCATCGCCAATCCTTATTAATTTCCGCAATGTAGTCAAATATTGCTCATTTACTAAGCAATTTCCATTCGATAGACATTCATAAGGCATATATATGTTAATTAGTATGTAGTAATATTTTCTGCTACTTTGCTCGAGTTTTACCTAGGGAAACAGAAAAATTGTGTTCCTGCGTCGAAAAGTCCCCGCGCCGAAAAGTCCCCGCGCCGAAAGATCCCTGTGCCGAACGATTCCTGCGTCGAAAGATCCCCGCGCCGAACTGTCCTGCGCCGAACCGTCCCATCCCGAACCAAATAACCATTTCGTAAGTTTAAAGGTATAGGTATAGTATTCACACATAACGACACGGCAAAGATACGACAATTACTCCAGTCTCTGTTCGTCTGTTAGCGAGAAAACCAATGCACCCGTCCACACTAGGACGGCAGCGACACAGCAAAGACACGACACGGCCGCGGATTCTTTTTTAGCATTGTCGCTGTCGTGTCTGTGGCGCGTCGTGTCGTTGCCGTCCTAGTGTGGACGGGTGCATTGGTTTTCTCGCTAACAATCCGAAGCCGTCGTGTAGTTGTCGTCCCGTGTCTTTGCCGTGTCGATAAGTGTGAATAAACCTTAAAACTACAGCATTTAATTCCAATTCCATTCGATTTTTTTTTACAAATCAGTGGTTCCCAACCTATGGTCCGCAAGTCTACTACAGGGGATCCGCGGAAAAATAACGCTGCTATGCTCCGCAAAGAGTAGTTAATGAGTAAGAATTTCACGAAATTTAAGGTGTGAACATTATAAACGATTGCTGAGTGCATAGTATTCCTATGGTGTTATGTCTGATTTCCATATACAACGGAGTGTAAAAGAACAACTAGTGTCATCATGCACGTACCCTGAAATTTACTTCGGGGGGTCTAAGGCCGAAAACCAATTTCCAGCAATCGATTAAATTAAAGCCCTATTCAAATAATATAAATTTTTATAACGTTTTTAGTTATCGTAACTCAACGCAAGTGGCAGCGTAGCAAGAGGCAATGTAGCAAGTTTGTTGCGTGGTTATCGCAGATTCCACAAATGTCTACACACCGGAGCCCCTGGACCTCCTCCTGGGTACGCCCTTGACTGTCATGACGTGGTCCTCGAAAGTTTAGGAGGCTGAAAAAGGTTCCATAAACAAGAAAAGATTTGGAACCACTCTTCTAGAATATTCGATGTAATACGTCAGCAGAGCCGTGGGTGCCTCGCTGGCAACAGCGCGGGCGGGCGGAGAACATTTTGTTGGTCTCTTTTCCACTTGAGATGAACCAGCCTTTTGCGCGAAAAAGCTCTCGAAATGATTTAACTCGTACTGACCTTTTTTATACCTTATTTGCCCGATTACAGAGCGACCTTGAATATAAGGCGACCATATTTCAGAAACCACGCGAAAGAAAAATTTTTCGAGGCATTGACATTAAATTTTTATTTCAAAATACCGGATCGGCTACACTTAATTTCCAGTATAAATATAATTATTAGATTAATAAATAATTACGACAAAACATGCACGTCTGTTGGATTCCAGAGATCTATATTAAATTATTAGTTTTATTTCTTAAAACGTTTAATACAGAACGAAGACATAAGCTCTAATGCAGGAGAAATATGACAGCTGCGCGCGCCATAAATGTAGTCGCCGTAAGCGTCTTCTATGTGTGGAATAGACTATAGAACAGGGGTGGCCAGACCTACTCTCGGAGCCGCATACGATAATCTTCAGAAGTCCGAAAGCCGCATGACACATTCCGTGCTCATAAACCTACGAACAGTTAAACGTAACCGGTATCCGAAGCAATTCAGATATAATGCATATGCCTTAAGCATCCCCAACACCTCTCAAGTTACACTACGCCATTGTGTTCTGTAGTGAAAAACGTTGACACGCCTTTGAATGGCAATTTAAAAGAGCCGCATGCGGCTGGCGAGCCGCGGTTTTGCCACCCCTGCAATAGAACATAGAGGAATGAATTGTAGTGGGGATGAGATGGAGAGGAGGAATAGAAGATAACTTCGGTCGCGATTATAAGGCGAGTATGAATTTTTCTGTTTACATTTTAGAAAAAACCATCGCCTTATAATCGGGCAAATACGACAATCCTGCTCCCCGCGTGTTTCACCCCATAACCTCTCTAGAGAGTTGAGTACACAAAAAAATTATCAAAACACTCCTCGACTTGCTTTATAGTTTCGAGTGACGTAGGTTACCCGTTCGATGTATGTTACGTAAATGTTTTCATTTCTGCACGGTTTCTCTACAAAAAATAATGTCGCTAGTTACAATGTATAGACATGAAGTTGTTTGACCGGATTAATTTTAATGTAACCCTTGAACCTGTTATATGCTTGCGTGACGCGTAAACGCGCCATAGTTTATTTCTCGCTATCATGACATGTTTACGCAACAATTACAGTAATCCCCCGATTTACGCGATAGATGCGTTCCTAGAAATCGTCGCGTAAATCGAAAATATTTTTAATCTATTGAAAATAAGGCGATAGGCATTATTTACGTTCCTGACTAGATGCCTACAATTTAAAAACGTCTTAAAATTCGAATCAATGAGCGTTTTATGTCCTAAGGCAGAGTTTTTCAACCTTCTTCACGTTGCGGCACACCGAGTGCTGGGTTTTGCGTCACCACGGCACGCCTAATCCCGGCTAACATTGACGACTTGAGGTTTGCGCAACATTTTCAGCTTTAATTCACTAATGAATAACTGACGTAGCATCTTAAATTTGCATGAGGGGTTAAAATACAAAATGCTATAAAATTATATATATTAATTAAATACCTACGAAAATTTCCTAAAAAACCTTGCAAAAATTATGGCAATTGTACTCACCAAAAGTCATATAAAAATGAACTTAATGGACCCATTTAATCAACTCGGAATTTCAGCTAGTATTTAATCAATAAATAAAAAACTATTTAGGGTACATCTTGTGTGCTCTAATCAATTAAAATACGGGTATGGTCGTAAGAATAAAATCGCGTTAAACCGAATACGCAACGTGTAAATCGGAAAATGGTCATAAAAAATCGCGTATATGCGAAAACGTGTAAATCGGGCACGCGTAAATCGGGGGAAACCTGTATTCCATTAATCTCCTTCGGATAACAGAAATTTCTTCTGGTTCTGTTAAACTGTTTATCAACGTGGTCGGCCACCTATAGTACGCATGCCAAATTTAGCATGTGAATTTTAAATTGCACTCTAATTCACATAAATGTTGCAAAAATATTTTTGATAGAATTTTACCTTATTTAATTTTACTCCAAATCGTATCCCTCGAGCACAAAATCCAATAAGACAGAAGTAAATGCTAAGTGCAAAACCAATTTAATAGTGGCACGAGAATTTGATCACATATTGTGAAGATTGATGAAGAGGGAAATACGTAGCCGACCCACAGTTTAGTCACTAGAACCCCCGCAACGAAGTAATACGACACAATACAGACAGATGAAACTGCTTGTCTTCGGACAAAGGGGCACTTAAAAGGAACGTATATTAATCAAAACCTTCAAGTCGAATTATTTCAGGGTCAAAATGGTTTATATATACTTCGTATAGGAGAAAAAAATAGTTTCCATTACAAGTGAACCTGATTAGGGTACGAATGGATAGAAATTTTATTCTTCGAGTCGTGAGGAGGTCGGATTTGATGAGGTTTGAAGAAGCCTGACGTAAAATGTAAGTTTTCGATACCCCCAACGGAACGAAAAAAATAAAAACGGAACGACGAATGGGATGTCCCGAAGAAAAATCTGGAGAAATCGCCGGAAAATCGATTATCGAGAAAACGCGATGCAGGTCGCGTATCCTTTCCCGGTTATCACGACAATGGGGCGTTATCGAGTTGCGATATCTGAACAATTGAAGCGTTAATCAGTCTCGATTGGAAACCATGAGTGCGTTAATCAGCCGTTAAAAGTAATTCATCGCCCTGATTTCACCTTCGTTTGGATGAAAGCTCGCAATTGATCGTAGTTGTCACTAGAGACAAGCGAGGAAAGGACACCCCGTGCGTGCATGAAAACAAGGCGTGCTTTACTAATGACTAACTATATGGTATAACTAACATGATAACAAAAGTCACCGTTTACACAAATGCGTACGCATACTATAGACAAAAATAACACGCGGCGTATAACCAACAGATAGCGCAAAGTGCCAGGAACAAACATCTCCTGAGATAATCCCAAAATACGAGTCCAAGACCTTCCCGTTACAGAGGTTGATTTTAATCTTAACACAATTCTCCGAGCATCCGGCAGGAGCGCCGAAAAAATAACTCTTTAGCGTTGTGGCTATGTCAGCCGTAATGTAAAAGTCGATACTGACTAACAAACTGAAAACCGCACCATTTCGAAAGGACTCCTATTAATCATTAAAGCGCGATTTTATTATTATTTATCCCCGGGTATTAATGAATTCCTCGGAGCGCTCGCCGCTGGCAATGCTGCCTCGCCCCTTCCACCTATATCGGTGCCTACGGTACCCAGCCGAGAGAGAGAGAGAGAGGAATGGAAAATCCCCACTTTATTATCGAGTCCCTTCGTCGAACTTCAATTAACGCGACATTTTCGCGAATGCAAGATTTTGATGGTCGTTAACTAGATAAATAAATTAATATGATATGTTTCATTCTTTTCACGTGGAACATGAACCCGACTTAAATTATAACTTACAGCAAATCTTGATGTAGCTACATTTTAGAGGTTTTCCCTCTTGAACAGTACGTGCCTTTAAAAGCTGTTCATAAACGACTTTACGGTTCTTTAGATTTTTTACAGACCGTCATACTTTGCCCACCCTCTCCCTTCAAAACAAATGATATATATATGTAATATATATAACATATAAATAAACATATATCATATAAATAATATATATAACAAATATTTTTCCCACTTTCCTTTGAACATATATCCCAAGAGAACAATTTCGTATCAGCCAGTTCTAGTTTTTTGTGCTGCATGAAAAAATAAGACATTTACACTTATTCGGAGAGAAAAGTAAACAGAAATCTGAAGTACATGTCGGAGGAACTAGCGTACTGATAGATCTCATCAGGAGTCAAACGTGTGTCGGAAGTCATGATGATGATCATAAGATTCGCAAGAGCTATTGTAGAACGGAACGATACGAAGGCTCGTTTTTACCTAGGACGATTAGGGATCATAATAGGAAAACGATAGAAGAGAATTGCTAGGGACACGTTTGGTGCATTGCACTTCCTGCCATCCAACATTAACCCCTTAAGCGGGGTAAGTAACTTAAGTCACGGAACGCAGCCATCTACAAGGCGGGGAGCGTGACTATAGCCGCACTTCGAAAAAAATGTGATATCTCAGTGAGGAAAGTGACTAGGGTCACAGTTCCTTTTTTACGTGAATCCTATTTCTCCCTGCCATCTGCTGTGCTTTTGTTTAACTTGGTTGAGCTAGTATGAAGCTGCTGAGATGGTTTCTATTAATTAGTTCATGTCGCAAGTTTTAATTAGTCTTTATTGCTTATCCGTATGTATCGCGTTTCTATTTCTTCAAAGTAATAATTACTGTTAATTTCGTTAGTAAATTAATTAATAGTGAAAATAGGGAAAATAGAATTAAATGTAATTTAAAAACTCCTAATTGTGCACACATTAGATCGACTCAGTCTGCTATCTCCTGCTAAGTTTACTAATTTAAACAAAAAAACAGTTGCATGAAATTGTAATTATTAGGCATGCATAGCGAATTTGTTAATAACTATGTTATTTTCAAAACATGAAAATTTTAGAAATGTATCTATAATTCGCCCCTGTAAGGTATCTACACGGCATAAATTTTAATATTTTTATTTTTGTTAATAATAAAGTAAATAGGAAACGCAATATGAAAATCTTTAGCTAATACATAAATATGTACATTTAGTAACCTTGGTCTTCATTAAAAACATTGGTAAACTAACCACTAATGAAGTTTTAAAAATATAAGTTATAAAATTTAAACTAGTGTAATATCAATAATATTGAAATATTTTCATTGAAAATTCATGGTATATCATAGATGGTCTATTACAATAAGAAAATAGTAGTTTTATATTGGTTGAAAAAACAAATTAGTTCCCCACCACGGGAAAGATATAGAAAATTAATCCCCCGCCTAAGGGGTTAAGGTGATTTGCATTGTATATCAGTGGTCGGCAACCTATGACCCAAGGGTCAATGAGTGACCCGACATCACGATTTTGGGTGATCCACAAAGGTAGACACGTTTAGAAGGGTTTATGTTTTAAAAATAAAAGAGTAATCCAATTAATAAATAGAGTTTATATAAACATGTAGATTTTATTTTCATTCAAGTTTTTTAATCGACCCATCACATTTTCCAAAAACCATTAACTTACCCACAATCAAAAAAGGTTGCCGACCACTGACGTAGATGAAGCCGAATTTCACAAAATATCGCGTTTCATCATTATACAACAGATACAGGGAGAATTAAACCATAGCATAAAAGCACTGAAAACAAAAATCTTTCATGTATTTTTTGCTGTGACGTCACGTTTACTACCCCTTTATGAGTGACATCATTTACGAATAGCCCCTTATTTCATGTAGAACGAAACGTTTCCTTGTTTTAACTGTTAATGATCATTGGATTTTGTTACCTGTTCCCGCATTCGTATCCAGTAATAAAATTCTTTTTACAGTTTCAATCCGCCAACAAATTATAAATGTACATACTTATTGTTAAACCCTGGGTTCCTTCGCAATATACATACCTCAAAACGGGGATGCAATTTCCGCTTTTGTGGAACTAATGGTTTAATTAAGCAAATGAGGCCATCCTTCTGAAGACGAAGAACGCCCATTAACGAGATTGCGTATCCTCTACGCCTTTTTATATTAATAAAGGAAATTATGAAAATCCGTTAAAATAAGAGAGGAGTGAAATCATCATCTCCTACGCTATCAGCTACTACTACAAATATTACATGAAAATGTAATATTTGTTTTAAATGCTGCACTAATTTGTTCATATGATGGAACCTTATCACAAGGTTTACGGACACACAGGTACTTCACTGGAACTCAACACGGTTGAAAGAGACGCAAATTGGTTGATCAAAGTAACTGCCTAACCCCGTATACTAGCGATATTTCGCTAATTAACCTTTCCAACAAAACCTGATCATAAGCAGAAGTTCATACAGAACTAAGAACAAGATGACCTTCAATCTTCTTGTAAATTATTTGTTCACATTCTCAAAAATTCAATCATATAAATTATTGAACTCACCTTACTACTAGTAACCCTTAAATGGTATAGGTAACTCCTCTTCTTAAGTATAAATAACTCACATGACGACATCAACCATTCTAGAATATCTAACTACCGCCAATTCGTTGTCGAAATGCGCATTCCATTCATTCAATCGTTTTTTGGCACCAAATTTTATTTACATTTATTGGTTGCCAGCTGCAATGGGCACGCCCACAACCAATGAACATGCCAACATGGCTTCACGTTAAAAAAAATAGAAGAGCCGAATGTACCAAACTTAGTTTTCAGTGATTTTGGCAGTATTAATGAGAAGCAAAGCAAAATTTGAATGTCTGAGACTTATTGCTTGACTAAAGATAACAAATCATAATTTTATCGCATTTTTATAAGAAAACACTATTTCAATAGTTGCATCAAAAGTTTTCCGATTGTGTTTATGAAAAGAAAAGTTAACCTATTAAGCAATGGTAATTTTTAATGCGCTAATTTTTAATATAAAAATCTGATGTGACCACCACGTCTTTCTCCATTCTTGTAATATTTCTAAAAATTCCAAATAGGTTAAATGATAATAAACATATTAAGGAATTGCGAGAAAATTTTAGACTACAAAGAACAGAAATAAACTCAAATATGCTCAAACCATAGCCTTCTGATATTGGATATAACCACGAAGCTCCTACAATTAAGAAAATAATGAGCGTTACTAAGACGTAACTAGGCTTCAATCGTTTACAATAGTCGCCGGTAGGTGGTATGGTAATGGCAGCTAAAAGAATATAATTTTAAAATATCTCTTAAACAATGCATTATATGGCGAAATGTTTTGATCAATCATATTAGAAAATTAAATTTCCTACAACTTTTATTCCAGTACTTTTTTACATCCATCAAATATTAAAGCAAATATTTCAAAAAACGTTTGTGACAAGAGTACACCCACAGCCGTTTGACCAATTTTTACCAAAAACTAATCAGTTCTTTTTCCTTGAATAGAAATGTCAAATATAAAATTTCGCAGTGATCTGATTAATAGTTTTTGAGTTAGGAGCACCCACAAAATTCCGGTCACAGACATCATTGCAAAAATGCTCAAAACGTGCTCAAGGGACCTTAAAGCATGTATTTCTGTTGAAATCTCGAACAGTAAGCTTAACATTACCTGTAAAATGTGGTGTTTATGATGTTTTGCCTAAAGAACTACTTCAAAAAGTAACAAATGTAATGTTCCAACAAAATAACCTCGCGAACATTACAATTGACATATTGCTGGTTTAAAAACATCATTTCCCCCTTGACAGGAATAACTTAATTTAAAAAAAAAAAGCTCAAATGGATAAATTTGGCAATTTAGTTTATTCCCATGTTAACCAGGGAGTGATATAAGATAAAATTTTATAACAAAACGATTTTACATTCCAAGAATAATTCAAGATAAGGATGGGTTCTTCAGCAGTAATTTTCTGAGGGAATATTGTCCATCACTACAAATTGCCAACTTTGCACACCATTAACTTTTTAGATAAACTTAAATAGGCACTCAGCATCACCAGCTCAAACATTATCACCAATCTTGGAAGACAGTCAAAATTTGAGAAACTTTTGATTCATAGCTAAACCCCACCACATTTCGCAATACCAACATTTACTGCTGTGTGTCAAGAATATCCTCAGTTGAGCTAAATTAAATTATCCTTATCAACAGATATACAGTTAACTTTAAACTGATTGAGATCCTTTTTAACAAAATTCATCATGGCGCAAGAGAGAGATGCTATTTGCGAGCATGCCTAGACAATGAAATGCCCGAGATCCACTGCTTGCTGCAAACAAATAAAGAAATGTATTTCTTGTGTAAACTCGCATCAAAACTTCATATTCTGCTGATGCAAATACCATGGCAACTACAGGGAAGATTCTCAAAAAAGTGCTCCTCCACTACCATCTTGCACCACTGGTTCAAAAACATTAATTTCCTCGTTTTTCTTCCTATTTTAGGCTGATATTCTTCAATTCAGTTTACAAGTAGGTTGTAGGCTCTTAACAATTTCCCTAACTCTTGAAGACCATTTCTTAGGTACCAGAAGAATATGTAGACAGTATGTCATATTTACTTTTACTTACATTTAATTTTTTATGAACCAATATGGTTTCAATTACTTAATCAACCTTCCAGATACTCTTCTCAAATGAAAAGTCCCATACATTTCATTAGAATTACTCCTGTTGCACTTGAAATCCATCTTGTAATATATCAATACAGCAATTTTTCAACATTTATAATACTTAACATACTTACCCTTCTGTCCAATATGAGAATTATTAGAACATTTCCATAACTGACCTCCTAATACGTATCACATTTTCTACTTTTTTAAAAATCTTACACAACCCATTTATGACATGATGCTAAAATCCTCTTCCCTTCCTTTTTGCAAACAATCTTCATGGTATTTATCAAAATTGAAGCAACCAGTAAATAACCTTCACTTCACATCATTAAAAATCTGACCTTTTCTCTAAAGAAAATGTTTATCATACAATTTTTCTTCCATGGCCGATAGTACAAAATATGTTCCACACATCCTACATGGTTTTCATTTTCTTCATACCCATTATTGGATTTTTATAAGAATAGATGCGACTCGTTACCACTAAAATTTTAGCTAAATTTCCATGTAGCCTATCAATTTTTCTACTGGGAGTTCTTCCTCTTTCCTTGGTCCAAAAATGTTAGTATTCTTGTGTATATATATATATATATATATATATATATATATATACACCATATGATACTTTCTGAATGGTTTAAAACTAAAACCAAAGTCATCATTTTTCACCTTAAATTTCAACAAAAAACAAGTTTCTGCTCAATAGTGTGACAAATAAAACCTAGCTAGTAAAAATGCAATAAACCTTAACAATAAGTGTTATGTGCTCATCATCATGCAAATGGATTTGAAAATAAAACAATACTGCTAAGACACACACATGCAAAAAATGCATTTAAGAGTTCAATGTCTCGATGACTTGTAAAGATACTTGGCTATTTCAACAGGAACATTCTGAGCATGTCTAGTTAACCAGTGTATCATTTCTGGACAACCCAGCGTAATCACAGTCATATTAACCAGTAAATCTAAAATTACACTTGATAAACTGCTAAAAACAATTATCTCCGATATCATCAATCCAGTTATATAAGAAAATATCTTAACATAAAAATTAAGATCCTACTGGATAGGTACAGAACTAATATTAATAGGCATTAAAATTCTTTCAATAATTTAATTTCTGTATTGTAAATGGTTTAACCATATACATAATGACACTGGCATTCATATCACCCAATAACAACCAAAAAAAAGGCAAGAGCAATGCCCTCGTATAAAAAAATGGCAAACAAAATGTAAAAGTATAACAATTTACTCAAATTTGTGTAGCAGATAAAAGTGGCCAAAAACTACAGTTGATTACAAATTGCACAGATTATCATCGGTTTAACCCCTAAGAGTTAAATCATGGACTGAAGTTGATGACTAGGGCCGGCACCTCTCGAGGAAACGTGGGTAAAGGCATACTTCTCTTATGTGATAACGGTCAAGAAGCCAGCATAAGAAACGTTCCAAGCCTAAGCCATAACCACCATGTGGGCAAGTTCCAAACTTTCGCTGAAATAAATCAAGATTAAATCATTATTGCTCAACTATAATTGTAAGCCATCACTAACACTATCATGGTGAATTGAAAAAAGAAATCTGATGAAAGAAGTGTGTGTTTTTTTTGGCTAATCAACCTCTTGGATTATTATAGCCATAACTCCTTACACATCAGACACACAAGGGAGGAGGGAAACCCAGTGCCGGCATTAGCCTACTCTTTACAAAGAGCACTAAGGGGGTCAAGTGCTTAAGGAAGGATCAAACTCTGACTTGCACTATCTCCTCAAACTACACAAGTAGGGAACGGGATGATCCCAGGTTGAAAAATCCAACCTACGGCGGATTCGAACCCAGGATCAGCGTGAAAGGCCAATTCTCTAATGACTCTGCCACTCCGGTATTTAATGAAGGATGGTACAAGGAAAAATACTGCCGAATTTTAAACCCCAAAAACCTTTTTTAGGGTCTATTATTATACTAAAATATATTATCATAAAAACTTGTTTATAAAAGTGATATAAATAAAATAAAACATGATATTGTATATCTCCATGTATTTAGAAGTATGATTAGTTTTTTGTAATTTTAGCCTGGTTATCAATCAACATTTTATTTCTAAGCAACATGTATTTGGCATCAATAAATTTCAAAGCAAAATTTTTATAACAAATTATAGCAATGGAAGCACACTGATGCCTCACATAAAGAGAACTGAAAGCATCCACAACTTAAT
Organism: Tanypteryx hageni; assembly: GCA_028673005.1. Classification (NCBI taxonomy): domain Eukaryota; kingdom Metazoa; phylum Arthropoda; class Insecta; order Odonata; family Petaluridae; genus Tanypteryx; species Tanypteryx hageni. The sequence continues at coordinate 157,145,597 of CM054115.1, forward strand.
AAATATATAACATTAATTAATTATGGCCTCAATTCCATTCTTCCAATAGTCACAAAATTTGCCTCTTTTCTCTAATTAACATTCCTCCACACATTACTCAGCAAAATTTCTTCTATATTTTCAAAAAGGGAAAGAATTCTGTCAGCAATGTAATTTTACAGCAATAGTGCCATAGTGTTGACATAACCACCATGTTCGTGAAAATACCGAAGCAATTACCTGATCTGTGTACCAATAATATGGGGTTGGATCGATGCCTTCTCTTTTATATCCAGCTAAAAGCTCATCAAGATCATTTATACGCATAGAGCCACCGACAATTTCACCAACTCCTGGGAGAAGCACATCAACCTTTAAATAATCAAAAGGCAAATATTTTAATTATTAAATCTCTCTAATCCAAATCCCTCCTTAATTTCAAGCCAAGAATGTGAACCAAAAAGAAAATCAAGATGATCTGTTCCAAAGTACATGACAACTAAAACATTCATAGAATATTTCCCATAACACTTACTGATTCGGTTAGTCGCTTATCCTCGGGGCATTTTGACATGTAGAAAGATTTAATTTCAACTGGAAATCGGGTAAGCATAATTGGTTTATTTATCATGTCTGTCATTTTTCTTTCAGGCATTTCTGGTATATCCTATAACAATGCCAATGAAATAAGGAGAAAAGTTTAAGAACACAATTATTTCCCCTCAAAATTTTTGAAGCTGTATTCATAACTGTAAAAGAGAAAATTTACCTCTCCAAATTCATAGAAGGTACCATCTTCCTTAGTTATGTTATTTTTTTTGAGAAATTCGATTGCATCTGAATAGTTAATCCTTAAGAATGGTTTTTCAGGCTTCTTGAATGTCTGGAAATGAATAACATAAAAATCAATATACTTCTCTTAGAATAGGAGCAATAATCCATAAAAATGAAATTCATCAACTTTTGAAAACTTCCAAAGAATATCATAATACCACAATTCTTACAAGTTTCAAAAGTGAAAACTTTAAATTTATAAGTGCAGATTTAAAACAAAATATCTTAATACAGCAATTACTTCTTGTAAAATAGCTGAGGCAAATTAAAGGAAAGAATAGCCCAAACACACACTTATTCAGATATGGAAGGAAAACCTACTTTATTTCAATACTTACTGGGTTCAATTCGCTAACTAAATGACCATAAGGGGAAGCAAGTACACGCTCAACTACATCACAAATAAGGTCTTCTAGCCTGTTTAGCAACCCATCAAAATCAATAAAGGGACATTCACCTTCAATGTGCGTATACCTAGAAAATTAGAAAAAAATTTTATATCATTACATATAATGCAAGATAAAAAATTCGGATTAATTCCATTTATTAATTTGCACTTACTTAAAAATTGTTTTCAATGAGAAAAAGGCCCAAAAATAAAATTTTTATCTTAACGATTTAAATGATAAGACCTCTTCAAAGATCTCCAAGTAATTAACTCGAACAACTGCACCAAAACTTCTGGGAACAAAATATCCTTTTGCTTTAAAATCATTTATGTTGTTTTGGGATCAACATATTTGACATTTTATCTAACACACTAAGTGGAACATTTAAAAAACAAAATGTCTGACACGTATCATCCTTTTCTGCTCTGACAGAATTGCACAAAATGTGAACAGTGCATAGAGTGGTAGTAAAGCTAACAATCCAACTTTGAGAACAGTATGAGATCTTGACAGTTAAATTACAACAATTCTAAATTAAATTTCTTCTATGTATAATGAAGAATACTCACTCTGCTAAATGTCTACGGGTACGACTTTGCTCCGCACGATAACTCTGAGCCACGCAAAACACATCTCCCATTGCTGGCATACATGTTTCTAAATAAAGCTGAGAGCTTTGCGTAAGAAAGGCCTCCTCCCTAAAAAAGAAATTTGATAAATTAGCTATGATAGGATTTAAAACATTATTCAAATTACAACTAGAGTTAAAACCATCCAATATGATAAATTCTTACTAAAAAATTTTAAATTAAGAAAACTAGAAATGTGTTCTAGATTGACAAATAACAGGCCCTATTGCTACCTGGGAGGTATGGAAAACTTTTAGAAAACACCATAGTTGTGTAATATATTATTTTCCCTGAATTTTTATGGATTACATTAGAATTTTATTACATATAACTATAACATTTGATCAGTCAAGTAATGCTTATTTATCATAAAATAAACTTTTGCTTTGCGAGAACATTTGGCACCTTTTGCAGGCAGCTCCTATGGAAAATGCCACCTTCCCAATACCTTAGTTATGCCACCGAATAGTACATAAATAAAGACAGTTTTCCAAATGAAAAGCATTATATATGATTTATTATCAATACATAAAACTGAAATGGTAAAATAACACACTTTATGAGTTTTTATCATAACAGACTTTCTTCAGGTTCTCATAATGCACAATTTGATCATGTGATTCAACACAAGATTCAATTAAATCAATTTCCATGCATAAATCACTTGGAAGCAATTTCCCAAATTATTTTGAACTTCCACGACAAGTTACCAATAAGTTAAACAATTTGAAAGGCACTTCCTAGGACAAAGAAACCCATTTGCAATTTTAAATGCTTATTTGCCATGATATTGAAATTTAAAAAAGTTTTCATTTAATAAAACAAATCAATCATTTCTCAACCTTCAGCTGAGGTACAATGACAAAAAATATAATCATTCAGATTTGACATACCCAAAATAGTTAAGTTTAAAAAGAGTAGCTCCACCTTCCACCTGTGTCTGCACCAAAGTGGGGGGAGTGACTTCGGTATAACCCCTGCTGAAGTAATGATCCCTAAATGCCTGCATTACCACCGACCTCATTTTCAGCACTTTAGAAGTCTGAAAAGAAAGAAGAGTATTGTGAATTATAAAAAATTACCTGATAAGTAATTTGTTAACAAAACTTTTTAAGTACAAATTGAAAAATTAACGCACAATCTCTATTTAAAAACAAAGCTATTTCTTAGGTTGAATGCTCATTAAAGAATAACCTTAAAATAAAGCCAAACAAGCAGGCATTAAAATTAATATATTCAACAGCCATTGCAACATTTTAATTTAACAAACACACAGACACACTTTGTTGAGGGGTGGGCAGCATGTTTCCCTACCAAAAATGAGGTCATGGTTCAAATCCCACTGAGGGCATAGATGTATGCATTTGTCTTGGTTACTATTAATGTGCTCTTTTAGATAGGCTGTGAAGTTCTGTTTAAGAGCAAAAGAAGAAAATGAATAAAGACAAAAGAAAAATAAAAAACCCAATTTAAACAATTTTTAAAAAATTTCTTTATTATCCAGATTTTTTAGTGCAAATTATCGAAAATTAGATTTTTTTTATTCAAACCTAAAACATTAGATGCTTAGAGCCCAACACAAAATAGGATTGATATAAAATACCTTCAACTCCTCACATTTAATTTTATACCAGCTAACAATAAATTTGGTTTTTTACTGAATGAAATTTAATTCCAATAAGTCCATATAAAGACAATTTTATCGACTGGTAACTCTTATAATTTATAACTAAACTGATAAGGATATACTTACGTTTTCACCCCGAATCATTATATGTCTGTTATCCAACTGGACATCAGGATGAGCTTCTTCGTTCAGAATAGCTTCTGCTCCACCAGCAGGTGCTAATCCAATTAATTCCCAGTAGTCTACATGCATTTCATGACCCCCAGGTGCCTGTAAGTATAAGTTGAATTAACATTTGATTCTTAGAAAAATGGAATCAAATAATTTCTAAAAAAATAGCATTTATATTCCCTTAAATAATTCCATATTAAACTAAAATGTCAATGTGCAGTTTTACTCCTTCAAATAATTACAATCACAGCTAAAAATTTGAATTATATCCTTCAAGTTTTCTCTATGGCACCTCTCTCATATTTATTATAGTTATTTATTTTAATGTTATATTATTTGCTACAGTTATATGTTTCAATGTAATGGGGCCTCTGTGCTGTTTTTGAAACTAAATAAATAATTATCATACACCAACAAATTCAAGTTTGCATCATTATATTACCCATCAATTTGGTGTGATGGATAAAAGATTGAAAAAGAAATAGAATTCCAGAATTGGAAGAGAAATTATAGACAAGATTTATGTACTCGGACAAAGTATTCTGAATTCAGAAAAGCTAAATAAGCTGTACCGGCCATTTTGGAAGTGCACAATAGAAGGAAATTTTTAAGTTTATCAATCTATGGCATAGTGCAGTAGTTCTTGACCTGCGGTCAATGACTAAAACATAAAATTAAAGGTTAAAAGTGATAGTTACAAAGGTGGTCATGTATATCAATGCATAAATTACACAAAATGATAAATTCACCAATGAGAACCCACAACAGAGCACAACACTTGATTCCCAATTGGCCAAATGAAAAAAATGAGGACAAACATGTTTGAAGAAGTAAATTAAAAGTTAAACGAAGCCTTTTTACAATTTATAGAATAGCTCGAGATAAAAAATGAATGATTCTTACAAATGACAAATATATCTCCAACACTTTTGCTAGGATTTAGGCAAGACCCAAAAAATGTCCATAGATGACGAATATTGCTAACACAGAATGATTTAACGTAATTGAAAAAGTATACTAACAATCTTCCCTTCAGGAACTTTCTGGATGACTCCATAGAATGCCACAGCTGATTCAGTAGAAAGCAAAAGGGCATTGTATATCTGGCACAGAAGGTTAGAAAGCACACATTGCAGAAATCCAGTTCCATCACGTAATGTGATAAACATAAGAGCCTTTCCTGGATTCAGCAGAGAAAAATAGAGCCTATTTATAGAAATCTATTCATCAAAACTTTTTTACTAATTTACAGTAATATTCATCTGCTAAGAAGCAAATACATCAAGATTATACCAAGAATATTGCTCAGCATACCTTAGTAAGCCTACTAAAGAAAGTTGAACAACATGCTTGGAGTGATAAATTGATGGAAATTTTGTTTTGCTTCTGTTGGCCAAAGCAGGAAATAAACTGGGCTGCTTTTAAAAGCTAATATCATGTACCTTGTCGCCTCAAACGGTGTACCCAACCAAATACTTTAACACGTTGATCCCTGTGAGTTTCACTCTGATTTATTTTGATAAGCAATGCTGTAGGGAGACTAGGATCTTCAGTTACAACTATTTTCTTGGCCTCCTCGAGGTTTTTCGCTCTTTTAATAGCGTCTTCCTCTTCTCGCTTAGCAATATCTGCATTCTTGTGCTGTTCACGAACCCAGATTTTTTGAATTTTTTTAAGCTGTGATTTTGATGCTGGTTCATATTTCTGTAAAAACATAATACTTGTGAAAACAGGGTGGTTCAGTGCATGCTTCATAAACATAAGACCCAATCATGTCATTATTGCCCAACAGCATTACAGGATTCAACTTAAATACTTACTTTTCCTTCTTCTTTCGAATCAACATGAATGGTGGGGAATGGCTCATTTCCAAAATGATGCATTGCTTTCAGGATGGTTTTGAAAGGTTTGGCTGCTGTCCCATCTCCATTTTCATCACTTCCATACTTTTCAGATGTGTAAATTTCATCTGTAAACAAAAGTTTTTGCTTAATGCCAAGGAAATTTAAGAGGTGAATAGTAATAATAATAACTTGAAGACATTAATTTGGAAAAATTGACACATTATGTAAGGTACCTTTGTTTGAAAATGTTTTCTTATTGAAATTACATTTTTCAAGATAATTTACCGCACCACATTGAATTTAGTAAAAACGTTTTGCACATAAACAATGATACTCTAATAAAACATCCAATTTGTTATTCAGCCATAATAATACTGTTGTTAAAATATGAAACATAAATAGCAGACCAAGTATTATGACTGCTTCAACATAAGATTGAATATGCACTAAATGAAATTGTGATCAACACCTATCAATAGGTTTTGGTAATTAACAAAACCTACACCAAAACAATTAAAACTATTTCCTGAGCAGCAGTTCAAAAATTTGTCCTTTTTCAATTTTAATTGTCTCAATAATGTGGAAGTTAAATCTGCGTTAAGAGTTGATAAATTACTGTTGGTTGATTGATAAAATATTTTAATGGTTTACATAATAGAGATAAAATTGCGATATATTTCATTAAACATGATTTCATATGAACAGATATTCAACCCAAGTGTGTTATTTATACATTACATGAAATGTGTACATCATATATGAAAATAAAATGTCTATCGTTACATGAATTAAAATTGTATAACGGACAGTAATAAATCCATTTCATACAATTCCAAACCAATTGAGCTCTTTGTATTCATTATTCAAGTAGAAAACTAGGAAAATTTTTAATTAAAACTCCAATGTGAAGTTAAAGTGAATAAATTATTGGAAAAATCAAGGTTATAATATGATTACAAAAAGCTTGGCTTTGGGTAAATGATGGCATATCATGTGATATGACAGCGACGAATTGGTAATTCTGCAGTCAACTTTCGAGTGAAAAAATGTAACTTCCTTCCTGCAATCGCTTGTACTGTCATGTCAATGATGAATAATTGTGAATAAATTATGCCATAGCGTAGGAAGCTCTCTGTGAATGATGACATGTAAGGTGATATGATGTTACCAATAATAACTATTTAGCTCAACACTACCTCCAAAACCTGATTGCGCTAAAAATGTATGAGCTGCGAATATGCCACGAGTGCTCCCAATTTGATGCCTATAAAACGACTTACAGATACTTAATGTTTAATACACACCTAGAGATAGTGCATGTAGTTGGTCATTCACATCTGCCATCTTAAATCCTAATTTTTATGAATTTATTACTTTGATATGAAATTCAGAATGTAACAAAACGCTATCCGATGATAAACTGAATAATCTTCACTGACGTTCGTTACTGCAATGCCTCAAGGAGAGCCTCCCGTTTTCGTTTAATAATCTCCGATTCGTCACAATCCTAAATGATGTGGCGACAAACGTGTGAGATCACTCCCTTTCATGCAGCAGACCTCTCGGCGTCCACATGCACATGTACTGTCAAGTGAAAAAAATTACAAAAATCAAAATTATATTCAAATTTCGTTCCATCTAACACTATTAACTTATTTTATTCATTTTCAAATGCAATTAATGACTACGTCTGCTATTAAATAGCACAGATATGCAGAGCTGACAAGCCATTCCCACACCTAGTAAACCCGACAGCTTTGCCCGGAAAGGAATACGCAAAAAAAGAAATCATAAAACACGTTTCGAATTATCCGGTTTCGAGAAGACCAGAATTTCATGGTAAAATAAAAATGCTTTTATGTGTGTTTTTTAGTAAAAAAACTAATAAATTATTTCTTTCTTTAAGTGATCGACTTATTATTTTTACGTACTATTTCTTTTGCCTTTTCACCCAAAGTTAGCACCGGGTTAGCACCATTGTATTCGTGCGCACACCTCAGAACGCATCTCTTGAGTCACCGAAAGGATCAAGATGCAGTCCTCTTACAATTATTCGTGAACCGCGAGTAACAGTAGGTCAATAGATAAGGGATGGAGCAAGCCAAAACAAGTAATTCCCGTCTGTTTGCTACATCTCTTGTGGAAAGTAGGGATGATTTAGACGAGGTAAATCGTTTATTATTTCTATGTATAGAATTGTATGCGAGCAGCCATAGCGAATGCCTTCACTTTTAAGCTTTTTTATTCCACCGGAAGATGTCACACTCAATGGTGAAGTGAAAGGGGGGTAATTTGAATTGAGTAACCGCTTTAACATTTAATTTTTACGTTTTATCAGGCTAAAAAATGATAAATAACCTCATTCGATAATAAAAACCTATACATAATTTTGATATTAACATTTTTTGAGGGATTAGTGTAATTTTAATTGCGTAGTACAATTTGTAGTGCAGAATTTTTCAACATATAAATATCTAGTTTTTTTCTCTACCTTACGGACATTTTATTCATTATCTCCTCAATTATTTTTCTTTCAGAAATATGAACGTTGCTACGTGTGTCTTCAAAATCTCATCTCAGGGTTGTCGGAAAAAGATGCACATGATGCCCTCAATAATACTGTTTGTAAGGATATGAGAAATCATGAAGAAATATCTTTAGGCCTTCTAGTCATAATTTTGACTGAACCACAAAATGCTGCAAAAGTATGGCTCTAAATGGTTTTTTGAACGTTCGTTATTTAAGATCGATTTTCAGTTTTTTCACCCATCCACTTTCTCCCACAGAGTTATCGGGATCTCACTCTCATCACAAGAGATGGGTTGGGTTTGGTGCTGGTTCATCTCTCTCAACTTGTCCAGGAAAGGTACTCGAGGTTATTGGAAAAAGTGCGGCAGCAATTACTATGGTTAGTGAGGGAAATGATAAAGAATGCTGTTACTGGGGTAGATGGACTTTGTTGGAACCTCATGAGGCATATGGCTGGAGGAGATGTTTCTTCTAGAAATGTTGCTCTGGCTGAAGCTCTTTTAGACATATATACTGATAACAGGTAAGAATAAATTCTTTTATAAATATTCACCCATAGCTTTTTATTTATTATCATCGTTTAAAGAATGCATTTTGTTGTATTTGTTTAATTGTTGCAAAACCGTTTTTTTTTACTCTCCAATTTTCACAGGGCATGGCTGGACAAGTTTCCATTTCTAATCGCATCAGTAGTTTATGCATATTTACGTTTAATAGAAGACCACAGTAGCTCGGCATTCACACTGTTGCGGCAACGAGAAGTAGCATTTACAGTGACCTTATTGAGAGAAAAGTTTTCTGAATGTCTAATAATTGGGAGGGATTTGGTTAGGTTAATGCAGAATGTTGCCCGTATACCTGAGTTTGAACAATTGTGGAAGGAAATTTTGACTAACCCCAAATCTCTTTGTCCAACTTTTACTGGTAGGTAAATGCAAAATTGTCGTTCAGTATTAGTAGGTATTTTGCTTGGAATTCTTATTGAGGTTTTATTTCTTGCTTCAGGTGTCTTACAGCTTCTACAGTCACGAACATCCCGCAGATTTCTTCAGTCTAGGCTAACTCCTGATATGGAGAAGAAAGTTGTCTTTCTTACTTCCCAAGTTCGATTTGGCATGCATAAAAGATACCAGGATTGGTTTCAAAAACAGGTGATTAATGAACAGTCATTTCTAATGGAAGTTATAATGTTATTTATCTTTGTCCCTCAACTGTTTTTCATTGCCTAAATATTTTTCTGCTTTTTTGTTTATGTTTTATGTAAAAATTGTCGGCAGTCAACGTGTTTATTATTATTGTTATTTTGTTTACATTAGACTTTTTAGTTCTTTTAGTAGTGCCCAACCATGAATTAGTGCCTGCAGTTAGTTTAGCTCAGATAAATTATCGAAAAAGTTTTTTCATTTGTAGTGCTAGTGGAAACAGTTTTACTCTGAGAGAATTTTAATTCTTGTAGTTATTGGAGATATGGTATTAAATAGTCCTTATTAGGTAATGGGGCAGTTTTTAAATATTATATTCTGCCATAACTTAGTAATTCATATGTTATATATACTGTCTCAAAGGAATTTGGATGCTTATTTTTTGCTTGCCTACCTAATTTTTCATTTGCTTTTGTGGGTAATGCGTAAAAGCAATTGGTGACTTTGTGAATTTAGAGTTGCATCCTGTACAGTAATTTTCTTGGAAATAACCCATTATTGAGAAAGATATTTTCAAATCATTTACCATGGTATCAGTCAATTTTCAATACTCATGATGCATCGTTTAAGTTTTAGATCAGAGTTTTGGTCTTATTGATGCAAGTCGTATAGTAGATTTAGCTATAAATATTAATTGTGAAAACTTAAAAAGTCATTGCATTCTTTTTATTTCATCCAGCTCTTGTAAGATGACAAAAAAATCATCAGAGATGACATATTTTGTTAGTTGTTTTCACTACATATATTTTTTTTCAATATGTCCAGAAAAGTATGGCTATACATCCAAACTTAAATATAGCTCCTAAATTGTGATCATATTAATTACAATTATCTTTTGGTGCAAAGGTTTTTGTGCTGCAGGTGTCTTGCCGCATTGTCTTGTTGATAAGATGACATTTTGCTGGCATTATGGTCAGCTTCTTCAGGTCAAGAAGAAGAATCACTTCTTGACCTGAAGAAGCTGACAGTGATGCCGGGGAAACGTTGTCTTGTCAACAAGACAACTCAGTGAGACACTGGCAAAGAATGGAACCTATAATTATCTTTTATTAGAAAATCTATGGAGTGATATTATTTAATAATTGTTATATTGAGTCTGAAATTATGCAATTTTTTATTTTATTTTTTAATTTTGTGTTTATTTAATGAGTTAACTGCACTTAACTAAAGACAGCCATCCCTCACTTAGTGCTCTTAAATGGTTCCTGAAAAACAGAGCACTAACTGAAACTGCATTAAGCGAGGGAATTTTTCTCATAAAAACAAATGCAAATTAATTTAATCTGTACTTCCAAACTACTCACAATGCTAATGAATTCCCAATATAAGGTATATTTTCATGCTTAAATCAGTGAAATTATTAAAATATATATTAATATGTGCTTTTTATGACCCTATAAAAATGTATAGCATTTTATGTTATCATCAATCCCGCTAATTCAAAACTTTGCAAACATCATCATCACCTTCAATTAGTCGAATTACTTCAAGTTTACTGAAAGTAACAAAGTTTTTCTTGTTTCTTTACAGAAACATCCATAGCATATGTGTTTCCATGCTTTTGATTCATTACAAATAATATGAGGGCTCAAAAAAATTAAAAATAAATCCACTGACATACTAATCATGTGCCTAATACCTGACAGAATGACCCTAAACAAAATTCCTTTTCGTGCAAGGTTATTATTGTCATATAATTCTTAACCAGATAGAAGTTAATTGAGAAACTAAGAAGCACTATATGTAGAATATATGGATAAGAAAATAAATGAAGGCTACTTGTCACAGTGAAATCAGATAAGTAAGATCTATTAATCTTGATATCGACAGAATCTAATGTACATTAGCTCCCATCAAAATATCACCAAGAAACTATAGAAGAGATTACATTCTTTGTTGATTGAAAAGTTTAACCATATTTAATTTAATCATAACTTACCTACAAATACTAATTAGGCATAATAAATGTTATGAGAAAGTTGCATTCTTGTAGATAGATAGATATGCATCTTTATGTGGGCAAGATTGAGACTAAAAATCTATTGTCAATTACAGACAGAAAGAAAGTGACAGATAATAAAAATAAAATAAAAGATTACATAAAATAAAGTACTACATAAATACAATGACAAGTTAGCATTTTAGGAAATGAAAAGAGATGGAGATTTGTTTGTTTGTGGGGAAAAACTAGGGAAAATTAAAGTACTATACCCTAGGAAAAACCCCACTGCATGAAAACACCCACATGAAGGGGAGTGTGAAAAACCGGTGAAACCTACTGATGGCAATATTTATAGATTGAGAGGGTCATGAAAGATAAATTCTTAAAATATATTTGTAATATATGAACAAAATAATGTGTCAATGATTCAGCAGTTAGTAAGAGCACTATAACGAGGGATGCCTGTAATTCAGATTTGTAATTCTGGAGCCATGTTTCATACTAGTTGATTCTAAATTTTGCTCAGTTTCTTCTATTCAGTGTTATTTTTCTCCATTCTCCTCTAATGGCTGAAATAACTTTAGTGATGCTTTTGGATTTTCATCATTAAGTACCATATTTCCCTGTATATTTTTGGTCGCAAAAATGTGTCCTTAAAATCATCCTGCATCTTATACAACCAAGGTCTAAATTCCTATAAGGAATTTCACTTAAAATTTAGATATACAGACTTTACAAACTCTCGCAACACTGTTTTCAGCATAGAGGGAGTTTTCTATGTGGTTCATACAGCATCAAACACTTGCTGTAGAATTCTTATTGTTATTATTTATAATAATATAATGCTTATTCATTTCATTGGATACAAAGGACAATATTACCAAAAATCTTGGAATACGCAGCTTTTTATTTGAACATGCTGCCTGTGGAAAGCGACAAAAAATTGCATCAACATTCAAACCAAAAGATACACTAAAATTTTTCTCACGATAGAATTATCAAAATATGAGACTAAACTGCAGCAATGCCTTGATATTGTCAGACTATGTCATTTTCCTCACAAGCTCCTGGTGTTATCATAGCTATCGCCTGCAAAATCTGACATTTGTAACTCTGTCATCAATGATAATAATAATATTATTATTATTTTTTGGGTGATTGTGTAATTTTTTTGTGTCACATCCTGCACATTGAATCACTCAACCATTTAGCGAATTCCCAGTGAATTTTAATGATTATATTTTTTTCCAATTTTTTCCTTGCATATAAGCTGAATCCTTGTTCTGGAGGCGAAAAATTTGCAAAAAAAAGTGTGGCTTGTATGCAAGTAAATGCAGTATATCTTCAAAATTATGATACTAATAGATGCTTTTCGACCAATAATTAGCCTACATTATTTTGTTTTTTAGCCACTGATGAATCTTATGCCCTTATCCAAACAAATGTTTTTATGAGTAAAAAATTTTTAAAATGGGAAAATGGCCATATTTTTAAAGGTGTATCTTATGCATGATGCATCTTATATTGCAGAAAATACAATAAGGACACTTTAAAATGCTATTCATATTAAATAAAAACTATACTTTTTCTATTATTTTTATTATTATATATATTATTTTCTATTATTTTTATGACCAGTTTCGCATGTGATACAGCATCATCTGGCTAGGAGAAATGATGCACATGGGTTTTAAAGGAAATCCAGGGGTGGGTGGGGAAAGATAAGGCAATTGTTGGAAGGGTGAAGTGGAGTGGGGAAGCAAGGTTGAGGAAAACACACAGCTAAAATTTAACAGTTACTGACAAAAGAGTTGTACAAAATGGGTTCCACAGCGGTAGCTGAAGGGTTGAGAGAAACTACAGCAGAAGGACATGCAGGGAGGAGTAGGGGGAGGAAAAAGAGGTATGGAGTAGTTGGATGGGAAGGGGGAAAGGAGTTAATGGCTAGGCCCAGAGGGAGGGAGGAGGGATGGGCTTTAGGAACAGGGGCACGTGCCCTGGGTCCCGCACTATAAGGTGCCCCGCGCTCTAGAGAAGAGATTCTGCAGATAGAAAATTATAATAATAGATTTTTTTGTTATTAAATAGTTGATCCTAAATCCTATTATTGATAAAATTGTCAAGTGCTGTTTTTACACTGATTTTTTCCTTTAAAAGTTTCAAAACTATCTTTTATGTATAACGTACAATATTATTGCCTTTTTTATATTTACATTAGTTCAGAATTTTCCAAACAAGTTAACTGCCATTTGGCAACTCCGAGTATTGCCCGTAGCAACAGACCTGATGACCGCACCAAAGAGCATTAACGCAGATGCAGAATCATTTTTTATTTCCAGCATTTGTCAGTTGTCACTGTGAGGGTAAGCTGGAAGGTATGTGTAATGTGTACATTGAACCCATGGTGTTTTTGCATCAATTACAAGTATGCCTCATTTAGCGCATGTTCTTTTAGCGCAGTTTCGATATAGCGCAGTTGGCATCTCAGGACTAAATTTTAATTTTTTAAAAATAAAGCTCCTAAATGCTACAATCTTTTTTTATGGTACCTACATTTTTCTCACTTACCTTCATTTGTTTTTCACTTTGTTCAATGTTAGTCATTCCACTCTAATTAAAAACAAATTTATTGTTATTTATTTTATTTATTTATTTCTATTTCACTAGTTCACTTTTACTTTTTTACATTGGTTTGTCGCAATTCCCCAGTCCTTTGCATCAAAGCTAACATTGGAAGTTTAAACTTGTTAACGTTACTGTTGAGATATTCAATATTGGGTTCGCTTTGGATGTGTTTTTGCTTGGAATTGGGCTAACTTAGGATCATGACTGAATTTTAACTTTCACAATGGTTATTATGCATTCTTTGCACAAAGTGAACGCATATAGACAAGGTCGTCCCTGTTCGTCCGCATGTTTCAATTCGGAAACCGCTAGACGTATTTTGATGAAATTTGGTATTGGGGAGTTTTACTAAAATTTGTCAACAGATTCCAATTTTGGTTAAAATCAGACGATAATAACGACCACTTTACAAGACGACGTACATGTATTTTACAATGTATCTTGCAAGCATCTCGTTAAATACTAATCTGAGCGAAAATATTCAAGAACAAAAGTTGACTCAAATAATTAAATACACATTTTTTATCCAATAATTTTTCCTGTAAAACATGAAGGTTTACGATAAATTTGGATAGTACATTTTCCATTGTTGTTCATTTATTATTCTGATGTTATTTTGCTGTTGTTACCTATGCTACAGTTGTGTCTGAAGCTGTGGCGGCATCGCTGAATCATAATAACACTTGTATTATGAAGCTGTTTTACATCAATATGTTCATAATAAATAATTATTTAAAAATAATCATCATATACTTCGTTTTCTTAACTTTCAATTAGAATATAATAATGATTTATCATTATATATGTTGCAAGATAAAAATAGTAAAAATCAACTGGGATAAGTGCTATGTTACCAACTGATCGTTTAGCGCAAATTCAGATTGCACACAGATGTCTTGGAACACCTCTCTTGCGCTAAGCAAGGCATGCCTGTATTTGTGTCATGACAGGATGTCACTCGTGTGTGTTTTTCTATTGAATGACAAAATTAAAAATTTTTATTCATATCTGGTGTAATAAAATACATATTTTTATTTACATACAGCGATTTTCCATATATGTATGTGATTGATATTATTTTGCATTTGTAGGCTATTTAGTTGAATTTTTTGTGTATTTGTATTTGATTTGATTGATTTTGGACTTTTTGATTATTTATTTGGAAAAAGTTTCAAACTGTTGACATCAATCTTATCAGTTATCAATTCCTGAAAACATGTTATATATTTCAATCAGTATCAGATCCAATCTCAGATGAAGCTTAGTTACCAAGATCCAGCTTAATTCATATGGCCAAGACTGTTGTAATAAAATACATTTTGTATTTACATACAGCGATTTTCCGTATTTGTATGTGATTAAAAGTTTTTGTGATATTATTTATCATCTACGCTCAGCATTCTTAGAGGAAAAACTCTGTGATTTGGCTGTGCTCAGCATCAAGTGGGACATAACAAGGAGACTCGATTTTGAAGACATTGTAACAGACTTTTCTAAAGAAAGGTCTCGAAAGGAATTCTTCCAGGCTTAACTTAGCATAATTAATGCTGCACAATTACATGCTTTTCATTTATATGATTGCAAGATCATCTGCCTTTGTTGTTTTGCTGATATTATTATTATATATTAAAAGGTTGATTTTTTAGTTACTATTTTTAGGGCATTATTGTCCTTAAACTGGCCAATGGAAAATTATTTTTTATAATAAATTGCAATATCAATATATCATATTTCAGTTTTTTTATACAATATTCCTTGCATTTCTTCCTAATATCAATATAGTGTTATGGTTGATTGGTTTCAATATATCAGAACCAATGGGTTAGGGGCCCTGCAACCCATCTGGTGCCCTGGGCTTCCATGGTAGCTTAGCATGCCACTGTTTAGGGATGGAACAAGGTAGTAGAAAGCAAAGATGAAATATTGGGAAAAACATTCCACGAAGTCAGGCATGAGTCAATTAATTATATTTTAAAATGCCATAAATAATGTGTTAATAAGGGTGGAGATGGATAAGTTGATACCAGAAACTCAATATGGATGGCCATTATACTAAAAGCTATGAAAGCAAGAACATTTAGAGTTTTTAGCATCATGAGAATAATTGCCATATTACACAATGCATAGGATTAAGAAATTTCTTGCTTATTATTACTTCTTACATAGATGTGAAGGAAAGTTTGGAGGCTTAGTGAGTTACTGAAGAAATTAGTAGGAAGACTTGGCTAATATTTTTTGTGATAAAGTTTGTTTCCTCCAATGCAACATGGCGAGAACATATAAATTGCAATTTGGGGAAGATTCTGCAAATTTGCATGGCCTTATTGTACTCAGGAACAAGTTTCTTGCATGCTTTCAGAAATACATTTTTATTTAATGAAATGCATGGAATAGCATTATGAACACTTTTTTCTAAGTAGCATTGAGGTAAGATGATAGACTTGAATATGGTAACATAAATATTGCAAGCTGATCTCATATTAGATATTCTTGCATGTTTATTGTAGTTATTGTGGTGTATTGTACATAACATAAATTAATGATTTTAAAAACTTATTTATAATCCATTGAATGGTGTTATTCATTATTATTCATTCCAAGTTATTTTCATTATCTTTAGCATATGCCTTAATATTTTGCGTGCTTGTAGTTATCGGTAAGAAATGTTTCTCCGGTAAATTATTTTTTATATAACTGAAATAAGTTTGTTTGTATGGAATTTCTGGCTTATCAACCTCTTGGATTATTATAGCCATACTGAAATAAGTGCTAAACAACTTTGAAAATATGTAAAGATTAAGTAAGCACAGTTATTGTAGAGTCCAGCCTCACATGAGGTTTCAAGGGGTTAATTTGCTGTATTTCTCTGTGTTTATGTCGACAAGATATGTTTATGTTCTTTTATGTTACACCTTGACTATTAGATATTTTCTAACGCCTCATTTTCATAGTCTGACCATTTTTCATTGGTGATTTGATCTGAGTGCGTAGCACTTCATTGAAATATCTCTACAACTATCATAAATACCACTGTGTAACCTGATACTGCAATTAAGCACATGTCCTAGTAAACTTAAACAATATAGTATTTTTAATCAGTTTTCCTTGGTGAGGTGTTATCAACCTGTGGCTCTTTAAGGACTTAGGTGCAGTTCTCTAAACCAACTGCTTCCATGTAAATTATCTAGAATGTCCAATTCCCTTGTGACCTTAATTACCGAAAGTTCACATTTATTTATAACTAGCTCAACCAATCCCAGTGGAATTTTGTTACATAACCAGCTAGGTGGTCTCTCAGACCACCCAGCTTTACATAACATTACAATTATTAATTTTAGTAGGTATGAAATTTACCCACATTTTCTTTTTACTAGAAGTCTATTCTTCAAATATATATTAAAGTTATTTTACACAAGTTTACCTGTACTGTGTAAAATATTTTTTATTTAAAGGTGCAAAAAATGGCTTAAAAAATACAAAAACCCTTTTATTAATTGAATTAAATCCACAAATCTATCAAAATATTTAGCACACAGTACAGGTTAATAAAGTTACCAACATGAAAAACAAAAATCATGGAAAAATCAGCATTAGGTTAAATTTCCAGTATTTTTATCAAAGCGCAATGCCACAAGAAGGGAAGGGAATCTCCTTACTGGCATGACATTCTGAAATACAGGCGACACCCGAGGTTCGACCAAGATGCATTCCTACAGAAGGTGGTTGAATATTGAACAGTCGAATGTCAAGCGCCGTTTTCCCTTAACATTACATGTTATAACCGGGGGATGCATCCTAGAACTTCGCAAGAAAAATTATTAAGTCCTCTCTCATGCTATATAAAGATAAAATTGCATCACTAAAATGCTAATATAAAAATATTAAGCAATTTAAAACAAAAAATAATAAACAAATGTTTTCATACCTGTAATCATCTTCAACTGTGCTTACTGGACTTGGTTGAATCAAGAAACTGGATGATATCAAATGGGAGATGAGGGGCTGCTGACTGTGAGATTGGATGGACTTTCGGCTGGGAAATTGGATGAGCTAGGGACTGAGAGTTCTGAAGGAATCTTGCCAGCAGATGTTGAAACTGCTTCTACTGCATGTGGTCTGTCAACTTTCTTAAAGAATTGATCCAGTTTTAGTTGGACTGCATCCTTCTTTTTTCTTAAAGGACTCTATAGCAGGTTATGTCCTTATTTAATGCATTCCGCACTAATAAACTCCTCTCAGCATCAGGGTCCTTTTATTCAATCAGTTTTATGACATTATCCAGGCTCTTGAAGATCTCACCAAGGTCTTTTAATGACAAGTCTTTAGGTTGTGTTGGAAAAGTCGGAAAATCATCTTCGGCATCTTTCTTTGACTCAATGGATTTTTGTAAGTCAATAAGGTCTTCATTGGTCAACTCCTCGGCATGAGATGCAACCAATTCTTTGACATCTGCCTCATCTATTATTACCCAGGGAAATTATGTCTCAGTTGATCTGTTCTGAGGTATCTTCAAATTCTTCATAATTGGTGACAAACTGTGGGCAGAGCTTCTTCCACGATCAATTCATGGTTGACTGCTTGACCTCATTCCAAGATTCTCCAATGTTGTTTACCGCA
This sequence comes from Tanypteryx hageni, assembly GCA_028673005.1. Classification (NCBI taxonomy): domain Eukaryota; kingdom Metazoa; phylum Arthropoda; class Insecta; order Odonata; family Petaluridae; genus Tanypteryx; species Tanypteryx hageni. The sequence continues at coordinate 157,163,985 of CM054115.1, forward strand.
TTCCATATGTTATATCTTCTCCAGAAGTCCTTCAGGGTTGGACCATCTTTGGTATCAGTTGTGATGATTGCCTGCTACATAATGCGGCATGCATAATACCGCTTTAAAGTAGCAATCACAGCCTGGTCCATAGGCTGGAGCAGTGAGGTGGTATTTGGGTGTAGAAACATTACTTTCACATTGAGATTCACTTCATTTATATCCTGAGGATGTCCAGGTGCATTGTCCAAAACTAATAAAGCTTTAAATGCTAGATTGTTGTCCTTACAATTTCTACTGATGGCACAAAATGAAAAGAAAACCACTCCCTGAAAATAGAACTAGTCACCCAAGCCTTTGGGTTTGATTTCCATATAACAGGCATCATACCTTTTAGCTTGCCCTTAAAAGCCCTGGGATTTTCAGTGGTATACTAACAGCGGCTTAAGCTTAAAATCACCTGATGCATTGGCACCAAGTAGTATAGTCAGCCTGTCCTTGGCTGGCTTGAAACCTGAGGCAGTCTTTTCTTCCTTGGCAAGGTAAGTTCTGGCTGGCATTTTCTTCCAGAACAACCCTGTTTCATCTACATTTAAAATCTGATGAGAACAGTAGCCACCATCTTTAATCAATTCAACCAATCCATCAGAGAATTTTGAAGCAGCATCAATATCTGTACTTGCAGCATCTCCAGTTAATATAAGGTTATGCAAACCTGCCCTTGTCTTAAATCTGTGAAACCAACCATGACTTCCACTAAATGAAGTATCATTGCTATAACTATCAAGCATCCTTTCTTTCAAATCATCATACAGATCTTTAGCCTTTGCTTTAATTATTGTTTCACTAATAGGAATGTGTTTAAGACACTGATCATCAATCCAAAGTTTTAAAAGTCTTTCCAATTCCACAACCACGGGTCCACGCCTAGGACTGTTTATTGTTGTTTTCAAATTTCCTGCATTTTTCACGTTCCAGGATTTTCTCCTTCCGTTTCATATATGCGCTAATAGTCAAACAAGACATCCCCAATTATCTCGCGATTTCACCATGGCCTTCACCTTTGTCAACACGCTTTAAAATTTCTGCCTTCAATTCATAGCTATGAGTCTTATGTGCTCTTTTCTTTTATCCACTTGGAATATCGCTATCAGCTTTCCTTTTAGATGCCATGTCAACACATATAAAATCCCTTTAACCCTTCACCACTATTATATTTTATATATTTTTGTAGAATAAGTAATCAGGCAAAACCAAATTTCCTGTGCTGCGGCGACATGTGTTCTACTTGCTGACAAGAGCAGAAACGATGGAACAATCTTATTGTCTTTGCTTTCGCTATCACTCGATTCCCCTGAATGTTTGCCTCGAAGTTACTCTTTGAATGAAGTTTATCCTTTGTTCCAGTAATTTCCTTGCAATGTCTTTAAAACAATTTTTAAAATAGAAAACTCATAAAAGTACTTAGAAATAAAAATTGGCTTAGAGTAAATGCGCAGGATGTTAACAATGCAGCTTCAAACCCCGAACTGAATGCAAAGGATACCCTCCAAAGATTTCGTTAGCTCCTCTATTTGTAAACAGGAAAGATACGCTCCAAGCTAAGACATCCAAAGATTTTTTTCACGCATAGATAAGTTCTGCGAGTGGTGGATGATTTCGAATGAGCAGATGGACATAACCCAAACTTTAGAAGTGGTCTCACATCGAATTCATTAGCAGATGCCTTTGTAATTGCATCCACATAATATTTGTTATTTCATCGCAAGTAATATGGCTGGGAAAAAGGAGAATCACCCATGCCCATTGGCTCCTTTTAGGTGTTCTACATCTGCACTGCATGGACGAGGGAAATTAAATAGAATATGGCTTAACTTTCTCAGCCGTCATCTCCACTCTCAGCTTTGCCCCTAAGCCCTCTCACTCCTAACCAGTCATCTGTTTTTTCTCACCTCACTCACCCCAAGACCTAGCTCTTTGCATAGCACTTACTCATAATCACAAAAATGCTTATACTGCAACGAAAGAACAACGAACCATACCAATTTGATCTTAGTTTGGGGAAGAATGTTCATTAGATGGTGTAACTGTCAGTCGTAAAGAAGATAACACTCACTAGAAAATAAATTGCTTTATATGAGTAGACTTCAAGCACAGTGTGGCCAGACAGGCCACAAATTATCTTGCATGTGCATTGTATATGTATGTGGTCCCAGAATCAACTGATCGGCTCGGTCGAATAGCCAGGCTTCGACCAGTCAAAAGTCGATAAGAGGTCATAAAATATAGTAGCTTAATTCTTGAGTTAGTCAAATATCAAGTGGTCAAATCTCAGGCATCGCCTGTATCTTCCTTCAGTCCATCCATGGCAGAAAGGGGACTGATATCTTCAGTGTTTGATTTGAACACACCTCAATGTCTCAATACACCAATGAAAGTGCTCATCTCAGTCACGTCCGTATTCTGAAGTTGAGACGAAGAGAAGTCTTGGTATTGTGTTTGTTAGTTTTACTTTAATGGAATAAAGTGATCTGAAGATCCTATGCAGACAGGCATAAGCTGTAATGTTGGGAATATTTTTGAAACAAGAAAAAAGTCTGCTATGACCGGGAATCGAACCTGGGTCTTCCACTTGCTGAGTGGATATTCTACCACTGACCCCAGTCAGCAGACTTTTTCTCGTTTCAAAAATATTCCCAACATTACAGCTTATGCTTGTTTGCATAGGATCTTCAGATCACTTTATTCCATCAATTGGAAAATGGAAATGGAAAATCAGCTTTGTACCCAAGTGCCTTCGCTGGAGGTCTCAAGCCGGGAAGATGGATCACAATATTGTGCTTTGGAGTCTGAACAGCTCTTTTTGGCTCAAAAGCTGACCATCTAAAGCGATTTTTACCATAAGAATATTGTGGTTCATGTAACCTTTACTCATCTTCATCATCATCTTCCATTCCTTCCTCTGAAGTCATTTCACGTGAACTCAAAATAGCCTCTTCATCATTTTCTAAATTGCTTTTCACTTCATTTTCTAAATTTTTAAAGCATCAAGCAACTTATTTTCAAAGTTAGTGTTATTTACAGCAATTACAATTGATAGGCCAGGTTATGGTTACCCATAATAAATTAAATTACAATATTCCACTTTCGTAACACAAGCTAGGTCTGGTCCCTCAAACCACAAGAGATGTTTTCTCACCAATAAGTCTCAGAAAACTAATTCAATAAATGCCCAAAAGATAGAGGGCAGAGCCATGGTTGGGATAAGATGGTACTGTAAACATTGCCCTTTCTACTATTTTCTAATAATTCTAACAATCAAATACAACTTCATTGCGGTCTGACAGACCACACCTTGCTGATTAAGGGTTAAGTACTTGCAATTGCATAAGTAAATCCAATACTTCATGTCTGTAAAATTAGAGAACTTCAATCTTATGATTTCCTGTAAGTTACATATCTTGGTTGTCACAAAATGCTCTTAGACCCCTCCTCCAATTCCTTCAAACCCCACCCCTCTTCCTTGCTGGGAATAGAGAATTTTCACACATTTGTTTTGAACACAAAAATTTATAAGCATTTTAAAAGTGAAAATATATTGACTCTAATAAACTTCAATATTGCTCGCAATAAGCCATCAAGTATGTTTTCCTTACATTTTTCATAATTGTCACAATTACTCTGCATGCATCTCAGGATATCATTGTTTACACAGGGACTGCTGTGTTTCATTTCATACATTAAAATACTGCCAGAAAGTTCATAAATTGCTATCATCGGTTACTACGAAGATTACTTGTGTGGACAACAATTATGAGTCATGTTTTCCTCTTCCTAGCTCTTACATAATCTGTGAAGCACTGATTAGAAAATATATTCAGTGAAAGTACATTTACCACAAAAAAGTCAGCGAGAGCACATAATTATAAGTTCGGAGATAGGAATTCAAGAAAGCGCCAAACATGCAATTACGAGTTTCATCTACATCGATTGGCACAAAGATTCTTTTGTTGCGAGCAATTAAAAAAATTATACTTCTCCCTGATTTTATAAAGAAAAATAAAAAATTTTATCATGCAAGTACCATAAATGATGGAAAAATTGCACCTGGACTCAAACCCTGGTACTTCAGGGAGAAAAAAATGCTTCATTGCCCTTCAGCTCGAGAAGACTAACACAACAGTACCAAATTTTTTGCATATTTGGCAGCCGCCATGAGCACCAAAGATTTTCAACTTAAAAAACATTTCACATATGAAACAAATTTGCATATCGATTTGATGCTGCTTTAACAATCAACATTATGAAAATTAAAATATACTAGCGGAACTACCCGTTGAACATCAATGGGACTTTGTAGTGTGATTAGAATATAACTTCTGAGGTTTGTGTGTGTAAAACATATATATATATATATATATATATATATATATATATATATATATATATATACATATACATATATATATTACATGTAATTGTTTGATTAATTAGTAAATTCCTGACAATCATTTGCATTCTCCCAGAAAATGAAGCGCTTGAAATTTATTACATTTTGGCATCAATATACGACTTGATTTGGCACTGTTATTCTTCCTCTTCGTATGTTTACTGAATAATAATATTCTTCAATTATTAACGTTGCAATCTATTAAGTTTGACATTGCGCGAAGGGAATAACACAATTCTTTCATCTTTTGAAGGCTTAATAGACGCTGATTGAATCAGAGGCAACAATGCGGGTCACCTTGGCAACACCCAGAAAGAGTACGAAAAAGCCATAAAATTTCGAAAAGAAATTGTTTCTGACATATTCTTCCGTGTAACATCAAAACATTGCAAGAATAAAATATTTTATAGTTTTAGCCCTAGAATAAAGCAAAAATGGAGAAATTCGGTCCATATTTACATATTTTAATGAATGAAGGAAATAAACCTTGCACCTTGAAAATCGAAAATCCCATGTAAACTTATGGGAAAATATAATCGTCTCCCGGAGTCGAATCCGGGACTTTTTCCAGGATGTTTGATTTTTCTAGAGACCACCTCATGGAGGTTTAATGATTGTGAAAGTTTCAGCTCTTAATTCCATTGGGAAATTTCCAAAAAATACCGGGACACAGATGGACACTTGAGAATTATTATATAAGGATTCCTATAGGCACTTGTTGGTTTAAGTTCTGAGTTTCTTCGATGATGATAAGTCATTTTAAATGCAAATGAAAAAATCTGATGTGGCCACCACATGACTTTCTCCATACCTGTAATATTTCTATTTATTCCAATACATTTTTACATTTATCAAAAATTAAAGCAAATATTTCAAAATAATGAATGTGACAAAAGTAAACACCCACTTCCGGTTGACCAATTTTTACCAAAAACTAATCCGTTCTTACTTTTATAAAAATGTTAAATATCAAATTTCACGTTGACCTGATTAATAGTTTTTGAGTTAGAGCACCCACAAAAAAGCTATCACATTCAAACACATACACACAGACATCGAGAAAATGGTCAAAACGTATATTTCCGTTGAAATCTCAAAGTCGATTTTTTCCTCAGTGCAATACTTTCCCCTATACTACATATATGGAGAAAGTAAAAAATGCATCTGACAAGAGTAATCACCCAGTTCCGTTTGGCCAATTTTTATCAAAAACTAATCAGTTCTTTTTCCTTGAACAGAAATGTCAAATATCAAATTTCGTGTTGGTCTGATTATTAGTTTTTGAGTTAGAGCACCCACAAAATTCCGGTCACACAGACACCCCCAGACATCATCAAGAAAATAGTGAAAACATGTGTTCAGAGGACCGTAAAACATGTATTTCCATGAAAATCTCGAATTCGATTTTTTTTTCATGAAAACAATACTTTCTCTATACTAGGTATATGGAGAAAGTAAAAACTAATTCTGAGACATCTCTGATACCTATGAATTGGGCCATGAGGAGGTCCAGAAGGAGGATGGAAGGAACAGGAGCATATGTGAGAGTAATAGGATTTCAAGTTCAACAATGCAATTGGTTGGCAAGGCGACTTCTCCTTAAAAATGCTAAATTTTGTCAAAATATGATATTAAAACATTAGATCGAGAGATTTTGATTCAAAGGCGATAAAAGACGATAAGAATAAGAAACTATTGCCATTTTTCTTTAATGCAGTTCTAGTCCGAAGGTCGAATATGTGAATAAGCAAAAGAAAATAAGCTTGCAGGTCGAAATATCGATTTCTCCATGTTATCTTATGGAGAATGGAAATAATTCTCAGGAATCAAACCAATGTCAATTTTGGAAAATTGTTTTTCGTAAATGGCTTTTACTTTAAGAATCGAACATTCCCGCCAAATTTCAATGTTTTAGCTACTCAGAAAGTTTGTTAAAAATAGCATTACAATTCCGCTTTCTCACCGACGATGAAGTCATTTTTACTTTCTTCATACATAGTATAGGGGAAAGTATTGTTTTCATGAAAAAAATTGATTTCGAGATTTCAACGGAAATACACGTTTGAGGTCCCCTGAACACGTTTTGACCATTCTCTCGATGATGTCTGTGTGTGTGTCTATGTGACAGTTTATTTGTGGGTGCTGTAACAAATCAGATCGACACGAAATTTTATATTTGTCATTTTTGTTAAAGGCAAAAGAACTGATTAGTTTTTGGTAAAATCAGTCCACCGGAAGTTCAAGTATTTACAATAGTCAATGGTAGGTAGTGTGGTATAGATTTTAAAATATCTCTTGTAGAAAATTAAATTTCCTACAAGTTTTATTCCAGTACTTTTTTAAATTTATCAAATATTAAAGCAGATATTTAAAAAAACGGATAAATGACAAGAGTAAACAGCCACTTCTGGTTTACCGATTTGTACCAAAAACTAATGAACTCTTGTCCCTGTAACAAAGATGTAAAATATAAAATTTCACTTTGATCTGATTAATATTTTTTGAGTTTGAGCACCACAAAATTTCTATCACTTACACATACAGACATCTTTGAGAAAATCGTCAAAACGTGTTCAGGGGACCTCAAAATGTGTATTTCCGTTGAAATCTGGAAATCGACTTTTTTTCCTGAAAACAGTACTTACCCCTATACTACGTATGGAAAAAGATAAAATACACTACTCTTTCCTGTGCTGCCTTAATGGGAAAAATAAAGGTCCTGGAAACGAACTTGGGACTTCATGATAGGAAGCAAACTCTCTCAACCCTCCTCTGGATGAATGCAGATCCATGTCAAATTTGGTTACACTGGATCTTGCAGCGTCCGAGAAAATATGCTCCACTCATCCCCATGCTATTCTAATGGGGGAAAAGGTAAAAGCTTCTGGAATCGAACTCGGGACCTTGGAATTGGATGCAAACATAATCCTTGACCTGATGAAAGTGGACTCTGCAAAATCTGTCAGCTCTGCCTCATGAGGTGAGCAAGAAAATGCTATTCCAATGGGAAAAAAGTAAAGCTCCTGGAATCAAACTCTGGATCCTGAAATTGGATGCAAACACAGTCCTTGACTTTCTCCTGGGTGAAAGTGGTTGTTCCCATGCAAGATTTGTTTGTTCTGGCTCTGACGGTGTCCAAATGCATAGAGGACAAACAGACTGACAAACAGTCTTCTTTATATATTAGATAATGTTATGAAATATGTATTGAAGTTTTTAATAAGAACATTTTATTCACCAGTTCTGCAGCTCTTCTCATGTTGGGTTTTATAGTGAACTGGAGAAAGGGATTCTTCTTTTTAATTTGGTTGCCAACCCCTGGGTTAAACCATCTGATTTCACTTTTTTTTAAGATCAGTTAACAATATTTGAAAAATATCACAGAAATATAGCGAAAACTTGATATTTTGTAAAAATCAAATGTTATGTATACCATATATACTCATGTATAACACACAGTTTGAAGACCAAATTTTAGGGCATAAAGTAGGGGTGCGCATTATACATGGGTAACACTTCTGTGCAGTTAAAATAAAAAATTTAAGTGTACCTACCTCGCACCAGTTTCTTGCTTTTTGGAAAACCACGTTAATTATTGATAATCCAGCTTATACAGATATTAAGTAAATGTATTAAACACCTAATTACTCCCTTACAATTGTATTTCCATCTTCTCCAAATATTCTGCATTTCATTAGCTAATCAGCTGATTATTGTAGTCTCCGGCAAAATCACCAGGTATACTTCCCGTACATGTATCGAAAACAAAAAACATAGTAGGTAGATATATACGATTTGAAATAATTTTTTCAGATTTCTTATGTATAATTAACAATGTAAATAATTTAAAACCCATAGAATTCATTTTCCTCATCATCTTCAGCACCAAATAACTGCAAGGAAGGTGACCACGATACACAACAAAATTTAAGATTTCATATTAAATATTGTCATTAAATATCTCGAGCCATTTAATATTATGTAAATAAATGTTACATGTAGTTTGAAATTAAAAAAATAAATTGACGTGTTTAAACTTCATTCAACATTTGACCTTTAAACTTGAAGTGTTTTGTCTTGTAAGCAAATTTCCACAACTCAGAATTTTCGGATTTTAAAAATTTTTTTCTGGAGGTTTTTACGTAAAGTCGGATTTGCGTAAGTCGAGTCTTGTGTAACCTGGGAAGGGTCTATATTTATTTATGATACTGTAGTTAATACATAAAATGACAATATAATTCTAAAATTTTGTTCTTATACCCCTCAAAATCTAAGGTGCGCGTTATGCACAAGTATATGCGGTAATTGATGAAAATTTTGATAAATTGCTTTGTTTTGTAATAATCTGCTACTTTTAGCCAATAATATAGAATTTTTTCCTGTCCAGGCACAGATTGATGCTATGCAAGGCACCTAGGCAATAGTAGTTCTTGGAGCCCATGACTCGCAAATTCTGAAAAATATGGCTAATTTTGTGTAGGAAAACAGGCTATCAAATTCTTAATAATTTATTCATATAAATATTTACAACTAGCTGAAGTACCCGGCGTTGCCCGGAAATATTTAAAGCCAAAACCGAGTGTAGTTCACGTGTCTTCTACTTGGAGTACCCGTCATTTCCCAGGACCATTTAAAGCCACCGCCAAATGTAGTTCATGCGGCTTCCATCCGATTATGCAAATATATTTCATGCAGTTACCATCCGGTAGCACTACTCGCCTTCATCCGGTTGCCTGGGATCATTTAAAGCCACAGCCAAGTGTAGTTCACACGGCATCCGTCTGATGACATAAATGTAGTTAAGGTGGCTACCATATTATGGCGCTGACATCTATTGTAGCGTAATCTACAATGCGCTTATAATAAAGCACCTCCCTCCCCCCAAATGTTTTTATCATCATATAGCTAGTGTTACCCGCTGGATAAAATTATACATTTATGCCAAGTTTCGTGATGATAGTGTCAAAGGTGTGGATTTGTATTGTATACTAGTAGAAGGTGCTTGCATACTGCAAGCATTTCATCTCACCTTGAAAAAACATTAATTTTTCAGACAGATATTTCATCATTACAAATATTCTATTAATTCTAAAGATTTCACCTCGGCAGCAATTTTCGTTTTTCCCACATGTAAAAATAATAGTTTAAAACAATCCTCAAATGTTGCGATTTTAAACATTTTACACTTTCTCCATGATGGGGTACTAATGCTACACATTTCAGCCAAATTTTAAAGTTGTAGCACTTCTAGAAGTAAAATAATATTTTTCTAATTGTTTAAAATTTAAACATTTTTAACGGCCGCCGCAATATATATATGGAGAGATTGAAATGTTTATTTGTGCAAATGCACTGTACTGTAAATAATTTGAAAATTGCAGCTTCCTAGCTCATCCCATAGTACCTAAAACATTATTAAACTTTAATGTTCAAATGGGGGTAAAACAACCCCTAAAAATTAACAATTTTAAAATTTTCGATTTTTATAGTTGGTTATGAGAAAAGTTCTATAATCTTGCAAAATTTCAGCTTCCTAAACTTAATAGATTGGTCTACACACTGGATTGCGTTTTCCCATGCTAAATTATGGGAGATATTCCGTGGTCTCTGGAGTCGAACCCAAGACACTGTAAGAAAAAGTGACAATAATTCCTAAAAGATATTGCGGCCATCTAGCAACACTGAAAATTTCATTTTTCTAGCTTACCGGAAAGTGCCCATAATTAATTTACAAAAATGGCGCAATGCTTTTCTTATGGAAAAAACGCAACTTTGAATTCATGTCACTTAGGTAAGAAGTCTAATTTTATCTGAAAGTTTCTCCATCATATCTACAAAAACTAAAACTTTCAGCTCTCTAGCTCATGTAGTTTGGGCTGGACATTAATATCCTCCTATATGTTATTATATATAGACGTTCCTTACAGAGGAGGAGGATATAACAGGAGGATACTAATGTCCAGCCCAAACTACAAGAGCTAGAGAGCTGAAAGTTTTAGTTTTATTAGATATGATGGAGAAACTTTCAGATAAAATGAGACTTCTTACCTAAGTGACATGAGTTCGACTCCAGAAATTCTGAAAGTTGCGTTTTTTGCAAGATTATAGAACTTTTCTCATAACCAACTATAAAAATCGAAAATTTTAAAATTGTAAATTTTAGGGGTTGTTTTAACCCCATTTGAACATTAAAGTTTAATAATTTTTTAGGTACTACGGGATGAGCTAGGAAGCTGCAATTTTCAAATTATTTACAGAACAGTGTATTTGCACAAATAAACATTTCAATCTCTCCACATATGTATTTCGGCAGCCGTTAAAAATGTTTAAAATTTAAACAATTAGAAAATTATTATTTCACTTCTAGAAGTGCTACAACTTTAAAATTTGGCTGAAATGTGTAGCGTTAGTGCCCCATAATGTAGAAAGTGTAAAAATTTTAAAATTGCAACATTTGGGGATTGTTTTAATCTATTATTTTTACATGTGGGAAAAACGAAAATTGCTGCGGAGGTGAATTCTTTAGAATTAAAAGAATATTTGTAATGATGAAATATATGTCAGAAAAATTAATGTTTTTCAAGGTGAGATGAAATGCTTGCAGTATGCAAGCACCTTCTACTAGTATGTTATATATATCATCCTCTGTAAGAAACGTCGATATATAATGATATTAACCCTTTGCACTCGGATTTTTTTTTTATTCTATTAGTCTACTCGGAATTTAATTTTTAAATACCCCCATATTTCATAAATGGCGGCACTATGATGAAAAACTCAATTTTATTTTCATAACTTATTTATTTGCATTTTTTTACATTAAAAATTATTTTTCAACTCATACAGCAATTTTAATCTCTATATTTTTTTATGGTGTGATATTTTTTGAAACATTCACCCACATGAAGACCTGGATTACATTCACATGTCTCACAGATATAAATTGTCTCTCTTCTTCCACCTTGGACTTTTCTATTAGAACAAACAACACAATCTTTATGTTTTTTGTTAGGGTGAGGGATGATTATATGGAGCTTTCCATCTAAACGTTGCTCTTGTTCTGTGGATGATGGTCTACCTCTAGAAGTTAGTGTACCACCCCGGAAATCTCCAACTAGATCATGTACAAGTTTCCTAATAAATCGTACATGAGATATCGGTTTTTCATTTTTTCTTTTTTGGCATTCTTTGTACAAAATGTAAGAATTCACAACACTGACCTCAAGCCCCCAGAAAAACAATTTATGCCACCATTTTAGAGTCTTCCTCATAAAACAGTACGTGCTGGTGTAGTGATCAGCTATATCAACTCCCTCCATAAAATTCGTATAATTTGTCACGACCTTGGGTTTGGCAAATCTTTATTTGCCACCGCCTCGCACTCTTCTTTCCACAGCTTCAGTCTCTGAAGTGTCCCATGTACTAAGCATGGTGACTATCCTCTTGTCTTTCCATGCAAGAAGCATTACATTTTCATTTCTGTACGCCACTATCTCCCCTTTCTTCAGTTTTGGATGTTTGATAACTGTTGGATTGTCTTTCCTATTGGGCATTATTGTCCCTTTCAAGTGAGATTTTTCTTTGAGCAATTCCCTTGCAAGAGTGACACTTCTGTAATACCTATCAGTAAAGAGATGATAGCCTTGAGAATCAGATACTGAGTTCTTCAATCTGTCGTGAAGTTCTAAAACTATTCTGGTAGTAAAAGGAAGATCAGGTCTTACCAGGGTTTCGGATGTTATTCCACCATAATAAGGGACAAATGAATGTATGTAACCGCATTTAGAATCTGAAAGGACATATAAACGAATACCCCATTTTGTTGGCTTTTTAGGATTATACGTGATGAAGCGTATCTTTCGTTTTGTCTTTACAAATTCAACATCACTGTCACCGTCAGTACATTCACTCTGATCTTTGGGTGAAACAAGGGAAGTTTTCCTTTTCGTAATTCCACTCGGACCAGTGATTGGTTCATTATCCTCATATGCATGATCAGAGCACTCACTTTCGTCACTATTATGTTTTTCAATAGTTTCTTCATTGTCAATGTAAAATTCATTGTCACTGCTTTCTAAATCTTTGGAAAATCTATCCATCCTAAGGAGATGCAATTCGTTCTGAATATACGACTACTTGCGGACAAAGCATTCAGTCAACTACAGAGAAGGGGTCGTTTGTAAGAGAACCCTGTGTCATGAAAACATCTGAGAGATACTTCTAGAAACGTAAGCAAACCTCTGAGAGTGATAGAGGGACGATTGTTTACTGAGGTAAGATCATGGAAGCTCGGGCCTACTCAAGATGTTCACTATGCAAGAGATAAAAAGAGAATGGGCCTTTGATGGGTCAGTGGTGGGTGGATGACCACAAGAATAAAACGAAATGAAAAAAGAGGTTGATACTAGAAGCCAATACGAGACGGGACAGCTGACCGAGCGAACTTTTCTTTCTGACGAACTTTTATTTCGGACGCAACTCCTCTTTCAGACGCATGATCCCCATTTGGTAATTCATTATCTGAAATAAACAAATGATTTCCAAGTAATGAATGGCAGCTAATGCAAGCGAAAATGCGCTTACACCTCAGTAAATAGATAAAGACGAACATCTGCTACGGCGGCAGCGGCATCGGCTGGAAACGTCCTTTATGGGTAGATTATAGAAGGATATTATTCATTTATAAAATAATCCATGTTGCTTAATTAAGTTGTTGTTTACTCGTATTTCCACGCTGATGATTACAAGAAAAGTTATTGGAAAAAATGGACAAAAATCCCCCTTCTCCTCACGATGAAACACCGTGTCGAGTGTGGCTCGACATACGAGCTGGTGCCGATGCTAGCCGTGTCGAGTCACACTCGACACCCAAGTGCAAAAGGTTAAGATATAGTGGATGTGCTTCTAGCAGTCCACTATAACACAATTTTTCAAGATCTCCAGAACCTTTGCCACCCTCTCATCTCTCACACCAATGTGACCCTCAAATTCTGCTAGCCTTCTTAACATCCCAAACAGTTCAATGATGACTACTGGCAGTGATAAATCATTGCAGGAGTCCTGTTTTTCATTTCCTCTCAATTGTATGAGATACATTGACTCTGTTTCTGATCCTCCCTCTTTCTGCAGTAATTAGACATGCATCACATCTTGGTATTCATCATTACCGGCCTCTGTTAATGATTAATATTGTTTTCAACTTATTTTTCTATTACATTCAATATTTTACAATGAATCAGGGTGTTGTTTGGAAATTTTGTGTCAAAAGGAAGGTTTCTGAAAAGGTGTAGTCCACAATCACCCTTTAATAATGTAAAGCTTGTTTCATATAACACGGATTCACATAACACAGTGCATTTTAGAATGCATCCCCTGTGTACTTTGTTTACTGTTGCATGTCTTTTAGTGGGAAAGGCAGATCCAGAAACTTCCTTGGTGTGGCAGTTGAGAGCATTCAAGGGGGAGAAATCACCACCTTCAACTCCCCCTTCCAAACATCACCAACAGTGGCCATTCTGAATATCTATCCTGTTGTTGGGGCCTTTCTTGCTATTGTCCAAAGGACCTAATCTGTGACAGCAAATTTAGTTATTTTGAAAGGAATTAGTATAAGAGGGGATCTTAAGGAAAGGGAATGGGGTTCATCCCGTCTCCCCTTCCATTGGATCTGGTAGTGGTTCAAACAGATGCCTTATAATGATGAAAATATAAATTATGAGATCAGCTTACAAATTGGGAGAGGTTAAAGCAGTGTAGTTCAGAGAAAAACCCAATCCAACTTCTGGTTGAATAATGTATACAACCAATAGGAAATGTAATCCAACTGCAAATTGGATACAGTAACAAATCTGCATTTTACTTACAAAATAATTTTTTTGATCTTAATCACCTACAAATAAAATTTTATGGACATTTTGAGGGATGCTTAGCTTTAGAAAAGAATTGGTTATAACAAATATCCTATTTTGTATTGTTTGAAACTTTTTGCATATTATCAGTTTAGTGGAAGTCATATAAATTTTTCCTTTACAGTATTTGGCAACACCAGAGTCACAATCGTTACGCTGTGATCTTATACGATTCATTGTTGGTGTAATTCATCCAACCAATGAACTCCTATGTTCTGACATCATTCCAAGATGGGCTGTGATTGGCTGGCTCTTGACTACATGTACATCTGCTGTTGCAGCATCCAATGCAAAATTGGCATTATTCTATGATTGGCTATTCTATGATCCTGAGAAAGACAACATAATGAACATTGGTAAGCTTCTCTTGGTACAATAAATTCTACTTGGCATTTTATTCATTTTAAATTTATTATGAAAACCCACTTATGCCTGCAATTTAGTGACAATGAACTTTTAGTCTGCAAATGATGGTAACATTTGCTTACTGCCATGTGTTTGATGTGATTCAGTGCTGTCAAAATAATACTTTCAGAGTCTCCTTTCTAAATCACCTTTAAAAATTTTGAGAGTTTATCCGTGGCTGTGCAAGTACAGATTCTTTTCTACTACTGAAAAACATCTTGGTGTTGTGACATTTTGCATAAATTTACTTTTCATTGATGTTGAAGAGAGAAAATATATACCCTTGGATATCGGCTTAAACAATGAAAAATATCATTTTACCACCAACTGCTGTCATAAAATATATATAACGAAGCTAATCCTCTTTGAAAAGATATCAAGCCAAACTCAATATATGAGCTGCAGCAAGCGATAGCTATGTTGGGTCACATTCGACATACAAGTACAAATGGTTAAAAGCACAAAGGTGAAATTAGAAAATCCTGTAATAATCATTATTAAACTGTAGCTACCACAAAAGCAAAATATTTTGCATAACTGCATTATTTTCCATAGATAAATAGCTATATTAAATCCCATTGTAAAAGATGGATTACTTGTATTTAATGTTCTCTAATTTATGTGAAAATTGTAAAAATTGCTTTTTGTATGCATAAAAGAATAATGTAGTTATTCAGAAAAATTTCATAATAAATAAGCAATAAAACCTAGAACCAAAACTAAATATATTTACTTATTGGCATTGTACAACCAAGCATAATGGGCAACAATAAGTCTCTGTTTATAGATTATATTATTATATCGAGTTAATTAGTTTCTGATATTTGGACCCTGTCTACAATTCAGTTATCATGAAAATATCTCTAATACAAAATAATGACTGAATAATACTATTGTCAAATTTGAATACATTCATTTCCATTTATTTGTTCTTTCTTATTTTACTGAATGATGTTCACTTTAATTTTGTAAATTCAGAATGAATGTAGGTTCTGGCAACTTAATTAATAGTAAAAATAATTACATTTGGTGTAAGAAAACTACCTATCTTGTATTGAGGTAAGCAATTTTAACTAAATGGTTATTGTGAGAACAGCCATTACCTATATATGATTTTTAGTTTAATTTGATTGTTTCTATTTTCTATAACAAATGGTGAAGGCTAATTTCAGATTAAGGTTTTTGTGGTATGATTCAGCAATACTGGCATTGGTTTTAGGTTTCAGCTGTGTAGTCTGGAACATGGTCTCCAACATTTCGCAACCATTGTGATCCCTGAAGATACACACCTGCAATGGGTGCGAAACGTTAGAGACCATGTTCCAGTCAACACAGCTGAAACCTAAAACCAACACCAGTAATGGTGAAGGCTCTTGTTATTGCTGTTGTCTGAGTGGATTACCTGTTATTGCTTTTGTTATTTATGTGCCAAAATAATAAATATAGCATTAATTTCTTTGCAGAACCAGCCATCCTAGTAATGCATCACTCAATGCGTTCCCATCCTGCTGTTACTGCTACCCTTTTGGATTTCTTGTGTCGAGTAAGTAAATGATTGGTTCCTTTGCTAATCTCAGTTGCAAATAGATTTTTCCTGTTTTGTCTGTTTTACTTACTGTTGATTCTTGTCTATTTTTAGATCATTCCAAACTTCTCTCCAATGCTCACTGATAAGGTTCGAAATGGTATATATACTTCATTGCGCCAAATCCTTGAAAAAAGAGTTCTTCCATCACTTTTCCCATTATTTGATAATCCTAAGCTAGATAGAGAACTTCGCACCATGGTGAGGGAAACATTTAAGGAATTCTGTCAGCCACCCATTTTGGAAGGTCAGTTGATTTCTTTTTGAACAGATATGATTTGTGCTTAATCGATTTTAACTTTTCAATTACACCTGTGAATTTTATAAAAGTTATTTTTTTATTGTTTACTGTAATTGAGTATTTTTCTAAAAATTGTCTTGTAAATGTTCTGGTAATGCAAGTTTTATTTGCATATCACACTTCATTTGAGCTAATTTTAATTTTTAAGTTATTTTTCTTCAAGTATTTAAGTATTTGTAGGACATGTTTTAGTGTAGAGGCAAACCCCAATATAGCGCTGCCGTTTGTCCATCACTGCACTAAAGCAGAGGTGGTGGTAAAGTGAGGTATATGCTTGCTCTATGTAATCATAAGATGGAAGTTCTGTTCACTACAATTCATGGGTGGTATGCGTGGGTGGCACTATATAGGGGGGTACTAAATCGGGATTTGACTGTGCATTCTTTTGGAAATTTTATTTCTTAACTTCATCTCAAGACTTGTTTTTTCATACTCATTTATCAGTGGCCCTTGGCTGTGCAGCTGGGACAAAGCCTGGGGGCCCGGCATTTAGGGCAGTGGTTTTCAAACTATGAGATGCAACCCTCTGAGGGGTCTCGGGAAGATGATCTGGGGTGTGAAATGATTTGACATATATTTACTGTCTGCTTAATCATCCTAATTGTGGGATCTAAAATATACAGCTGTTAAATTCTAACCCTCAAGAGGCTAGGACTTATCGTTTTCATCCATGTTTTCCTTAAGGTGGTTATATTAATTGCAGTTGTAGATCCAGTGGGTATTGTTCATGAATTTTGATTGAACATGATATAGAAGGGGGGTGCAAAGACAGTTTTCTCAGGTGAGGGGGGTCACGGCTTTGTAATGTTTGGAAACAGCTGATTTAGGGGATCCCACAGGTTAGGAGGCTTCACAATTGATTAAACCTTAAGGCCTAGAAAAAAATCTAGTCTGGGAGCATGTACATTCCTAACTATGACACTTATATAACTTTCTTTTACAAGTTTGCTGTTGTTATTTTTCACTACAGGAGTTGACATGCCTCCTACCTCATTACATCCAGTCAAACTTGAAGATTTCACAGGACAAGTGGCGAGGAATAGTCCTCCTCATTTATTAGCTACAATGGATGGCCATCCAAATCATTCAAGTCAGAACAATCACTCTGGTGAGGCTGAACCAGCTTTCAGTGAAGATGATGATGACGATGATGACATCCCTTTAGGTGAGATACGATTATTAATCATTGAGAAACCTTTAATTCAGCAATAGCAATATATGATATTCATTTGGTTAAAGAAAATTTTTAGTTGTTTTCAAATAAAACTGAACAATTAAAATAACTTATATGTTGTGATCAGCCTTATCAATAAAAAAACATTATTTATTTGCTTGATAGTGCAAGTATTAGCAAACTTCCTTTAACACGTGAAATACTAATGATTTCACATGTTGAATTGTATGTGAATTACTTATACAGGTAATCTCCGATTTTCATCGAGGATGCGCTCCTAGAAACGTCGACGTAAATCAGACATTATTTTCCCATATACTTTGCATTATAAAGGCAGGAAGTGTTCCCATAAACAAATTTTCAGATTTGCTAATCCATTTTAAGGGTCATCTACATACATATTTGCGATAAAAGTTCTAAAACAAACAGTGTTTAATAAAATTTTAATATTTATCATGCATTTACACTAATTTAAAGAAATATTTTCTAATTTTTGATTGCTGAGCTAAACAAGCGAATTTTAATGTTAACAAAAGTAAATAATCAAAGGATTTAGCATTAAAGGAATAGAATAAAAATATAGAGAAGTAGCATTTATTTACCAATTTGATCAAACCTGTTTTAAAAAGGTAGTGATTGATGTTTGGGTGGCATTCTTCTTCTTTTCTTGATAAAGCTCTTTATATCCTCGCAAAAGTTCATTCAATCCTTCGATAAATTTGGCGCTTTGTTCCATGTTTGGGTCGTCTTCAGTGAGGAGTGCCATTCCCTTCTCAAAGAAGCTGAAGGCTTCAGACATCCTTTTTGTTGTCAGCTGTTTCAATTGTGGAGTTGATTCCTTTTCGTCTTCCTCCTGCACCATAGCCCTTTGTTGCTCTAACTCGATCAGGTCCTCATTGGTCAGGTCTTGCCCATGTGAATCCATCAACTCCATTACATCGTCTTGGTCCACTTTATCAAATCCAATCTCCTTTGCCAGTGTTACAATCTGTTGTTGACATCGGCAGAGGCACTGACATTTTGAACATACTCCGGCCAAATCTTTTGCCAAACACCATTCATCGTAGCCTGTGCAACCTCTGCCCACGACGATCCAATGTTGTCTATAGCCTTCTTAATATTATAGCCTCTCCAGAATTCCCAAACTGATTGTTTGTCCTCCTCGTCAGTAAGTGATCAGCTGTTGCATGGTGCGTCAGAGATAATAGGCCTTGAACGTCACTATCACTCCTTGGTCCATAGGTTGTAACAAAGAAGTCATATTTGGTGGCATAAATACGACTTGAATATTGTCTGCCAGTTCTTCAATGTTAACAGGATGTCCAGGAGCGTTGTCTAAAACAAGTAAGACCTTGTGATGAAGATTTTGTTCCTAGCAATATTTCTCAACAAAGGGTAAGAAGAATGACGTAACCCAATCCTGGAACAATGACTTTGTCACCCCGGCTTTCTTGTTAGATTGCCAAATAACAGGAAGTTGGGCCTTGTTGTATCCTTTCATTGCCCTTGGATTTTCAGAATGATAAACCAAGAGAGGTTTCAACTTATAGTCTCCTTCTGCGTTGCCACCAAGTAGGAGGGTGAGGCGATCTTTGGAAGCTTTGAAACCGAGGCGGTTTTCTCCTCTCTCGAAATGTATGTGCAGGATGGCATTTTCTTTCAATACAATCCCATCTCATCTACATTAAACACTTGTTTTGGAGAATAGCCTCCTTCCTCAATGATTTCCTTGAGTTCCACTGGGAAACTCGCTGCTGCAATGTTGTCTGCAATAGCCCTCTTAGATGAAGATTGAAAATTTGCCCAGATCTTAAACCTTCGAAACCAACCATTGCTTTCTTTAAAGTCAGTCTCAACATTACAAGATGAACCTTCACCACCATCATGATGCTTCAAATACCGAAAGAGTGACTTAGCTTTCTCCTGAATTACAGACAAACTCATGGGCACATTTCGCTTATTCATATCCTCTATCCACACAATTGGCAATCTCTCCATATTTTCCAAAGTGTCATCCCTCCCTTTAGTAATACGCAGCACACTTCTGGGGCTCCCATTTTTAGCACTAGTCTTGATCTTCTCATTATTATTTAAAATAGTTCTGACTGTTGTTGGAGGGAGGTTAAGTGCACACCTAGTGTCAACAGCATGTTCCCCCCGCTCATGGTGATTAATAACATTTAACTTAACCTCCAAAGTAATAGCTTTACATGTCTTCTTCGAAGGTGTACTTGCAGATGGATTAATTGTCGAATGTTTACCGCTCATGGTTAAGGGTAAAGACTTCAGCAAAGAAAATATGTAAGAAAGACTATGTACCGCTGCACACCAACTGCACCAACAATGCAAGGGAATGAAGATTAGGAGACAAATCTCTTTTAACATCGTTCTCCCACTTGTCTCTACATTATTGTAACCGCTCTGATTCCTCCGCTAACAAAGAGTGTTAAGTTCCAGTGGTAGATAATACATATTAACTACATTTGTAAAACTTTATAAGTATTCTCCGCACGAGTGGGAGAGGGTTGAAATTTGACTCCATGCCTCCACATCCCGCTCCATCATTTTAACGAATAAACAATTGTTCTGGAAGATAGGATGGGTTGATGTTTATGGTACTCGACTCAAACCGACGTAAATCAGACAGGAACGACGTAAAACGAAAAACTCTTCCCTTGTTACTTAATGACGTTATAGTGAAACAACGCAAATCGGAGCGATGTAAATCGGAGATTGCCTGTATCTCTCTACTTGTTTTAATAATCATTTAAAGAATTTCTATAATCCTTGAAAATATTTATGAAATATTCTAATTCCATTAAGCTTGAATTGTAAACCTACTTTGCCACAAAAAGTTATGATTTTTTTCTAATCACAGTGGAATCCTGTTATAATGTATGTCTCCGAACCATGCATTTTACTATGTTGTATTGATAGTACAATGTACTGAAAATACTTACTGAGGGGAGATGGATAAATATAAAGAATTCTTCATACTGTCTTACCCCTATATACCATATTTACTCGAATCTAAGAGGACCCCCTTTTGATAGACTGTCAAAACAGAAACAAGATTTTATGACCTAATTACAAATGATTTCTGCAAAAATTATAAATCCTACAATGCTAGCAGAAATTTTTATTGGGTCCCATAATTTTCTCGAATATCAAAGATCATTGTGCTGTCATTATCATTCTCTATGCTTTCTTCACCATTGTCCTCACTCTCATTATCTTTGTCACTCTGAACTTTGTCCACAGACTCCCACAAAACATCATCTTTACTTCTGTCCATGGCATTGGATAAGCAGCTCTTCTTAAATGCATTCACTATTACTTCTGGATTTATCTGTTGCCATGATGATGCTATATGTAGTTCACGATTTTTTTATCAGGATATTTACTAAAAGGCAGGGATAGTGATGAAATAATCCTAATAAACAAAATATTCTAATTTTTCCATAATTTTTAGCGTAACACCTAGGCTATTGTCTTAATGATGATTATTGTTATTGCCAATACAGGACGATCCGAGTCACAAAACTTGAAATATGAAAACTTGGACGCGAGCCGATTGCCAGAGAATTTGGGAATTACAGAGAAGTGACTTGATTTTGCAGAAAATTAGAAATATTCTGCGAGAACTCTTGTAATTTATTATATTGTTTACATGGGTTCCAGGTAGCTCAGATACTGTCACCTTGAGTATTGCAGTGGTTTATTTAAGAGTTTATAGATCTTGGTGTATGGTAATTTTTTAGCGCTTGCAGTATGCAAACACTGACACTTGTATTTAAAATGAATGTAAGACAAAATCACAACTGGAGGAAATTTATGGCTTAAAACTGTTGAATGTGGGAATCCTGATGAATTACACCATCATTTGTTTTGACATCTATGGAATGTTATTGCCAGGGGGGCTTACACATTTTTCTACTTCAAAATCATCATATCGAAGATTCATCTTATTGTAAACAGACACAAAAATCATTCACAGTTATGAAATTATAATATTGGTATTTTTATAAAAAATTCTGGAAAGGTGCATTTGCTCAAAATTAAGATAAAGGCTTACCAGCAAAAATGCATAAGCAATTAATAAAATTTCTGTACCTAACATTAGTAAGTGAAGTTGAAACTTCTGCATAACACTGCTCGCACATATTTGCTCATTTGGTAGAGAGCTGGCCCAGATGGGGCCGCAAAATGAAATTAAACACAAAATTGTCATACTATACAGCAATCCCTCGCATAACAATGTTAATTCGTTCCATGAAAAAGCGTACTTATGCAAAACGTTGTTATGTATATATTAAAAACTCATATGAACAATGTTATATTGTATTAACTGGTACCGTGCTGAAGGTTATTGGGCTCTAAATTCACAAACAAAAAAGAAAATCTACGAGGTAAAGTTCAGGAAATACTAATAGTAGTAGTAGGTGCAGTAGATATACAGTACAGGAATCCTTTGTTTAATGGTGTTGATGTGTTCCTGAAAAATACCCCGTTACTTAAACACAGCACAAATGAAAACGAATTTCTCATAAGAATGGATAAATGATAGGATGCATTCTGGCAAAAAATTACTGCACATATAAATTTTAAAACATGTTTTATGGTGTCAATAAATTAAAATCATCAGATACGCATTGCTATAACATGCTGAATTATGGACCTTACCATCAAACTTGACAGATCCAACTTATTAGAAATATCAATAGCACATTATATCTCTTCAAAATATCCAGCTTCTCCTCCAATGTCACTTGTTTACGTTTTTACCTTTACTTGTACAATCACTCAATCTTTTCTGTGACATGATGAATTAATTCCAGGGCAAAAATAAAAAATATATAACAGATGTATTCACAATTTGCGCTACAAATGGTGGAAAGTGATAAACTAACAGCACACGTTCGAAGAAAGGCAAATCGAAAAACGAAATACGAACAAAATTACCCCAACTCTTATTTTAAACCAATCACCTCTTATGACGAGTGGTGGTTGTGTGATCTTCCTAGGCCTTACACTCCAATTTCAAGCTGTGGTCTCCATGTGTCACTGATCACTTGAAGTATTTGCATTTTTTCCCAAACGTTTGTGTTTTTCTAGTGTCAATATGTAAGCATCCTTTGTAAGAGGAAGAATGGGGAAAACCTCCCTGGGTTTTTTACAGCTATGTTTAGAATTGCCCCCTGGGAGAGAGTTTTTATCGGTAATGATAGGTGCGAAGTTTTTCTCCAGCATCGTAACTGCGAAGTAGACATGTCCTAATTGCAAAAAAGGGGTCACAATGTTATGGACCATACAGACACATAAAATGCTATAGCTCACGGACGTATATTTTTCATAATATTTTTCAGCATGTTTCTTTCCCCTACAAAAAAAAGAATGCAGTTCTTCATTATTTTTACGATAAAACACTTTATTTGAACATTTTAGTACCAATACTTCATGAGATATGTGATATTTCCATAAAACAAACAAAAATATCCCAAAATAAATCCGGCGTTTAAAGGTTAAACTAAGTTTTGAGTCTTGAGTTTTTTTAATGAAAAAGTTTTCCTTTCCATGGCGACCAATATTGTTGCCAAACTCAATATCGTAAACCTAAGACATTGAAATGAACTCATAGTTAGTTACTTATCTATGTAAATAAATGATAGCATAACAAGCTATTTCTTCAGTTTCAAATATTAAAAAACAAGAAAGGGGAAGGAAGAGAGAGAGGGATGGAGAATGGGAGGAAGGAAAAGAGAGAATGAGAGGGAAAGAATGGAAGGAAGAGGGAGAGAGAATGGGAGGAAGAGGGAGAGAGAATGGGAGGAAGAGGGAGAGAGAAGGGGGGGAGGGAGAGAGAGAATGGGAGGGAGAATGGGTGGAATGGAGGAGAGAGAATGTGGAGACGGAAGAGAGAGAGGGAGAGAGAATGGGAGGATCAGAGAGAGGGAGGAAACAAGGAGAGGTGGAAAATGTATTTATTTGTTGTAAGGCATTGTAACTAAATGGTTTGTCATTGGCACACTTTATTGACGTTTGACTATTATTTTTCTTTTTGCTCTTTGTTTGTTATTGCTTTTATAATTTTTGTTCTACTTCAGGGTTCTTTCTTTGTTCCTCATTTTGTCACTCTCTCCTGATGTCTGTTTCTCCTTTTGTGTTCGTTCTTTGTTTATTATAATAATTTTTTGACCTTTCTCAAATTTTTCCGCAGTAGAACTGCATGCTCTCTACTAGTATAAATAATAATAAACATTAAATTAAAAAGATGTATAGAGGGGTTTTTAATTATAGTAATTATTTATGTATCACAATTGGAACTCCTGGAATTGAGCTTTTGGCCCTTCACAGATGAAGTATATGCACGTAACTTATAAGAAAACATGTTCCTTAATTGATTGACGATGCATATGTGAAACAACATATAGTGGGGAATTACTGTATAGGTATAGTTCGTTAATTCAATGAAATGGTTTCTTATAAATTTGTTTGAGAAATCACAATTTTAAAAATTTCTTAAAAAATTAATACTGTATTAATTGAAATCTGGATCATAAGTTTGCATTTAAAAGTTTTTAGTAGATACATTTATTTTATCTTATGTTTCATTCATTATAAAAACATCAACTAAATGTGTAACCGTACTTCATGCCCAAATTTAAGACAACCCTCAATTTTTGCATGCTGAAATTTGGGGGGGGAAAAACCTCTTTTTGGATTTGGGTAAATATGGTAATTTTACAAAATCCTGACATTTTCTTGTTTCACTTTTAATAAAATGGCTTACCTATTTAAATCCCCATAAAGAGTACATTAACATTTCTCAGTGACATTTTGAAGTGCATTATAATGAGATTTTTTACTATATTCATAAACTGTATTAAATGTAAAATGCAGCTTGTCATCTAGATGTTTTTACATTAAAAAATTAATCCTAAATACTTCATGAATGATCAAAATATTACATCATTACTTTTTCCATTAAAAAAAATTCTGTATTTTTTATTTTCTGTGGAATTAATTGAATTCTGGTGTTCCCACAGCAAAAGTGAGACTAAAGGAAAAACCACCAAATATAGATGTGAAGCAAGAAGAAAGTGAGATCAATCAACTCCTGGATGGGGAATTACGCTCTGTTGTAGAGGAATTGCTTGTTGAGAAGGACAATGAAGTGAAGTATGTGCACTTGTTAGATAGTGAAAAATGAATTTATTGCATTAACTTTCAGAATTCTGTTATTTCTCTCTTGCAAAACCTCAAAGAGAATTCAGTACTTGACATCCCAATTTTCACATTCTTTTAACTCTTTTAATTTAATTGTCACAACTGTAGCTTTATCCAACCGCCTTGTGGTTGCCATACAGTTTATTATGAAGACTACTCCAATAATCATAATATGTTCCTGTGAACCATGTGAAGTGGTTTTCCTTAGAGCCCTGCACGGGTATGATATTTTCCACCTGTACCCGACCCATACTTGCAGACTACTAACCCATACCCGCAGACTACTCATCAGTACCCGACCTGTACCCGCAGAATGTTAACCCGCACCCGACCTGTACCCGCAGGCTCGCACCCGCACAGAAGGCCTACTTGTCCCACCCAACCCATGTTTTTTAACTGTCTGGTCCTCGAGACACAAATCCGTAGCAAGAAATCGTGAAAAATATAAATATTTCTGAGTCAGTCATTTATTTTGTATAAATTAAAATGAAATGCAATTGTACATTAACATTCATTTTTAAGATCGAAAAAATGTATTTCAAGTATCTAAGATTTATTTTTACAAAAATTACAAATTTTACAAAATAATTTAATTGAAAAATGGAAACATTAATTAATAGTATCTACCCTGAGATTTTAAATGACTATTTAAAAATAGGACATCATCCACGTCTGTGGGACCTAAACTGTTTCTTCTTTCACTAACAACATGTCCCGCCAATCAAAAACACCTCTCTGATGGAGCACTGGTCGCTGGTATTGCAAAAATACGATTCGCTAAAATACTTCAATTTGGCAAACAATTCTTTTGCTTATCCCACCATTTCATCAAATCAAAATTATTAGTAATGTCGTCAGATAGTTTTAAGTCAATATAAACAGTCAATTCATCTGGATAAATATGATCATTTACTGTGTCTGTATCCATAAACTGAACTAAGGTGTCTAACATTTTATGCCTTTTTATCGGTTGCTCTACAAGCGTACACAGATTTGGTGTCACGGATTATATTTAATGTCATCAATACTTACTTTAACTTTCTCATGGATTTCATACTTTTCTTCAGTGTTTAACATTTACACACTTTTTAGAAGGGGGTGAAGAAAAACAGAAATTTTATAAATTTTTAAGCCCATCTCCTGAAACTATCTCAAAAGGTCTCAAATCTCCAACTAAAAGTTCGACACAGCCATCTAAAACAGTTTTTTTTTCTTTTCAGCTGATAATTTTGGTAAATCGCATTTTTTCGGCACAAGAAAATTTGTAATTTTAGGCACGCCTTCTTTGCTATTTTCACATTTGTGTCGCAATAAACTTGATGTTCCCAGCTTCTTATTATCATAACGGTAAACATTTTATAACTACTGTAAGCGATTATCTTCGAAATCAGTTCTCCCTTTTCATCTAAAATTTCACAGAATGTTTCCCAAAATTTTGATTAGGTATTTTCTTTTCTTCTTAGAGTGTACTCTAAACTCAAAATTTTCCTTCTTATCTGATGAGTATTCATTTTTCAAATCTGAAGGGCAGATAAAGGTATTATTTCGATTGAAATTTTGATTTATAATTAATGATGCATTAACTTATAACTGAAAATTTTACCGTTCAATCAACTGGTATTGGTTCCTTTTAAGGATGTGGTAGATTGGTATTCTGTCACAAAAGCCGAGATCACATATAACTCACCATTGTAATTTTATAAAATAACTGTTGTTCCTTTCTCTCGCAAACAAAGTATAAAATAATACAACTCACACACGATTATTTGACGAAAAAATACTATATATTTGAACGTTAAATAACATATAAAGAATGCTGATAGGCACTCTTATATGTAACCACGTCTCTTCAAAAGTGAATTCACAAAGATAGATGTTACTTGCATGAATGGGCAAAACCAGCTGGTTATCCGTCATAATTACATTGTACTACATAATTCCCCTATTCACTCCTTCTCACCCCTCCTTAGATTCTCTTCTACTAAACGCAATCGACAATCGTTTGTCAATTGCAACTTTGTATCTATTTATATAATAAAAGGAATCGTTTTTTCGTCAGACACTTTTCTTGACACATGATGCACAAAGCCTGCGATCTGCCGACCTGCATAAATTGCAAATTTGTATCTTCCTATATAACGCTACTTTTGACCACGAGGGTGTGCTCTACTAGGAGTAAAAGGCATGTGGAGAGTTCCTGTGCCTACATTGGCAAAGCAAATTGAATTGGAATTAAAACTAGTTTTCGTACCCGCTCTTTACCTGCACTGGTGCCTTTTGTGTCCGAACCCGACCCGTACCCACATGGAAGCACTCTATACCCGACCTGACCCGCAACTTTCACTGCGGGTACCCGCGGGTCAGATAAACTGCGGGTATGCAGGGCTCTAGTTTTCCTGACCATTTTAAGGCTATTGGAGTTTTCTTAATAATCAATTAATCCATAGTTTATATAGGATTTTAGTTTAATGCTCAGTATTATCAAAGTGAGTTTCCATGAAACCAAAATTAAATTGCATTTTATCACACCTTGTAAGATTTAAAACTGGGACAAATCTAAAACTAAAGTATTCTGTGATAAGAATAGTAATTTAATTTTTCATAAACGTTTGTAAAAATAGGTAAGAGAGATTAATTGCATTGATTGTTTATATAAGAGCTATTTAGTGAGTACAGCATGTGACAAAGAAGCAGTCTGTCACAAAAGTAACAAATAAACTTATTTTAGGTGTCAGGCGATGGAGAAACTGGTACAACTAATAATTCAAGATGAAATTGACAATGAGGTTGCTTCAGCATTGGGGTCATCTCTTTGTACAGTATTGAAGGAACAGTTGGAAGGAAAAGTCTTTCCTTCAGAAGTGAATGATGAGTAAGAATTCATTATTATCTTTGATGCAAGAAAAAAGTGACCCTAATGAAATAATCTTTTTAAAAAACCTAAAAAATGTTCTTCTTTGAATGTAATTTTTTTAATTCTAACAGGAGCATTGAAGACAGCATAGGAAGGCCTCTTTTTGTGATGTTGAGGAATCTTATGCAAATTCCCGAAGACGATCCAAACAGGCGGCCTATTTTATCTGTTTTGGCAGAAATGTACAGTCATGAGCCACGTGTTGGATATCTTCTGTTATACTTTCTTAAAGCTTGGTATGAATTTTTTTTCTTTCTTAGGAAAAGCCTTTTTTAAATTTTGCTAAAGAATTTGTCTGAATATGCATTGTGAATTATTTGTTACTTGTGATATAAAGATGGCATGGCACTGAGGTATATGAGTTATTTGAATTAATTTTGATTCTAGCAACTTTGTGGTCTTTTTTTACTGCCTTATCCAGTGGTAGGAAAACTAAGGCCCATGGGAGTATCATATGCAAATCTTATGGTGGAAAAGATATCCATGAAATTTTAAACAATTTCACCTGTCCTCAATTAAAATAATGGGCAAAATTTGATCAGGTGAAGTTTTAGCCCTAAACAATTTTGTTGACTTGATACTCACTTGCATAATATCTTCAACTCAAAAAAATAGGCTTTTTATTCTACCTTACAATAGATTTAATATATACAGTAAACTCTTTCTGTTTGTGGTCTTGATGGTTTGCATTTCGTTTATTATGATTAAACTTTGCTGTGAGTGAGGTAGACCCTCAAAGGTTTGTGAATTATGATCTGATTTGAAAATGCCTCCTCACTGACTGAAGTGTCGTCAAAAGTTGTTTCATTAATTCAAAGGCATTTTTTCAGATCTACTTGCACCAAGTCCCATTATTATGAACATTTACATTATATAGGATGATTTTTTTATTCCAGGACCTTGAAAATAACAGTATATCAAGATATTAATAAGATAAAAACTTTCTTGTGATGAAAGGGTGGTGATATTCAAAAATGTTTATTTTAAAAAATATTGAATAAAATTATGTGACTCACCATTCTGGATACATAAGTATACTCTTCTTAGCATGTTTTCTCACACAGACTGACATTTCTTAAAAGATTTTCTCACTGACATCCCTGATCCTTGTCATTAGTTCATCAAGAGCATGGGAATTTGTAATGCTTACTTTTGTAATATTTACTTTTTTATGTATCACCAAAGGAAATAATCAGGGGATATTAGATCTCAGGATCAAGGTGGCCATGATAGCTTAGAAACTATATACTCTCTAAGAGTAAGAAAAGTTTCTTAACCTTTTGCACTCGCAAGTCGAGTGTGGCTCGACAGCGCTAGCATCCACAGCAACTCGTATTTCGAGTCTCACTCAACACACATTCGGAGGACAGTTTAGGGGAGTGATTCATAACTTGCATACTCTTGACCGCTCAGGACTCACTCCTAAGAGTGTCTGCTACTCATCTAGAGTGAACAGACTTGTCATTCATACCTCTTATCTTGGTTCAAGGGGATAAATCTTAGGTCTCTCAGTCTGCCTACCCTAGCTGATGCCAAGACGTGTAAACAAAAACAAACCACACAAAATGCATCCTCATTGTTCTTATGAGCAGATGATTCCTAGTATTTCTTGTCATGCTTTCTCTTGAGGAATATACAAGGGAACTGTTTCTCAAATGCAGATGTTTTTTCAGTCTGTAAGGTTCTTTCGCAGTGTATCCATGGAAAAACTCGCCAAAGTTATCGAGCATGATCTGCAAAGCAGTGATGACGAATTTTACCTCGACACGGCGGAATTCCCTCAGTGTGATAGTGAAAAGAGTGACTATTCTGATCACACGGAACCGATTGCTGGCCCAAGTGGGATTGCTTCAAAAAGAAAATCTCAGATGGAGCAATCTAGAGACACAGACAGCAGCAGTGACATCGAGGCAGTGAGAGAAAGTAGTGAAGGAGATAATAATTATCCTAGCAGTGGTAGGAAAAATATCGTTGGTGAAAAAAAGGGGAATAGATGTGGAAAGTTATTAGGAGAAATGACAAAACACAGGAAAGATTTCAGTTCTCCATTGGCGAAATTACTCTTGAACCACAAGTTCCTTCTCATTGCTCTGATCCCATTGATTTTTTTGGATTATTTTTCACGGACTCATTGATCAAAAATGCTGTACAGGAAACCAACAATTACACTAAGAGTAAACTTAGTCAGAAATTACTATCCAAACGATCAACATGGAACACATGGAGAGAAGTCACAGTAGATGAAGTGAAAGCTTTTCTGGGTGTTATTCTAAATATGGGAGTGTTGTATCTTCCAAATTTGCATGATTATTGGTGAAAAGATTTTGAGTGTTATGTACCATTTTTTAGTTCAATTTTCAAAAGATAGATTTTTACAAATTTCCTGGGTGTTGCATCTGAAAAATGATCAGAAACCTCATAAAGATTTGAGAACAAGAACTGAGAAGGTGAGTTCATTTCTCGCGTACCTAGAAACTAAATTTAGAGAAAGATTTGTGTCTAATAGGGAGATAGTGGTAGACAAGTGCGTGGTTGGCTTCAAGGGAAAGGTACATTTCCTAACGTACAACTAAGAAACCAACCAAGTGGGGTATTCATCTGTACATCCTGGCAGATTCTAAATGTGGTTATGTATATTCATTTTTGCCATATTATGGTTCAATAACTTCTGAAAGTCTCATAAAACCTGAACTTCCTTTCACATTGAGAGTTTTAGCAGACTGAAAAACTCAATGTTAAAGGTTACCACCTTTTTACAGACAGATATTATACGAGCCCTTCACTTGCGAGAGAGTTACTGAATGAGAAATGTCACTTGACAGGTACTCTTATGCCAAATAGAAACGACGCACCAACTGAAATAGAAAAACCAAAATTGAAGAAAGGGGACATGATAGCATATAGAGACGAAAGTATCATGGTTCTAGCTTGGAGAGATAAAAAAATAGTTACGATGCTGAGCACATGGGATAATTCAGAAAGACAGACTGTGGAGAGGAGAGTGCAAGGTGGTGGAATAGAGACTTTCCAAACCCAAAGTTGTTGTAAATTACACAAAACTTATGGGAGGAGTTGACACTGCTGATCATTATACCAGCACCTATTGTTTCATGAGGAAAACCCTAAAGTGGTGGTGCAAATTATTTTTCTGGGGACTTGAGGTGAGTGTGGTCGATGCTTGCATTCTGTACAAGGAGAGCCAAAGAAAAAATAGTGAACCTCCTATATCCCATGTAAAGTTTATAAGGAAACTTGTGCATCATTTGGTTGGAGGTTATCGGGTTGGTGCTATTGTGCTGAGGGGAAGACCATCATCATTTGACTTTACACATTCTCATGCCTCACCCAATGAAAAAGCACAAAGATTGTGCAGTTTGTTCGCATAGGAATGTGCCAGGAGGAAGAAGAGAGAGAATTTATTTTTGTGAAACGTGAATGAAAACCGGGCCTACATGTGGATACATCATACTATGAAAAACTATGGAGATTAATATAAAGGCCTAAATGTATTAATTAACTTTAAATTATAAAAAAATGCAAATAAAAATGTTTAAATGCAAAAAAGTGCAGCTATTTTCTAAATGTTCAACCTTTAAAAATTAAATCCAAGTGGGCTACCAAAACAAGGGAGAAAAAAATCCGAGTGCAAAAGGTTAATGCTGTACCGCATTGTGGCTTGTGGCTCCATCTTGTTAACCACTCATCTGGGTATGCCGTATATATACGTCATGCTGTTTTCTCGGCTGTTTGCTATGGGAATGCCGTAATATTCCGTCACGCAGCTTCTCCGGCAACTAGCTGCATCCTTTTAGTTTATCGTCTCGGCAGTAAATGGGCTTCACTTCTTTATTTGGAAAAGATACGCTTCTCGTATTTAGACCCTGACTTTGCTTTGTGGGTTGCATTTCCGTTACCCTAATTTTAAAATTAGCAACATTTATATGTTATTTATATTTTTTATATTTTTTAATCACTTAATAATTGTGTAAATTTTTAATGTTTTTATACCATATTTTAGGAATTTGTGTTCATTAAATGTTATTAACAAATTAAATTTTTATTGTAATAATAAATATATATTAACATTTTAATTCATGTCTTGTGGTAAAAATAGTTTAAGACACAAATTTCAAGAATAAACAATTCAAATACGAAATAGTTAACATATTTTTTAATCGATTTGCGATTTGCTTCACCTCAATTGCAATTTAAATGCCCACCTCCAGTTTTGAAAAATTAAATACCCAGATGAGTGGTTAAAACCAACCTCAGTGAATGTCATCCTCGGGTACACTATTCTTTATTTTCATGATAAGAATGTAGTGATTTCACAGATGTTACATTTACGGCAGAGGGGGAAGGGAGAGGTAGATAGAAGAGGGGGAGAAAGATGGGGAATGTGTAGTGTAGGGGGGAGGAGGAGTTACAGAGGGAGAGGGGTGAAGTTAATGGTGGTGGATCCCCATACTCTTGATGAACTAAAGGCAAAAATCGGGGATTTCATTGTGTCTTTTAAGAAATACCGCAGTCTGTGTCGGAAAACATTCTGCAAAGAGTAAATTTGTGTATCCAGCATGGTGATGGCCACTCTGAGGAGTTTATTTGAGATTTTTTCAAATAAACATTTCTGAGTATCATCAAACTTTAATCACAAAAAATTTTCAAGTTTCTCTCTGATTTATATCTTGAGATATTTTTATTTTTCATGGTTATCGAATATAAAATCACCCTGTAGAAGAAAAGGAATGTAAGCCCCAGCAAGTATTCATCATGGATGAGACTGAGTTATTCTGGAAAAGGATGCCATCCAAAACTCATGCACACCTTTTCCACTGCCATGTTTGCATCTCAATTCTAACCATTGTTAAATCACAACTTATTGGGTTTGAAT
This sequence comes from Tanypteryx hageni, assembly GCA_028673005.1. Classification (NCBI taxonomy): domain Eukaryota; kingdom Metazoa; phylum Arthropoda; class Insecta; order Odonata; family Petaluridae; genus Tanypteryx; species Tanypteryx hageni. The sequence goes on from CM054115.1 coordinate 157,196,819, forward strand.
TTAGATGCATTGTTATTCATATTGGAAATTGTCCAATATCAATTACTGCTTAACTATTACACTTTTTTGGATTTTTGGGATAACAATCTACTTTACCATACTGAGTTTCAGCTTTGAGTTCCATCAGCAAACTAATGAATTCTCAAGTGTGACAAAAAGAAATAAAAGAAGGATAGACAGTTTTAGTTTTATTATATTGAGATGGTGGTTTAATTAATTATACCTGTTTTTAAGATTAAATGTTTATTTTTCACAAAAGTTGATCCCTAAACAAAAGATAGGCTTTGTTTTGTTAACCCAGGTTTCTAACCCATTTTTCATTTAATCAATGCCTTGCTGTTCGTGATGTTTCCAGGAAACATAACCTTCACGAATGGCAAGGGTTTATTGTATTTATTTTTAAAAGAGCCTTTGTGCTAAGGAGACACTGCGAGTGCACAATTTTAATTAAAATAAACTATCTGTTGGCTGGCAGTGAGATAACAAACATAGTTGAGAATGGGTATATCCCATTTTCATCACTAGTTGGTATTGCTCAGTGTTTTTTCAAATGTGAAAGTCTTCACTGTGAGTCAAACAGTTCTCTTCCTCTCATGGAGTAGATGGTCTAACTGCTGACATATCAAGCTGACTAATTCTCCACTATCTGAGTTAAAAATCACAACAGGATCAATTCTTAGTCAAGACCAGAATTTTTCTCCTTCTCTCCTTCCCATTATAATGTCTACCATATCACTCCATCTGTGTTATATTAGCCATTACACTTTCCATCATTCCATAAGTTTTTATTTATTGTATAAATCAGAATTATTTTCGATGGTGGAGATGCAGCTGTAGCATTTAATTGTGCTTTTTATAAGGATTTTGATTAAAATCCATCCAATCATATAGTCTGATGTCACAAATAATACTAAGCCATATGTCCCAAAAAAAATTACTATATATCGTGTAGTGGCATTAAAATATACGCTAAACTTCAGTTAACTTTGATTTATAAGCATTTTTCTTTTATAAGCATACACAGTTGACCAAACATATATATGTACATATATGAGAAAGTTTGTCCAATATATATTTGAGAACAATTAAAAAACCATATTTTCTTATCTCTGGGTCTTATCTGATATGTGAGGTATCAATAAAAATATTTATTTGGAGATAAAAATATAAGAATGTCTCAAGACCGGCCTCGGTGGTGGCAGGGCAACGTCCTCGCCTGCCAATCCGAAGGTCGCGGGTTCGAATCCCGCCTAGGTGGGTTTTTCTTCACCTAGGGCATGGATGTTTGTGATCGTCCTTGTTATTATGTTAATGAGCCCCTTGTAAAAGGCCGATTACGGCTGTTTAGGGGCCGCATGGAAATAAAAGACTGCTTTGCACACAAATCCCATAAACAAAGGAAAAATTTCTCCTGTACTCAAACTCTGGTACTTCAGAGAAAAAGAAATGCCTTGTTGTTCTTACGCTCAAAAAGACCAACAAAATGCTACCAAATTTTGGCATATTTAGCAGCCATGATGAGCGCCAATGATTTTCAGCTCAAAAACATTAAATTTTTACATTTGAAACAAATTTGCATATCGATTTGATGCCTCTTTTAATGAAATCTATTCTTGTAGGCATTTTTTTTGTTCAAGTCATGTGTTACTACGATGATTATAAGTAATCTTTAAGTGCAAGGCAATAATAATACAGTGCACCCATTTACATATTATTCTGTTAAGAAAAAGTTCTTGGAATTGAACTCAGGACCTTGAAATTGGATGAAAGCATAGCCCTTAGCCTTCTTCTGGATGAAAATGGACTCAATGCAAAATTTGGTTACACTGGCTCTTGAATTGTCTGAATGCATTGAGAACAGGCAGACACACTTTTCTTTATAAAGTAAAACCTGCAAGAGGCAAAACCCCAAGGGATCAGCCTACATCTTCACCTTTAGCAGATTTTCCTCCTTTTCAGTCAATTTTAATTGGAAAATGTCTTTATATGAGTTTCCATGAAAAGAAAAATAGTACCTTGCTAAAGTCCTCAACACCAACAATTAATGTGTATAAAAAAGTTAATTTACCTATATAGACAATCATAATTTTATTAGCAATTTATTAAATTCTGCTAAAATTAAAAACTTGCAAAAGCAGTAAAAAACAGTTAAAATTAAATGTTATGCAATTTTTAAAACTTCAAATATGCATAAAAATGCAAAAAATTAAATAGAAAAACATGATAAAATTTAAGATAATATAAAACTTTTGATGTTGGTATTTACAGATCATCACAATCTGTCACAATCACTCTGTTCATTGCCTGAATTGAGAGCAGTATTGTTGCTTTGTGCTTCCACCACATTTTTCAAATCATGTCATCTACCTCTGTGAAAACACTTTCATCAAAATTTACGCCACCTTTTTGCACCTGCATTAATACTCTCAACTTCATACAGCCCTTCAATCGAATTTTGAATTTCAATTAAATCATTATTATTATATTATTTTGAATAAATGTTTCTTGAATCCACTCTAATGAAAGACTGAAAAGTGTTCAAATTTCATATACTTATAAAGCATTGTGTATGAGCAAGCCCAGTGCTAATGGTTTTGTGCCATTTTTAAAACAAATGTTTGCACCCATTCAAAATTAAACAGATTTTTGTTTTCAGGTAAACGTTAGCATTTTGTTTTGATATTACAACAAAATTATTCCTTAAATTGAATTTCATTAGAAGTCATAAAATTCATTGTGTTTTTCCAATTGTTTGGAATGCGTTAAGAATTCTCTTACACTCACTGTCTTTGTAGTTAGTAGTGAAAGAAGCTTTTCCAAAGTCATAAAAACTAATTTGAGATCAATTTAACCTAAATGCAATCCAGATGTTTTCTGATAAAAAGCAAGAAGAAAGGGGTTTGAGTTATAAATCTTTCTCTGGCAAAAATTAAAACAAATGTTAGGAATTCATTTCATTAAATATTTTTTATGAATCCCATTAAAATATGAGTCTCAATTAAATGGTGCCCTGTACTGGAGCACTGTTCACACACCCCTTGTGCCAGCCCTGTGCATGGGTAATGTATGGTATTATTTTTCATTTACAGTAAGTTGAATGATGGGAAAGCATCTGTCTACAAGGATTTTTGCCAAGCCTTAGATAAGGATTTAGAAAGCTGTTTGGTCAGTGATTTAAAGGTAAGGCTTGGTCTCTAAAATTTATCTATTCAGACTTTGAACAATTTATTAACCTTGTCTTTATACTTCTTATTATTTGTTTTAAATGTTGGTTTGTTTAAAAGTAATCAAAGTTTGCTTTTATTAATGTACATTTTTTTTAAGTTGTGCCAAGAAGATGACATGTCACTGTTTTGCTGGTTAGTGCCTGAAGTATACAGTCAGTTTTCGAGCGTGGCAGTTGGCCAGGCTGAGCTTCTTCAACTTGTGGTATCTGCGGTTGATGCCCGCCAGCTGCAAGATTTAGTGTGCCACATTCTTCAGGGAAGACTAGTGATGTTCAGATCGGACTCATTTCTTGCTGCCTTGTCTGCATCTCTCGCCTGGGAGACATTTGAACAGTTTTGTTTGTGGCAACTTGTTTCAGCCCATTCTATTCCTCTGGATTATGTACTGCCACTTCTGCCAAGGTTGCGGTATGCCGCCCATGCAGAAGCTCTTACTAGCATACTGCTACTGCTGAAAAAAGAAAAGTTAGTTCTGTTGAATCAATTTCTTTAAGTTTAAACCTATTTCATCCTTTTCATTGTTTCTCTGTTAAATGATAAATCACCACTTAGTATAGGTTGGGTTTTGTTTTGAATATCAATTGTTTTCAGTATAGCCAATGGTTCAAAGAAAATTGTCAAGGTCATGTGGTTCAAAAATCAAATTTACAAACTATGTCTCTCCAATAGCTATGAAAGGTTTGGGAAAACCATATAAAACTTTCAGCTACAAAGCAGCTATCATTTGAGGTGATTCATTATAATCAACTCTGATGATGGCTGCTTTGTAGCTGAAATGCCTAACTGGTTTTCATAACCTGTTTGTGGCTATTGGGAAGACATGTTTTGTCAACTGGCAATTGTTAAGTTTGCCACCCTTTTGAATTTGCCCCTGTAAAGCTTTCATCAGCACAATTATCTAATTATCTAGCAGTGTATTTTTTATGTGTTCTTTTAAACCTATATCTATTCCTTTTATGATGCAAATACATATTAACAAATTTGGAATGTGTATTATGTGTCACAAATAGGTGTATTTCGTGCAATGGAATATTTGAAACTAAAGGATATGCAGTAATACCTCACTTTGCGTGGCCCCGTTTTAAGCAGATTTGTTATAGCGCAAAGCAGGCTCACGCCTACCAGATTTTCATAAAACAAAGGCGATCAACAATTGAGGCGGCTTAACTACAAGTTAATTAGAAATTCCATTTCTTACTAGCTTGTGGATTTTAGTATAAAATCATCTTTGGTCTCCATTTAGGTTCAGGATATGGAACACCCATGCCATAAAAGAAAACCTCAGAATGGTGCATCATTTTCATCACTTGATCGATGCTTATTTTGGCATTATCATTCTAAACAAAGGTGACTTTTTGAATAAAACTTCCTCTCTGATTTGTTTAGGATTTCATTTATACGGGAAGTATTTACATTTTTGACTGAATATAACGAACCTGTTGTGTAAAGCAAGGTATGGTTGTACTTTGATCGAACACACACACACCATAAAACAGCAAAACAAAATGACCCAATTGTCTCTCTGTCTACTAAAAATTTCTTCCCTCCCCTAAGTTGTTTCATTAATGAACGTATTTATGTAATGTTAGTATAATGGCTAAATACTGCAAAATGATATATCAAAATGATGCCAGTAAAATATTAAACTTTTGATTTACCAATTTATTTTCTAATCAGTTGTAACCAACCAAACAATCAAAAATTATTTAAAACATACCTCACTTGAGTTATATTGGTGTAATATTTACATATACATTCTTTTCTCCATTGTAGGCAATCCATTTCCTTCTTACAAAATACTGCATGCTCATTTAAGGAAATTAAACATATTTTCATAATTATAGCAGGTCTTATTTACTTCAGTTGTTTTCTTTGACAACAATTAAGTATTCATGTATGAATATTTCTAAGTTCAAACTGAACTTTAACTTTCTTGTTTGATTTTCTTGAAAATAGCTACTCCTAATATAAAAATATATAGGAAAAAAATTTGTTTAGTTAGTTCTACAAATTTTGTTTGATGATGGTTTGGTATGCCTTTATGAGATGTGAGGGAAAGTTCATTTTTTGTTTCCAGTAAAGTGGCATCCGTGATTGGGTTATGTGAACCACATATGTCATTTTAATTTTGTCTTGGGCCATAAGTCCTAAATATCTTATTTCATGAAAATCTGCTTTGTAGAAGCCAAGAACAAACGTGTATTGACAGGTGGTCAGAATAGGCATTTACATTGAAAACAAAACCTGTCTGAAAAGGTGGTCTTAGTTTTCACCTGATGTAAAAAATTATGAATTTTGCTTAAAATTGCAGTGAAAGCAATTTATGATTAATATTTATAATTAAAACTTCCATTTCCTCAGAATGTAAGTTATTACTAAAAAATGACCCAGTATACTTAAATGACAATATCAGTAAGAATAAATTAGTATGTAAGCCTTAATTAGGCATAAGATAAATTTCACTACTATCCATGTGTTTTCGTAACAATTCTGCATTATCTCGACTTTTTAGGCCCACGATAGAAATTCTAAAACAACTTCTTGCCCGAGAAGTAAGGAGCGAGGACGTGTTTGTAGTGTCAGCTCTCAAGTATTGGTCACAAGAGCATGAGGAGATGCTCGGAGAACTCATCTCAGGACTTCTAGTTCGTCACTCAGCCACATCATCTCCTAACAAGAGAAAGCGTGGAAATCCTGGTAACAAGGGTGGAGGAGGTGCAACAGCTAGTGTAGTGTCTGGTCCACCTCCTGAACAAGTCCTTGCCCACTTGGACCAACTGAGGCAGTGTTGTCGACAGAGTCACTTCTTTAGCTTAGACAGTATACAGAGGGCTTTGAATCGAGCGCAGTCTTCATGTACAGAAACCCAGAAGAAGCGTTTCAGTGATTTGTTTGCGCTTGCCGAAGTTGAAGAGCCACCTGTCGAAACGAAATCTTCCGGAGGGGGTAAGGGATCAGGGGGAGGAAGAGGTCGCAAGGCTGGGGGAGGCCATGGTGCCAGTAACAAAGGAGGGGCAAAGAGTCGTGTTGTCAAGGAAGTGTCTGAATCATCGGACGATACCAGTGAGGTTAGTATAGTTTCTTTATCCACTCAAAACTATTTGGCGATCATATGTTTCATACAGAGTAGTTGGATAGTTTTTTAAAGGATGATTTTTTGGTGGAATGGTGAAATTGATTGATTTTCTCCTAGTATGTGGCAAACATTCATTTATATTTGTCTTCAGCACATAGAACATCAGAGACATGCATATAGTTTGGTTTTTTGAGTGTTGTCAATTGGTAGTTGTTTCATTACAGTTAGAGAAGAAAGTACTGTTGTCACTTTTGGTTATCTGAACCCCAGCGTATCCAGCAGAAACCAATTTAGTATCCACATTTCCCAGGGTTGAAGTTCTTTCACAAGATTTGTCTCAACTACCTGTTCTTGTCAACTTAAATTATGCCATGCATTCAATCCTACAATTGATTTATTGAGTGCTGAATGGCAACTCTTTAAAAACATAAGGAAAATAAACCTCAAATCATGCAATATTTAGGCATGTGATTCATTCATACCGATTTATTTTCTGAATTTCCAATTTTTATATTTGCTGAGTCGGTGAGGAAATTAGTGGTACCTTTCAAATAATTTCAATGGAGAAAATATAGTACATACATACATATGTAAATACATTTTCATTTAATTTTGTTTTTCTTGATTTTAGTTCTAGTTGCAAGTTGTTATTGAAGAAGATAATTTATTGTATAGATTTTTGTTAGAGTGATTTTTCAAGAATTGTATTCAAGAACAAGCACTTAAAAAATACTTGCCTCATGTATCTTCAATAGCCACAACAAGGTTATAAAAAACCAGATGCACATTTAGGCTACAGTGCAGCCATCTTCAATGGTTATTCACTGAAAATATATTCTATTTATAAAAGATATACAGCCATCCCTCACTTAGTGCTCTTAATTGGTTTCTGAAAGCCAGAGCACTAACTGAAACAGCATTAAATGAGGAAATTTTTCTCATAAAAACAAATTTAAATAGATTTAATCTGCACTTCCAACCTACTCTCAATGCTAATGAACTCCAAACATAAGCTATATTTTCACTCTTAAATCAGAAACAATTAAAACATATACAGATGTGCTTTTTATGAACATATAAAAATATACAGCATTTTATCTTGTCATTGATCCCGCTAATTTCAAGGCTTTGCAAACATTGACTTGCCATTCTCCACCTTCAATTCATCGAATTACTCTAAGTTTCCCAGACAGTGATAGTTTTTCTTTGTTTCTTTTCAGAAACATCCTTAGCACACGTACTTTAATACTTTAATGCTTTACAAACAATACAAGGGTTCAAAAAAATAGAAAATAACTCCACTGACATACTAATCATGCGAATAATACCACATCAGACAGAAGACTAAACGAGGGTGAAGGGAGTTTACCTTTGTTTCTTGCTGAGATTTTTTCTTCCTTATAGAGAAAGAGTGGACAACTAGCTGTACCTTCAGTACTGCCATCCCAATGCATTTGCACCTATGACTAAGTAATATATTTTGTAAACGCGAACTGGCCTCAGAATGACCCTAAGCGAAAATCTCTTTCGTGTATGGATATTATTGTCAAATAATCTGTAATCAATTGGAAGTTAATGGAGAAGCTAATGAGAGCTACATGTAGAATATACGATTAAGAAAATAAATGAAGGCAACTTGTCGCAGGAAAATCAGATAAAATCTATTAATCCTGATATCAACAAAATCTAATGTAGATTAGTTGACATCGAAATAGCACCAAACACTACAGAAGAGATTACATTGTTTGTTGATTAGATAGTTAAATGATATTTAATTTAATTGTAACTTACCTGCAAATACTAATTAGGCATAATAAATGTTAGGAGAAAGTTATGTGCTTTTAATATATAACTAAAACGTGTCAATGATTCAGCACTTAGCAAGAGCACTCTATAACAAAGCTGCACTAAGTGAAGCGCATTATAACGAGGGATGCCTGCATATAGATTCTATTTTATAAATAGAACCTTTTTTCAGTGAATTACCACAGTAGATGGCTGCTTCTGCTGCATCTGGTTTTTATAACCTTGTTATGGCTATTGGAGATACCTGAGACAAGTATTTTTTAAGTGCTTGTTCTTGAATTTTTTTCAGCCATAAGATGAGCTTGATAATTCCCTGTTGAAGCAAGAATTGTTTACTTGGCTAAAAAATGAAAACATAAATTTGTATAATTGACTTAGTTTTCGCATTTCATTTTCAAATCAACAAATTGGAATGTTTTTACATAGAAATTGTTTGTATCCATTGACTTCATTACCTATATTTGATGTACGAGTAATATTATCTCATCCTTTTTGTGATATCATAAATATTAATCGAGATTAAATTATTTGTATTGAGGCATCATAAGCTTTTGTAAATATTGGCACTAATATTTTGCAATGATTTCTATGAATTACCATCTTCCTAGATATTTCTGTCATGTAAGCAACATCATTTGTCATATGGTTGATTATTCTTTTCGAAAGATTCATTTTATTCTAATTGTAGATAAATACTGTAGGTGATTTCAGTGTATAAAATACACTAAAGAAAGATTAGGCTATCATATAGTGTTTGTGAAGTTGGTAACATTGTACGAAAGGCATTGTTATGATTTTGATTTAATTTTATTAACCCAGCAGAGCTGGCATCCCATATACGAACACTACTGCTGGCACTGTGTCTATGGGACCCAGTTGCTTTTTTAATGTGATTGAATTATGTGGTATGGTGAAAATTAATTAATAACTTTCACAGATTTAGGGACATTTTATGACGTACTAATTTCTTACGTCCGAAAAAAATAGTATTTAGGGTAATTTACAAATGATAATAGCTAAATATATGTTTCCACAATTGATCCTGAAGTATACTTGAATACTTTGATAGTAATGATGTCATATTGCGTAAAATAAGATCAGACCTGATAGTCCAAAATTATTATGTGAATGCTGGCACTAAGTCTGATGCAGTGAATGTCAGAAAAGAGGGACTAGCAATTCTACGCATGCAACGATTGAGCTTAAGCTGCTGGACTAAACTGAAGTAGAATAGTGGTGAGAGAGATGCTGAATGTTATAGTGACACAAGTGTTGATGTCTTGTTTTCATCAAAGAAACAAAATCATGTGGGTCTCACAGACCACCAGCTCTGCGAATTTAATTAAATCTTTGCCTTGCCTTTAGATTATATTTATTCATTTTCTTTGTGCTGAATTTTTAAATATTAATGAATAATGTGGATATCTTCTGTCAATGAATGCAAAATAAATTGCTGTTATCTTATAATAATTTAAATATATAAGAAAAATTGTTTTGGGGAAGAACTACAACTCTATAGCGGTAAACATGAAATACTTAACTATACTTGTCAGTCCAGTTGCCATTGATCCACTTCAGTGTTTCATCTGAGAATTAGGAAATCTTTTACTTCCTTTTGATTTTTAAATATATTATTACATTAATTGACTGCATATCATGTAATCTCTTTTAACTGCTTTATATTTTGCTTCTTTGTTTTTATAATTCTTGCATTTTTGTTCATTTTTGTTTTTCAAAATACAAATTCATAATTTTTATTTTCCTGATGCAAATTAATCTCTCTTATAGGAGGAAGAAATAGTTAAACCAAAGCAAGCCAAAAAACGGAAAAAGCCCAACCCAGTTGGATCTGACAGTGATTGACCAAGTAAAGAGAATGCCAGGCATTACATATTCTATACTTTTTCAACTGTTTTGTACAAGGACCACATAGTAAATGAAACTGACAAATGTGGAATTTTTGTTACTTATATCGAGCAGGGACACCCACAAAATGTCAGAAAGTGATAAGTTTTTTGTGCCACAGTTTGTTAACAAAAGAACCATGTTTACATTTGTTTGAAATTGTTGCATTGTAGTGCGTATTTTATCAGAAAAAAATCGTTTCTTACCTGGAAAAATATGGATCATGACTATATCAGCTGGGTACTCCAGCCGTTTTTTATCCATATTTGTGTTGATTTATGGAATCCTCCCACATTGGGAGCGTGTGAGTGTTGTGAAGAAGTGTCCATTTGTGTGAATGAAAAAATGAGTGATAAGTGTGTTGTGATTTGTAATAAACAAATCTGAAAGATTTTTGTACTGTGATCACAGTAACTCATTTCATCATATTATTCCCACTAACCTGAATTGAAAAATTTGTACAAAATGGTTATACAAAAAGTGGGATGCTGAATATTTTACAAGAATTTCATAGTCTTGTACACATAATTCTTGTAAATAAATGCACAAGTTTTTCGTACATTCAATAGTTAAGGATTTTCATTGTTTTATGTTCGCCATATAGTAAAAAAAATGAACCATTTTCCTTTAATGCAGTAATTACCTTATTTATCTGTTAAACTATTGCACTATATTATTATTATTGAGGACAATAAAGTTTTGATAAACTTTGATATGATTATAATTTTTCTGATGTAAATTTTGAAACAAAAATTAAAATTATAGTTATATTATTCTTTTTATGTATCTTTTATTTCTATTATTAAAATTACTTCTTAAATTGACTACATTTGTTTTTATGACATTATTGTTTTATTTTTTGTTCTGAATTTAACATTTTCTATGAAATTGCCACAACACTAGACTCCTCATTTACTGAGTAGTACCATCAAAACTGATTCATGTATTGTAATTCAACCTTTCTGCTGGTTTTAGGCACACCCAACTCAATCTGTGCTATCCAAAGCCTTTCTCTTCAAATTCTCATAGTGAATTCCTTACTTTAATGCAGGGCTCTCCGCCATATCTGCAGACTGCATTTGGGCACCGTAGCATATCTGCAGGCCGAATTCCATATTTTCCCAATCCCACCTTTATCTATTCTTTGGAGATTCACTCTCTTCTTCCATAAGCAGGGAAATCGCCCTATAACACTGTCTTAAACCCAGTCATAACAAAGTGCTAGATTCGGCATTGAGGGATAGGTCCTTCAGATATACAGAAAACACATTGGAAGCATGATGAAGATTCTTCTGTAACCCAACTGGCAATGAGGAATAAGCCGCGGATATTTAAAAAGTGCTGATTACACTTATTAGATTATTTACAAATATTTACATGAAATATTTCACAAGAAATGCATTTGAGCTTGTGTCATGTAGTATAAAGTAAATTACTTTGTGGGCCACATAAATGAACCATGCGAGCCTCATGTGGCCCACAGGCCACGAATTTGAGATGCCTGCTTTAATGGATCTGATATATCTTGCCTCCTCATACAAGTTTATCTCTTTCATAACATTCTTCCTTCTATGACTGCTTTCAGTAAACAGTTTCCTTTTAAAATTTGATCCACCTATTTCTTCTATTTGTCCATTATTACACTAATTAAGGTCCTACTGTATATAAAATTTCATTTTTTTCTCTCTGTTCAAATAATTTTCTTTACTCTATGTCATACCTGCATCTTATTTTCTCATTGTCCATGTCTCTAGAAAAAAGCTCTTGGAAGATCCATAAATTGTGTCGTGCTCTAGGGAGGATGGTTGCTAATTTTGAGAAGAATTGTGATGAGGGGAGAGAGGGTTTTTTGATAATGTGACGCCTTTAGTTTGATGAAAAAATATTCAAAAAATATTTTTTACTAAAATGTAATTTTGGAGTATTTTTAGTCTACTTTCCTATGGAAAGCTGGGCTTATGCAATCTTGGCTCATCTGGTTAGGGTTTAGTGCTAAAAAAAACTAAATCCTGTATTTCTTTATATGGAAAGGAGGATTGGAAATTTGTAATTTTGGAGTATTTTTAGTCTACTTTCCTATGGAAAGCCAGGCTTATGCAATCTTAGCTCATCTGGTTAGGGTTTAGTGCTAAAAAAAACTAAATCCTGTATTTATTTATATGGAAAGAAGGATTGGAAATTTGTTACAAGATTTTAAGGGGGAGTTTAAATTTTTGTGATGGGGAGGAGGACAAAAGAATTCAATTTTTTGCATGACTTAATTTATGGATGCCCACTTATGTAATCGGTTTGTCTTTCCATCCAACTGCACGGGCAATATCTCTGAAATCCAGCAACTTGGAGAAGCCAAATTTTCAGAATTGATTGGTCTATACATGAGCTAGATATGGTAAAAAATTTGGTCAGCCTAGGATAAGCTACTGGTGAGTAATCGAACAAAGTGCATTCTGCTACAGATATAGGCAACCAGCAATACATCACATCTGCAATTCTTTATTCCGCTGGAAAGATAGAAGTCGGTGAAAAAAGTGCCTTATGTAATTTGCTTTTCAATTCTTTCCTCAGTTGTTAATATCTTTATTCAGAGTTCCAGTCAACAACTCTCGTCATCTTGTAAATTCCTCCTTTGCTCTTGCTACCCTTATCCTGATCTCTTTCGTACTTCTTCCATCCTGTGACAGAACATTACCTAAATATGTAAAAGATTCCACCACTTCCAGCCTTTCCCTATCCACTGTGACAGTGACCTAGTAATCCCACTCTTGCAAAACCTCATGACTTTTGTTTCCCTCTTAATAATTTTCATCCAGAACGCTTTTGCCTTTTCTTTTAAAAGACTAACTAATATCTGAAGGTCCCTTTCAGAATTACTTACCAATGCTTTGTCATCTTCATATCTAACTGATTTAACCAGGCTTCCTCCCACTTTTATCTATTTATACATTTTCCCATGCCTCCCATATCATTTCTTTGGCATAAATATTAAACAATGCTCATGAGAGTGGGCAGCCCTGTCTCGTGCCACTTTCTAGTGTTGTCCAATCTGATTCTCGTTCTGCTACCCTTATCTGTGCAGTCTGGTTCATATACAGGTTTCTGATTAAATCTCGTTCTCTCCAGTTCACTCCAATTTTCCTCAACACCTCCATCAGCTTAGGCCATAAAAGTCTGTCAAAGGCCTTTTCAAAATCTTCAAAGCACATGAATACATCTTGGTTGTATTCAATGTTTCTTTCTACCAATTTTCTCATCACTCCTATGGCATCCATAGTACCATAACCTTTCTGAAACCCGAATTGGTCTTCATCTATATAGTTATTAGCTTTTGCTTCTAACTTACCATTCAAAGTCTTGTGAAAAACTTGAGCTGCATGCAAAATTAAGCTGACATTCATTTGATTTATACTTTTTCTTCAAAGGAATCAAAATTGATCTTGTGAAGTCATTTGGCCACTATCCCTCTTCATATATCTTACAGCGTAATTTATACAAACTCTCCTTTTCCTAATTCCTTGAACATTTCTCCAAGGAGGTCATTTCCTACTGCTTTCTTTGACTTCATATCTCTGAGAGCCTTTTCATTCTTGCTATACAATATTCCTAGTTCTACATTGTCACAGTCTACATCTTCCTCCCCCTCTATTTCAATAGAATCTGGCTTCAAATCTTTAGCATATAACTCCTCCATATACTCTTTCCATCTATTCCTCACATCATTTGACTCAAATAACAATATGCCATTTTTGTCTTTAATTGTGGCCCGAGTATTTCCTTTCTTGTTTCCTGTTAACTCCACTTTTCCATACAATAATTCTATTCTGCCTTGTCTCTGCAGTTTCTTCATATCCTCACATTGACCTTTCCATCATAACTTTCGTTTTTGTAGTTTCTCTCCTAATCCTATTGTTTAACTCTCTATACATTCTTTTCCATATTCTGTATTAACCTGTTTCCACCTCCTCCACTCCTCATCTTTTTAATTATCTTCTCAGGGCTTCCTTATCTTCTTTGACATTCTTTTCCCTATCGTTTTATTCACGCTTTCTACATGTTTCCATAGTTCCCCAGTTGTCCTTATTTCCCTACCTGCATTTTCTAAGGCTTGCATAACAGCCTCCTGAAAATCTTTCCTCTTTCTTCCCTTGAGTACTTCTAAATTCCATTATTCCATTTCTCTACTCTATTCCATTTTAGTATTTTTTAAGTTTTAAACAAGACCTCATGACCACCAAATTGTGATCCGAGTCTTAATTGGCCACCAGAAAACTATGTGAGTTCAATATGCTATTCCTATATCGTTTCTGACCATTATATAATCAATCTGATACCTCTGTATGTCTCCTGGCATTTTCCAAGTGTATTTTCATTTGCTATGATGCTTAAACCACGTATTTGTAACTATCAATTTTTTTCTTTAACAAAAATCTACCATTTTCTGTCCTCTTTCATTCCTCTTTCCTAGGCCAAAATCCCCAATCTCACTACCATCCTTGCCCCACTATGGCATTCCAATCCCCAAGTATGAGAGAGGAGCAAAAAAATAATCTTTTATTTCATTCTCAAACTTTGAGTGGAGCTATTATGTGATTAAATAGGGTAGTTTTATTATCTTAGTAAAATGCATTGAATTTCATTCTATGAGCTTTGGAGGGGACTGAACATGGTATTTCATATGATAATTGAAGATCAACCGTGAGTAATTTTTTAGCCAAGCAGTGCATTGAAAAAGAATAGGATAATAATTTTAATCACATTTACTTCACAAAATATATTCCCCAGGGATTCTATTTTATAATGTAATATACTAACTAATCTTGGTAATAAATATTAACATAATTGAGACAATTTCTTATATATAAATCTTGGTTATCGCTGAATGGGTGTGTAGCTAAGTGGCCTTAACAAAGCAACTTTTTCTTTGTTATTCTTTTATCCCACAGTTTATAAATAGAAACTGTTTTTCCCCTCTTTTCCTAATTCCTTTAACATTTCTATGGGGAGGTCATCAATTCTTACTGCTTTCTTTGATTTTATATCTCTGAGAGGCTTTCCAATCTCACTATTCAATATTCCTGGCCCAACAATATTGCAGTCTACTCTTCCTCCCTCTCTATCTCAATAGATTCTGGCTTGTCTTTAATTGTAGCCAGCGTATTTCCTTACTTGTATCCCATTAACTCCTTCACTTTTCCTTACAATAAGTCATTTCTGCGTTGTCTCTGCAGTTTCTCCATGTTCTCACATTGTCCTTTCCACCACAACGCTGCAGCTTTTATAGTTTCTTTCCTAATCTCTTAGGAAAGAAACTACTAGGATACACCTAAAATATGCTATCAGTTTGATTATATCATGGTAAAGGATAGTGTTTTGAACTTGCATAGTTTTTCTGGGGGCAGGTGCAGACTCTGATCACAATTATATTAGGTCTTATTTAAAATTTAAAAATAGTATAAGGTAATAGAGTCTAGAAATGGGATTTAGAAGTGTTCAAGGGAAGAAAGAGGAAATATTGCAAAGGTTTCTAAGCAAGCCTTAAAAAATTCCAATAGGCAAGTGACTGTTGAACCCAACAGGAGGGTTATGAAAGCAAGTATCATAGAAAGCGTAAATAAGACAATAGGAAAACTAACCTCTTATAAAACAAAGAAGCCGTTGGTTATAGAAGAGATGTTAAAAAATATGGAAGAGAGGAGGTTAAAGCAGGCTACCATAGAATATGGAAGGAGAATGTATCAGGAATGAAACAAGATTAGGAGGGAAACCATAGAAACGAGAGAATTGTGGTGGACAGGACAATGTAAAGACATGGAAGGGCTGCTGAGACAAGACAGAATAGACTTAAGGAAAACTGAAGGAGTTAACAGAAAACAAGAAGAGAAATATGTTGACTGCAATTATAGAGAAAACGGTTAACTGTTATTTGAGCTGAAGGATGTGAGAGGAAGATGGAAAGAGTATAGTGAGGAATTATATGCAAAATGTTTGTAGCCAGATAGTGGAAGAGGGAGATGTAGACTGACAGTGTTGTCCCAGTAATATTGGATGGTAAGATTGAAAAGGCTGTCATGGATATGAAGTTAAAGAGAGCAGTAGAAGTTGATGAGAGGGAGAGTGGCCAAAGGAATTGATTAGATCAATATTTATACCCTTGAGGAAGAACAGAGCAAATGAATATGGATATTATGGAAAAATCAATTTAATTTCTCATTCAGCTAAAGTTGTTCTCTGTATTTTGAGCAGAAGGCTTGAAGAAAAAGCAAATAACTATATAGGGGTAGATCAGTTCAGGTTTTGGCATTAGGAATGCCATTGGGGTAATTGGGACTCCAGTAGAAAGAAACATAGCTTCCTTACATAATAAATATTATTTATTTCTGTTTAATACGTTTTATTTTGATGATTTTTATTTTTTTTTAATGGGGTACTCACAGCCCCAAGGAGTTTGCCCATTTGCTGATCTTCCTCCGATTGAAATAAGTATTTATCGTGAAGATATGTAAGCTATCCATTTTGAAAGAAAATGGTCAATGTATTCCTTATCTAGTTCATCTGCATGTAATTTCCTCACAATGGCTACATTCAAACTGTTATTATTCCTTGTTTGTGTTTCTCTGTTCTTTCATTACTAACACTATTGAGTCATTCTCTCTTTTCCTCTGAGAGCATGAACTTCATTTGATTCATATTCTGTTACATACACTTTTATATTTAATTCACCTTATAGAAATCTCTTCTTGTTTTTAGAGCAGTCTGAATAATCTTAATAATTTATAGTAGGCCCTTTGTTATCAAGCCCTTATTAATTTGGATCCCCTCTTTGTTCAATCTATTTTATTATAATATAAGCAATATTTAATCATGCAATCAAAAATTATTTGTTGATAATTTTACTGCAATAGTATTACATATTTTATGCAAAAATATTCAGTGTTGAAATAAATCATTTATGCAATATGTGACGCTAATTGATTCATCATGAATACAATTATGTTTTATGTGAAATATTACATTAAATACAAGCAATTGAAGTGTCAGTTAATTTTAAAATAAATATCCAATTTTTGTTGCTTGATATCTTGCATAACTAGATTTTCAATGTGTTGATATAACTTTTAAAGTTGTTAAATGAAATGAAAAAGTATAACTCTGTATAAAAGTTCAACTTTAATAATAAAGGACAACTGGTTTCAACTGAGCTAGTCATCATCAGGTAATGGAAACAAAAAGCAACACAAATATATAGGCGACATTAAAGAGATGGAATTGGGATATGAAGGTAAGGGGCCAGTGGGTAGTCAGGGAGGGTGGGAGAGGAAAGTGGGGTGGAGTCATGTTGGTGGATGAGGGAAGGGATGGCAGTTGGGAAGAAACAAAGTAAGCAGAGGGGAATGTGTGGGGAAGATGAGCTTGTTAACGAGGTGATGTTCACTGTCCTGTTTGTATAGAAGTATTTCTAATTGTTCTAGGAGATTTAATCTGGAGCCTTTATTTTCAAAATGTATGATATTCAGGATGAAGTTCAAGGAATGGCTTTTTGAGAAGGTGTTGGGCAAAATGGAATTTTGAGGAACCTTGTATATAAGATTTTTTATGTTCCGTAGCCTTAGTGTAGAAATCTCTCCCTGTTTGTCCTATGTAAATGGAATTACAGTCATTGCATGTAAGTTTGTATACCCTGCTCCTAAGAAGTGTGTCTTGTTTATCTTTACTGTTGGTTAAAATTTTTCCTAGATTAGTATAACTGTAAAAGGCCAGTCTTAATTTTTCTCTGGGAGTAGTGTTTGCGATTGGTTGGGAAAGATGGTAAGGTAACTTGAACCAACAGGGCTTTATTTCTGGAGGCGGAGTGCTATAGATATGTTTCATTGTTAGATTTCTCTGTTTTCTATGTAAGAGTGTGTCAATTAGTGCGATGAATAGTGTGGTCCGTGTAAGCGGGTTTCCTAAAGATGGCAAAATGGAGGCTGCGTGTGTGTCTGTGTATGGTTAGGTTAAGTAAGATGAGGGAATTTTTCTTTTTGATCTCATGTGTGAGAGATGGGTGTAGCGTATTAAGCAATGCCACAAAATTATCCAGTTGCCTGATAGAACCATTCCATAAACAAAAAATATCATTGACATAATGAAACCACACAATAACATTTTTAGTAGCCAGTAAGTGAGAGTCAAACAAATTACATTCAATATAGTTCATGAAAACATTGGCGAGGAGAAGAGACAAGGGGGAACCCATGGCTGGACCTTCTTCCTGTTAGTAAAATGTATTGTTGAACACAAAATAATTTTGTGAAATGCACACCTTTAAAAGTTTGTAGAGAGAATTTGTAACAATAGGCTGGGTGCCTGAAGATTTCAAAAAATCCTCAGAAAGGCACAAGGCTTTCCCTTACCTTACCATTTGATGTGAAGTCGTCTTCGCCAAGTTCATCTGTGATTTCCTTTGCCTTTTCACACAGGATACTTTGACTGAATGGAGCATTCTTCAATTCTACACTTGTAAACCATCTCAGGAGAGCTTCTTCCACAAATTCACTTTTACCACCTCTTTCATTTTCTGTCCATTTTCATTCTTACTCACACCTAATCCATAGATTTTCCTGTTTTTTTTTTAATTTTCACAAAAGAGGCTGTGAAACATTAAGTTTTAATGCAGCTCCTTTCTGACTGCACTTGGGCAAGGTATCATAAACACTTTAAATCTTCTTCTTTTCACTCAAACTTAAATATTTATGTTTCTGCAACATGCCGATTTGAGAAATAGGGTCCCTTTACTCGGTAGGTGCATATCACAAACTATGTATTGTTTTCAACAAATGCTCGGCAGCAACTCTTTATTTTTCTTTCACAAACAATGTAGCAGATTTGTATTTGCAGGCAACAATGTTAGAAGACGCTGCGGTATGTGCATTAGTCTGACTCAGATGAATATGCTTTGAAATGCTTATGTGGGATAAACAAGAATGTAGACTTTTTTCTCATTAATCCAAAAATAATGGTCTATCACCAAATTGAGGACAAGGACAGGGTTGCAGGCAGTGAACATCGCTCTTCCTTGGCCCTACGTGTTTTTGCCAAAAGAATTGAAAAGAATGGGCATAGGTCAAGAGGTAAACCTCTATGGCATAGTTACAGTCAACTTCGGTTATAACGGATCGCCAGGGGAGAGCAGCAATAATCCGTTATAACCGAAATCCGTAATATCCAAGATTCGGTGAAATTACCGTATTTTCCGGTGCACTTTTTTTTCATAAAAATTACCCCCAAAATCAGCTTGCGTCTTATATGGCTAAGGTAAGACGTGTGCGGCGCACTCTGACAGTTTAACTCTCTCTTCTCCGGGGGACACACCTCACGCTCATTCTGGAGAAGCGACACGTCCATTCCGCTAATTTCCTCTCTCTATTTCGAGTGATATTTTCCGTATTTACTCCCGCGTCGCACGTAGCGCGCGCGGGTGTAGTGGGGTACAATGCGGAGGCGGGAGGCTCTCGGGAAGCGAGGGCCTGTGCCTCCAAGGTGTTCTGGAGGCCATGCATCGTCTCGGTGAAGCCCGAGAACTTCTCGATGGATGCCGCCATGGTTGTTATGGGCCGCATCATCGTATTCATTTCGGCCCTCACGGAATCTTCCGCAGGCCCCGGAATAGCGGGACGCGAGACGGCACGAAAGCGGGGGAGGGGAGGGGGGAAGGAGGTCGGTGACCCAGGCCGGAAAAGAGGGACGCGGGAAAATTCCATGACTCCTGTGTCAAAAACCTTATAGCCGAGGAAAAATAATGTTAAAGAATGCCGCAGAAACCCGTTATAACCGAAGATTCGTTATACGGAAGACCGGTAAAACCGAGGTAGTTACAGTGATATAGCATTGTAAATGGTCGGAGAATGAAAAAAAATCCGTTACATCCGAAGATCCGTTATAACCGAGGTCGGTATAACTGAAGTTAACTGTTCCTATTTTTAATGAACTAGACCAGAGGTGGGCAACCTATGACCCATGGAGCTATGATGAAAAAATGATCCATAAAACTTAACACACAAATTCATATTATTTTGGTAAAATTATGGCAATAAAACCTATAATTTTAAAATTTTATCCTCAAGTCCTCATTAAAACTTAATTTTTATTAATGTGATATCTCTGAATCTCAGAATAACTTTGATTTAAATTCTAATCTGGCCCATCTAAGCAGTGACAATATTCAATGTGGCCCACCTAAATATTCGCAAACACTGACACGGCCTGCCATGCATAAAAGTTTGCCCGCCCCTGGACTAGACAGCTGCAAGGAAATAAAGCATTGTTATAATTACCTTAGCTACTGTTTTATGACTATAATTATTTTTGATAGAATGAGATAAAATAAAGTTTTGATAATATAAAATGGTGGATGTGAACACATTAGACAGAAAATTGCCTATTTTACTCTACATTTGGTTTTGGAATAAGCGGCTGATAACAATAACCAGTGCTCGTATTAAGCAGCACCTACTGTGTGTGTATACATACATACATCTATATATAATATACTAGTAGTTGGTGCTTGCATTCTGCAAGCATTTCATCTCACTTTGAAAGGCATTAATTTTTCAGAGAGATATTTCATCATTTGAAATATTTTTTTAGTTCAAAAATTTTCACCTCTGCAAAGATTTTTCGTTCTTTCCTTATGGAACAATATTGGAGTAAAACACTCACTAAAATTCAAAATTTTATGAATATTATACTTTTTCCATAGTGAAGTACTAATACCACAAATTTCAGCCAAATCTTAAACTTAGCACATTTAGAAGTGAAATAACATTTACCAAATTGTTTATATTTAAAAAAATTTTAACGGCCGCAATAACAACATCATTGAGATATTCATGTTTAATTGTGCATTTACACTAATATCTATATAACTTTAAAATTTCAGCTCGCCCCTTAGTATCTAAACATTTACCCATTTGTTTAAACTTTAAGAATTTTTTACAGCCAAACAAATAAAAATATCAAAATTTGTATAATCCCTATTTCGTTTTTTTACAGATTCTATCTTTTAAAAAATTTCAGCTCTGTAGCACATTTGGAAATACATATACCTTGAAATTTTGTTTAAACAATTGTGAATTTTTAGCGGTCCCATTGTTGAACTTTTTCAAGATTTCGTTTTTTCTAGTGACTGCAACAACACATTCATCGAGTTTTTCAAATGTTTATTTGGGTATGTGCACTAAGCTCTAAATAACTTAATAATTTCATCTCCAACACGACATTGTTTCACAATTCTCCAATATTTCCGGTTTTTGAATTTTGACGTCGTTATAAGTTTACACCGTAGTTTTAAATCAATTGCATTATAATACAATCCACCACTTCTCTTTAGAAGCAGTAAATTAAAGCTATTATTATATACAGTTCATCATCCCCCCTAATTAAAAGGAGTAACGTTCTTTTATTTAATAAAGTAGGTATATCGCGTTTTTAAATTATGACGGCATCATATGTATTCTTCTTTGGTTGAAATCAATGGGATAATAAGAATTTCCCTATTAAAAAGCATTAAAGCGATGCTATTATAATACGGATTGCCAATTCCCATTGAAAAGCATTGTCCTGGTTGCTATGGTAGCTGAAGTTCTTTATTGTTGAGCATCTGCTTTTTATCGATTAAAAACATTTCTTCTTCAATTCGGCATCGATTTGAATTTAGTCTTAAAAAATAAGAAACCTCATTCTTTTATCTATATAACTGTTTTCTAGTTTCTATCTGAATTATAACTAATTTTAAAATGCAAATTTACGAAACTCGGCACAGATTTCCATGTTTTTCTTATGGAGTATCGAAATGGAATGTTGGGGTCAAAAATACCCCATTAAAAATTTTAAAAATTGGAATTTTCAATTTTTCTGGTTGGTTGTGCCTAATAACCTATCATCCTGCCAAATTTCAGGTCCGTGGTATATTTAGAAGTACCTTAAGTTTTATATCTCATATATATATATATATATATATATATATATATATATATATATATATATATATATATATATATATATATATATAATCACCAATTATTACAGCTGTATAAAATATACAGGGTGTCCTGAAAAGATGTACACATTGTCACATAGAATATCTATTAACGGATTATTGTTTGGATGAAATTTAAAGCGACTTATTGTTGCATGACATGTAATTAAAATATGGCTTCGGTCATAATGAAAAGCAACAATCCAATACCCATAATTCACAGCATAATAAAAATGGTGGAAGATCGCTTGACTTTCGAGCAAAGCAATTTTGAAGTGATACTGGAAAATTGAGAATGTGTGTGTGGTTCAAAGACAGTGGAGATATGATTTCAAGACTGAGCCACCAACACAAACCACAATTTCAAGAATTCGTGATAAATTCAAGACTTATGACGCTGTGCAAGATGTGTGCAAGCAATGATCTGGGAAATGTCAAACTTCCATGAATGCAGAAAATTCTGCTATGGTGTTAGAGCAGTTTGAACAATCGCCAAAAAAGTCTGTAAGGTGATGTGCTAATGAGACTGGAATCAGTAAAACAAGTCTACACAGGATTCTCAAAACTGCCAAGTTGAAATGTTATGTTCCGAGACTGTTACATAAATTGGCTGAAGAAGTTCCTGACCACAGATCTGAGTTCTGTGAATGGTTTCAAATGAAAGTGAATGAGGATGCACATTTTGTTGAAAAGATTGTTTGGACTGATGAAGCAAAATTTAAACTCAATGGTACAGTGAATCGGCATAACTGCATGTACTGGTCATCTGAAACCCCTCAAATTCATTTAGACAGGGCAGTAAATTTACCCGGTCTTACAGTTTGGTGTGGTGTGTCGTCCAGGGGTATTATGGAGCCGTACTTCTTCGAGGGGACTGTTACTGGTACTCAGTATCTTAACCGGCTTAAGGTATCTACTGTGCTCAACATTCAATAGCTTTATGAAAGAGAGGATTTTTTTCCAACAAGACGGAGCACCTCCAGATTACCATCGTGATGTTAGGGCCAGTGGATAGGCCAGAGGGGAAGTGTTGAGTACGTACCATGTTCAACTGATTTAACTCCACTTGTCTTTTACTTGTGGGGTTACCTGAAGGATAGAGTGTACTCAATGAAACCAACAACACTTCAGGAACTCAAGCAAAAAATTGACCAGTCATGCACAGCCATCCCAGCAGATATCTTGGTGGACGTTTGTCAGTCAGTCAGTCATTGCCAACAATGCATTGAAGCTAATGGAGGTCATTTTGAACATCTGCGATAATTCAACTTGTAATAAAATGTTTTTGCTTTGCACACACCAAATATTGTTCTTTCTTGCATTTTTAAAGGTTAATTTTTTCAGCATTAAAAAGTGTATGCATCTTTTTGGGATGCCCTGTATTTATAGAAACGATATTATTCCATCTATTTAGAAAAATAGTCATAGGCCGCTTTTATAAAAGAGTTATAAGGTAGAGAGAAAGGATCAATATTTGGTGGTAAGGAATTTAAAAGGGAAGGAAGGAGCCTTGTGCAAGAGAAATTTTACATGTAGGAACATTAAGTAAGGAAGTAGATCAAGTAACTTTCAATGGAACCTGGAAATTGAATAGGGTGACTAATTCAGGACTGTCAGTGATAGAGTTTTATAGTATTGTAAATAAGGGAGAGATCGGTTTTAATCAGGATAGCTTTAAGGTGATTAAGTGGGACGGAGGATAATATAGTATCAGTAGAGGCATGGCAAAGAGAAGGCACACTGATTTTTACAATTCTTAAAAAGAAGTTAAAAACTTGATTAAGAGAAGAAACATTTGAAATTGTGGACATGGACCATATGGGAGAGCAATAGGATATAACTGGATGGACAATTGTAGTAAAATACAGTTTAAGAGATACAGGATCTCTAATGTCAGTAAAATGATTTATAATGCATAGCAGAGACATGGCCTTATTTTTAACGTTAATAATATGCTTATCCTAATTCAATTAGTAGTAATGCCAAGATCTTTTTGCGAAGAGACTCTTGTCAATGGGAAAGAATTAATTATATAATTGTAACTAACAGGAAATTTACGGAGAGAGATAGATATCACAGTACATTTAGAAAGATTTATTTTTAACTTCCAGAGATTACATCATTTCGTAATCTGATTTATAGCTTGCTGAAAAACCAAGCAGTCATTTATTGAATCAACTTGTGTGAATATATTACAGTCATCTGCAAAGAGTAGAGAATGGACAGGAGAAGAGTGAAATAGAGCAGCCAAGTCATCAACATAGAGTGTAAAAAGATAGGGTCCAAGGACATTACCTTGGGGAACACCAGATATAACAAGAGTTCATTTAGAATATGAACCAGACACAAAAACTCTCTGGATCTGATTTTTAAGGTAACTATCCAGTAGTCTGAGCAAATTACCATGGATACCAAACCAATGTTCAAGCTTATGGAGAAGAAGGGTATAGTCTATGAAATAATAATCAGACGCTTTAGAGAAATCTAGGAACACCGAATCTAATTGTGACTTGTTAACTATAGCATTTACTGAGTGGCTTTGAAAAACAGCTAGATTAGTCAGACAGGAACGATTTGGCAAGAATCCATGTTGGTTAGTGGATAAGTATGGAGAAGATAAATAAAAGAAATGGTTTAGGATAATTTTCTCGCAAACAGAAGAAAATATAGGAAGTAGAGAAATGGGATGGTAGTTTGAGACATCAGACTTAGAACCAGATTTATGTATTGGAACTACATTTGCGGATTTCCACTGAGTTGGGAAAATGCCCAGTGAGAAGCAATGGTTAAATATGATTTATATAGATATACAAAAAGAAGGAGCATAACTTTTAATGAAAATAGGACTTATACCATCAGGTCCGGGTGATTTATGGGGGGATACCTTACACAGGAACTCAAAGACTTCATCGGGGGAAGTTTGAAGATAAGAAAGTGAAAAATTACTGACTGGTGAGAGACAAAAATCCTTAGTTAAATTGGCAGAAATAGGACCAATAGATGACATCATGGATTCAGAAAAACAATTAAGGAATAAATTTGGTCTTTCAGATCCGGTTCCTTTGATATTTTCATAGGAAACAACATTGGGAATTTGCGAGTGTTTACAGCGTTTTTTAACCAAGGATCAAAACTTTCTAGGATTAGTAGGTATAGAAGAGGACATAGATTGAATATAATCATAATAATAACGACAAATTAATGCCTTTGAACATCGCCTCAAATCAATAAATGATTGGTGAGATTCCACACTAGGATAAGATTTCCACAGATATCAAGCATGATTTTTATTACCCAAGGCATAAATTGTATCAGCCTTAAACCATGGTGGAAACTTTCTTGCCCTAGGCTTTTTAAACGAAACAAATTGTTTAACTATGGAATCAATAACACCATAGAAAAAATCAACTGCATCATCTAGAGGGAGAGAATTCAACCCACACCAAGGGATTAATTCAAGGACACGGTTTACATCCTCCCAACACACTTTTGACCACACAGGAAAGGGTTGGAGTGGTGAGAGTGAACTCCCACGGTTCTTCTTCATGCCAGGAAGACAAAAGGAAACGTCAAGGGACTGGTGGTCCAAGTGGGAAATATTCCTGCTAGGCAAAATTGCTGTTGGGGGAAAAATTGAGAGGAAATAATCCAAGGTTACCAAATTGCGGGTGGGGTGAAGATTGAACTGAGAAAGCCTGAGAGTGGAAATAAAATGGTCTATGAAAAAATGATCATGGATACTGTTCGGTTTGCCATGAATAGGAGAATTTCAGTCTATTGACAAATTAAAGTCACCAAAAAGAGTAACAGAACCAAGAGATAGTACACTTAACTCTGAAG
Organism: Tanypteryx hageni; assembly: GCA_028673005.1. Classification (NCBI taxonomy): domain Eukaryota; kingdom Metazoa; phylum Arthropoda; class Insecta; order Odonata; family Petaluridae; genus Tanypteryx; species Tanypteryx hageni. The sequence goes on from CM054115.1 coordinate 157,222,686, forward strand.
AGAGACAATTTTCTTAAACAGATCCATTACAAGAGGGAGGCCAATAAAAACATCCAATAAATAATGAGTTCCTTTTTAAATGACCACCAGTGCTAGGGGACACTTCACACCTTAAAATTTCACAGTCACTTTCAAGGTCTGATTGACGCTTTACCGAAAGAGTCAATTTAAATGCAAGGAGAACCCCCCCAGCCCTAGTAGAACGAACTTTTTGGAAAATATTGTGAGTACGGGAGAAAGAAATTTCACTGTCACTAACAGATGGGTTTAGCCTTGTTTCTGTAAAGGCAATGACATCAAATTTCGATAATTCATTTGCATGGGAATCACAAGTTGAGAGTTTGTTTTTTAAACTCCTCACATTTTGGTAATAACAGCTGATCACCACTTTGCTACGATGGCCGGGGTTTAAACTCACATCGCCAGGACGATGACAATACCTGCCTGATACTGCACATTTAGATTTCTTGGCAAAGGAACTGGGGATTGCCGGGAAAGGTCAAGTCTGGAGACGAAGCTGCATGCAGCCAAGCAGGAGAGCACAAAAACTTGTGTAGAACACAAAAACACTTCAGGATCACAATCATTTGAAGCTTGATGAAAACCTCTCACACCAGAAATACTATATGATGAATAAATGGCCAAAAAACACAAATGCACAATCATGAAAACACAACAAGAACAGGAGAAGAAAAACACATGCCCTCCCTGTGGCAGCCATATTGGATGAATATCATATATATATATAATATATATATATATATATATATATATATATATATATATATATATATATATAGGATTTTGGTATAAAAGGATGAAATGTGTTTTTATGCTCTGAAAACATTTCAATTAGTGTACCTTCAACTTGATATAAATACTGGCAAAAAATGATTGTTAATATTTTTAGTAAAAGATTGATAATGAAGTTTAGAAATAATTTTCTGTATCCATGGGCATCTGCTGGAAAATTTTCAGAGTGGCAAGGGGATAGGAAAGCTCCCACAGTCAGGTTTGGCAGGCTTAATATTTTAGTGGTTTGTTTCAAGTATATTGCAGGGGGCTCCACATGCTCGCATGACCTCAGAAAAATGACCGCATTAATCCCCTAACCTAAGCAGACATCAATGGCTGTTGGCACAGACTTGATCCAGATTGGGACAACTGCCCCCCTTGCCCTCCCTAGCAGATGCCCATGCCTGTATCAATTAGAAATCATTATGGAAAATAAAATCTAACTGTTAACATATTCTGTAATCAAGCCTGATTTCACTAAACTTACACTCATTTACTTAATGGTTAATAAATAAAAAAGAAAACAAATGAAATTATTCTCATACTTGAGAATGTACATTGGAAGTATATAGTAGGTTAAAATCCAGTCCCTTCTTGTAAATATGTAGTTATTATGTATGTATGTAGCAAAAAGAAATCTTTGAAAATGCTATTGGGATAACAATGATTCTTATCTGGGTTTCTAGCATTATTTCATCTTAATACAAACCTAGGCTACTGTGACCTGATTTTCAAATTTTCAAAAGAGGATATCTTTTTCAATGAGAACAAAATCTTCAAAAAGAGAATGTCTAGTCACTTTACATATATGCAGATAAACTTTTCTCATTAAGTTTGATAGAATTGCAAAATTAATATCTTGAACCGAACCAAACCATTTTTGTAAAAAATTCTGGTTCAGTTCTTGGTTGGTTCACTAATTTGGGGTGCTTCAGTTTGGTTTGCACCGCTAGTTTTATGTAGTTATTGCCGCTGCATGCTGCCACTCCCTAGAAGCTGTTACCTGTGTGCAGTGCACACATTGCCCGTGGTAAGCATGGCCCTGATTAAGGGTAAATGTAAAAGTGCTTGAGAAAAATTGGAGAAGGCACTGTTCTTACCTGGGATGCAGTGGCGGCTCGTGTATAGGTACTGCGGAACTGCAGCACCCCCTATTTCCACTTGATATTATCGATAACGTTTAATATAATGAGTCCTTTTTTCTTTAATTCTTTCTTTATTTTTGTAGTACAATATATATTCCTTAAGCTTAATGTCAATACTTCAGTAGCCATCCCCCAGTTTATGAAAAAGATACAAAAATCTTTGTATGGAACTGTGCGCTTCACAGTGCCAGTGACGTGGTGTTTGACTGTTGTGCGCATGCGCACATAGGAGGGGGGGGGTGGGGAGGAAGGCGGGACTGCCAGGTAGAGAGAGCACTGCTGCTCTCGCAGTGCCGGCTCTGGCGTGATGGTGGAAGGAAGTTAAAAATTTTCTGGAGCAGCACCCCCACTAATTTTAGCTACGAGCTGCCACTGCTGGGATGGTATAAGCACCAAATATATCAGATTAACGGAAATCCAAATGGTATCAATTTATTCAAGAACAAGCACTTAAAAATTACTTGTCTCAGGTATCACAAATAGCTACAACAAGATAGAATCTAATTTTGGTGAATTGCCACTGAAGATGGCTGCTTTGTAGCCAAAATGTGCATCTGGTTTTTTTTATCTTGTTGTAGCTATTGGAGATACCTGAGACAAGTATTATTTAAGTGTTTGTTCTTAAATTTCCTCAGCTATAGGACAAGCTCAATAATTCTGTTGAAGTATCAATATACTTTTGTGAATTATTCATGGGTAAAAGAAAGCATCTTTTACTATCATTTACTTATGTAAAAAGATGGATACAGAGGGGAGGTATTTACCAGCACACCTTCAGTCATATTCTAGACTGACAATAGTATGTTGTTGTTCCATTTGTTGAATACTTAAATATTCAATTGTTGTCAGAATTAAAAAAATGAGTGAAAAAAGGCCATTATTTTTATAGGGAACAAAATTTTCAAAAACAGGACTTTCCCTCTTGAAAAGAGCTCGTCTACTCCCCTTAACCCTAGGATGCATGACTCCTTCAATCAACATATTTATATGACGTGGGTGAAAAAGACATGGTGATTCTATTATACCTTTTTACAAACTGTTCTTTATTTTTATAATACACTCATTTACAGATTTTTACAAAAGAACTATAAAATGTTTACAAAAACTTTTTAAAAATTTTATTCTTTCTCTAAGGACCTTATTTACATTTTTACACAAATATACTGTGTGTTCTTTATATATTGGATTGTTACATTTCACACACAATCACATTTCCTGTCATTTTTGTTGGACATATAAAACAATGTTTCTTTACAGAGTTTTTTTTTGTTATGGGAACATCTTGTTTCATCATCACAAATTTTCCAATTTCTTCCAGTAGGGGCTTTTGCAGGTTTATATTCTTAGATCTTCTGTTCGTGTAAGTTAAATGAACTCCTTCCTCAATTCCTTCTTTGATGGTGTTGTCATCCACTTGGTATTATTTAGAGCAATCATAAAATCCCCTTCCAATATAGAAGCTAATGGAAATTCATCATATTCACTGTTGCTGGAACTGAGCTCTTCTTCATGTTCGGAAACCTGCATGAAATCAGCATTGCCAACCAAATCAGAATAACTACTAGATTCTGAACTAGCATAACACATTTTGGCTAGTCCAGGGATCAGCAACATGAGGCTCCAGAGCCACATATGGCTCCTTGAGTACATACTTGTGGCTCTTGAGAAGTTAGCTAAGCTCTTTAATCTTTGCCAGTCATAAAACATGCTTATTGCAATCACTCGAATTTATAAAAAAAATGCCATACAGGTTGTCACTGTGCTGCTCCCAGGTGCATATTTTGAAATGAGACAAAACAAAAAAAATGGCTCTTTTATTTTTAAAGGTGACCGACCCCTGGTCTAGCCAGTTATGTACAACTTCTTCAAAGTTTGAGTCTCTTGGTCTAGCTGTCTTCTTTTCCCTAGTAGAAGCCATTGCTATAAAAAAACACAATAATTAGTAAATTTAAAATTATTAAAAATTACTGATTTCACTTACAGAAATATAATTCAGAAAAAATTAGAATATGAAAATAAAATGATATATTTAGTCTTATGTACATCGGATGTTCAAAAATAAAGTGACAAATTAAAGTGGTGATGATTGCTGTAGAATCACAAGAAAAAAGATTGCTGCAATTTCCAAAAAAATTTGCTCAAAACACCACTTGTATGATCTGTCTTCCTCAAAGACTAGCAGTCAAATGATTCTGATATGAAAAGGCACCCCGCTCCAATCATTGTAAACATGCATAGACTAGAGTCCTATGGGCCTGGGGTTTAAAAATTGCTGGATATATCAGGTTTGTTATAAAAATTTTCGGGCTTTGACGGGCCGAAATATTTTAATCAGTGTCTGAAATTTACATAGGTATATGAGTTGCATAAGTTTTAACCCATTCAGTATGGAGGATGAGTCACACTAGTTTTCTGTACTGAATGGGTTCAAACAAAAAAGTGATGGGTTTTTTTAAGTAAACTAAACCAGGGTTAGTGAAGAACGAGTGTGACTCGCCCTCCATACTGAATTAGTTAATATATTTTTTGCCTATAACATTATATGTGTATTTTGTATAGTAATTTATTTTGTTTGTGGTCATCCAAGTCACACAAATATGTGGATTAAAAAAATCCTTTTCAAATCATTGAACAGTACACAAATGTTGGTAGAAAATTTGGAATACAATAATTACATTTTTTGAGCAGAGAGGCTTTAAATGGGCGACAGGCTGGGCCGAACCTTCAATTTCTTCAACAACGTACAGGCCAGGTCCGAATTTGTATGGGCCGAGGTGGGTCAGGCCTAGAAAATCAGGTACGTGCAGAGCTCTAGCACAGACCTGTCTGTACAAGTAACTGCCAAATCTGAGACAGCGGGAGTAAAATATTCATCTTATGGAAATGTGTAGTGGTGATAGTATTATTTTTTATTTTTTCCAATGATGGAACAACTTTTTGATTGGTTTTATTTTATATTAGTACATGACAGGGAAGGAATACAACGAAGGGTGAGAAGTTATAAAAACATTAGACAGTAAATATACAAAATATTTGACACTGGGTATAAAATACCAATGGCATGCATCCTAGGGTTAATTAATCTAGCTAGACTTGCATATACCTACTTAAAATATGCATGCTTCCATCAATTCTTAGAATAATTTCATTCATCTTGAAATATATATTCCTCAGCTGAAGGATAATTTATTTTCTTTGTAACAGATAAACAGAAGAGAGTATTAAAATATTAAAAGAGAAAGAATAATGAAAATATTAATAAAATTATCACGGAGAAAGTAAAATGATATCGCGAAAAAACAGAGCTAAATGATGTGAAGTGCTTGCGTATAACTATGCAGAAATTGAGGGAATTAAAAAGTATTAGATTTTAAACAGCCGGTAGACGATAAAAATAGAAGAATGTAACGAAAAAGTTAGTTTATGGGAGTAAAAGTTTCATCCTATCATTTTCTCATACTGAAAATTAATATTGCAAATTTTTGTGAAACGATTTCCCATGTTATTCTTTAACATGATAATTCCTCAAATCTCCCGGTAAAAATCTATTACTACAGCCATGCTACTTTGAAAAATCTCTTCTATCCAGTATATTCACCGCGGTTTTTACGTAGCAAATGAAAGAAAATAAATCTAATAATTTATCTTGAACTATGTACCATTATTGCTTTAATATATGTAGATTTAACACAATAATAAGAATTAATTAATATTAGAATCTTTATTATTACTTGACCATGTTTTTACGAACGTTTATTGATCTGAATATTCAAAATATTTTAATATCAATATGAATAAAATCTTTGGTTATGCTCATTTATTCGTGGTTCCGTTATTCAAGCGATTTCTTTTAATATTTCATAATACAAAATTACTTTAGCCATCACCACAATGTGGTGTCTAGGCAATCTTGTTGGGCTTGCAAATTTTTCATTCTAAATCTGCGATTATGAATTATTCTTACGAGATTAAGCCGAAAACCTTCGATTTAGGTAAATTATGAGAAGATATCGCAATTTTAACTAAAAATCTTTCCGTCATTACTCGAAATCGTAACTCTTATGTTTAACGATTGGTACTTAAATTCGCATTAAAATTTGAAAATGAACGATAAATGATATATTATTTGCATTATTTGTTGTTTAAAATAATGATAATAATATTTAATACACCTTGATATGGTTCTTTGTTTTATCAATTTGTAATAAACCGAATTTGACCGATTTTGACTACAATACCAATTCGTTTACAACAGTTGAATCACGCGTAATCAAAGTGGTTAAAACTTGGTTCCAAAGCGTCACCCGGTGAAGAGTTTTATTTGTATAATTTTAAAGGAAGGACTTTTACGCAGCAGCATGTCGGAGGACAACGATGTGAAAGCACAAAGGTCAGAAAGGTAATGCCGGCCGGCATTCATTATTTATTTTTTGCGCGCTATTTTCTTAGTGCCTTAGCGTCGTTCTAGGCATTCTGTTGGCAATAATGGCGGTCTAAACGCCGAAAGCATGTTATTCATTTACGTGAAATTGACCATTTTCGTCATTCAGTGAAATAAAAGTAATATTAAGGTTTATCATACTATTTTATGCCACAATAAGATTGCCTGTTATATAAATTTCAGGATTTTTTCTCAGCTTTCGACCATTATTGGCAATAACATTGGCCATGATGTTTTTTCCGTTGGTGAGCAAGTTTGCGTCAGAGGTAGTTGCTATTGATGTGTCGGCTAATCGTTGTATATATTAACATGTTTGTGATCATGATGAAATCATAACTCCAATTAAAATTTTAGTCGGCTTTTGAATTTTGTATTTGCGATATGATATAAAGTTGGAGACGTTACTTGAACATCAATGAAAATTTAATTTGTTAATTACCTTATCAAATCTGCTGAGGACAAATATATGAAATAATATGCTATTAACTATCGCAACACGTGCTAATTCTCACTTCCTTATGTTCATTCTAGTATCTTATCAGGAAAAAAATCAAAATGCAAAGCAGAATGATCAATTAAAAATCTATTCGTTGGTTGAAAGAAATGAAATAATGAGTGCTGTGGAACATTTTATCGCATATAATAAAATATTAATACATTTTAAGATTTTTTAAATTTATTTACTTTGTTCTTTTGGTACAATAATTATAATGTATATTAAATAAAAAGTCTGTTGTTGTCTTGTGAACCGATTCAGATGAATTCATTTTATATAGATAAATTTTAAAAAAGGTTGATTTGTGTTGTAAAATGTACGTTAATCTTTGCCCGAGTTTTAAGTAATTTAATCCCATTTATTTGTGAGTCTTACTAAAATCGTACTTAATTCATGTCCTGTTAATGTTGTCAATTTTTTAGCCATGGATTATAAATTAAGCCTATAGCTGTAAGTATTATTTTTTAAGCATACGTGTAACTAAAATAATACTTTCTTCTATCAGATCACCACCTATTAAATCAGAACGTAATGATGATGACCGTACAGAAAGAGGTAGGGAAAGGGACCGTGCTCGAAGAGGGGATCGACAAAGCAGATTTCAGCCAAGAAGCTCTAGTGGAGGACGGGATCGTGACCGAGGTGGACGCAGAGCTCCTGCTGACAGGAGAATATATATCTCCAACATTCCATATGAATTCCGTTGGCAAGAATTGAAGGACCTCTTCAGAACTGAAGGTAGTACATTTTGAATTCTTGAATGAGAAAGGATACTGTTGCATTAACTCAACTAATCATCATATGCAAACTCTCACTCTTTCAACAATGAAGGATGTCTGAAACATCCCTTAGTACGATTGTTTTATTGTACTGGGAAAGTGCCAATTTTTCTTATTGACGTGATCATTTCATATTTGGTCAGTGCAATGAGTATTCGAATTGATAATACGGTATTGTCCCGAATATAAAGCAATCTCAAATATAATGGGACCTATAGATTTTTGGAAAGTTTTTCGAGAAAAAACTAAACCTTGAATATAATGCGACCCCAAAAAACCTTAAGCCAATCTAACACAAGTTCCTCGTTCATCCATCCCTTCTGCGCGAGAAAGATTATACCTGTTGGTAATTTTACCTTGAGCATCCTTTTCCGATTTAAAATTATGTAGGTAGTCGGTTTTTGCCTGTCGGCCGTGACTTTAAGCATAACAGTTATCCTTGATTTCTCATTTCCGGTGAGCTTTAACAACACCGATTTAGCTACGACTATTTTAAAATTCATGTGATAACTTTGTCGTATTCCTCTGTTAACCTGGGATTTGGAAGAACCTTTTTTCTCAGCATGATCAACACCCTTTTTGTCACCCATTTTTAAAATAACGGATGGGTAAAAACTCGCTAAGGTAGGCACAAAGAATATGCCGACGCATGGATAGCTTCAATGCAATGACTATCAAATGGTTCAGCCGCCGATTGAACTCGATCTATTCTCGCCTCGGATGCTTCTCAAGTACAATGTAACATATGCCTAATGTGTCTACAATGTAACAAGTATCTTGTATCTCGTAAACAGACATGCGGAATGTATGATGATTTTTCGAAACATGATTTTACGATTTTTTAAAATCACTAGTACTCAAATATAATGTGGGGGCTACTTTTAAATTTTAATTTTTTGGAAAAAACATCACGTTATATTCAGGACAATGCGGCATATATGAAAACCTTATACTTTATCAGGAACTTGGCAGCTTTCCTGTAAAACTTGATATTTAGCATTTTATAAGACAGTATGGTTTGTTATCTTTTTAGGTACTTAAGTACCTAATGCAGGACCCTTACGTGGCACCTTGAGTGGTGGGAAATGGAGCTATGTGGAAGATTCGTGTCTGATTTATGAAACATTTATTTTTCTGATGATGATAAAAAAAATTATCAAAATTATGTAATGTCTGCACTGGCTCTTAGATTTTGGAGGTGGCACCTAGATTTTTAGAAAATTTGTCGAGCCCGGTACCACATAGTACCATTTCTCGCCACTCAAGGTATCACGTACCCATTATACAGACGTGGGTGTATACGCGAAAAGAACCAAATTTTTAAATGGGAATATAACGAACCAACCAAACCAACATTTGGAAAAAAATCAACCTCCCAAAGCAGAGCAAACTCCACGTAGTTCCATTTCCGGTCACTCACAGCGCCACGTAAGGGTCCTGCAGAAAGTACGCAAGTACCTCTTGATTGTACTTAAGAATATGATATGTATTTAATTACACATGTTTATTATTATTCCAATATATACCATTTAATTTAATAACTCTTGAGCTGCCCATATGTTTCAGGATATTCACTTTTGAAGTGTTCTCATATGGGTCTGATATTAAATGTTGTGCATAAGTATAATCCCTAAATTGTTAAAATTAAGTGTTTTCTGTTATAAAACATCTGAGCAAGTCTTAGAATTTCTAGTAAATCAGAATTTTTCTTTCCTTAGTGGGTGAAGTTGCTTATGTGGAATTATTCAGTGATGATGGGGAAAAGCCAAGAGGATGTGGAATTGTTGAATTCGAGTCGGCTGATTCTGTAAAAAAGGCAGTTGAAAAGATGCATAGGTTTGAACTAAAAGGAAGAAAGCTTGTTGTTAAGGAGGTGAGTGTAAGCATAGTTTATAAACTTAAAATTGTTGTTCAAGTCATATTTTGTATTAATATTGTATCAAGTAAATTACTGTAGTTATTTGAATCCAAGACAACCTCGAGTCTAAAATGACCCTCCCTCCCCTTTTAGCAAACAAAAAAGATTTTATCTAATTTCTCACTGAATGCGTTTAGTGTAGATTTCGAACACATTCATTATAAGTATAATAGTTCATTCATTAATTGAAATGTATTACAAATTTTTGTTTAGGAATGAAAACAATTTTTTAAATGTATTTAAAATAATACTGTATTAATTGAAGTCTGAATCTTAAGTTTGCAATGAAAAATTGAAGTAAGTTAAATTATTATATCATTTAATTTGTTTTAAAAAACATTGATTAAAAGCTTAACCAACCTTCCTCCAGTTTTATGACAACTCATCACGTTTAGTTAGTCTCACATCATCACACATCAATATATCGCACAACAAACTCATGACTCAATAAATTGGAAGTCGAGTCACCATGAATAATGTATGGCAGGGGGAGTCACTTTTCTGCAATGAAATTTTTCTTTATATTTCAATAATACCAGGATGTCTCAATTCTCTTTGCGAATTGCACAAGATGAGACATATTGGATAGTTTATGGCAGTGGGTGAGTCCAAATCCAACAAGTGTCTCCACCTGCCGTACACCAATCATGGTGTCTCACCTTTAAATTTGTCTCGTGATAAGTTTGTCGTGCGATGAATTCACTGCGATGTATTGATGGTATACAACTTTGTACTCGAATTTAAGGCCTCGATTTTTGCTAGCTGAAATTTAGAGAAAAAACCTCGTCTTAGATTTGGGTAAATACGGTGTCTTTACCTTTTTTTCTCTTATAAAATGGCTCTTTGATGCATGTTCTCATCTTGTTTATTTGCCTTGACAAAAAGTTGTTTACTTAAGTGCATGTAAATTTAATGAATGCTTATGCAAAAATGTTTTCTATTGTCTTTGCTGTATGTAACTTGAGAATTGAACTGTGGAATTCATGCAGGAGACAATAAACGTTCTGTAATTTGAAACATTATTTTGCTTGGAGTACATTTTTATCCAAAAAAGGTAAAAGAAAACAATTTTTTATCACTGTTATTATCAAATCACTGCTGAATGATGGCCTTTCCTAGATACTTTTCTTTCTCATTTACATGGCTTTTCTTAGCTACTATTTGTGGAGGAAACCACATTTGCAATTTAATTGGTTTTTTAGTTTTTTTATTTATAAAATTCAAGAATAACTTGTTTGAGCCCACATACGTAAGCAACTGAAATTTCATGAAATATGCAGAAAAACAAAAGCACCAGATGAGGTTTTATTATAAAATCTAATATGTAGCTGCTCCGACCCTGATCTCGATAAGTAAATTATCAACCCCTACTTCCTAACTTTACATACTGTATTTACACAATTGTAAGCTAACCGTTTTTAGGCTCCTTTCTAAAGGAAACATAGCCTTATGAAATTGTTCTGTATGTGTGTGTGTCTCCCACTAACAACTACGACTTTTAAAATTTGTCTGATTCCTCTGTTAACCTGGGATTTGGAAGAACAATTTTCTCAACGTGATCAACATCCTTTTTGTCACCCATTGTTAAAATAATGGATGTGTAAAAACTCACTAAGGTAGGTACAAAGAATACGCCGACGCATGGATAGCTTCAATATAATGACTATCGAGTGGTTCAGCCGCCGACTGAACTCGATCTATTCTCACCTCAGACACTTTTCAAGTACAATGTTACATGTATGCCTAATGTGTCCACAATGTAATAGGTATCTTGTATCTCTTAAACAAACATGCAGAATGTACATTGATTTTGCGAAACATGATTTTACGATCTTTTAAAATCACTAGTACTCTAATATAATCTGGGGGCTACTTTAAAAATTTCATTTTTTGGAAAAAATTCGTTATATTTGGGATAATATGATATAAACATTTTTATGAAAATGAATTTGTTACTATGCAGTTACTATACAGCGCATATCATTTACTTCCAGGACTTTGATGTTGAGAGAGATAAGTATGGCAGACCATTGAAGGGAGGTTCTAGTGGAGGTGGTGGAGGAGGTGGTGGCAATGCCGGGATGGGAGGTGGGAGCAGCCGCCCCAGAGATGAACCTCGCTCCAGTTGGCAGGCTCCAGCACCTAGTGCTGGTCCAATTGGATCAAACTCTTCCTCAATTCAGAACAAATGGGGCAACACTTACGGATTGAGCCCACAGTTTCTCGAGTGTCTCGGGATAAACGGGCCTCTAGTCTGCCGAGTTTTTGTGGCTAATGTTAGTAACTAATTTCAACTTGTCTATGTTGCTTTAGCTTCTTGTCTTTAAGTCATTGCCTTTTTAAACAATTTTAAAACTAATGAAGTCCTTTTATGGAATACAAGAGTTGTCTATATATAATTCATAGTTTGCCAGTTTAGATATTATTTTTAATCGTCTTCAGTGGAGTAATCAGGTGATATTCTTGATAGCTTGATGCATCTATGTTTTTAAAATTTCTATTAATATAATTTGTTTCATTTTTTTATTTGATCTAATGAGTAATGAAGAATTGGTGAGTTTTTAATATAATGAATGTTCTCATAGCTGGACTACAAGGTTGACGAGAAGAAACTGAGAGATGTATTCCGTCTTGCCGGAAAAGTTACAAATGCTGAGCTGAATAGAGATAAGGATGGAAAGAGTCGTGGCCATGGTGTTGTAGAATTTGAACACCCTGTAGAAGCTGTGCAAGCAATATGTATCCTTATAACCAAAGTTATTTTTAGAAATTTGTTGCAATTAACATAAACAATAATTAAGAATAAAAAGTTAAGCGTAGAATCTTCATGTCCAGCATATGCCTACCTGCATGCAAACTTCACCAACACTTTCATTTGTGTTTATCTGGCCATAATGGGTTTTTCTTTGAGTGTCTCTCATTGATGTCATTCGTTTGGGGGAAGTTGATACCAGCTTGGCTGGCTTGACCTGAGCATGAGAAATAGCAGATTATGAAGCAGGAGAATTAGTCTGCCTCAAGTAGTCCAATGGTTAGAATATCAGTCTGGTAAATAAAAGATCTGGGTTTGATGCCTGGTCAAGGCAGAATTTTTCTTCTTTTTTTAAGAAATCTTTATGGGTTACCTATTAAAAGTACTGTATTAATCCAGAAGGAAGACTTTTTTCAAAATTTCTGTGAAAAATTAGAATTGTCTTAAAATTGAGTACAAAGTTTTAAATGCTGCATGAAACACCCCAACGCTGATTCTATGTCCATTTATTTTTACATACACAATACATTACATTTAATTTAGTAATACAATACATTTATTCATATTCTTGAAGTTCACAATGTGCAAACAAGTGGCTTTCCTCTTTATAGGTACTGGTGGAAGGGGGAATGAATGCAAACTTAACATCAAAACTTTTAATGGGATGGGTAGGAAATTTGATGCACCCAGAGCTGAAAATGGCTGCGTTGTTTGGTATTATAAATTTTTTCCTGAATAGACCTTGTTTTTTATTGTGGTCATCTTCCTTTTGGCTTAATATGGTAATTGAATGCATGCAAAATGAGTATTTTGATTGCTTTTTTAGTCTGTCAAGTTTTTATTTAATGCTTATAGTGTTGTATTGTAATTTTCAGTAACCCTGTAACAGTTTAATATCTGTATATAGCAGGGGTTGCAAAACGACTTGGAAGCCACATACGACAATCTTCAGAAGTTAAAGAGCTGCATGTAAACATTCTGTGCTCATAAATTTACGAACATAAAACAAAACCTGTATCTGAAGCAATTCAGATTAATTAGGCTTGGTAGGGTTCGATTTAAATCGAAAAACGTTGATAAACATCGATTTTTTTAAATTTCAAAATCGACGAAAATGAATGGTTGTCGATAAATGTCAATTTTCCAAAAAGATGAAAAAGTATATGTCCAAAACCCTACTCTGAATGATAATATTTAAGTCGTTTGTTTCCTTTTTTGACTTATTTTTTACCTACAATTTTGTTTCTTTTCTGGGGACTGAAAGAAGGCTATTTTCTTACACTCAAAATGTGTCTTTTTAAAAAGCTCGCGCTTCTCTGAACAATCAGGTAATCGCTAGGCCCTAAGGTAGTTTTGAGAACAAGTTTCTTAGCCCTTTTGAGGTTTTTGAGATTATATTTGCTGACTTAATGGTGAGATATTCCACGAGCCTTTCTATACAGATATGGTCATGGATGCGCCCTGCTGAGAATGCCTCGACCTCTGTTAAACAAGGTTTGGAAGAAAGGAATTTCAGTGGGCATTTGAAGACAGCCCACTAATCGTTTTCTACCCCTTCCACTCATCAACCCCATGGAGTGTATTCTGTAAACAAATGTTTCTCGATCCTTTCTAGGGTTTTTCCTATAGATGACCTTGTTGTATGCACTTTCACCTGTTCTCCCTATGCACAGCCCAATCTTTTGGCAGTCTTTTTTTAAAATTTACCCAGAAAGGATCGATCCTCTCTCATGCTTTTGGCTCCTCCTTCGTCTTTTACTACAGGTTAGTAAATTTCAATTTATATATAATGGTTTAAAAAAGGTGCATATAAATTAGCAATCTTTACTAAAAGTTGAAGGATTGAATCTTAATATTTCCTATTTGTTCTAAAATATTTTGCCGATTGGAAAAACACATTTTAATCAGATTTGAGGTAAGACTGTTGATCGAGCGATCAATAATAGTCTTAAGTTTTCTCACTACAGTAAAACCTCGTTATTTCAAAGTTTAAGGGACCACAAAAATACGACTTCAAATTATACCGGTTCGAACTGAATTGAAAAAAAATCGAATTTCTTAAGATCCACTACTTGGATGCAATATAGTCGCATCTATCCATTCTGCTACAAAACATATTGACCTTACAATTTTGTACACAAGACGAATTCGTGAACAGAGCTGTAGTGACTACTTAATTCATGATTCACGAACACCACCGTGTGTGAAAAATAGGATCGAGTGAACATCTCAATTTTCCCAGTGTATATTTCAAGTTATTCATTTACACCACGTTTCAGATGAAAAGACTCAACCGTACGTACTCAGTCAAAAGATTATAAAAATGCATGCTAAAATGATTGATAAAATCCTTGTGTATATACTGTATAGATAACAGATAGGAACAATCACGTAGTAATTCTCTCCAACTTCACTCAAACTTTCCATGCCATAGGTATGGTCAAAAGTAATTCTTGATTAGCTCTAGGCAATTTTATGCATTGCATTGTAATTTTATTTCCATCCATATTACACAGCTGTAATAAAATATACGTGCTCAAAATAACGTCGTATTATGATGTGATGATTTTACAATGATGTACTTACCAATTATTTTTTGCAATACGTACTTAATGCAGTCTCCCTTTAGGACTGCTGGCGAGGGGATTTAAATGCATGAATTGTGTCATGCAGGAAGAGGGAGGGGTAGGGTGCAAGCTTAGCGTAGCGTGCCGAGTTTAAGGGAAGGGAAAACTAAAAAGGAAAACATAAGCATGACGTATTTTATGGACAATCTCTTAGAATTGTAAGAAACGCTCTTAACCCCTCAAGTGTTGTCCTGCATACTGGGTATGCAGGACAAAAACTTCATATGCGGTCTTACTGGGTACACTGCAGAGATAGCTAATTTCTATATTTTTTTGAAGCAATAAATTTTCTTAACTCTGAAAAACTTGGATATATTTCAGAACAGTAACCTTGGACCTTCCTATTGTGCTTAATTCTGAAACTTTTACTGTTTTCTTTTTACCAATATTATACGTCAAATTTTGTGATTGAATTTTCACGTAGTTATGCAAATTGTGGGTTCTAAAAACCCTTATTCTATGCTGAGACTAACCAAACCTCTGCACAAAAGTTACTGCATGATGGAAGTGGATGTTAATCTGCTTTGTGATGTCTCTCACTCTTGAGATGAATATTTTTTCTTCTTTGTCAACACATAAGAGCTATATGGATGATGACGCTAAGCGTCGAAACCTAGGTCATGTCCGAATAAAATAGTGGAAAATTACAAGATTTTTATTTAATAATCAATACAGTAAAACCTCTCATTAACGAATATCAAGGGACCCAATTTTTCGTCTATTCGTTATTCGGAAATTCGTTGATCGGAGGTTATTGGGTGTTGCATAACTTCAGAGGCACATTGCCTGTTAGATTATACGGGAGCAACGGGGCTATCCAAATGAAGGCATATGCTCAGAAACGGAGTAACTTTACTAAATTATGTCCATCAGATCTTTTCAGGAAAAAGTATCACATAAGTGGACGATATTCAAAACGCGCCCTCATGTTTAATAATCGGCCATATTGATTTGAAGCTCCGACGACACAATGCTTTCTTATGGGAAAAAGGGCCATTTTCATTCATCTCATTTTGCAATGTTTGACAGTGGCCAGCACCAAATAACTCGGAAATGCAATGTTATTTTTTCTAGCATTGATTGGCAGGTTCTGCACGAAAACATCCTCTGCAATTTTTTATTATGCGACTTTTTTCGAGGTTGCAATGCATGATACTCGCTGAGCCTATCCTAAAGCATCTGTTGAGTCGCTACGTTTATAAAAAATATTGACAGCAACGCCACTTCTTAACGCCAATTAATAAACTACTATTTGACCACCACGGAGCGGGTTGCAAATATTTCAAAACGAAATGAAAGAAAGCAGCATTTTCCCCATAAGAAAGCACTAACTGTCGTTGGCACTCCAAATCAAGACTCCAATATTTTTCACTAACATTCTTAACAACACTCCAGCTCCGTCTCTGACGAATAAATTATCTATCACAAAAAAGTGCATAGGAACCACCTCACCATGATACATACCTCATTGCTGCAATCTTTTGTTGAAATTCTCTCTAAAAGGATTAGGGGATTAATTTAATCGGGAATGATTTCAAATACAACACTTTTTTAAAAGATTTATTAATAAATCAACATTTTTTAAAAAACGAGTCTATTTTTTTCTGTTTTAAATTCTTCGTAAATTCTCGGGAAATGGCAGTCTCCACTTCCCTGAAAGTGTGCATAGCTGCAGCACTACAACTCTCGGATGAGAGTAAATATCTTTCCACTACATCCAGTGCTGCACATACGTCGCTCGACTTGACAATGAAGAGCAGCAAGCAAAAAGCTAAAAGTTAGTGTTGTGAACCACCGTTAAGCACTAAATATCAAAAGGAAATGATATTTAACGCACTTCTTCTCACTCAATAACTTGTCGCACTTTTACACCTTCTCTCACCTAGGACACACCGGTCAATGGCGCGAAAATGCCGGAAACACAGGAAATACGTCATCATGCTAGAAAACGTGCTATGATTGGCTTGTTGTAAGCTTAACGCTAATTGGCGCGTTGGCGACTGTTTTCAATAGTTTTCCGTACTTATGTAACTGAAAAAAATGTTTAGCGAGCAAAATTTCGTTCTAAAGAGGTAAATAAAAACGGGAGGGACCACTTTTTTCCTTTGTTGTTCGGAAGTTTTCGTAGTACGGAAGTTCGTAGTAAAGAGGTTATAATTAGGGATTTTGTATACAAGTTTGGCGGGACCCCGTCAATTGTTCGTTATTCGGAGGTCTTCGCTATAAAGGGGTTCGTAAGGTAGAGGTTTTACTGTATCTACATGGAAAGAGAGGAGGGATGGTCTTTGGATCTGGACTAGTGCTTGGTTCAGCTTACCGGACCAGATCATCACTTTGAATTTCATTGTAGACTTATTTCAAATAATCTGTACTAAAAAGTATGCAAAATCCTATTATGTTGTCCAGGGACTGCGCTTAGCTTTGAATTACACGCAATTTCGAATTATCCAGGATCGAAATAACGTGGTTTTACTGTATATATTTTGTTAAATAAAGAGAATATGTAGTGCAGTGATGAAATATATCAAATGATACAAAGTATTAGATAATTCTTTTTTGTCGTCGAAAATATTATGGTGATAATTATGTCAATTTTTTTTCCTTAATTGGCCTCAACGAATGTCTAAAAGTGTTTATGCTGAACTCACAAATTTTTTAAAGAATGTTTCTGACGAAAGCAACACCATATTGTTTGAATTTCATAAATTAATCGTTTTCTAGTTATCGACATTTAAAAATGAAGTGTAAATGTGCATAAATAAAATAAAATTTATGAAGAACATGATATATTAGTTAAATAAATTTGTAGTTAAAGATTTAATTTCATATAAAAATTTAAATAAAAATGCAGTGTATTGTAAAATAAATGTAAATTTTATGTAGAATTTCGATGTAAAAAGTACATTTAAATCATCGAATTAAAAGGCTGAAAACTGCCAGTCCTATATTTAATAAGTAATTTTAAGCATCGATATTCATTGAAAATTTCTCGGGAAGATAAACTTCGATTTTCAAAATAATAAATGTTGAATTCTTCCAAGTAGCAATTTGAAGCGTCGATATTCGTCGAAAATCTCGGGAAAATAAATGTCGATTTAAAAAAAAATAAACGTCAAATCCTACCAAGCCTAGATATAATGTATGTCCCTTATGCAACCCCAACATGTCTCAAGTCACCCTACTTCATTATGTTCTGTAGTGAAAAACGTTAACATGCCACTGACTGGAAATTTAAGTGTTGCATGTGACTCGTGAGCCATGGTTTGACCACCCCTGGTATATAGCATTGCAACTGAAATTTTAAACTTGACTTCAGGACAGACTAAATAATTAATTGAATTTTTAGCTACTTGAACTTGATATTTAGTCAATAATCCAATTTATCTGCTTAGAAAAGTAATAGGTAATCTCTCATTAATTAAAATATTGTAAGCCTTAATTCTTTGCCTCAGCTATGCTTCACAATCAACTGCTTTATGACAGAAAAATGACAGTAAGAATGGATCGTGTGAATGAGAAACCAGAAGGCTTACCTTCTAAGCTGCCTGAAGGTTTGCGTGGAATAGGAATGGGACTTGGTGCAGGTGGAAATCCCCTCCTTGATGTCTCTCGTAAGTTGACTTGCTGTCATTAGAAGCTTATTAATTTGTAAATAATAACTGAGCTTATTGATTGCCATAAAGTTTGATACATATATCACTATCTTATGCAACTTGTTATCCATGTGGTAGGAAACTTACCTACTGGTCCTCAATCTAACTCGGTGGGAGCCGTGACTGGTGCTGCCGCTGGTCTTGGTATGTACCCTTTGTTAAGAACTTTATTTGCAGGGTAGAAGTGTTTCAGTGGGTTAGTATTGAAGTTCGTCTCAATGTGTTAAAACGTTTTCAATAACTTGTAGGCTAAGACGTTTATTAGATTTAAATGTGGGATTAAAGTACATGGGACCGAGATTATTTTTGACTTCTATTTTTTACTCAGTCAAGTTTATGAATCTTTGTACATTTTAATTTAATCGTATCTGGATATTTTTAGGACCAGTAGGAGTCCTTGTTACATGGTGTACTCTTTGTTTACTTTTTTCTTTTTCAATTACATCAAGGCATCTATCACTTGCTTTTTGTGTTGTTTTTATTTTACTCTGTTTAAAACTTTTTTTACTTCTAAATTTAAGTTTTATTTCAACTTATTAATAGTATTTTGCCTGCTGCAGTATTCTTAAGTTTGATGTATAATAGAGAACCAATTATAACATTTTATGCGTTAACTCTAAATCTAAACTGCATGTTGTCTGACTTGATGATGCAAGTTCAATTTTTTCAAATATAATCAGAAAGGACAAAAAATGGTAGTTATGTATGTACTAAAAATTGGTGCTTGACCTTTAAATGGCGGAGTTAAATGTCCCTTAGTAGACTCTCGCTGCCAGGTTTAATTTTGGCCATTTAAAGTTATCTTGCATTCAATCAGAAAATATCTTGTATTTCTTGAACTATTAGCGATAAAACTTTTAAATAAAAAGCGTCCTTATGTAATAATTCTCAAGTGTCTGTCTGTCACCGTACTTTTGGACATTTCGCAATGGAATTAATAGCTGTAACTTTCACAATCATTAAACCCCATGAGGTGGTCCCTAGAAAAATCAAACATCCCAGAAAAAGTTTCGGATTCGACTCCAGGAGACAATTATATTTTCCCATAAATTTACACAGGATTTTTGATTTTTCAAGGTGCAAGATTTTTTCTTTCATTCATCAAAATACATAAATATCGATCAATTTTCTCCGTAATTGGTTTATTCGACATCTAAAACTATAAAATATCTTATTCTTTTGATGTTTTCACGTTACACGGAAGAATTTGTCAGAAATATACAATTCAGTTCGACATTTTATGATTTTTTCGTACTCTCCGGGTGTTGTCAAGGCGACCCGCATTGTTGCTCTGATTCAATCTGTGTCTATTAAGCCTTCAAATAGACAAAAGAATTGCGTTATTTGCTTCGCACTTTTTATAAAGCATCGAAGTTATTGTTGTAGCAACATCAAACGTAATAGATTGCAATGTAAATAATTGTATATAATTGTCATTCAGTAAACTGCCTGTGGACTGAGGGTTTTAAATGATTGACTAAAAGAAAAATATCTCCTTTCTTTATTTAAATACTGGAATGTTACCTTTTTCGTAAGTAAAATCATTATATTCTACATATTTAATGTTTATTAATGCAAATAGGCCTATGCATCAGTTTGAAATTTGATGATAAGGAGAATATGGGCTATTATAAATAAATTAAAAATAACACATTGTGAAGTACAAAAAATGAAATATATGGTTGAATTAATTATATATGAAAAACACTGCATATACTAGAAGTTAATAGCAGTAGTTGTTCGATACTTGTGGAAACGTGATTGATTGTGAGTTCATATTTAATGAAGTGAGCAGTAATAATCATTGGAAATAAGGTAAGGTAGAATTTAAAATTTTTTCCTTTTGAATATACTGTGATATAAGACTAACATTGAGTAACTGGGCGACATTGTGAGGTTGGCTTTTTATTAGGCCCTGTAAGAAGTTAAAAGCAGTTATTGTGGACACTTGAAAAACGTGATTTTTTGTGAGGGTCTCTACAATAGTGTGCAGCGATAATCATTGGAATGAAGGTAAGGTAGATTTGAAAATTTTTTCCCTTTGTATATACCGTGATATAAGATTAACATTGAGTAACTGTGTGACATTTTGACGACAGCGTTTCCCAACCAGTGGTTCACGAGTTGGGCACTGCTGCTCTAATACATTGCTGTAAATCACAAAATTAAAAAAATGTCAATGGGTAGAGTATGTATCATTATTTTCCTCTCTAAGTTAATTTTTTAACTCGTAGGCTTCTGACTGACTTAACAAAATTTTGCGCATGTACTGCTAAAATGATGTGATAAGATTAATACAAATTAATTGCAAGCATAGCTGCAACGGGCTACTAGTTATTTAATAACGGGATTACGTCTTTTATAGTAAAAGAAAACAAAAGAATGCAAATCTGGCATAATTCTCTAATATAACAATGATAAATTCAATAAAAAACATTGGTGATAATTTTTGTTCATTTTTCATGCATTACAATACGAATTTCATTCTGCATTGCAGTTAGAAATCCTGCTTTGTGTAGAATCCTTCAAAACAGGAAAAGACATACAGACCAACATTGCATATTTTGCATTTTGCTGCTGCCATCTGTATTTTCCATTCTCTGAGCATACTTGGGAATGAAGGCAATTTCCTTATACGGGCCAATGTTTATATTCTTTCGTCTCGAATCGACCAAATGGAGCCCCGCTTGCACCTTGTCTTCCCTTTTGGGAAGTTTTTGAGGGAATAGCTTCTTCAATAAGTTCCCTCACAAAAGCAAGGCGAAACTTCCGATGTGTCATTTGCTTCCTCCTGCCCTCCCCCTTGACCTCAGTAAAACATAGCTATTGAGCACTGTGACCTTGAGGAGGTGAAAGAACTTCTTTGGCCACTTTCAACACCCTTGGGCCGTAGAGGGGTCGGAGTTAGAAAGGGGCTAGGCTAGCACTCTCGCCCTATTTTCTGTTTTCTCTTGGTATGAGGTGTCTCTACCCCCAGTAGTTGGGTCTACCGCATGTTTGCCTCGACACATCTTGAGAGCAGGCCTCCAGGAGGACCCCTCCCAAATTTCACGCATCCATGACAAATGCAGCATCTGTGAGTGACTTTTAAACTAAGCGTGCCTGTACGGGCACACCAGGCGTTTAAAGGTTAAGGAATATCTGACATCACAATGATTTCCAATGCTTCTGCTCCATTTCTAGAGTCCAATTCCTTTAAGCAATGTTCTCAGAAACTAAACTTACAAGGGAAGCCCCCAAGGTGTGACACTCGCATCGGATTGAGACTTTGCAGAATTAAAGTATATGTAAAATAACGGACTCCTATTCTACCTAGGTGCCAACTCGATGTCATTTACGAGAAAATGCCCTTTGAAAATCGCGATCCGAGAGTCAACGTAATAAGAACGTTAAAAGTCCTTCCCTAGTCATCTAGGAGCGTTGGCCTAGGGGAAACGATGGATTTCAAATATTTTTGCCGGGGTTCGATTCCCGAAGGGACCAAATTTTTTTTTCTGATTTTTTTAAATTTTTTTTTCGCAATTTCCAGCATATCGTTGATAAAACTTGCACAACATTTTTAAAAAAATTATTCCATGCATTATAACTACTATTTTCTTCATCGTAATGCAGTTTTTACTGCCCCAAAAACTGAAGATCACTCGCAAAACACGAACAAAGACAAACAATTCCAATCGCCACTCCAAAATGTGCCCTCTAACAATAAATTGCTCGGACGTTAACTGTGGTAGAGAGACAAGGACGTCTGCTAATAAGGCCACGAAAAACTGCGTCTAGTCATCTTATAATGTTGTTATTAAAGTTACGGTGTTGTTAAAGGGATTCGTTATCATTTGCAGGTGTCAATTATTGTCATTATAATTATAATTGAAATTATGTCACAGTACTGTTGGGTTATATCGATGCATTGTTCTTTATTCCTCTTTTCAAATCTCGTCATGTATTATTCATTATGATAAATGGTTGCTGGTGTCAATTATTGCCATTATAATTGGCATTATGTCACAATATTGTTGGGTTATTTCAGTGCATTGTTCTGCATTCCTCCTTTCAAATCTCGTCATGTATTGATCATGATGGTAAAGCGAATGCGTAGTGATCCATAAAATTATGTTCGCAAAGAATTACGGTGAAGAATTACAGTGAAGAATTACGATTAAGAAAATAGTAGTTATAATGCATAGAATAAATTTTTAAAAAATGTTGTGCAAGTTTTATCGACGTTATGCTGGAAATTGCCAAAAAAAAATTTAAAAAAATCAGAAAAAAAATTTGGTCCAGAGTACTGAGTTCTCTCTCTGTAGCTGAAGAAGGAGTAGTTCCGAAAGCTTTACGTTTGTGATGTTTCTGTGTTTTTGTGTTATTTTACGTGTGTCGCTTCGACATCCCCGGGGCCTCGCCAACCTGAAGTCGTCTGATTGGTGAGTGCTCACTGGGTTTCCTCATCCCAACACCTTGTTGACATCCATATATTCATTTTACCTTTCCTTTTCCGTAAGTTGTTATATATATATATATATATATATATATATATATATATATATATATATATATATATATATATATATTAGGGCATTTTAAGCCCATTTGTTTAAGTTTGGTCCCACCACCATCCTGGACATGAAGTCCCGGTCCGGAACTTGTACACACAAATTATGTTAGAGCCTGTGTGAAGAAGTGGAAGTGCTATTCTCATACCTTGATTACGACATTTGTTATGCTTTTCTCTGTTAAAAAATAACACTACAATATCGACATTCTTTATCCATTTTTCTTAAATATGAATCATCTTGTCGAATGGCCGATCCATTTCATCTTGCTGAATTTAAATTTGTTTCTTCGTCTTCTGCTATTGGCTGCATCGATTCTGTTTTGGCTTCTCATATTTCCCCTTTCTTCACATTTTTCATTTCTTCTTTGGTACCTGATTTCATTTATGCTCTCTCTCGCTCTTTGCCATTGTTTGTCTGTCTGTTTTGATCTTCTCATTCGTTCTCTTTCTCTATTTCTTCATCGATCTTCTTTATCTTCTGTTTCTTGCTCTGATCTCCTTCTCATTAATTCTCTATAATATCTTCTTCTTTCTTCCATTTGATGAAATAACGTGTTATAACTAAAATTATATTAACAAAACTTTAGGTTAATTTTTTCTAATTTAAATATCCAAAAATAGAAAATCCTGTACAGCGTAAATTTGTTTTTTACGCGTTTTCTAATGGGATATAGAAATTTTCATCCGGAACAACTTTAGCAAATCATTCTTCAATTATTACAATGGCGTGATTTAAAAAATGGATGATCGTAAAAAAATACTTTAAGAATAATTCCGGTTTAGATGCTTCCGTTGTTTAGAATTCCGGTTAAACGATCTTCTACTGTGTGTGTGTATATATATAATTATTATAGAAATGCATATTAATAATTTTTGAGTACATAAGAGAATTTTCAAGTCTGTTGCCCTTAAATGTATATTTTAGTGTAAGTTAATCACAAGTTTTTCTTTACAGGTGCTGCTGTTTTGCCCAACGTAGTTTCACCATCAATGGGTAATTTCTTTTTATATCATGAATTTTATAATTAGCCGTATTTTGTACTTTATGGCTGAGTGGAAGCTAATTTTAATTTTTTCTGCTATACTTATTCATTCAAATTTGTTTTGTTTTAGGATTGAATAATACTGGCCGCTTTACAGACAGTCCACCACTACCCAGAAGATCAGGTAATTATAGGGCTAAAATTATATCTATAGGTTTTAAAATTTTAGATTTAAAAAACTTGTATTTTAACCTGAACATGCCTGGAGATTGCTATGAAGAGCATTTGCTCACGGTTAAATGTACCAAATATGGTCTGCTTAGTTCCAAGACCACTTACGAAAGTGGTATTTGACATTGTGTCGGGGGCTTGGGATGAAAATGCTCCAGAAGAATTGCATCATGTCAGACCGGTGCAAGAATAGCAAACGTCAATGGCTTAGAGACAAAAAATTAAGACACTTGTCTAGATCTAGGCCGATCCTCTCACAACTGCTTGCACACTTGTGTGTTAACTGGATCAATTTAATTTTTACCTTGGAAATCTTTGTTTTTTGAAAACTGCAGAAATGTTTTTTTTATCAGCATTTAATGTAAGTTTTTGCTTTCAACAGCCCTTGGATATGGAGGAGGAGCTGCAGGACTTCCTGCTGGTTTATCCGTCGGAGTTGGTAATTTAGGAGCCTTAACAGGAGGTGGCGAAATGGGCGGACTTGGAGGTGGCTTGGCTGGAGGTTTAGGAGCTGGGATCGCTGGTGGATTAGGGGGAGGTAGCGGAGCATACAATTCTGGGATTGGTGGGGGAACTGCTGGTATAGGTGGCGGATTGGGTGTGGGTATGGGAGGAGGACTGGGTGCTGGCCTGGCCGGTGGAGCCAATGCTGGATCTTACGGCAGTGGTGGCCTCAGTTCTGGTGGGGGAGGTGGCTCTTTCATGGGCGGTGGAGCCAGCAGTCATTATGGAAGTTCGGTTGGTGGAGGTTATGGCAGTGGTGGTCGAGAGTACAATAGTTCGATGGGAGGTTTGGCTGGTGCATACCCTGGAGCTGTTGACAGGGACTACCATGGCCCACTTTATGCTGATGGCCCAGGGAGGGATATTGGTGGAAATAATGGGAATGTGAGACCGATGGACACGATTGTCGTAAAGAATGTGAGTATTATGTCATGATTTTAAAGAAGTGTTGTTATTTTTATTGACCTTGATTAATATCTTTTCCTTGTTATTAGCTCCCTCAAAGTATTAGCTGGCAAATGCTGCGTGACCAATTTAGAAGTGTCGGTGATGTGAAGTTTGCTGAGATCAGAAACAAAGATATGGGACTAATCAGGTTCAGTAGTGAACGAGATGCTCAGCGTGCAGTCAGTATCCTTTTTAATTCAGATGTCATAAGGTTATATGTTATAGATGTAGTTGTCTTAAAGTTAGGGATAAGTATACTTCTACATGTGGCGTATTTCATTTTCATAAATTTTTCTCTTTTCACTTCTGCTCGTATCTCACTAGTTTTAGTTCTGGATTTCAGCATGCAGTTTTAAATTCACATATTTCATATGGAAATTAAGAAATTTCTCTTGCTTATTTTTGTTAAGCTATTATGCTTACATTCATGATTTTTCTTTAATGATAACATCAGTCATATAATTAGTTTGGCAATACAAAATAATTTTTTCAAACTGGTACTCTTAATTTGTTTATTCTTTAGTTCATTTATTCCATTTCCAGAGTAAAGATTTGCATATAAGCATGATTTCAAGAGAAGGATATACAGTAAAACCTCTATAGTGAACCTGTTTATCATAAACCTCTGTTTTTCGTAATATCTTTTTGGTCCCGTCTAAACTGTACGTTAATGGTATAGGCAAACCTCTTTATATCGTGCCTCCATATTGTCATAATTCTCCATATATTGTAATGGGAAAATGTATCACTGATGAAAGACAGCGTCCATCTAGTAAAACAGCTAATTGTAAGCATTACCCGGCAAATTCCCCTTATGTGATTTTCGGTCTTCTTTTCCTTTTTTTCTGAACTAGTGAATTACCCAGCCAACATCAGGGTTTAAATAGAATTACAACTTTGCCTCAGGTTGGGTTGGTTAAGTTAGTTATGGTTTTATGCTTTAATACAACTTTTTCCTCGGGTTTGGTTGATTAGTTTAGTTATGTTTTTAGGCTTTAATACAACATCAAAAGAAGATCTGAAATCGCATCGGGAATGTTGACTGAGTGATTCACAAATTGTTCCAGTAAAACAATGTATTCCTCTTCACAGATAAAAGAATTAAATCCGTGTGCAGTGAAAATTCCTATGTGAATAACCAATAAAATGAATCAGTGGTATAATATGTACGCACAAAGTTGTCTTTTCGAATGAACCATCACATTGCTCTCTCGAAAGAGCTGTCAAAATGTGGCTATATTGCTACAAAGATACATCGTTTTAATTTGATGTTAGTTTGCATAGTTTATTCCCTAAGTCATGGCCTTTTGGGTAAACTCCCTTAGGCTTACATTTCATCTCTAAAAAGAAATAGGCCAAGCACCAATCGTTAATTCTTTCATGAACCTCAGTTTCATTCACATGATTAGACCAGCAGAGGGTATCATTCATAATAACACCCAAGGTTTTTTTTACTGACTTTGAAAACGGTACAGGAGTGGAGTTAATTAAGACAGTCTATATTTGACTTTTGTAATTTGCCGAGTAATTTAGGGTAGCAGAATATTATCGATTGAGATTTTAAGGGGTTTAACATTAAGCCATTACAAGCATTCCAGGTCATGAGCGATTTTATATCACTGTTCATGCAATCAATTCTGTTATTGATATGAGAAAATCTGAATTCTACGATAATGATAAAATTTGTACTTAAAAATGCACTTTATTTTTGTTTTATTTGGTATTCATGCTTGTATTTGTTACTTTCTCCATATACAAAGTATAGAGAAAGTTTTGTTTTCATGAAAAAATCAAATGCAAGATTTCAACGGAAACATGTTTTAAGGTACCCTGAATATGTTTTGACTATTTTCTCGATGATGTCTGTGGGTGTCTGTGACTGGAATTTTGTGGGCATTCTAAATCAAAAACTAATAATCCAATCAGCATAAAATTTCATATTTAGCATTTGTATTAGAAAGTCAAGAACTGTTAGATTTTAGCTAAAATTGGTCGACCAAAAGTGGATGTTTAATCCTGTCACATCCGTTTTTATGAAATATTTGCTTTAATATTTGATGAATGTAAAAAAGTATTGGAATAAAAGTTGTAGGAAATGTAATTTTCTACAACTTTTGTTTGAAACATTTTCCCATATAATGCATTGTTTAAGAGAGATTTTAAAAACTAATTTTTATGTTACGTCTTAGTAATGCTCCTGTTTATATTGTTAATTGTTGGAGCTTCGTGACTATATCCAATACCAGAAAGCTACGGTATGAGTTTATTACTCTTCTTTGTAAAGTCTTTAAATTTTTTTCGCTGTTCCTTAAAATATTTATTATCATTTAACCTATTTGGAATTTTTAGAATTATGTATTACAGATATTGAGAAAGTCATGTGGTGGCCACATCAGATTTTTGTTTAGCTACTTCACAGTTTAAAAGCACAGATTTATGTTTCTTACTACCAGAGACACTTGTTTTTGTAATTCATATGTTGCCACAACGTATCCTTAGACTTGACTAGTTTTCAATAATAATTTTCTTTCTAGCTGTCAATATTTTTGGCTGATTTTCCTCGAATTTATGTATTGGCTTTACATATGTTATTCTCTATCATCTTTGTAATACAGTAAAACCTCGTTATTTCGAAGTTCAAGGGACCACAAAAACACGACTTCGAATTATCCTGGTACGAAATAAACGAACTTTTAAAAATATCAATTTCTTATGATCCGCTACTTGGACAGTAAAATTGCAATATGGTCTTATTTATCTGTTCTGCTACAAAACGTATTGTCCTTACAAGTTCGTACACACGGGGAATTCATGAACAGTAATTCGTGATCCACGAACACCACCGCGTGTGAAAAATAGGATCGGGTGAAAGTCCCAATTTTTCCAGTGTGTATTTCAAGCTACTCTTTTACTCTTTGGAAGAAAAGACTCAACTGCGCATACTCGGCCAAGAGATTATGGAAATGCATGCTAAAAACATTGGGAAAATGTTTGTGTGAAATATTGTATAGATAATAGATAGGAACCATCATGCATATACCCAGAAATTTATTTCGGGGAGGGTCCGAGGCCAAAAACCAATTTACAGCTATTGATTAAATAAAAGTCCTATTAAAATAATATAAACTTTTACAGCGTTTTTAGTTCTCATAACACAATGCAGCAAGTGGCAGCGTCGCAAGAGGCAACATAGCAAGTTTGTAGCATGGTTTTTGCAGATTCCACAAATGTCTGTATACCAGGAGGGGCGTCTGGACCCTCCCCCTGCATACATCCTTGGGAACCATCGCGTATTAATTCTCTCCAATTTCGTTCAAACTTCCTGTGCCATTGGTATGGTCAAAAATAATTTATTATTTCTCTATTAGCTCTAGGCAATTTCATACATTGCATTGTAATTTTATTTCCATTCGTATTACACAGCTGTAATAAAATATACGTGCTCTCAAAATAATGTGGTCGTATTTGTTATGACAGGTGATGATTTTACAATGATGTACTTACCAGTTCTTTTCTGCAATACATACTCAACACATTCTTCCTTAGGGATTGCTGGGGAGGGGATTTAAATGCATAAATTGTGTCATGCAGGAAGAGGGAGGGATAGGGGGGAAGCTTAGCGTAGCATGCTGAGTTTAATGGAAAGGAAAACATAAGCATGACGTATTTTGTGGACAATCTCTTAGAATTGTAAGAAATGCTCTTAACCCCTCAAGTGTTGTCCTGCATACTGGGTATGCAGGACAAAAACTTCATATGCGGTCTTACTGGGTACACTGCAGAGATAGCTAATTTCTATATTTTTTTGAAGCAATAAATTTTCTTAACTCTGAAAAACTTGGATATATTTCAGAACAGTAACCTTGGACCTTCCTATTGTGCTTAATTCTGAAACTTTTACTGTTTTCTTTTTACCAATATTATACGTCAAATTTTGTGATTGAATTTTCACGTAGTTATGCAAATTGTGGGTTCTAAAAACCCCTATTCTATGCTGAGACTAACCGAACCCCTGCACAAAAGCTACTGCATGATGGAAGTGGATGTTAATCTGCTTTGTGTTGTCTCTCACTCTTGAGATGAATATTTTTTCTTCTTTGTCAACACTTGAGAGCTATATGGAAAGGGAGGAGGAATGGTCTTCGAATGCTTGGTTCAGAATTTCTTGAGAACAATATAATGTGAGTGAAAGAGAGAAACACTTATCTGACATCAATGCACAAACAAGCCCATTCAAAGATATTTACGATGGTAGCTCTAGACTGAAAGCGTGGTCAAAGCGCATGGAAAGCGCTTGGATTGCACAAAACTATTCTCTTGCCACTCTGAGGAAAACATTTAAGCTGTAAGGAGGTAGCTCTTGTTCATTATTTTTCCCTTGTTACTTTTGTTTAATCTCTAAGAGATTAAAAGAGTCGAACTTATCATGGCTTCAACTAATAGAAAAATGCAAGCAATACCTGGTGCTGAAAACTAGACGGAAATCTTTCTTGAAAGAGATTTGGAAGGAAGTGTCAGTTCAGAGAGTGATAGTGAGAATAACATTGAAGATTGTGCTCGAATTACTTAGGTAAAATTTATATTTTTTGACATTTTTTGTTGAGTGGGCAAATACGAAACCTCATCCCTCCTGTCACTGCGCACTTCTAGCATCTCTGTTTATCCTTGAAGTTTTTTTTTTTAAACTTATGGTGAGGAGGTAGAGATCTATGATAAAGCAGTCTACTTGAAGTAATACAAGAACCTAGAATAAAGAAGGTCTAGTGATGCAAGGATAAGGTGATTCCTCTATTTGTATCATCTGTGATTTTATTTCACATTGACTATTAAATATCTAAAAAGAAGTTACCTGTTTGGGGAACAATGTATATTTCATTTACGAGAAATGGAAAACAAAAACACGGTGCCTTTGTCATGTGTGCGCACGAACTTTCCAATTAAACACAAAATATGGGTCAAGGTTTCCAATAAAAAAAATGTTCATGAGTCACCGGACCAGATCATGACTTTGAATTTCATTGTAGACATATTTCAAATAATCCATACTAAAAAGTACGCAAAATCCTATGATGTTGGCCAGAGACTGCTCTTAGCTCCGAATTATGCTATTTCGAATTATCCGGGATCGAAATAATGAGGTTTTACTGTATATGCCTTTACTTTGCTTCAGCAGTGTTATCTACAGATTCTGTTTTCTTTTGACTTTTGGATTTCTTCAAATTAAGTTGATCATCAATATCATGTATCTAATGTTAATTCTTCCAGCACCATTTAGAATATTTTCCTAAAAATATTATGCAATTTTTTCAAATGTCTCCATTTTGAAGTGAAACTTGTGCATTTTTTCATTAATTTCTTTAATTTAACACTCCCTATATGGGTAATTACCAAGTCTTATTTATTTGTTGACAATTGAAAAAACGAATAATGCACAAAATATGGAATGTAAATATTTATTCCTTTTATGTACTGAATTTACAAGCTCCTCTGTTTCCATGCATTTTTGCATATTGAATCGCCTGAAGCTTATAGGTAATAGTAGGGGCATATCTTTTCATTCTTGTAGCCATTGCGATCTCAATGTACCACATCTGCCCTAATAGAAGCCGACCCCTTGATGTTTATCAACATTTATCGATTTAAATCGATTTCTAGCAAGCTTTGTGTAACATTGGGCCACAAAAAAGATATGACAGACACTGACAGGACTGCAAAAAGTTAAACGTGGTTGTTTAATCGTTTGCTTGTATATTTTATTTTTGGTGCGTCATTGGACTCCATGAATTAGTGAATACTTTTCTAATCGCAAGAAAAATTCTTGATTGTTGAACTCTTGCACTACCTACGGGACTAATGAGTCCTACCTGATATTTAAATGAAGGTTTGGATTGATAGATTTTTTCATTTTTGGGCAGTTGAATTTCGAAACATACAATCTATTGCCTGAAAATGTGCATATCTAGCAAAGAAAGTCATAAAATATGAAATTCGTAGCTAAAGGGTTATGTGGAGCTTGAGATGTTTTGGGGTAAATTGGACTAGCATAGTTTTATATATATATATATATATATATATATATATATATATATATATATATATATATATATATATATATAAATTTCGCATTGTCATTAATTATTTTTTACTGGGTGGAATTTTTATTGATTGTTACTTCTTATAGCATTATTTCCTTAACTCTGTCACAGAACTTATGGATCGTACCAGATTTGAAGGCCATACAATTGATGTCAGCCTTTTCTAAAAGGTAATGTAAAGACGAAGCATGCCGCAAAGTTGCAGATGTTTGTCTTTTTAAAACAAAAAATATTGGACGATATTTCAGTCTTTGGCAATGTGATTATTGTTGCCGTTATTTTGAGTTCAGTGCTTTGGTCATCCTCCATACATTTGGATTTCAAGGAAGTTAATTGGAAGATATAGGCAGTTGGAGACGACCATTTTCTGCAGTGTTTCTGAAGACGGATGGACTTAGCAATTAATCGATTGCATCTGGCACTGCACTAGTTTCCCTCATGTGGCAATCTTTTTTTCCAGTTTGAAGATATGGATGTGTTCATAGAAGAAAATCAGTTTTATATGACATAGGGTTTTGAGATGACCACTTTATGTGAGCTCTTCAGTAGATTTTCTTTTATTAGTAGGTTACTGTACATCACTGAAGACATTTGCTCTGTGGTAATAAAGTGTTTGAAATAATGATTCGGAATGTCTTTTTTTGTTTTTCGTGGGGTGCTTTGCTGTGGTGGTCCATTGCATTTAGCAATTTGTATTTCTTGTTGATTGGGTTTCAATTCATGTCCGAAGTTGAAGTCAGCATTGTGGATTTTGTATACCAGGAAATTGAGATGGGTGGCGTTGAGATTTTTTTGTCGTCTCAAGATAATTGCTGAATACCTGGCATTTGTTATTGGAAATAAGGATATTCTGACTGAATGGTTAGTTCACTCATGCCTTATTTCCAAGAAGATGCTACAGGAGGGGAGACAATTTTATTCAAGATACTCTTTATTTGTCTTCCTAGATTTGACTATCCACTTGTTAAGGAAGGTATTTGTTTCTCCCCAGTTGTTTTATTCTGGAGCAATGAAGTATAATTTTGATAAATATTAGACAATCTTTTTTGTCCATGTCACTTTCAATGTATCAGTATTTTTTACTGTAAGGATAGCTCCCTTAGTTATTTCTGGATTTCAAAATAAATTCCCCCATCAATTTGTTCTCTGGTTTGAAAGGCAGAAATTTTTATTGAAACAAGAAAGACAAAGAATGTGAAATGGCACATCTTGTATTCATTGATGAGTTGTTTAAAGATGATAGTTAAAACTTCCTCACCTGTGAAGTTTGCTGCATTCCCGGTGACTGCGTAGACATGTTGTCATTTTGAACTTCGGAGATGATGGTGGATGCTCTTTCCTTGTCAGACTACACCAAAGATTGTGGAGTCTCTCATGCTATGGTCGACTGAAGGATTCTGATGATGTAAGGAAACGGTAAGTTAGTATCTCTTTTGATAACTCTGGTGTAACACATCATTCATTGAAAATGAGCTTGGTGTAGACAGCAGACATTTAGGGAATATTAACGTCGATACATCACTGTATTTTGTTGGTTTATCCCCACAAAAGTGCATAGTACAGATGATGTTTTGTTCATTTGTTTCATAATTTGACAACGGCTAATTAAACACTACAGTATTTTTTATTTTATCATTATTTTTCTTATTTTAAAGAATTTTCATCTAGGTAAGGCTTTTCATGTACATTGACATAAGTGGGTTGCTATTTGAATGCATACGACTTGTCTCGCTCTGTTGTTGTATTTGATCTTTCCATTGAGTACATTGGTGCAAGTTTTGTTTTGGCACCTGGAAAGGGAAGGCAATGGCATAAAATTCAATGTAATCACTTTTCAGTATACATTATTTTCAGCTCATGTTTGTCCTACACTAGAGGACGAGGGTGGATCATGAAGTAAAGAGGGAATGTGATAAGGAACAGGAAAGATATTGCAAGATTTTTTAGCATCAATCGTGGAAGAGGATATTGGCATTAATTAGCATTGCCTGTTTGGACTAAGACTCAATTATTCTTTTGACATGCTAAAAGATTTTGGCTTAAAAATTAAAGTGCATTATTTTTCCTGTTCCTTATGGACAAGTTTTTATGACGCATGTTATTTTCTGGAGCTCATTCTGAGGAATTAAAGAGCTTTCTGGTCGTTTTATAACAGCATTTGGACAATTGTTGAAGTGGCTCACAACCTTGTTCAATTTAACTTTCAAAGTTAATGTAAAATTTATTTATATTGAACGTTTTGTTCTGGAATTTTTTTCTGTCAAGCAGAATAGTTAGTAATGAGCAAGAAATATTGTAGATAGAAAAAGGTGATCAGGTATTTATCATCCCATCTGTGCTCACATTGCATTTGTGAGGATGGTTTGCATAGAGATTTTTTGTATTCATCAACCCCCTGGGTTTATATTGAAACTGCTACTTTCTTTCTGTTCTGAATTTATTTGCAGTGGATATTGGAAGTAGTTTCTTGATTCTGAAAATTTACTAGGCCTGCTTAAACAGGATTTCCATTTACTTTAAGGGAGAGACATTAATTGCTTGCTTTCTGAAGGAGAAATGGATTGATAACTTTCATCATTGATTAATTTGGGTTGTTTCGTGTTTTGCTCATGATTTGGGAAAGTTGTTGCCTTGAATTTGTCAGCCATTATAATTCAGCCTGGAAACTGTTGCCTTCTCATGAATAATTCTGATAATGAGCAAGGCTGAGAGCCATATGTTCATTTTTTTGTCCACTTGTAGGTACTTTTGAATGTTGTGAATTGATCATATTTATTCCATTCAGACTTTATCTTCCATTAGTTTGCTTCTACTTTCACACACTGAACCTTCTCAGTAACAATTATATTGTAGTCACTCTTGTGATATTGCAGTGAAAAATTATCCAGTCATAAAATCAGTTGTGTATTATTAACGGATTTAGTCACCTCAGATAAAACTATTGAATGTGTACATAATTACTGGTGACACAATGTCGTTGTGGTTGAATTAATTCTGTCAGTTTCGTTTGATTGGTCATCTTGAAAATGAAAATAGTTGCTAATACCACTGGGCTGCAAAGGACCATTTTCATTTTTACTTTCTGATCCACCCAGTAATTTAAAAAAATAATTCATTGCCATTGAATTGCATGTTTTTTAAGATTTATATAATATTTTGTTGTCTGTTCATTCATAAATGTAATTGATTTTATTTGTTTTTATGTCCTGAAAGTTATTTTAAAATGGTTGACTAGTTTTTTCTATTAACAAGCTCATTGTACTAGTAAAATTACATGTTGATTTTATTATTTTCCAGGATGCTGATGGAAATTTTTTCCCATAGGTAAGGAAAATATTCACGGATCTACAGGTAACCCTGTGGTTTGTTAGCGTACTAATTTAATATTTAAATTAATTAAATTTTGAAGAATACTAACTGTTGCCTTTAACATGGTAACTGGAATTAATTAATAGTGTTTCTTTGTACTGAAAATGGATTAAAGGTTTGAGGCCAGAAATGGTCTGCAGGGCCATGACGACCATGGATTTACAAAATGATGGATACTAAAGAAAAACCATTTCAATGCAAATTACATTATTGAAAGGATATTTTTTGATAACACTACAATATACAAGTTAAGTGGAGGTTAAGTATAATCCTGTCTCTATTACTGAGCTTTTAACATCTTTTACTAGGTGAAAGAGCTAATGTTCATCTAAATAAGATAATAACCGAGTCAAAACTCATTTTAACTATCATGGCTATCTCAAACATTATTACTGACATAAATACATGAGCATAGTACTCATTCCTTTCACCTGTTGAATTGATATTATTTATACATATTCATGTTTGATACAAAGTACACCTGAAAATCAAATTCTTAGAAAAAATGAAGTGCAAATCTTGACTTAATTCTAACAAAATTGAAAATGTAAATTTTATTTTCAGGGATTGACTTCAGTCATTAACAAAGGCTTTGGTTTTAATAAATTATTCATAAATTTTTATTACATTCTGACATCCATTTTATCTTTTTATTAAAAATAATTAACAGGTCCACTAAATGTGTTAGTGGCAAAAACTTGACAATTTTTGTCATTATTATGTGTGTATGTCACCTGCACATTCCACTTTGTTCCATCCTTACCTTGCATAACATAATTTGATGATGAATGGAAATATCTTGGAAGCTAAATTCAAAAAAATAGGCCTTTGCCAATAGAAACTTTGGCTATGCTACTGGTTTACATTGCAGAAGTCTCACTCAGTATAAATACATTTGTTGGTTTAAAAAAGAAATTTACGAATACTATAGGAGTACCTTGTTAGCATACAGTGAACGTCATTTAGAGAATGAAAACCAACTTGACATCAGTTTAAGTACTTAGGGAAACGTTGTTGTATCATTTTGATCATGCAATATTGTACTTGAATTTGTATATCTAAATTGTGGGGCTTCTTTGATAAATGTCATTAATTTAGTAGTAGTAAATCTTTTCTTGCATAGCTGATGAGATGCAATATTTTAAGGCAAGTTGTAGACATTTCTAAAACTTGTCCCAGTTTGAAAGTTGTCTGTATTCTTGAGTATGTGAATTTATTTTTTAATTAAAAATACAAAAATATTGTTCAAGCTGTGGAATTTCTAAGAATGGTACTAAAATGGTGATAGGAAGATTTTTTCATTAAATAGCTTACATTAAAATTATTAGCTTAATTTTTAGTTAATGGTGTAGGTAGTCCTTGATTAGCATTGTTTTTGAGTTGAACAGTTTATGCAGTCCTTAATATTGCTGTCATTTTGGAGTTATGTTGCTTCTGTCAGAAATTAGGTGATGTTGCATAGCATTGCTACGTTACTCCAATGTTTTGAAGATTTGTTTCTTTTGCTTTCTTGTTAGTTTTTGAATGTGCTCAAACTTTATTTACTATGGTCGACAAAGGAAAGAATAAGTGCCTCTGTAAATTCTGGATCAAAAAACAAGGGAGAACAATATTCATAAGTGAAATTAAACAATTAAGCATACTTAATTTGGCAAATGATCCCAAGGTTTATCGAGTCCAGCCATAGTAAGAACCAGGGTCAGCATTATGTTTGGGTGCCTGCTTGCAAATATATTTTTGAGGCCCTCGGATTATTGTGCAAAGAAAGTGTTGGAACTTCGATATTATGAGATATGATGTTGCTGAATTATCTTTTAAATTTTGCTTCAATTTTACTGACATCACAAAATATAAAGTGCATAGCTACAGTAACTTTTTAAAAATTAATATACACTATTAAAACGAAATTAATTACGCATTATAATCTATCATCATTTGAACTGTGAGTACCTGACTTTAGTAATGCCCTTGTCTTTTAATTTAAAGAAAATCATACTTTTTGACTTTAACTTTCGAATGACATTATTTCAAGTGAAGATGGTCTTTCTTTACACATAATTCGTTATCAGCTTTAATTTCTTGAAAGAATATTCAGCAGATATTTTCGTAACTGGAATGGTTTACAAAAATAGGTGCAGAGTAGTCATAATCTTGGAGAAAATGTCTTTCTGCAGAGAATATTCAGTGTCTGCAGAGAATTCATTTCGCCATCATTGCTTTTCTGTAAAACTTGCTTCAGTAAAAGCACTTCTTGTAAAAAATCTAAATTATCTCACAATAATTTATTAGTCTCATTCCAATTTCAGTTCACTTTCTTCAAGTTCTAATGCCTTGCTTAAATGCATAAATCTTTTACTCACTGTCTTGGTTACAGCAAATGAGCAATTTAGTTGACTGAGCATCATATCAAAGACTAAAAATGTCAGTTTGAAGTTGTACACCTCGTTAGAAGGAATTTTATCAGTACCGAGTTCTTCAAAATGCTTCCTCTGTTGATCATATCTGGTTGATGAAAATTCAGAACACCCCAAATCTGAAATGAGATGTTTTTTGTCTTACATTAGTAGGGTGTGTTGAATTTCATTCTGAGGTTTTGAGGGGATGAAGCATGATACTTGGTTTGGTAGTTGAAGATTGATCACATGGAATTTTGCGGCTATTCCGTTGATTGACAAAGTAAAGGATAATAATTTTGTTGCAGGTGAGTGATTCAGTATCTTTGTATGAAATTGATGTTTTTTTATTTAAACTTCGCTCCGCCAAGAAATATCGCTGGCCAGGCAATTTGAGTTATGTCCATGAAAAATACAGAGGATATCTATGGTTTGTCCAGTAGAATTACTTCCCGGGACAAAAAGATGCTATTGTTTTACATTATTTCTGTTCCTACAAAGACCATAATTTTGTTCCTAAACATCTTGCAAAATCAGGAATTTCTTGGTATTTGAACTTGAAATGGCAATGTTAAATAAATGAGCATATAACATTTAAAATATATAAAAAAGCTAAAAATTAGATATTCCTCAATAGACAAGAAAAGTTAAGGTCACTTTTGAGAATCGTTCGCATAGTAATTGCTAGTAATGCCACTGAAGACAAGTAACCTCTTGTATATAATACATATAATGTTCCAAAAATTTGAAGCTCATCTTGTGCGTTCCTTAATATGGCACTATTATTTCTATATCAAAGTAAAATTTAGCTTTTTATTGTAAGATGGATGTATGAAGTGTATTTCTGATATCAACGATGATGAGGGGACATGGCGAATCCCATTTTTAGGTCCCTCCCTTTTCGGGAGCCCTTATTCACAGCATACTCTGCATAACACATCACGCTGACCCTGGGAAGGATGTTTTTTGAAGAACTACAATCAAGAAGTTTCCCAAGTCTGAAGCAAATTCAACCTCATAATTTATTGGAAATAAGAGTGGATTAATTTGTGCTAAAATTTCCTCTGCAATTTCTCCTTTATATTTTTGGCCATGTATTTTTCAAATTGGTTGTCTGAGAATGCAAATTTAATTTATGATGTTGCATCTATGGAAACATTTTGTTTTGGTTAACCTTGTATTGATTAGCATCACATTTTTCTGGATCACATAAATGATGTTAGTTGAGGACTACTTCTATATGCATGAATTTTATTTTAAACAAAAGGCTTGTTAATTAGTTAATGTGTAAAATTATTCATTCCTAACCATGCTGATTAAATTTTATACTTTTACAGTTGGTTTACTAATTGGGCTTATGATCTTCATTATATTTTAATTTTGTGGTCTGCTCTTATAATGCTTAAATGTTTTCCATAGTTCAAAGTTACTCCTCTTTGTTGGTAAATATTTGTCTTAACAAATTGGATTTTTAACTTGCCCTGAGCTATTTTGAAACTATTCTTGCTATAAAAGTGCATGAAAATTAATATGAGAGATTCATTTAGTGAAATCTTGAGTTTTAATTTTTAGCTTACTTTCCAGAATGGAAATAGGCTTATAGTTTTGTTGTTGTGTCTGTCTCTCCGCCCCCCTATTTACTTTTGAACCAATAGACCGATTTCCATGAAACTGGTGGAAACCTCTTGCTACAGGGGCCGAGCTCCAGAGGATAGTTTTTGTTGTGATGATTGAAGTCCCAGGTTCGATTCCAGGAACTATCCTTCCCATTTGATTTACATGGGAAATCTGAAATCCAGGGTAATTTTCTCTTGCACATGAAAATATCTTAGTATTGTAATATCAGAGTGAGTTTTGTACTATTATTTGAGGAAAGGAATGAAGATTCTAATTTTTAACGTAGAATTTTGCATAAATACTGGCGATTTTGCAATTTTTATCATTCCTTACGAGAGTGTTGCCATAGCAACAACTATTGTTGGACTCAGATTCGGTAATTCTAATATGTACACGCATTATTTTTACCGCACAAATACGCGTGGTCAATTTAATATTCCTTTCGAATGTATTTGTAATATTTTATAATGCTAAATTATGAAATTTGGGAACACAAAGATTACTTTAAAGCTATTAAAGCCAATATAAATATTAAATAAATGATTAAATGGAAATTAGGCATCTTAAGTTCTGTTCTGATCATCTTGTTTTATTTGGGCTCAATAGCTCTATTTCCATTGGGTTATAATATTAATTAATATTTTTATCTAAGTTGTCACTCGATTGGATTTTTTCCCAGTCCTGCACAAATGAACAAAAAATGTTGTAATGCCATTTATGCATTGGAATTATTGGCTTTCAACTTTAAATTTATTTGAAGTTAATATCCAAGCATTCTCATCAACATCCAGTATATGGTATTCAAATTTCAAGTATACCGATATGGACCACTTGTTATATGGTATTGGTTAGGATTTTGTAAAAACATTAGATTAAAACAATTTTAGGCTTTCTTTGGCAGGATATTTGTCAGTGAATAGGCTCTAAATTTCAGCATTGTCATGAAAAAAGTCCAAAATAGCCATTTAAAAGAATTTATTTTATTCCTATTTTTATTTAATATTTAAATCTGGTTATTAAATTCAAGCTTAATCATCAAGTATTCTGTCTGGTTTAAAAGGCATTTATTTTCTAAATGTTTAATAAATTATCTTGATTAATGCATTTTTTCCTTAGCCTTCACAGCTGAAGTGATTTTTCATCAGGGTATTTATGAGATTGTTATTTTCATTAAAATGTATGTGATTTACTGCACTGTAAACATTTTAAAAATAATTTGAGGCACAAGTTTTATATAAAGACTAGGATTTATAGCCTGAATTTACAACTAAAGGCAGTGGTGAGTATTGGATAAGTGCCCAATATTTTCCTTTCTGTGTAAGCAAAATATTTTTTTTGGAAGGAATGTTTTTGTTAAAAATTTGATCCTGTAGTTAAACTATTGATTTTGTTTTTGAAGATGCCTTAGATATTCTTTAAATGTCAACTAAAAAAAACTATTTTGTAACTCTGTAGTTAACTTTTTAAAATGATCGATTAAAATAATGGCTTAATACCAATTCAAAAACATTTTGTTAAGCTTGAAATTTAAAAGTTATTTTTGTTTAAAACTAATCTGCAAGTATTTTATAAGAAATGTAGAACATATTATTACATTGCTGGTAAAACTGGCTATTTTATAGTAAAATTTTATTTTTATTCGTCAATTAGGTCACGTTATGATAAATTCAGCCATGTGAAGAAATCCAGGGATGCATGTACTTGTTAATATAATATTCTTTTATAATGCTTAAAGAAGAAAAATTTTGCTGCATCTTGCATGATCCTTAAAAGTTATTTTTATATGAAATTTCTTCAAGGTACTCTGGATCGTTTATGTCCTTGAATTTATCAGGTATATGTTGAAGTTAATAAAAACCAATAATAATTACATAAAAATTGGGTCGTTTATGCCCTTGAATTTATCAGGTATATGTTGAAGTTAATAAAAACCAATAATGATTACATAAAAATTGTTTATTTTCGTAGTTGGCCCTACTTGAGTCATTTTTACTGTCAACAAGGAATTTTTCCCTCAGATCAGCAAGCTGGCCATAAGGCATTATATTAAATAAAAATGTTTACATTCAATTTGTTTGATTTTGTTGTAAAAGTAGTATATCATTTGCATAGATAAAATTGGATAAAGGAACTTATGCATGTTATACAGTGGAGCCTTGTTATAACTTGTCTGCATTTTTCTTTATTCTGAAAATAAGTAGTGTTGAATTTGTCGACTATATATATAGACGGCCTGATTCTTCATCTGAAAAATTCAACATTCACGTTTTTACTTTTAAAAACTTACTTTTTCCATTGACTTAATGGCTTTCAAAACCACTTCACCTACAGGTGTTTGATAGGTCCAGCCATGAATTCATGTGGGCAAGAACAAACCTGCAATGTGATAGGTTTGAATCCCCTGCAAAATGTCCTGCCCTCCCAATTAAATTGCTTAATCAGGATTGCCACTCATGAAACAAAAGATGGAACAATATGAGGTAAACAGTTTTAGATGTTTCCATCCAGAAAAAGTAAAATATTGTCATGGAATAAATTGCTACTAAACATTTCTCATGTTCGTGGTGTGGTCGAACATATTTAAGCATTATTTTTCGAGGCCTATATCAAAATGCAAAACAAATGTGTCACATCACTCCTCCAATACTATCCATTATCGCAGGATGTATGACTTAGAATTTCAACTCTGTAGTTCTAGGATAGCTCTTCATTCAAATTGGCATTTAAAAAAACTTCAAGCAAGAGAGAGTTCAATTTGTCTACCAAAGCCGACACTTGATTGGAAGTTAAATAAAGTATTCATTCCTAATCCCTTGAGAGAAGTGGGCATCTTGCTTCATTACTATTAAATTCTTTTGATTTCCCTGGAAACATTTCTTTTGCTTAACAGCTATTTTTTTTCATTTTATCTAACCCTTATTTAAATGATTCATGCTCATGAAGACAGTTCAGTGTTTCAATATAAAATTCATTTTAAAACAAATGTGAAGTTCTCTCTAGAAAGAATATAGCTGATTTAACATCGTCCTGACTCGACGCTGAAGTAACGCACAAAAAAATACTGAGTAGTAGACACGCACGCATCTGTTGCACAGCAAATCTCGCTGTATTTGAGTGGGAAAAGTGTTTTGAATTGACGTATGTATTAATTTTGCATATTGCAGGGGCGAATCATCCTTGGAAGCATTGCTTCCAAATTAGAACTTAAAATAATAACAATAAAAATTACTCATTTACAAGCACAATTTTAGAAGCACATGTTCAGTAAAACCGTGCGACTGGGCGACATTTAAAAAATCCACCTTGAAGCTGGTGCCACCCAATGGCTGAAAATAATACTACTATATATATATAGTCAATTCCAGCATTTCGTGCAGGTGGGGCATGTCTACAGTTAGATCCGTGGGGTGAGGGGAAGAAAATACCAATCAATAAAAGATCGTAAATTTCCCTCCGCTCAAGATTTCTTGATGAGCGCTGTTGACACGATTGCTCCCACTTTCCAATTGTATTTTGGCGACGGCGGAAAGCATGAACGTTCTTCATCCGGAGCTATTGGAGCATAGAACTTCACCCATCAGCAGCTAGCGATGAACTGAGCGAAATTGGAAACTTGGCAGCATAGCATCGTAGCCAAAGCGAAATAACCCGAACGTGAGCGGAATACTTGGAATCCCAGCCGCACGAGCAGTAGAAACAGAATATAGCTTACTAGGAAGCAAGAATATTATTGCGTACACCTCGATGAGCCATTCGCTGTAGTATACAAGCGGAGACAACGCATCTGGTCCAGTTATACTAGTTTCGATAACTCACAATTCTGATGATATTATTTCCAGACATTTTGGGTCAGATAGGAGGAATTTCGCGGTTTTTCTCCGTGTCATCAAGTACGGAGTGGAAGCAATTTGAAAATTGCAAACATGAGTAAAGCGAGTGCCTGAAAATGCTTCTGTTGTGCATTCAAGCAGCTCTGGTGAGGTTTCTTGTACAGTGTGTAATTTATTAACGAAAAGTTTTTTCAGGCAAAGAGTGAAATTATCCAGACAGGCGAAAACCTGGCCTAAATTTAAATATAAAAATTAAATCATGCACAAGACATTTTAACGTAGCTATTTATAACATTGTCGAATGGTTGACTGCATGTGAGTGCAATGCAAAATTATTTTGTTGGCCATGCCTACTTTTTCAAACGAAAAAAGTTGACTAAAACGAGATTTTGTGATTTAAATAATCTTTATAAGGTAATAAAGAGACATTCGATATGTAAAGAACATTTACAGTAAATTCTTCAAGAAAAAACATGGAAGAAATCAAAATGAACATGTTTTATATCATCATCATCATCATGCTTCTGTCCGAAGACAGGTTTTAACTGAATCGCTGCCTCCATTTCTCTCTCTCCCTAGAAGCCTCTTTTATACCTCTATAAGTAGTATATCCCTGCTTTATATTATCCAATATTCCTATTCTTTTTCTCCCTCTTCCTCTTCTTCCACTAATTTTTCCTTCTAAGATCGTCCTTTGTAAACACTGTCTTCTCAATATGTGCCCTATCCAATTTGCTTTTCTTTTCCTAATTGTTTTTATTAGCGTCCTTTCTTCTCCCACCATTTCTAATACTTCTTCGTTTCTCTTCCTCTCTGTCCATTTCACTTTCATCATTCTTCTCCATACCCACATCTCAAAACTTTCTAAATATTTTTCCTCCTTTCTCCTTATCGTCCACGTCTCTGCACCATAAAAAGCTATGCTCCATATGTAGCATTTTGCTAATTTCTTCCTTGTTTCTAGATTTATTTTCTTGCTTGTGAGAAGCTCCTTCTTCTCGTTAAATGCTGCTTTTGCCATTGCAATCCTACTTCTGATGTCCTGTGTACTACTTCCATCCTGTGCTAAAATACTGCCGAGATATTTGAAACTACTTACTTGTTCCAATTTTTTGCCATTTACCATTATATTTAATTCTTTGTTCCTTTGAAACCACCATGACTTTCGTTTTTTCTGTATTGATCTTCATTCCATATTGTTGG
The DNA here is from genome assembly GCA_028673005.1 of Tanypteryx hageni. Taxonomy (NCBI): domain Eukaryota; kingdom Metazoa; phylum Arthropoda; class Insecta; order Odonata; family Petaluridae; genus Tanypteryx; species Tanypteryx hageni. Next base: position 157,266,516 of record CM054115.1, read on the forward strand.
CCAACCTCAACTAGTCTGTCTGTCATCCTCTGAAGCTCTTTCTCGCCTTCTGCTATTAAGCCCTGATCATCTGCGTATTTAATGGTGGTAATACTTTCACCTCCTATCTTAAATCCTTTCTCTTCCATCAACGCTTCTTCTGTTATTGTTTCTGCATAAATATTAAATATCGCTGGTGAAATAGGACAGCCCTGCCTCACTCCCCTCCCTATTGAAGTACTTTCTGTTTCTTCTCCTTCAACCCTGACTCTAATATTTTGATCAAAGTAAAGGTTTTTAAGCAGTCTTTTATCTTTCCAATCTATTCCTATTTTGTTTAAAATACCCAGCATCTTATCCCATTTCACTCGGTCAAAAGCTTTCTCCCAATCTACTAAACAAAAATACATATCTTTATTGACTTCTAGCGCTCTTTCTATCATGATCCTCATACATCCTATAGCATCTCTTGTCCCCCTTCCTCTTCTAAAACCAAACTGATTATCTTGCAGCTCCTTTTCTATTTTACATTCAATTCTTTTGGTTATTATTCTGGTTAGAACTTTAGCTGTATGAGAAATTAAACTAATAGTTCTGTAATCCTTACAACATTTTGCATTGTTCTTTTTCTCCAGTGGTACCATCACAACATCTAAAAAATCTTCAGGCCATATGCCAGTATCATATACTTGGTTAAAAAATTTTGTTAGTTGCTTAACTGCTTTAGACCCCAAAACCTTAAGAACGTCCACGGGTATATCATCACTCCCAACAGCCTTTCTTCTTTTCATGTCATCAATTGCTCTTTTAACTTCAGACTCGAGAATACTTGGTCCTAGCTGATCTTCTTCCACATCCTCTTCTTCATTTAATTCAATATTTCTTGGCTTTCCTTCTTTGTCATACAGAACCTCAATGTATTCTTTCCAGACATTCTTTACATTGTCTGGCTCCGATACTATTTTACCACTTTTGTTCATGATTCCTTTACGTCCTATCTTTCTTGCTTTTTTCTTGAATAGTTCCCTTGCTTTTCTATACATGAGGTCTGTTCTACAAATTCTTTCACATTCGACAATCTCCTCGCATTTCTCATTTATCCACTGTTCTCTGGCTTTATCTGTTTCCCTTCTTAAAGCATTATTTAACTCCTTGTACTTTCTTTGGCCTTCTTCAGTGTTTATGTTCTTCCACTTTCTCCGCTCTTCCATTTTTTGCAGCATGGCTGCTGTGATCCAGGGTTTTTTGTTTCTTTCACCCGTTATCTTTCCTACCTTCTTTTCCATTACATCTTTAATGTTGCTATGGATGTATCTCCACTCCTCATCTACATTCTTCCTATTTTCTTCATCTCTCTCCCCCAACCTTTCCTCCAGCTCAGTCATAATAGCCTCCTTGTTTTTAAGGATTTCCTCTAAGTTCCATTTCTTTTTAACTCTTATGTTTCTCTTAACGCTCTTCAGTCTACATTGTATATTTGCCACCAAAAGGTTGTGGTCAGAATCGATATCTGCCCCTGGTAGTGTTTTCACATTTTTAATGCTATTTCTAAATCTTTCATTGACTAGTATGTAATCTATCTGGTATCGTCTCTGGTCTCCTGGGCTTCTCCATGTGTAAAGTCTCCGCTGGTGATGCTTAAACCATGTATTAGTTACAATTAATCTATTTCTATGGCAGAATTCCACAAGTTTATCCCCTCTTTCATTTCTCTTCCCTAGTCCATATTTTCCCACTATGTTATCTTCCTGTCCCTCTCCGACTACACTGTTCCAGTCTCCCATTACTATGGTGGTGATCCTTCCTTTTCCCTCTTCCTCCAATATCTCCATAATCTGTTCATAGATTTCATCTACTTCGTCATCGCCAGCATTAGTCGTTGGCATATACACTTGAATTATAAGCATTTCCACTGGCTCCATCTGAAGTTTTACGGCTATTAATCTATCATTAACTGTCACTACCTTGCTAATTCTTTCAGCTATCTCTTTTCTCATTATAATCCCCACTCCCCTTTCCTTTTTCTCCCCTCCCGAGTAAATAATCTTAAATTCGTCTGAATTTATCTCGCCTTCTCCTTCCCACCGAACTTCACTAAGACCTACTATACCTACATTATTCCTTCTCATTTCCCTTTTTATGTTCTCTAGTTTACCCCCTGAATTCATAGTCCTAACATTCCATGTGCCTATTCTTAATTTCTCACCACTTGCTTTCCTATTAATGTTAAATTTCCTCTGTGCATCCCCTAGGGTAGTCCCCACCCGGAGATCCGATTGGGGGACTATTTTACCTCCGGAATATTTTACCCCAGAAAGATCCATAGAGGTATTTTCAGCTTTTCAGCCTATCATGGGAAATATAATGAGGTAGTTTCCCCTTGCTTTCCTCATCGCAGTTTCACAGAGTGATTACCCATCTGTAGCTGTTCAGATCCACATGATCACCACCTACAGAGGTACTGTGCAAGCTGCTGCCCTTGCACAGGGGGATGTAAAACCCCCAAGACTGCTTCTTAGTCTGACTCTTCCCCTCAGACCTTTCCGGCTTGGATGGTCCTACCAGGAGAATTATCTCCCGCCGGCATAGCTCTTTGGCTCGTAAGAGTACACAAACCCTCCCACCTCTGTAAGGTTATGCAGTCCTTAGGGAGGGATGTTTTATATAAACAGTTGGAAATTATTCATCGTCAGTATAAAGAAGCAGTAAAGAAAAATCAGGAAATGTTAAAAAGATTTACTGATATTGTTTGTTTTTTGATAGCATGAACTTGACTTTCGTGGCCATAACGATTCCAGTGACAGTGAAAATAAAGGTAATTATGTGGACATAGTCGAATTGGTTGGTAATTCGATGAAACTTGGGAAAACCATTTGGAACATTCCACAGCAGAGTCGTAACAAGAGTGAGGTGCAATGTTGAGGGGCGCATAAAAAAAAATATAAACAATTATTATACATCTACTATCCCTAGCATGCCATTAAGAAAAGGGTGCATTTTTATAAAACCAAATTGAGTTGAACGTTGCATTTTCAAACTTTGCGTGATATCGTGTATGTTCATTACAACTTCAGCATCGATTACTGACGATCTGAAACTCGACACCTTCGATATCACGACTGAAGCACCCATTGTTAGTACCATAACAGAGATAAACCAATACACTGATCTCGAGGTCTCAACTTCGTCACCGATTAGGATTGTTGACATTAAGAATTGCTGCGACCGGCAACAAAATTCAACCAATGCAAATGAATTTTAATGATTCATGATCTTGGCCCTTTATAAACGACAAAATTAGATGCCACCTTATTGAACATGGACGTGACCAGGGAAAAGCTGTGGATTTTTGTGAATCGACATCGGCATATGGAAGAAAAATTTCAGAGGACTTTTTTTAAAACGCTTTCTAATGGTGAAATTGTAGAGCGCCACTGGCTTATTTACTCGGAAACTTGTGAGTCCATTTTTTTGTTTTTCATGCATATTATTCGATCAGCGCTTTTCCAAAACAAATATTGCAAATCAGAAAACAATTTAATGATATGAAAAATTTTAACCGTGTTGTAGAACATGAAAATTCAACAAATCATGAAAATTTCTGTCAATGGAAATCTCGACAAAAAATATTGAACAGAGAATGTATCGATGATGCACTACAAAAAGCTATTGAAGCTGATTAACAAAAATGGAGACATTAATTCTTGATGTTTTGTGCCAAAAACAAAGGATCGTCTAGCATTATAGAAAATCCTAATTAGGGAATATTTCTCAATCTATTGGAAATTATAAGTCCTGAAGTTGAACTAAAACAGCATATCGTAACTCACAAACAAGTGAAGATATAAAAATTATTTTTATAACCAACTTTTATATAGTTAATACTTTAATATGAATAAACTAATATAATTATGATAACCTTTTTGCTTGCATATGTGTAAAAATTTGAATAATTGTCTACCAGCTCTTGAGTGATGTGGGGGGTGTCTCTATTTAAACTTTAATCTTTTTGCAGTTGTGAGAATGGTAGACAGAAGTAGAGAACTCGGTGGCAAACTTAAGAATGTTTGGTATATAAGTAGTAAGAAGTTGGATAGTCTCTTTTGTTTCATTAATGGAAATACTGACTTGTCCATTCATATTGCTTAAAATTAACAAAAATATATTGCTAGTTCCGAGTAATTCAGCTTGAGATAATAGTAGGAGTGAAACTTGAATATTTCATATTTTAGTCACCTAACTTAAATGACAAAAATAATAAATTGTTCTTTTCCTAACATCATATCAACCATCCTTATAAAACCATTCTATAAGTATAGTTAGCTGAAGAATTGCTAAGCTACAACACTTGAAAGTGTTTTATTTAAATTTGTTCAAATTAACATCCCTTACAACAGTATTACCTATGTTAAATACTGAAAAATAGGAATATGATACTAAAATGTGAGGGCTTTTAGAAAAATGCAAGAACAACTGGTCTTAAAGGCCTGCAAATAGAAAAGATTTCATCCAAAGTAAAAAATAAGCCAAGTGAACAGTTCCTAAGAATAAAATTATGTTCATGGCACAAACTACATAAATATAATCATCTAAAGTAGTGATTAAATGAATTTTCAATGTGAACTATTCCGAGAATATCGCAATAATGATTATTAATATTATTGCAATACGAATGTGATTCTACTGTAATAATAATAAAATGCTTGCATACAAATTGACATTAAAATAAAGTTTTCCTACACCATCAACAATTACAATAGTTGCTATGATTGACGCTAGTCTTCCCACACGAAATTAAATACAATTATCACAGCCTAAGGATCGCTCGTAATTACGCGATGGTGAGATGAGGTGGTTCGAACCCCGCAAGCAGCTTGAGACTTTTTTCAGATTAGACGGGGTCCAAAATATATATAGAAAGCGAAGTTAATATAAAAGGTTCAGTGAGCTACTTTTCACCGACTAATCAAAATGAATTTAGTGGGCTACTAGCCAACCAAGTTCGTAATGAAATTATATCCAAATTTAAAAAAGCAAAATATTATTCTATGCTTCTGAACTGCACAGCAGGCATCTCATCGTGAGCAAATATCCCAGATTGTGAGAATCGACAACGGAATTGTGTCTTACACTTAGTTTTTCCAGTTCTGTCTGGTCGGTCTGTGTGAGACGCTTCGATTTTTGAAGGTGCAAGGTTTATTTCCTTCATTCATTAAAACATAAATATGGACCGAATTTATCCGTTTTTGCTTTATTCGACGGCTAAAACTACAAAATATGTTATTCTTGAGATGCTTAGATGTTACACGGAAGAATTTGACAGAAATAATCATCTTTTCTAAATTTTATGACCTTTTCGTACTTTTTCCGGATGTTGCTAAGGCGACCCGCATTGTCGTCTCCGATTGAATTACCATCTATTAAGCCTTCAAATAGACGAAAGAATTGCGGTATTCGCTTCGCGGTTTTTATGAAGCATCGAATTAATAGTTGTAGCAACGTCAAACTTATTAGTTTGCAACGTTAATAATTGCAGATAATAATTATGTAATTATTCAGTAAACTGGGTGTGGAATGGGGGCATTTTAAATGATCGACCAAAAGAAAAAAATCTTTTGTTTCAATGCTGGAATATTACCTTTTTCGAAAGGAAGAAGCAATTAAAATTGCACAGATAAATTATAAAAACAAACATGAAATTGAAAATGATGGAAGAAATTTTACATGCAATGTAGTCTATAAGGAAATGTATTAAAATAAACGAATATTTACGGTGTTATTTATTGTTTAAAATGTTTACATAATATATGTACGTGATTAGATTTGAAGTAGGTACCTTTAAAATTAGCTATTTCATTGAAGAGAAGATAAGCGGCATTATTTTGCCATAAAATTTGATTTAATGGAAAAATGCAATAATTATAATCGATTTTGAGCCGAGATATTGTATTATTTTATATTTACTCCTGTCATATTTCTATAGAAGAAAGTTTCATAGACTAAATTGAAACCAAGGAAAAAACAGGTAATGGATTAGCCGAAGAAATTATAAAGAAGTTCGAAAAGGATGGGATTTTCAAAACGCGAGAGGTCAAGGGTATTATAATAGAGCAAATATGTTAGGCATGTACCGAGGCTTCTGGACTGGACACTAGCCATATCTCATCATGAGCAAATGTCCCAGATTGAGAGAATCGACAGCTGAATTGTATCTATTGAAGAAAGTTTCATAGACTTCATTGAAACCAAGGAAAAAACGGGAAGTGGATTAGCCGAAGAAATAATAAAGAAGTTCGAAAAGGATTAGATTTTCAAAACGCGAGAGGTCAAGGGTATTATAATGGAGCTAATATGTCAGGCATGTACAGAGGCGTCAAAACTCATTTTGCAAAAAAAAAATAGATTGCGAATTTTGTACCATGTTCAGCCAATATTCTCAATTTGGTTGGAATACGTGCGGCTTCTGTAAATTCTATGATTTCAATCTTTGGCACTACAAAAAATATACACATTTTTTAGCTTAAGCCCTTCTGTGCGGGGGCAGACCTAGATATATACCTGACTAGAAGGGACTATGCCCACTTTTTGAGAGACCGTAGATACTCGCGGTGAGGGTTTCGACCCTTAGCTCGCGAAGAGTAGGCTCGAAGGCAACCATCTCATGTCAACGGGAGGTATGATTTCAAGTCAAGGAAGACTGCCTCAATTTTATTTCAGAATAATCGATTAAGATAAGTTTTTTGATGAATTATTCGTATTCCCTGCGAAAAACTATACCGAAATAGTTTTTTATTGGAGTTCCTACGGTATTTTTTTAAGAAAACCGCGCTTCACCTATATATCGGAGTGATTATGACTTGACAACACCGCTTCGCGACGCGGGAATTCAAATGATCTCGAGGGTTTCTGTCTTCAAGAAGGCAGTCAACATGGCCATTGAGGAACAGATATGGTACGTAAGAAAGTCAATTTGACGACATTTGTACTTACTTTACCCCAAGACATTTTGGCACCCCAAGCAGATTGCAATTTTGGCGCCCCATGGTTACATAAATTCCGTATTGCACATGAATTAATAATTGTTTAGTATTTTCATAGGATCCAATTATCCTAATGTTGCATTCATTTTGTTTATGAATAAATTAACAAATAAAAAACGCCGTATATTTACAGAAATATAAATACGAAATTTCACAAAAATTTTAGAAAATGAAAGCATTAAAAAGATGGCCTATATTTACAGAAAAGTAAATGTAATTGTACACATTTTTTACAAAAGAGTGTTTCCGAGCTTTTGAGTGGGCAAAATTATATAGTAGAACTTTTTTTAACATGCTCTATCGAGATCATTGTAAGTGGAGAAACTCCTTTTACTTGAAGCTACCGTTATTGGGAGAGTTAACATAATACGTAACGCAATCGCAACATTGGAAGCAAATTCATTTTGTAAAATGAATTGCAACTCTTCTAATGGCGTTGAATCAGGTTTTATTAAAATAGACAATGATGTCAGTTCCTCATACATTTATAAAACCGTCCAAATCGATTTCGTTGATATCTTTTGAATTTGTAGGTGCTGCTTGGAGATCCATGCAATTTTTCAAAAGCTCCTCTAGAGATTTTTTATAATATTTACATCGTATATAAATTGAATAAATTATTGTGACCATGTAATTACATAACTCTTTCTTCAATAGACACAATTGCTGCATCATATAAACAGTAAAAGAATTTATTTTAAACCGTGCCTATAGATCGGTTAGAGGTTCATCGGGAGCAGAATTTGATTTTTTTGTCGTGGATGAATGCAATTTTTTATAGAAAATATTGGCTCAACATTCATATCAATAGGTGGTAGCTCATGAACACTTTGGCTCCAAGTTGAACAGTGGTAGAAAACTCCTTCATCCAAAAATTATAGGATAAGCCCCCCCACTAAGTGGGCATCTACAGGGGAGAACCTGCCTTGGCAGTGAACAGAGTTCACCTAGACAGAAATGAAGATTTTTGTTCTTACTTTCGATTCTGTTGTTTAATTCGTGTTTGCTCATATTTTAAGTTTATATTCAACTAGAAGATTTACCCGGCTTCGCACGGATTGCTGTTTAAATGAAATATAGAACATTGTGTTTGTCCAGGTTGTTCATTAGCTCGAGTCAATCTGTTTCTTAACGCATTAGATTGAAGTCGACTCTGTCTTTGTTCAGAACTTTCATTCTCTCTTATATTTGCTATTATATTTTTGAATTACAGGCAGTTAGTCGTGGTCTTTTTCTAGCGGCATTTCTATAATAAAAAATTATAATTATTATATACAAAACAGTGAATGTAAAAGAGGCATATAAACCCAATTAACTCAGGTCGAAATATCAAAATCGCTTAATAAATGTAGAATCTAGAGCATATAATACGAAGGACAAAGCATGTGGATTTGTATAGTATAACTAGGGCAGTGTTTCCCAACTTTTTGCGCCATGTGGCCCAACTGGCTTTCGGCCTGGCATGTCACGGCCTAGTGTCAGACTCAAGCGCGCCACAAAACACAAGTGGATAAGTTGTCGACAACTGCCAGAAACCAAACACTACGCAGAACACGGTACAGGTACAACTAGAAAATGGTGTGGCCATATGCTTGTCAAGAAAAAAATCTGATGTGGACACCATATGACTTTCTCCATATTTGTGTAATATTTCTAAAAATTCCAAATAGGTTACATAATAATAAATATTTTAAGAAACTGGAGAAAATTTAAACTACAAAAAACAGAAATAAACTCAAACTATAGCCTTCTGATATTGGATATAACCACAAAGCTCCAACAATTAAGGAAAGAAAAAGGAGCGTTACTAACGACGTAAGACGTAACTAAGCGTCAATTGTTAACAATAGTCGATAGGCGGCGTGGTGGTGGCAGCTAAAAATATAAGATATCTCTTAAACAATGTGTTACATGGGAAAATGTTTCAAACAAAGGTTGTATAAAATTAAATTTCCTACAACGTTTATTCGAATATATTTTTACATTTCTCAAATATTAAAGCAAATATTTCAAAATAACGGATAAATAACGAGAGTAAACACCAACTTCCGATGGACCGATTTTTACTAAAAACTAATCAGTTCTTGTGACTTTTATAAAAATGTTAAATATAAAATTTCGCGTAGACCTGATTAATAGTTTTTGAGTTAGAGCGCCCACAACAAGCTGTCACATACACACACAGACATCTACAGTTTACCCTGCAAGCCAGCACAATGGTGTGTGGCAGGGGGTGTATTAACACCAAGGGGAAAACTCCAAAATTAGGCCTTGGTTTACGCCCCTACGCGAGGTTACTTTTGATCGCAAGTTTTATTCTGCTCAGCTATCGTTCTAGGGAAAAATGAGCCTTTGTATCTCTCTGTCCTACAGGCTATCTCTCATTTTACGAGGATGATCCATTCTACCGATATAGGTGAGAGTTCTTATTAATTCTTCGACGTCGTTCTAAATCTTTCAAGAAGTTTTAACCTAGCACGTGATCGGCGCTCAGCTAGTGATTCCCAACCTAAGTCTTGTATCAAGCCTGTAACGCTTTTATTTCTATCATAACAATTTTTGACGAATGTAGCAGCTTTTCGCTGCACTTTCTCTAACTCGGCGATTAATCCTTTCTCGTACGGATCCCATATGCTCGACGCATACTCTAGCAGCGGTCTAACTAAAGAAAAGTAACATGTCTCTTTGACTTTTTCTTCGCTTTTACCTACTATCCGTTTGATTAATTCCTAGTTTCTGCTTAGCTTTCCCGGATATATTTCGTATGTGTGTGTCCCACGAGAGGTTACTTGTTAAAATGACACCTAAGTATTTGACGGATTCGGCTAATTTTAGATGTACGCCTTCTATACTGTAATTCATCGCCTCAATTTCTTTGTTTCTCCAGAATCTCATGACGGAACACTTACCTAAGTTCAGCTCTAATTGCCACTCTTTACACCACTCGAGAATTGCGTGTAGGTCGTTAGAAAGTAATGCTTGAACAGCAGGACTGTTAATCTCTCTGTAAACTACCGTATCATCCGCGAATAACTTGATTTTACTTCTAATAACATTATCTAAGTCATTTATGTATATAAGGAATAATAGGGGACCGATGACACTTCCCTGTGGAACGCCGGAGGACACGCTGACCGAATCTGATTTAAATCCATCAATGACTACCATTTGTTCCCGATCATTGAGAAAGTCCCTGATCCACTCGATTATCTTTCGATTTATTCCACAGGCTTGTAATTTTTTCAATAACTTAATATGAGGGACTTTATCGAATGCCTTCTTGAAGTCAAGAAAAACCGCGTCTAGCTGGGTCTTTCGATCACCGGATCGTAGTATATCATGTGCAAATAGAGCGAGCTGAGTTTCACAAGATCTTGCCTTCCTAAAACCGTGCTGATATTTACTGAGCAAGTCCTGGCTATCTAAGATGTCCATAACAGAACTAACGATGATGTGCTCTAGAATCTTGCAAGATATTGAGGTTAGCGAAATCGGCCTGTAGTTTTCTCGGTCGTCTTTTTTCCCGCCTTTATGTAGCGGAGTTATAAACGCTAATTTCCATTCCTTAGGTATAACGCCATGACTAAGTGACTTACTGAAAACTGTTTCGAGATAAGGTGCTATTTCTAACGCTAATTCCTTTAATACTCTAGCTGGTATCTCTTCCGGTCCCGGGGATTTATTTGCATTGATGATTTTGAGCTGTTCTGCTATACCTTTCGCTGATATAAGTATATCATTCATCTTCTCTTCGCTTGGTTCGGGTGGATCGTCCTTCCTTTTCTCCAATTTGGTCGTAAATACGCTTTGAAAAAATGAGTTTAACAAGTTTCCTTTATCAATGCTATCGTAAACTACCTATCCTTTGTCGTTTCTTAATGGTGCTACGGTTGGGCGTCGATCTTGAACTTCTCTAACATAAGACCAAAAGATTTTGGGATTTTCGTTTAGATGTTCACAGAGAATCTTTTTCTTCAAGTTCATTAATGCCTTGCGCATAATCTTTTTAGTCCAAGTCCGACAATTTCTGTACTTGTTTGAAATTGTATTTATTACCTCCTGTGAGAGGCAGACATAATCGAGAAAATGGTCAAAACTATTTCAGGGGACCTCAAAACGTGTATTTCCGTTGAAATCTCAAAGTCGATTTTTTTCATGAATACAATACTTTCCCCTATACTACGTATATGGAGAAAGTAAAAATACGTAGGTGCGTACTTATGAAATATAATTATTTGGTGAAATATAATTAAACGTGGTATTAGAATTAGTCGAACTATGCCAATTTAAATAAAAACAAAATATTTGCCATTTTGGAAGTAATACATTATAATACTTTTACGTATTAATATCGCAATCAAATAAACAATGTGTAATGTTTATTTGCTCAATGTCTCGAGCAACGAGATAAATAGCTTCTGTATATCGCATTGAGATACTGTATCATGCTATATAAAGTTAAAAACATTTTGATAATGCTTATTGTATGTGGGTCTCTCGAGAGTAAGATCATTCGAATCTATAACTATTGTGTCAGAAAATCATGACCAAGAAAATTGTTTTTAAAGAAATTTTTCCAACTAATGTTTGTGCGGTGCGCTTATAGCGCTTCGAATGTACGGTGCGCTTAATTTAGCGCATCGCATATTAAAATTATTAATGTAAATAAAAATATAGCTGTTTTAATTAAAAAAGTTTTAATTTATTTCATATATTATTATACAGTTTGGCTAGCGCGCAGATGTTCTGCGCGGGTTAGCTAGTATAGTATATTATTACACCACTTTTTAGCACGATTCACTAAGTACGAATATTTATTAAGTAAGCAATAAATAAACCGAAAAAACATTAAGTCCTTGGACTTGAACAATGTCATTGTCGTCAAGGTATTTATCGTTAAAAATGCAAATTTAGTCCAAATTTATGAGAATAAACGTGAAATGCGATAAGAATAAGAAACTATGATCATTTTTCTTAAATACTGTGCAGGTACGAAGTTCTTACGTCAATTTGTCGAATTATATAAGCAAATGAAAGAAAGCCTGCACTTATAAAAGTCAATTTTTACGTGTTATCTTACAGGGAATAAAAACAATGCGAATAACTTTTTTATGGGGAATCTGTTGGACATTTAAACTAGGTACCCTACGGTCTTTCCCTTGGTCCCCCCAATAATCGTGCCAAGTTTCGTTACGATACCTTTGAAGGTGTGGATTTGTATACTATAACATACAAACATTTGAAATTATAGTATAGATTTTCTCCGATTTTTCAAAATTTCAATTGTTGATGTCGGATTTTTGCATTGTTAGACTTGGACTTTCAAGTGCATTTGCACTAAGCTTACAATGAAACAAGCGCATCAAGGTCAATAGCTGATTGAAAATTTATGTGAGAAGTTTCGTGTAAATATAAAACAAATGAAACACGTAGCGAATGAAAGAAACAACTCCAATGCATTGTAATAATGGACAACTTAACATTTCAAATAGGAAGATATTTCACGCATACATTGAAAATATCGTTTCGTTTGTAAGTTTTATAGGACAGTTTAAGCAAATTACTATATTGATAATGTTTGTGATTAATTTCTTTCGATATTGACGCGTGGCCGGTTCATTGATTACTTAATATTAAACAAACTACAGAACATACGATATGCTGTTCCATCAGAAATAGTGAACAAAACAAAAAATATTCTGTTCCGGTAGTCGAAATCATGTAGGCATGTGTTTTTGGTTAAGAAAATGGTGTGATTATTTTGAGAGGGACAATAAAAGTGGTTCAACTAATAACACTATTTGTAACAATGTTGTCATAGGAACTCGCATTGGGCCACTTCACGCAAGGTTCTTCAGATGTTTGCAGGAAGTACTGCAATGGTCCACTGGTTTCCATTAAAAGCATTAAAGGTCCCTTTAAAAGCAATGAGGTCGTTGCCATGGTTTTTATACATTTACATTGTTGAACGGACCTGTCTACGGACAGACTACCTATGATGATGATGATTGTTGAATAGAGGAAAAATTCACACTTTTTTCGATTTAAAGCAGATATTTACGCTAATTCGGTATGTATTTGAATTCTGCCTTAAAAAGTTAAGAACTCCGTTCTTTCAGCTAGAAGCTAGACAACTTCTTTTCCCTAATTCGTATCCCAATTTTAAGTAATTAAAAATTCATTTTTAGAAAGTCTTGCACTGAATTCCATGCTTTTCTTATCGGGTATGGAAATGGAACATTGGTGTTAAAAAGACCCTTTTAAATGTTAACTTTTTGTGATTTTCGATTTTTCTCGTCGGTTGTTCCACTCGACCTACCTATATGCCAAATTTCAGATTTATAGCCCTTCTAGAAGTACCTAAGAGTTTTATGTCAGTTAGTGTGTGAGGCACAAGTAGCTTTATTATTATAGATACGTAAGGAAAGTGTGCTTTGGATGCTTTAATAGGAGAGAGAGGGAGTGAGAGCAGTGGCGTAACTACACTTTTAAGGGCTCTGGCGCAAAGAAATTATTGCCCTTCCCAACAAGGTACCGTTACTTTTCAGTATGACAAAAAGAAATATTTTCATATCAATCAATAAATAAAATCAACTATATTTTTCAACAACACATTTTAATGTTCGTTCGAAAGCTTTCGTGGTGTAAAATGACATTTTAAATTGACCTACGTGGTGACCACCCGGAAGATGAAGCCGTCAACACATTTTAATGGCCTTACATAAAATAATTAGATATAACAAAAAATAATCTTATTATGAACGCACATGAAAATAAAACTATGAATTTTGCGTAGTAAAAAAAAATAAATTGAAAATAAAAAATTATCAATTAAAAACTGACATAGTAGATAGACTAAAAAAAAGTTTTTTCTGGATTTTGTTTCAGCGAACACGTTTATAATGTGGTCGACTTGCAATTTTTGAGCCTCTTCATTTTCTATGGCTAACAGTGCCAAATAATTAAGTCGTTTATCTGTCATAATTGTCCGCAAATAATTTTTAATTATTTTCAGTTTTGAAAAACTTCGTTCCGCTTTCGCAACGGTGACAAGGATAATGTATGCCGTATATACTTCCAAAAATAGCGTAATCAACATATTATTTTCTATTAGATATTAAAATATCTACTACTTCCTTTATTGTGTATTGACGTTGACATGGTGGGTGGGTATTTTTTTAATTTTTTTCTCACAGCAATCTGAAAATATAAGTGAAATAACTAAGTAATTTGTATTTTAAAACGATACAGAATTACGTATATTGTTGCCCCTGGCTATTAGAGTGTTTTAAATGTAGTCATTTCAAATAATGCGGAAACAGCCACGATGCTGATTAAAAAACCAATCAGCACGAGAAAAAAATCTGTTCAAAGTGAATTACGACATTCTCGTTTGATTTTCTTGAAATCGGCTACTCCTTCGATAAAAATGTACTGAACATAACAGATGCTATTTGACTAGTTCTACAAAGTCGTTTAAAGACTTTTTTGTTATAAGTGATATTGCACGAGATATAAAGAAAACTTATATTTTTTCACCAGTAAAGTGGCACTCCCGATTAGCTCACGTAAATTATTTATATAATTTTATTAGTTTCTTTGCCCTTATGTCCTAAATACCAAATTTCATCAACATCCGCCCAATAGTTTCTAAGAAGAAACTCCTATGGACGGACGGACACGACCTGACCATAAGGCGTTCCTATTTTTACTTTCGTAAAGAACAGCTAAAAATTCGTTGAAAATAAATGGAATGGTAAAATACGTGTTACTTGCACTGGCTTAGATCGATTTTGGGTGTAATTAATTATGCCCTTATATTCTGAGGGGCCATTGCAGTTCTAGTTATTCGGCTATGGGAGATTTCTTTTCCATTAATGTGTTGCAATACGCTTAATCCACGTTTTCTCTTATCAACCAGTTTATTATAAACAAATAATTAATGGCGAATTAATTGAGATTTAACTGTGAGGGCTCGTGATTCATTCCACATATAATTCAAAACGAGTCATTTTAAAAGCTTGATCTCGTCGAGAGAAACAAATAAACCGCCTTTACATTTAGACAGAAGACGATTGGTCGAGTGTGGCTCTTGTCATCACGTGACCCACGCCGTGATCCCGTGACCGACGCTGATACTTTGAAACGAAATTAATTAATTGCCTAATAGACTGAACTTAATGTATTGAAAAGTCTAAGATATATTAATATTAAAGATATTCACTAACGTTGGATAGCGTTTATACTTGTGAATATTAGTTTTTGTACCAAACTAATGCGGGAAGAAAGGTAATTGTATGACTCGCCGCCAAATTTCAACGTAGGATTCGGACAAGGTCTTGTAATATTAGCATTAACAAAGTTGAAATATTGTTGAATATTGCTGTATACTCCGTTGCACACTATGATATTTAATTCAATATGTTTTCTCTTTCCTCTTGAAGATTATGAAACCACCTGTTGACTTGAAACGAAAAGTGTAAATTGTTATGTAAAAATGCAAGAAGCAGTCTACGATCTAGATTTATAATTCGAGGAATAACCATAGCAATGGAATTTATTTTCCAAAGAGAATATTATAATAAGTTTTGAATAAATTTTGCGAGTAACTCCTATGACTATGGAATGAGTTGATAAAACCATGCTCACTTCAACAGCAAAGTAAAAAGTGGAAACGGTAAATGGTGGATCTTTGATTCCGTTGTTATAATTTATAAGAATAACGTTACTATCTTTAGTACATGAGTTAAATTCTAAAAAGGAATATTTCCGAAGAATGAGATAATTACTTCATTTACTCCAACTCGGTAATGAACATGCTTACAATATTGGAATATAAAATTTGTTTTCGAAATATATCAGCGATAGCGTAATTTCTAGAATGATCTTGATTATCAATTGAATATCAAAGAGGATTAATTTAATAGAAATTTCAAAGTAATGTTTGAATGTGTTATTAATTGTGTACTCGATTATGAGCTGTTTCATTCAAGTCTATGGGGATTACCAAATCTTTAAATGTGTACAGAATATTTTAGGGCTGGTGCTTGGAAAGTGTATAGGCATCATTATGGTTGATGCTTGTTTCATTGGGAATCATATTATGTAGGTACTACTTAAGGTGTGATTTGGCTGCCAAAATTCAATTAAAATATTAAATTTAAAATTGAGTAATAATCTCTTCATTATGAATTCCAGCAATTATTCTGTAACCTTTTCACTATAGTTCGTTCATATAGGCTACTGAAATTAATTATCAATGTTATATTTTATCTTTGTATTAGAAGTGTCTATATAAATTGTGAAATCATTGGATATAACGAATTTCAAGTGCAATCGACTACACTGTTCATAAAAACTAATTAATTTCAACTTGAAAAGATTTTTAGTACCATACATTTTGGCACAATGTTCCTATAAAAATTTGCAATTCATCCGTTTTATTTTGCTTGAAAATTCGTAGCTAGCTTTTTATAAAGAATACCTCACAATCTTTATGAATAATCCTTGAAAAGTGTGTTTAATGAAAAATTTCAATGTCTTTTTACACTGTAAGAATCAAAAAGGTTTTTATAGGTTTGGTTCTTAATTTTACAATGAAACAATTTTTATGGATTTGAAATTTTACCTTTTTATAAATTTCAAATAAAAAATTAAATAAATGACAAGTTTAAACTATTTAAAAGTTTTTGATTTCATAATGATTTAATGACAAGATAAAGGACTTTGTGTTTACCTCTTTGTAAAGGCAGATGATTTATTCAATAATTGGTCTAATATTATCTTGAAGCTAAAATGTGCATATATTAATTATCAGTATTGTTTTCTTATTTCAGTATCACATTGGGCATATATATTTATTTCCACATGTTCAATGAATAAGTGGGGGAAGAGAAGTCACAAAAAATCACATTTTATTAAAAATATTGAAATTCTAAGTCACATTTAGAAATTTGAGGACTATTCCTATGATGAATATTCTCAGGAATAAAAAGGTAATTTAATTTGGAACATTGTTGTAAATCAAATAAGAATTAATTAGGAAATTATGGTAAGAGAAATAAAGCAAAAATATCAATTACTGAGTAAAGTATAAGCTGATTTCAGAAGTACATGTGAAGAATCTTATGTTTTTACCAAAATTTCTGCAAAATTAAGTGAAAATCAGTTATTATTAGACTGAAACATTTACTTCTTTATGAGAACATGATAATGTTACCATCACATGAATCTTTATAGATAATGGATAAATAATTTTCCTTATTCTATATGGTATTTTGTTCTTATCGCTAATGTTGGACTTTTTGGTTATTATATACATTTATGAGCCATAAAAGTATTGTAATATTACATAATGTTTTTAATTCATCTTGAAATCAGCATTTTGACGGTTATGACAAATCTGCCATAGGTGCTGCTCACAAAGGGTAATAATGGTTTCTGCAGTATATACAGTATAGTGCTGATTAACCATGGGGTGAATTATCCGTGGTTGTGAGTCTAATTATTTCCATGTTTACATTGTTGGAATCTGATCTTTTAGTCCCACTCCCGTTTCATTTTAAGTTTAGTTTGTTGTTCTTTGACGATGCATTTACATTGTTGGAGTCTGATCTTATATAAATTCATACTCCCATTAAAGCAAGAGTTAGTAAATCAAGGTATTTTGTGATACTTCGTGGTTTAAAAAAGTTTCCGGTCTTTTGGAATTTTCAGAGGGAAATCAACAATTTTTTTGTCATCCAAGCAAGATATATTTAATGCGAAAAATCTCTTTGTCGAAGTTATTGTAAACCCTTTAAAATGTTGAGCAAATGAAAACTGGTGGTTTTAATGGTTGTAAGGAAATGTGAAATAATTAAAAGGTGCAAGTGTTTCAAGTCTAGTGGACAAATTCAAAATTGGCCAACAAACAGTGCGGGATGTTATCAAATACAGGTCGAAACTTGTAGAATTTGTCTCTAATTGTGAAACAAACGATGATTTTGAATCGTGCAAAATATTTTTTCCAAAAATTAGAGATTACTGGGACATTTGAATTTTCTTCCAGTTGGTTAAAATGGTTTCAAGAGAGGCATGGCACAAGGGAGCTACAAATACAGGGTGAACAACTCAGTGCCGATAATGTTGGAGCTACAGTGTTCTCTGACGAATTGGGAAGATTAATCAAGGAGAAGGGTGTTGTTCTGGACCAAATCTACAATGTTGATGAGACAGGACTTAATAGGCGAGTGATACTTACTCGGACATTAGAGGCTGTCCAGGAAATGCAATTGATACAGAAGAAGTCGCTCCATTAATTGTTAAATCATTGAAAGAGGTCGAGGGAGTCCAAGATTGGGCGAAGAAAATGTCAATGAATGGTTCAAGGTCAATGAAAATGAACCTGGGCATGAAAGAATGACGGATGCTGATTTGATCCAAAGTGTACTATAGCCGACAGCTGGTCCAAGCAATTCTACAGAAGGAGAGGATGACAAAGAACTGCAATCATCCTGTAACATACGTTGTAAAGAGGCACTCTCAGCTGCAGAGACATTATTCCAGTTCATGGAAAATCAATACGATATTGACTTGTTACAAATTCGTGGATACATAAGAAAAATCAAAACCAAAATAAGCAACAGAAAAATACAAAAATTACAGACTTTTTGAAAAAGCGACCACTTTTAAAATAGTAAATCTTTTTATTTTTACATGTTTATAATGTGATTACATGTGTAATTTTGTTTTAATTATGCATTCTATTAATTTAACAATAATTCTAGAAAATACATTCAATTTGGATTATCCGTGTTTTTTGATTATCTGGGTCCTGGTTCCCTCCAATTACCACAGATAATCAGCATTCTACTGTATTAAAAAAATATATTTTTTCGAGTTGCGGGTCAGATATTAGAATTATCTTAATCAGAAGAAAATATTTCTAAACTGCAGTAGAGGAGAATTAATAATAATCTTTACTGATTCCAGGACATGGAATTACATGTATAGGACAAGTCAATATTTGAATAATAAAATAAAACAATAATATAGTATACAAAATCCATGTCATATGATGTCAGGAACTAATTAAAATGTAATACACAGTTATAAATAAATTGAAATAGCATTAATTTCATGCTTAAGTTGCACACATTAAGTCAGTATGGAATCCATTATTTGCTCGTATTTTTCCACAGAATGAAAATGGTTGTCAATAAGATATCCTTTAGCTTTTTCTTAAATAAAGGAAGGCCACTAATGTCCTTGGTTATTTGTTAAAAAGATTGGTTCCTTCATATGCAGGACTATGTGACAACATTTAAATTATATGAATCAGACAAGTCGCATTTTCCTTGTTTTATGACTATGCAACTTGCTATTTGTTTCAATCCCAATGAGAATTTTCATAAACAAAAATGATTGTATGGAAAATTTAGATTGAGGGTAACGTAAGAATACTGAGGGTCTAAGGTGACTTGTGCAATTAGTTAATTTATTTTCCTTTCACCATGTTTCTAATAGGCCATTTCTGCAGTCCAAATAGATGGGCTGTGTGATAAGAATAGCATCAGACTACTATTGCATATTTTAATCTGCAACAAACATGCATAAAAGAGTGACGTGTTATGGTGGGTTGTGACAAATCTTCATAAGAGGATGCATCCAGCACCAACTTGAGAGCACAGAGAGTTGATATGAGGTTCTGATTTCAAGGTTTCATTGATGAATATGCCAAGAAATTTTATGACAGGTGAAGAGGGGAGGGTGAAATTAGATACAGGAGATAAGTTAATCTTTCTTTGGTAGGGATGAAATTGCATGAAACATGTTTTGTTGTTGATAAGTATATTGTTATCATCACACTAGGAGAGAATTCTGTCAATAACCTGTTGAGTGATATTGCAAATATTACTTGTAATTAGAAACTACAAAACCTTTTTGAAATCTACTTACTTAAAATTTGCTACTGGTGCTAAATCTTTTAGCTATGAATCTGCTTGAAATTTTCTATATTTGTATATTTTATCTTCGAATTTATCATCACTTCATCACATTTTTTCTTTCGCAAATAATTCTATTTCACCTTATATTTCTTAATGAGATGGATGGGGCTGTTTTTTTTCAATTAGTTAATGTATCCGTGGATGAATATTACTTATTGCTAGAATGAGACAGGGTTCAGCATCAATTCTATTTCTATTTTTCGTTTTTATTGATGTAAGTGCTGAAAAACCTTGTTCACATAAATAGGTAGATGGGAATGGAAGGAGTTTTATTACAGCAATGTCAGCCAATTCTTTGAACTCCTTCCTGATTATATGCCAAAAGTCACATAGTGATCTATCATAAAAAATTATTTTTAATGACCTGTCAGCTGACAACTCGATAAGGTCCTCCTTCAATTTTGTTGAAAGCAAAGAATTGGAAACAACCTGATTTGCAAAAGGATTTGTTACCCAGTCATCCAAGTCATTTCCTTTCTCAATTTCTGGAAAGTATACCAAAAGGCTTTACCAAGATTTATCAAATGACTGTTAATTATACCTGATACTCTTTCACTTAGAGGCACCTTGTTTAACCAATATACTCAGAAAGGGATGGGTAAATCGAAATATTGTTAATTTCCGTACAATGTTGCCAATACAATATTTTTTGATAAAATGCTTTTATCTTATCACGTGCTTTAAATATATTTTTGTCAAAACCTTGGAGCTGTAGATTTAGCTCATTCAATTTATGGAAAATGTCTGCCATATAATCTAATTGGCAAATCCAGTCCTCATTTTCAAACCAATCAGCCAAATCAGACTTACTTTCTGTCAGAAAAAGTCTGACTTCATTTTTCAATTCAAATAAACGTGTTAATACGTGTCCCCGTGACAACCATTCCACTTTTGAATGCAACAATAGCTGGGAATGAGTTGATCCCATTTCCTCACACACTTAAAAAAGACGCGAGTTTAGCGCCCTAGACTTAATAAAATTTACCATTTTAATGGCAACATCCAATGCTTCGTGCAAATCAGGACTAAAATTTTTTGCAACCAATGCTTGCTTATGAATAAAACTTCCCAAACTAATTTAGGGTTTAAAGTGCGGATACGAGCAATAAGGCCACTCTTGTGCGACATTGCAACGGCGCCATCCATAGAGATACATATGCACCATTCCCAAAGTAAGCCTGAGTCAACTCGAATAAAAGTATCTCAAGTTTTGAAAATCTCTTTACCAGTTGCATTCCTAGGCAAGTCTTTGCATGCCATAATCTCCTCAGTAATGCCATTTTCTTCGCTGTAATAGTGGACATAAATTATTAACTGGGAATGATTGGCAACATCTGTGGATTCATCAATCTGTAAGGCATATCTTTTATCAACCGCAATTTCTGCCACAATCTGCTGGAGAACGTCTTCTGCCATTTCATGTACTCTACGAAGTACAGTGGTGTCTGAATAGGGAATCGATTTAATAGCAGTAATGGACCTGGCATCTAACATCTTTTTAGCTATCAAGAGTGCACCAGGTATAATAACCTTTTCTGCAGTCATGTAAGATTTCCTAACTTTCGCAATGAGCAATGCTAATTCATATGAGGTTTCCAAAGCCAACTTTGATGACTGTGTGAAATTGTGAAGCTTATTTACATTTTTACTAATATCCTCAGCCTTCCTCAAAATAATTAACAGTTTCATTTTTAGAGACTGGATGTTTTGTAAATAAATGTTGTTGCAAGAGAGATGGTTTCATACTATTGTTTGACAATGTTTGGTGACAAAGAACACACATTGGTAAAGGAGGATCACTGTTATTGGAAACAAACCCATATTTTATGTAGGATTGGTTGTAGTATTGGTGTTTTTCTTTAAACTCAACTTTGGTAGTCCTTGGAACATGATTTGGTTGAAAAATCTCCACCATATTCGAATCACAGCTTGAGTCTGTTTCCTGAGAAACTGCAACTGCCACCTTACAGCTTCCAAAGGGATTCTCATTTCTGTTTTCTTCAACATCCCAATTCCTCTTTATTAGAAATTTATCCATGAGCTGACGAGTTTTCAAAAATTTAAATCGTATACAATGCCGATTCCTTCTGACCAGAAAGCAACAACTGCAATTCGAAACTGAAAGCAAATTTGTATGAAATACACCTAATTAAAAAATTATACCAAAATTGAATTTTTACTATCAAAGTTTTAATAATATTAAAATACTATTGAATTCTTCAGATGAGGTAAAAATTGCATCAAACAAATTTCTACATTGTAACTAACCAAAAAAGAATTTTTATTTTATGTAGTTCAGTAACAAGATATATTTTATTAGTGAATAATTTATTTTATATGTTCAAGAAATACATCCCAATATTTAGATTAAGATTTTCGAGGAATATTATAAAAACCACTGAGAAATAAATCTTCTAAGATAGATTACTAAAAGCAGTCAAGTCAAAATTAAAATGAAGGAGATCTAATATAATTAATTTATTCGTTTTTATGATATGTTATAAAAACAAGATAATAAATCAATATGCCGTTTCTCATTACTTAATTTGTAAAAATGCAATGTAAAGTGTAGATAAAATTATAAGTTATCAGGTGAGGAGTATGATAAAAGGCATTCCTTCGTTAAATGTGTGTGTTTGTGTATCTGGTGTTCGGCTTTTGGGAATGATTAAATCAGAATCTTATAATAAATCAGAAATTACTCCATTAATTTCGTTAGGCATTATGATAAAAATTTTCCAATGGAGGAAAAAAGTATATAGGTACTGCTAGAAACTAATCGGTCCGATAGCTAGCACATACTTATATTTTTTGTTAATAGGAGGTAGAAAATATTAAATATTTTATAAGATGAAATAAGATAATAATTTACTGTCATTAGAATAAATAATTCTTGATTTGATTAGATAAAATATAATTTTAACTGCCTTTTTTAATAATGCACATCAAATCTGAAAAATTCACTTAAATTTTTATCTGTGAGTTTTATTCACTGTATCTTGAAAAATTTGGTAGTCCTGGAAAACATTCCAGTTACATTTAAAAGAATAAGCTTCACTAACCTGTACTGCTTCGGCTGTTCGAAGATGCTTTTCTTTCAAGCTAATGGCACCTCCTAAGGATGAATATTGAGAATAGCTGAAAATAATTACTACGATCACAGCCTCGGAGAAACTTATGAAAATAAGTATGTATAAAGGTCTCGAGAAGATAAAGACACTTTTCACAGACAACTTCACACCAAGAAGCCTTCTGACATGCACAGCCACTCCGACGAAAATCTTGCAGCAGAATAACGGGTGTCTGTAGACACAACGGGTGGAGTTAAATGGCTGAAACCCATATGGTGAGGATGGCTTTAAGAATGACAAATCACTCTGCAACAATGAATGGTAACTAATTTGTTTCGTATCCTTCACCTAGTGCCATGTCCTTTTCGAGCTTAACCCTCGCCCATTACACTTGTATTCTTTTCCCTCGTAATGCGAGCTCCTTCTTACATCATCTCCCCTTTGTTCCTTCACCATCCCCTTTTTTCTAAAACGAGGAAAATTTTCTTTTCCATCTCCTCTCCCTCAGTCAGGAAGATTTCTGGGAAGAAACTGACCACTTCAACTATCTCTTTTCACAAGCCCTATTTATACGGCAACTAAAACATATGACGTTTATAATTTAACATTATAATCAAATCTGGAAAATCATGAAAAACTATACGAGAATCTCTGATTTTACCGTGTAGTTTGTTAAGTATGGCGACTTAGAATGAAATATCAGGTTGCTCACTTCTAACATTGACTTGGATACCAACTATGCGGGAAATTTTATAAATTTCTATAATATAATAGAATCATATGTGTGAATTTTGTGTAAATATTATATTTATTTCATGTATCCCTTCATAAAACAAACAATAAAAGTTTTTCACCCGAGGTATTGCAAAGAATACTTTCCTCGATTAAGTCAACAAAAACTGCAGCATCCTATCATATGCATAATAATTGCTATAATTAATCCATAATAAATATTTCCCTGAAATTTATATAACTCGGCCAATATAAGTTTCATATCATTAGTATTGATAGCTATGCAAGTATTGGAAGTTGTTCATTATCGAGGTCACGAAAAAGAGAAGAGGTGTTGAGAGACAGAGGGTGGGAAAAGCTCATAAGGGAACTGCAGGAAGAAGGGCCTTGGTCGTAATTCTTCCTTGCCTTGGGAATGTGGGAAGAGGAAGGGTGACAAGTTTCTAGTTGCGTGAACCCAGGGAAGGTACTTGAAGGGAGCTGGCGAACCCATGTCAGCGGGTGGGCGAAGGAGAATATTTCGGTGGCAACTATTTTCCCGGCTGCACCTCTTACTTTCTTTCCTCCCTCTTTCTATTCTCACAAGAAGTTCGAAAGGCAAAGATGCGCGTTCTCATGCTTATCAATTTTTGGAAAGAGTACATATGGAAGTTAAGGGTCTGGAAATTGATTCCCTTAAAATTATCCATGCTCGCGTACCCCTTAGAAGGTCTCCACATACCCCCAGGGGTACGCGTACCCCAGTTTGAAGACCGCTGCTTTAATTGATAACATTTTAACAAACTTGCCAAAATACCAATATGAGACGGCTATCATTGACATCTCATTTATTGATAACTCCAATGCTAAGGTACAAATGCCATACAAACAAAAGTGTGTTTGGAGCTCATAACATTTCCGCCTTGATACATACCATCTCATCTGTTGACTGGCCATTCATTAATTCATCTAATGATGTCAATAAGATCTTTGACTATTTTATGGACATTTTTGATATTTACCTGTGATGTCACTTTGAAACTACTTCCTGTGAACTCCAGAACGCAACTTGTGCAGGTGGCGCTTCATTGCTTTTTCTTCATATAGACACTGAAATAATATATAAGATAATACTAATAATATATATTTTATTCTTGCTACAACCAAAACCAACTCAATTCTTTCACTGCATGGCATTCCAGAATGCTCTGCTGGCTTTAACTAATAATTTTTTGGTGAAGTCATCCATTTTCTTATTCTGGTGGATAGGAAAAAAACAAAAAATGAACCAGGTTTTTCTTCATTGACTGTACAAACACACTACATCCTCGTAAGCATTAAATAAGAAAACAATGAAAATTTTCAAGATTAGGCAGTTAATTGTAACCAACCATCCTTACAGAAAAGAAGCTTGGGTCAATCTTTCCATGCATGAAGTTTAAGGAAAATTTCTTAACAGCAATGCTATGCTAATGCTTTAGTCAATTTTAGGAAAGCTGAGGAAACGATACCTTTAAAATTCAATGAGTTGAAGGAAAATTATATCCTTTTACAAAGCAAGGCAAAATTTGAAGAAATAGCAAACATTGCAAAGACAAGGATTTTTAATTCATGTCCACAATTAAAGCTTTTTATGGCTAAAACATTCTTAGAATATTTTGTATGAGATAATCTTAATATTTTTCTTTCAATATAGAGCTATGCAATAGAAACATCTGCAATGCCTAATTTAAAATAAAGTGGTCCAAAATTATCTTATTAAATCTATCTTTAGTAGAACTCTGATTACCTAAACACCGGTTAGCCAAATGTCAAATTATCCAAACCAAATTTTAAATTGCAGCATATTTCTTAACCCTTATGCTGTGGCATTCTGATTCATCCTACTGTTTTGAAAAAACTTGCTTTTGACATTACTGCATTTGTGATCCTCTCTTTGCCTTAAAATATTCACTAAACCCTTCCTGAATGTTCTTCTTTTCATAAATACCAACAATATCCTCCATGCACTTTCATATCATCCCCCTGAGTGGAAGGATGGCATATCCCTTCTATTGAAAAGATTAGGGTCAACTTTTTTGGCCCTGGTGATGATTTGAAAGGCATTGTAGAGAAATTTGCAAGGAAGTTTTTGGATATCCTTTTTGGTTATCATACATGCGTTCTCCCTCAGTTTTTTCATACACATCAGCTTTTCAGCAGTTAACTTGGATTTTTTGGCATATTATTAGGCAAGTTGTTATTTGCATAATAATACTGTATTTGCTGGAATAGTTCATGCATTTTTTTCTTAATACAGCATGACTAAAAATTGGATGCTTAAAGTATGCATTATAACATCTACCAACAAGTAGCAGAAAATTTTCACATGACAGCATCTATTTTTATCACAGATAATTTTGTTTATCGTTACCTTGAAAACTAAAATCATTTATTTTTTACAATCTAAGTTGCTTTCTTTTTTCCAATTATCCAAAATTTTGATTATCTGAACCTTCCTTAGTTCCAATTAGTTCAGTTCTACTGCATATGAGATTTGAAACAAAAGATTATTTTGGATCACTCTCTATTTGATACTAATACAATTTATTGATCTAATGCACTAAAGATCTCTAAAAATAAATATTTATACGCCTTTATTTCATAATATAAATGACCTGCCTTTTTCATCTTTTATGAATCTGAGGGTAATAATCAACATACCTTAAAGTAAAAGTCATAACTGTAATATGATTTTTATTATTCTTTAACTGTAATTACAAAAGAGCTAATTTTTAGATCACAATCACACCTTATAATTTTATATGATCAGAAGCAAATGCATGTTAAATGATAAAATATTTATTTCACCATTATACATCATTCACTCTATAAATATTCATGGTATACTTAATATTTCAAACAACCAATTTCCTCAAAGTAGGCTTCAAAAGTTGAATCATCTGGTACAGTTGGGCCATTGGAGAAATAGAGTAAGCCACTTTTAATAGGAGCAAAATAATAATACTTAATATGCACTCTAAATGGCATGGTAATGAAATTCATTGAATAACATTTTGCTGTAAAGTAAATAACAAAAAGGAAGCCTTGTTTTTCATTGATGCAGCACAAAATTAAAGGAGAATTATTTTTTATTATTTCTTGCTTCAATGCAGCGGAACACCAACACAAATCAATATCTGCCATTAAACTCTAATTATTCAGTTATGTATTTTTTTAATATTTCATTTTTGCATATACTCCAAATTAGGGTTAGCTTACACTTAAATATCCTAGCAAAGTTCAGGATGCTTTCAGGCACAAGTATCTGTACTTCTGTTTCTTAAATTATTTTTGCAGAGAACCAAGAATTATCCATTGTGCAACAATTTAGAAAGCCCTCAAATCATGTTATTTTTGGGAGGGATACCTATCAACAAAGCATTTGACTGGAAGCATGAACTACCTACAACAGTCACGTTTACAGATAAACATTTTTACATTTTTTCGGCGTCAGAAGTTATTGCAATCTGAACTTCAGCGTGTTACGAGAGTGCTATTCGATTGCTAACTGCCTCAGAAGTTGTTCTGTTGTTCTTAATGTACACTCCAGTGCAAATGAAATTGGTTAACAATTTTCTGCTATATCCAACATCAACCACTAACAAGAATTTCTTGTTAAAGATAAAATACATATATCACTTTAAAACTATAACAAATTATATTTGAGGTCTGAAGGTTATGTTATTATTATTCTTTCAGTATTTATTTTGAGGTTCAAAAAGGATGAGGAAAGTAAGCCTAAAAGCTTTTCAATTTTCAACATGACACTCAACAAAAAGTAGACTGCCAGTAGTTTCTTGAGTCCAACAACTTTCCTTAAGCGACACCGGAACAAAGAGGAAAAATAAACACTGCACCCTTTCACAAAATAGGACTCTTCTCGAATGATCTTAGGGAAACAATACCCTATCGATCATTATAAACTCAGTGAGCACTCACGAATGGCTCTAGAGATTTAGGAACGATTCCCCTATAAGGTAGACTATACTGACGTATGGCACGTGCTGCAAGGCACTTTAGGGTCGTGTGTCGCACTGGATTTACCATGGTGTGGAGTAGCTGACCCCGGCTCTCCAGAAGACTCTGGAAGGTCCTTCCTCGACTGTCAACCAGATCCAAATGTGCTCCCCCTTCAACGAGAGCTTTGGCTAGTGCGGGAGGGCATGCCGGACGGCATGCTGCAGCCACATGCAATGCCGTGTTTCCCTCTGAATCTCTTGCATTTGCATCCGCTCCGACCTCAAGTAGTAGGGCAGCCAGTTCAGGTGAGGGGAAGGCACAAGCAGGGTACCGGCCAGACACGAGACCGACGGCGGCCGACCCTGCACCACCTGCAGAACCTCCAGCACCCCCTGCCGCAGCAGCTGCTGCAGCAGCCACCGAACATTCCCTTGATGCCGCAAGGTGTAGCAGGGTGGAACCGCAACGTGCACGGGGGTCTAACTTAACGAGAGCATGAAGGGCTCGGCGCAGCTCAAACCCGACCTCGGCGGGCTTTTCTTCCGCTGTTAGAGTCGGAAGCAGGCGAGCCAGGATACACGCAAAATGTATGGTGATGACTAATGTTCGCTGGAAACCGCTTGCCATAGCTGCAGCAGAATTTCCTCCTACAGTCGTTGATGCTGTAGACGGGCTGGGTCCTGGAATCTTCTCTAAATGTGCCAGACCAGCAGAAACCTCAGCCACTGCCTTGCAGAAGACTGACAACACATCCTTGAAGGCCACGGGTGGAACGACCCTCCTGTTGTTCTGAGGACCTTCTTCTCCCCTTACAGGCTGCCTCCTTCCTTCGCTCATCATGAAGGAGAACAGTTCAGTGAAAGAGAATAGGGAGCTTTGGGTCATAGAATTGAGTGGTTCCAACATACGCTGCTGCATGTCCAACGCATACGTCCACAAGGTTATGCAGCGGTCGAATTTGCCAGCATCGGCATACACGGCACCACGGTAACGTATGTAGTAGCTTGTGTCGGGGTGTGCAGGTCCTAATATCCTCTCTCGGACCAGTAAAGCTTGCATTCTCATCTCATCGGGATCTCCTAGGAGTTCATCAAGGCCATCTATTGTCGATACTTCTACTGCATGTTCGTAAGCTGCTATAGGGGAAGAGTGCCTCGGTTTGGGTAGAGGATTGGGTCCTGTCAGTCTGAAATATATAAATGTCAAAGATAATTTGAAAACTTAATTCATGGCTAACATAAAATATGTTATAGATTTAACCCACAATACTCTTGTGGCTTATTATTCAACCATTTAATAGTTGTAAGAATTCCAGATTTCAATCATTTAGAAATGTTGTATTGTGTTAGGCACCAATATCACAGACCTTAATGGCATTCATAAAAATATACAAGACTGGAAAGGTATAAAGACATTCTTTACAAAATATGTTATCATGTTAAAAATAGGATAAATATTAATGGCTTAGTCTATAGTCTTAGCACTGCAAAACGATATATCAGAAGCGATGTCAAGGAAATATTGAATTTGTGATTGACTGATTCATTTTATAATCAGTAGTAATTAATTAAATAATTGAAATTGAAATAAGCAGTAGTAATGCTCAGTAAATTTTATCTTGATAAGATCATAAAATTTTCCAGCAATGTTTTTAGCAACTTCGACTACTTTTGAATACCATCTTTATTCACAGTCATATTCACAGATACCATTCAATAATATGTACCCATGCAGCATTTAGCTACTTTATTTTGCATGAGCTTACTTATTTTATTTACTTAAGAGAGGATGACATACCAGATAACTGTTCTAAGGATAAATGTGAATGACTGCAGCTCATCCAAAACACATTGGTTTCAGCACATGTCACACCATCATGGGCACGGATAATTGCATTACAAATTCCATGAACCCCCAAGCTTCTAACTTTTACTATAGTAATGCTAGTCTCCCATCGAGTTTAGATGGCATTTTCACTGCATGTATCACAAATGATGTTAGGATTCTCCATCTTTCTTTGAAGATGCAAAGAGGCAATAAAATCTGAGCAAATTTCCAAAATAAGTAGTAGTAAGAATTAATTTTTTAAGTGCATTGATGGCTATGGTCATTTTACACTTATCAACTGGACATATGTACACACAGAAAGGAGGAGGGAAACCCGGTGCCGGCATTAGCATATTCTTAACGAAGAACACCAAGAGGGCCAACGGTTTAACGCCCCTTCTGAAGGATGGAATGCTGAATTTGTGTGGTCTCTTCAAACCACATAAACAGGGGGCTGGGAGACCTTGGAAAATATCCTACTTGTTCAGGATTCGTGCCCGCTGCCTTTTCGAGCAGCAGGCGAGTAGCAGCCAGCGTCCTAACCAGTACACCACCCCTATTTCTAAAATAAGTTGAAGCTATTTTGCAAGAACTACATCACATGGAACTAGGTTTAGGCTATGACATCCACAGGGAATGTAAATGGATTAGGATATAAAAGTCTCTTTTGGACACCAGCATGTTTTCTCTTCATGTTGGCAACATTATCATACCCTTGACCAATTGATCAAGGGCGGATTTGGAAAATTGCCGCCCCTAGGCCAAATTGTTTTTGCCACCCCCTCCATTTTATTGATAAACTGATTTAATTAAAAATTATTCCAGAAAAATAATATATTATTTTGTCAGTATTTATGGTTAGATCCGTGACGAGTTTTGATAGGTTGGTTCCAATGATCTCTTGTGATTTCGAAGTTCGTCCTTCATCGTCTGTCTTTTGTCTACTCCCAACCTTCAATAAGAGCACTATTATTCTTTTATCGTCTCCACTGTATAATTTTTTAATAAAAATGTTGTGTTAAATTGGCAACCGTTGGGTTGTCATTGAAACTTGTTGTTTAAAAGTTTAATTTTGAATTTTTAGTTCGTCTTTGCACTGAATAGTGATTTTTATAAGCCATTATTCCCCAATTCGAGTAACTGCACGAAAATTCAAACAAAATTTAAGGGATGAAAAAGGAAAAACAGTAAAATAATAAATTAAGCATAACAGGAAGATAGAGAGGCACTCTTTTAAAATATATGAAGTTTTTTCAGTTTTATGATTGTGTATTATGTTAAAAAATATAAATATCCATATATCTCACATATGAAGCTACCAAGGCATGTACCAGGTTTGCTTCACAATGCTGAGAGGATAAACTGACACGAGAACTTCCAAGTCATGCGATGAGTTGGAGGAACATCGTACCGTCGAAATTGTCTTGAACTATTATTTTTGGAATTATTGATTATCAAATCGGAATAGTTAATTGTGATGATTTTTTACATCAAAAGTTACACTAATACTCTTTTCCATCCCCATCATGAAATACTGTTTTAATTTTCATTCTTGAATCAGACCTCCCCATATCTCTGATGATCCCAAAATCCCGCCGCCCCTAGGCCATGGCCTACTTTGGCCTTATTGTAAATCCGCTAATGCCCTTAACTCCTACAGTTACCTAATGGTAATTTCAAATCCCTAAGTTTTCAAGAAGATTTTCTGTTAATCCAGCTCCACTAGAGTTATTGACATTTATATATCCTAAAAAATTTGACGACTGACTATGGCATTGCCTAGTAAACAGATGTGGCCAAGAAGATACGTTTTCTCTTGACATCGATCAGAGAAAACGATAGTGAGAGCCATACCCATCTCCATGTATGACTGCAGTAATATATTTCTCTTCTGTTTCAGAAATGAACAAAAAATGACACCTTTGGAAAAGGTAAAACAGTTGAAAAAGTTATAAATGTTTTCATTATGTGGTAGTTAAAACCTATTTTAACTTCTTCACCCAATAAAACATTTGCAAAATTTGGATGCCCTCAAAAGTGTGGAGTACCAGGCAGTTGCCTGATTTGCCCTAAGGCCACCACTGTGTATATGCCTTGAAAAAATTAACCTGCAGGCATTTACAGTTCTAGCTATGCCACTGGGTGTCACAAACTGCTTATATATCATTTACTCCTAAAAATATCATAACTTTTAGTGGAGATGAGAGTAATTAACCATTTGTTATTTTTGTGTCAGATAGAAATTTGCAATTTCATGAGTTGTCCCTGGAGAGTGCTCTTCTGATGAAAGAAAAATCACATATTTGGGAATTCTCCCAAAATCAACCAGCAGCTAGGCCTAAAACATTCAATTAACTTGAACAATTTTTTCAACTGCCCAGGGATATAAAAGTCTCACCTTTCTTCCATGGCTCTCTTCCACAGTTGCAATGCACCAATCATATCCCTCTTCTTGTCCACATATGTCGCTCCAAGCAATTCAAAGGCATCAATCTTTTCCTGACGACTTACAAGTCCTGGTTGCTTCACCAAGTATTCTACGATATGACTATGTCCAGTTACACTGGCAGCCAATAATGGAGTCATACCTACATATGTCAAAGGATCATGTCAGTGAAAAACAAATTTTTAATCCAAGATGGTTTAATGTCATTGTTATTAATAAATTTGTCTTATCATCTATAATTTAATTAAAAAGCTAATTCATTTAAATTATAATGAATATGCCTCACATTGCTGCTGCATATGATTAAAGCAATTAATGCCATTTAACTTGATAACATTTATTTACTTATATGCAATTTGTTCATTCAACTTCAATCATATAAATCTTAAATGATATTTAACCATTTAAAGTGTGTGGATTATCCATATGTCAATTATCAGTATTATCAATTATCCTAACATTATTCTGTCATATAGGATATTGAGATTTAACATAAAAAACTCCCTGATGAAGTATCAATAATTGTTTTCAACAAAATACTACAAATGGTACTTACATATTAATGTCACTACCAAAATGCAGTACCATCAAGTAGTGAGATATGGAACTATGCAGCGCTTACATATCGCTTTCATCCAAACTTCTACTCAAAAGGAGAAACAGTATATGTGACTGTTTGGCCACCCAATATCTGCTGGCATAGAGGATGACATTCATTTGCAGCTGTCCAACACTAATTCAATCTTCATTCAAAGAAAAATGTTGAGTAGAAGTTTGGATGTAAGCGATATGTACAGTGCCACATAGTTCCATATCTCGCCACTTGACGATGCTTGAGGGTGCAGCGTTTCGGTAATGCTGTTAATATGTAAGGGCCCTACAATTTTGTACATTATTATACACTATATTACACTACAATACGTGAATGTAAAGTATGAAATTACTATAAAATTATGTATGAACACATTTTATTTAATATTTGATTCCATTACTGTATAATTATCCAAAGAAACTCAGACTAAGTCCGTACCCTATTAGATAGGATAATCTAAATTTTTTTTAAACCAAGTTAAGATAACTCAATAGTAGAAAGAAAATGACTATTTTTTATAAACTAAAATATATTTATTTAAAATAGTGACTTTCAACTTCACTACTTATTTGGGATAAGACAAGCAGTATCATTAGTATCAACACTCAGTTTAAGGAGAAATGACTTGGAAAATACAAGAAATTATTTAAAATTCTCAGCCATTTATTTTGGAATCCTTCATTGATATTTTAATTTTCTCCATTTTTGATACATTGTGTACTAACCTTAATTATAAATTCAATTACCGAAGAAACTGCTAATGCTAATCATTATGAGATAATCATATATTGATCATTTATTACAGCAACTCATGATCACTTTCTATTAAGTCAGAGAATTTGTTTCAGGTCACTGATTCCTGCTTACCGTAAGAATCAACATCCATCTTGGCTCCACATTCCAAAAGCAACTTCAAGATTTCTAAGCTCCCAGACTCGGCACAGTCGTGCAGAGCAGTATTTCCCTTCACGCTCTTACGGTTCACGTCAGCGTTTAGGTTGATGAGGAATTTCGCGATGCGGAAGTGTCCTTTGTAGCATGCTATCATGAGACAGGTGTGTCCATGACGATTGGCAACTTCAACATCTAAAGCAATCAAAGGTAAAAAGCAAAAAATTAATATTCATCATTGAGGATATGAGTATTGAGAGTTGTTAGTATGATGAATTTAACATATTCCATATTTATGAATTTCAATGCAACTTTATATTGCAATGTTTTCTCAAAAAATCTGAGCTTTAATATGCTTTGCTATTAATATGTGCAGTCAGATCAAAATCTCCATCGAATGTATGATATTTAGGTATAAAAATATTTTAAGTTCCTAAGGCAGTGGTGCCCAAACTTGTTGACTCAAGGGCCAAATAACTTACTTCCAACCTCTTTGTGGGCTGCACTCAGTCAAAAATAGAGTTGAAGAATAATTTAAGGAAACTTAACCCTCCAATACTCACGTGGGTTTTAAAACATTAGTACTCACATGGGGTAGATTTTAACACCATATGAATTACATTGAAAATGCATGCCAAATGTAATTCGTTAGTCAACAAAAAATGACAAATATACATCTAATTTAATAGAAACAACATATTTAAAAAATGATGTTTAATAATAATATTTTAAAATAAAAATTGACAAAACATAAGATAATATTTCTGTCAAAAATAGCGAACATCTTTTTGGCATGCAAAAACAAAATACGAAATGAAATTTGGTGAAAAATTGTTAAATTACAATCACTTTCCAATATAAATATTCAAAAGTTGATAAAAGTACAATTGTAATCATTTTATCATTTTCCAAAAGAGTCCTCATTTTGTCACGTTTCATACACATCTATTATTCTCAGATGTCTCAGAATTTTTTTCCAATGTCTCATACACAACGACAAAGTATAAATAAATTAATGTGAGACAATAAGTGTATAAAAATTCAAGTATTTACTATCAATAATATTGCATAATAAGAGAAAGTGAAAAGAACAAAGGTTTTTTCCTCCCTCAGAAATTATAGGCACCAGTTAAAATTTGTTGAATGAGGAATGGAAGCATGAACAAACTCAATTGTTGAATTAAAAACTAATTCACCAAAACAGCAACAATATTTTCCACACAAGGAGATATATCACAGATGTTTATCTCAGATCGCCGTGCACCATCTAAGATAAAGCATCCTTACTCAAAAACGGTTGACACAATACTAGAAATATTTGCCTAAAACCTTCTGCACATGTGTCATTCCAACTACTGAAAAGGAGGGGACACGATAAGCAAACTGGAGGGAAACTGTCATAAAATGTGAGGGCTGGGGTAGAAATCTACCCTGTGTGTGTACCGGAAGGTTAAGGGTGTAGTAGTGGGTCAGTATTACCGTATTTGTTTAAAATGTATTTGTGAATAATGGGAATCTTGTGGTAAAGACAAAATATATTGTTTTATAATTTAACACGATTGGAAGTAAAATACCTAGTGAGATAAATGCATGGAATAGTTAAAATGTTTTTTAAGAGTTAAGAGATAAAACTTCTCGTTTTAATTAAGAACATTTATTTACATTCACTATCAGCAAAATACCAGAAGTGAGAATTGTTCAATCATTAAAAGGTCACTTTGTCTTTTGAGATTTTATTCCAACTTTCGTCACTTATTTGAATTTCAGGCGTTATTCATTTCCATCCATTTTTAACAAGTCATGCACCATCATCACCATCACAATCTTCTGTTTAATCAGCGAATTTGCAAAAGGATTTCCTTTATTTCACAGGAATGGAGGTTTCGTTTATTTAATTTTAGAACTCAATTACATGAATCATCACATAACCACGAATTAATACAATCATATCCCTTGATTTCGTCAGTTTATATAGGGGATCGGCACGAGTGCGAAGTAGGTCACGGTTTTTATAGCAAGATAATATCATCCGGAAAAATCGCAAGGACTTTCATCCAAGCCATTAACCTGGGAACGCAGGAAATGGCGAAGCATATTTTCCTTTATATTGTTCCCAGAGGGCAACTTCGCGGATTCCGCACAATTAAGGAAAACCAGTTAGGTAAATGGCTGGCATTTTATAATAACTGCTATCGAAGGCGCAAGGGAAATGCGAATTGTCCTTTCAGTAGAAAACATGAGTGTTTCCTTTTTTACCAGCTTTTTTCAAGGCGACTCTAACATTTTGTGGGAATAAATACGCCAATGTAAGAGTCGCGAAACTTTCGAAACCCATCGCCGTAATACGAATGGTTTGTGAGTAAATCACGCCGCGCAACAGACTGACTCACCCGCGCTGTGATCCACGAGGAACTTGACGATCTCGTAATGACCGTCGAAGCAGGCGGCTCGCAACGGAGTAGAATTGGTCCTCGTCGTGGAGTTGACCTGCGCGCCATGTTGAACTAGGAGACGCACCACATCCAAATGACCAGCAGCCGCAGCGCACCACAAGGGAGGAGCACCTTCTATCGTCTCACCATCGAACACCACTGCGGGGAGGGAAGGAAAGAGAGTCCACTTTAGACAGGCAGAGAGTGAACGGGGCCCTTTTCAGGACGGCAAGTGGTGCCGCTATGAATATAGTTGAGCGCAGTACAGTGCATTCCTAAAAAAAACTTCGCTCTAAGAAAATCGAATTTTCATGAAATAAATATAACCAAACCAGGATGCAGGAAATTTTAAAGACAAAATTTTAAAAATAGTTGTATCCTGTTAAATGCGTTGGACAGAAATTCAAGGAACTTTAAAATAAGGACATACATATATGTGTCGTAAAAAATAATAAATAATAACATAGTCAAAGATACGCCGTATCGATCCTGATACTTTATGTAGCATATAATTTACTATCCATAGAATTTCTTTGCCTTCTTTTGATGTTCGACAGTATAATTAGTCGAGATCGCGCGTTCCGCATCGATTACTCAGGCGGACCTTCGCTTGAACTCGCCGCGACCTCGAGAGGGCACGGCGAGCGTGACAAAAGACGACGACCGACCGCCGAGATCGACTTCATTGTTAAGTTATCGCGGAATAATCGCTCTCATCTAACGAGCTTAAATTGAAAGCGAACATACGACGAAACAGAACAATAAACGGTGGCATACTCAACGACTCCAAAACTGTTTGGATAACCCATCCTCTCTATCTCCTATGCCGTTGCGAGATTTTTTTACCCTCAGGTTAAAACGTAGCATTTCCTGGAAAACTCAAAAATACAGAAGCGGATTCTGAAAATTACAACTTCCGAGGAAAACAAACAAGAGTGGCGCTAAAATGGGCTATTCCATTACGCAAGGGACTCCGCGATAAAAATCGAACAAAACCATTCTCGAATCCAAAAAGGTGGTAGGTCCGCTTTCTTCTCCCGAAGTAAATCATTTTTCTTATCGTGTAAAGCAGAAAAAGAAAGAACCAGAGGAAACAAATACTTTTCACGATTTGGAACGTAGAGGTTTCGAAGCTGTGTGCAATTATTAAATGTACAAAAATAGACGAAATTTCCCTCGTATTACAGGAAGGAAAATCTTGTTCAAACTTGCTGTTTTAGATATGTAATGATTCTTAAACCGAATATATTTTGGGGATCCTCTTGCAATTTTGTACAATTCGCATTCAAAATGCTGAGAATCCTCCGTTGAACAGCAGTTTCCCTTTGAATTTCACTATATGGGATTACTTCTGGCGAGGAAACAAATGAGTAAGGATTTACGAGATCGGTTCTTGGCGATCCTTTTTAATTGTGCCTTAATTTACTAAGTTTTGTCAACAGCTCAACGCAGCAATGAATCAAGGGTCCACGCCGAATCCCTCCGCAGAAAATACTACACTCAAATTAACAACTACATTGCCAGTACATACTTAAAATTTGCTTCGCACAATAAAATTGGAGACTTCAAGAGTTCAGAATTTTACCTATAAATATCAAGTTTCCAATCGACAACTTCATGGATAGGGCCGTAACTAAATAATAAAAAATTGCATTTCATTAGTATGACAAGTGCAATAATAATTAGTTGAAACATTTGTTTTCATATTTTCATTTTTAATTAATCTTTTAAAACGATGCTGTGTCCCTTCAAATATTTTTACGATCGTGTTGGTTCCCCACAGTTGGGATGCTCATTACGTCCATGGTCTTGGACTGTATCATTCACGTCTATCAAAATATTTACGAAACATAAAAATAAGCATAGTGCCATATGGAAATGTTTATCCTTAGTATAATAGGCAATTAAAGTTTCTTGATAAGATACGCTATTGCATTTCAGAACATACTACAGTTGTACTGATCCACAAAAAAGAGAAGAAATTTGAATAGTCCAAAGCTTTTAACTCGAAACTTGAAGGATGTTCAAGATTTATACTCGTAAAATCGACGGATGAAGCCTTGACTTTGTGGAACTCTATAATAAATGAAAAGGGGAGAAACAGAAAAATAATTTCAAAAATTATTATTAATTATTTTACTAAGTGTTTCTCTCCTTTTTAGTGTTTTTCGTCATTGCTGAAAAGCACTATTATCTTCGTGTGTCCGTCCGTACGCATATATCAGGAAAGAATTGACCGAACCGATTTCAACCAAATTTGTTACGTAGAATATTCACATAAAATAATGAGCAAAGTGAAATATTTGAACCGGAACGACTCAGCAGGGGTGCCACAATTGCAAAGTTTAACTTTTCGGTAATTGTAAATTTGGAAGGAATGGGCGATTTCAGGGAAATTTTGTATGAAGGAGGGGTGCAACATAGAAAAACAAAATTAATGTTTTGTGTAGATATATAAATCAGGGCTGCCACAATCAAAGTAATAAAAAATCCTTTTACACGTATTTGTGTTGAATTGTCAGAATCAATTTTAATGAAATTTAGTATTTATAATGTCACATATATACTAAACCATAATAGCGTATTTGGACTGGATCAGCTAAACAGTGGTGCCACAATTTCAAATTAAACTATTTCAGTAATAATGGTTGGAGGGAATTGTCTGGACGGATTCCAACTAAATTTTGCATATAAGATTCGTACAACATATCATAATGAAATCAAGATGTTTAAAGCGGAGCTAAAGAGCAGGGCTACCACAGTAAAAAATTAAATGATATTTCTTTTACACGTATTTGTAGAGAATTGATCATATGGATTTTAACCAAATGTGGTGTGTATAATCTTAATATAAATAAATAACCAAAATATTATATTTCAACCGTGTCGACTAAACAGGGCAACCACAATATCAAGGTTAGAATCTTTCGGTAAATATGAATTTGGAAGGTATTGGCTGCACGGATTTAAAAGAAATTTCGTTTGTAGGGCGAGTATAGAATGGAAAAACGAAATGAATGTGTTTAGACTGGATCTAAAATGCAGGGCTACCACAATATAAGGAAAAATAATTCTCTGATTTCAAAGCAAATACATTAGTATGTATGTATACGATTATACTAGGGCCAGTGGCGGATCCAAGGGAGGGGCGATCGCCCTCCCCTTGGACGACCCCATTGCCCTCCACTGGGTACATTCTTAAATCCATTCCGCGCCACATTCCTTGTTTCTACACCAAAGATTAAGTCTGTATGACAAGGAAAAGAAAGGTTCTGATGGAGGTAGGAATTTTCAAAATGTATGGTCGTCGGCAGAGGCGGAATCAAGAGGGGGGAGGGGCAATTGGGGCGATCGCCCTCCCCTTGGGAAGTTTCTGGATCCGCCCCTGACTAGGGCGAATTTGATGAAAAGCACTTCTCTATCTCGGGAAACCCGTGTACACCCCTACTTGTCATTTATTTATACTCGTCCTGACAGAAATACTAACGAGAAGAATATCTCCCTAGAATTAAACATTTTTGATTCACATAGGTCCGAGAATTAAAAAATCTGTGTCTTAAGCCGTATACATTAATTCCGAATTTTATTCCAGATTAAGGACACGTTTTACATTTCTAAATTCAACCGGAAATTCTGAAGGGTCTGGACGAGTTCCCGGAACCAAACCCGTCTTTGAAAAAAAAGCTACATCCGACCGAATTATACGTGCACAATACCCGAGAAACATCAGTGGCGAGAGTCCCTCAGACGCAAGGACTACTAGAGGCGGAACAACCTTCTCAAACACCGTGGGCAGAGAAATTAGGAGTGAAAAAGGGAAGAGAGAGGACAGAGGAAGGGAGATGGAGAAAGAGAGGAGGCAGGAGTGGCTGGTGCGGAGAGTAAGAAGAAGAAAGAGTGGAAATAAGATGAAGAGAAAGTGATCGAGGGAGATGGGTGAGTGAGAGAGACGGAGAGGTAACTAGTGGTTGATTGATAAGGTCTTTATCTCAGGGAGAGACAGACTAAGAAGTCTAACCTTCCACCTAACTCCCACGTTGTGGTAAATATACAATGTTACATATGCATTATATACATTACTAGTAAAAGGTGCTTTTATTCTGCAAGCATTTCATCTCACCTTAAAAAAACACAATATTTCAGAGAGATATTTCATTATTAGAGATATTTTTTTAATGAAAAAGTTTGCACCTCTGCACCGATTTTCGTACTTTTCTTATTGGACAATATTGGAGTCAAATCCATCCCTAAGGATGCAATTTTAAGAATATTATAATTTTTCCATTGTTTGGTACTAATGCCACACATTTCTTCCAAATTTTATTCTTGTAGAACTGGGGTGCCCACTATTTTTAGGTATAAGATCTACTTTTCTTACGCTTACACAGCCGAGTTGTATTTTTTCACAAATTAAAAAAAATGATATACACAAGAAGAACTTTTAATAAACCTTAATTAAACAAAAAATCAAATTGACATTTTTAGTGGCAT
This sequence comes from Tanypteryx hageni, assembly GCA_028673005.1. Classification (NCBI taxonomy): domain Eukaryota; kingdom Metazoa; phylum Arthropoda; class Insecta; order Odonata; family Petaluridae; genus Tanypteryx; species Tanypteryx hageni. The sequence goes on from CM054115.1 coordinate 157,306,987, forward strand.
ACCATAGTAATTTGTAACTACGGTCAAACCACATATGACCCGTTTTATTTTGTTTGGCACTTGCCTCAAGTCGGCCCTAGAGGCTAGGAACCTGTATTATTAGTTTTTGCATTGGAAGGTTTTCATTTTTAACTTATATATATAAAAAAAATATTTCTTAACATAAATTTCATATAAACTTTTTGGTTTTTAGATTGAAAACTAATTATTTATTACTTCGCTCGAGATCGAACAAAAATGGCTCGGCGATCGGCCGGTCGATCGCGATCGACGTTATGGGTACCCCCTGTAGTAGCACATCTAGAAGTGCAATAATATTCAACTAATTGTTTAAATTTTAACGGACGCAGTAGCAACTTTATGGAGATTTTCAAATGTTAATGTGCGCTTTTGCACCAAGTTCTAAATGACTGAAAAATTCCAGCTCCCTAGCTTCTCTCAAGTACTAAAACGTTTATCTATTCGTTTAAACTTTAAGAATTTTTAACAACGAAATAAATTAATATTTAAAAATTTCTATAATCCAGATTCGGTTATTTTTACAAATTACACCTTTACAAAAATTTCAGCTTCGTAGCACATTCAAAAATACGTAAACCTTAAATATTTGTTTAAACATTTGCGAATTTTTAACGACCGCACTGTTTAACTTTTTTGAGATTTTCGATTTTTTTAGTCAGTTATACACATAGTCCTACTCATAAAAAAATTCAAGTCTCCAGCTTATCTGGAAGTGCCTAAACATTAGTATCCTATATGACATATCATAAGTAAAATGCAGGTATATAGAATGATACATAAATTAACAATATTAATACAAGTATTGGAAAAAGAAGAATTGTGCGGGGAAAATTAAGGATTGCTGAATGGTGTAAGCCATATAAAAAAACCCACTGCAGGGAAACACTTGCACAAGAAGAGGGATGGGAGATGGAGATAGAGTTATAGGGCGAGAATAGGGAGAGATGGTAAAGAGGGGAGAGAGTGGGAAGAGGGAGAGAGAGAAAGACGAAGAGGGGGTGGGAGAGAGAGGGAAGAAGAGGAAAAGAAAGGCAGGTAGAGAGAGGAAAGGGAAGGGAAGGAGAGTAAGAGGAAGAGACGGGAGGGGGGGGGGAGGAGACATGAGATGGAGGGAGAGAGAGATAGAATTATTTAAAAACTATAATTAAATCTTCGAATAAAGCTCATCCTTAGCCAAGAGAGTCGGATCGGATGATCACGCAATATTCATGCTCCGCGTGACTTTACACTCGCTGATAAAAAGCACACCTGGTCTGGCAGGGAGATGGCATATTAAGCGCCGTGCTTCTCCGAGCAAAGATAGACTTTTCAGTGGAGGGAGAGAGAAGGGAGAGTGAGTGACTCATGACGGGGCGGAAGACTCCCGAGTTTTTTCCAACATCTACGGGAAAACCCGTCAGATCGCTAGAGCTGTTAAAATACGGTTAAATCGAAAACGGTGGAGAATTAAATTGAGCGCCTCTCATTATCGCATCATTCAGTTAAAATAACTAAAAGCTATATTCAAATTTAAAAATTTTTTATACTTTTTAGGGAAGAAAAAGTGAACGCAAAATGTCAGTTCAGATAAAAAATAATCAAACCTAACTCGAATTTTCGATTATACAAGCAAAGTATTATGAACCATACATTTTGATTTGAGGTTTCTCTTTACAGGAATTATATCGTATTCACTTAATCGTAAATTTAAGACAATTCTGTAATTAAATGCAACATCGGAAAAAAATATACAGCGCCAAGCTCGAATCTCAAGGCAAAGCAGAAAATTTTAGTTTACGCACGTGAATACGAACGGGAAAGATTATCTTCTTCTATTTATCAAAAATTCGATTTATAGACGTTCGCGATATAAAGGTTCCGCTACATAACCTTCGACGTACAAATTCGAAGATTTCAACCTAATAATATACATATTTTCCAGGAGCAACCATTAAAGATTTTTCATAAAAACAATTTTTATCCAACCCGAAGGATGACAGGCATAGCGGCTCCTCAGCTGTAACCGTGGTTACCTGCCACATTGGCTTACAGCTGATAAATAGATAAGAGGAAACAAATCGCGCACGTAATTAGGAGGATTTGATAAACGACCGTAGAAAAACAGCCTCCTTTTTTCGATCAGACCCCATTTTTTCTGCGAATCCTTTCCTTTGATGGCTCCGCGAAGGTCCGATCGTAAAAATAAACAGAGCGACGGACACTTCTTGTCCGACAGCCTTGTTTCGCCTAGCAACCAACTCAGCGCAAGGGCGATAAGAAGGCTGAGCCAAACGCTTCCTGACCAGAAGGCTTTACTTAACCGCCCCGAAAAGCCAGCACGCGCCGAGTTCTATTTATATGCAGACCCCCTCCCCCATCAACCTCCTTTTTCTCCCTAAGCTCCTCTTTTGGATGGGCGGGGGAAAGGGCTAAGCGAGGCTGCGGGCGCAGCGCTCAGAGAGAGACGCTTCAATACACAGCAAGAAGCCTTCCATACTACCTAGTCCGAACTCGGAAGAGAATAAGCTAACCTTATGGCTAAAATCAAATTGACTATGTCTATCCAGTAGCTATAAAGAGATTGGGAAAGCAAGTTGCGCATTTGAGAGTACAAAGCAGCCGTCATCAGACAATAAATCCTAAAAATCTACCATTGGTGAATCACCACTGGCGACGGTTGCTTTGCAACTGGTTTTCCAGATCTTTTTTATGGCTACTGGAGAGACATAGTTCGCCAATACGATTCCAATATAAATAATTAACCTAAAAGAGGAAAAACAGTTGAGTAAACCACGAGGGCTTATAAACTATAGAACAGTCGCGGTCGGTTGTAATTCCGTCATAATCGTTCCCACGAAGATAAATTCGTTAAGTTAGAGGAATTTTCGAGGTGGCTTTTGAAAGCCGAAACTATATCTGAGGGCGCAACTAAATTTGCGAGATCGATTTTAGACCAAAGAGGGATGCAGACTTTAGTTTTTATCATAGTTTGTTAGGGATCATAATAATTGAAGACTGTTGTGCTGATTTTGATGCAATGTATCCCTGACATTCAACAAAACTGCATCGACCTATATAAAATATACGTTTAGATCATATCCCACGATAGCGATAATCATTCAGCTGAAATGCGTACACGGACTATTCAAATTTTTTCATGATTATTGGGCTTGCATATATTATTTTTTTGTATGAACCATGTTCTGACCTCGCTAATCAATATTTATAACTTTACGTCCGTTACCTAATGATTATAATAATTTCAGAATTATTCCTAAAACATTAAGTTTCCCAGGGGAAAAATTCTTGGATTGCGAAATAGTTTCAGAATGATCAAAATGTATTAGCAATTAAAAAAATAGGTATTTATTGCTCTAGCGTAGCCACCGATAATCGAATGAGAAGTCAAATTTTTCGTTTCGTGATGAAATATTCTTTTAAATGCATTTCCACACATTCGTGGCTGTAGTACCTAACTAAATCATCTCATCTCAGAAATACTCAATGCCAACAAATGATATTTATCATCACGTTACATAATTTTTTTTTTACAATTTGATCATTATCATGCGGATCTCAAAGGCGCCTGTAGAAACCTGGATTCGAACAAGCGACGTCAGCATTGGAAGTAGACATCCCGGATTCGCAAATGCTTGGGAAAACTTGTTTCTGTGGCAGAAAGAGAATGTCTCGTGCTTCTTAAGCACAAAAATCCAGGCGTAAAATTTAAAAAGATATACACAAATTGAACAGAATGAACGATTAACTTTTCATAATAAGTGATCCGTAAAAAAACAAGCGAGACGATTTATAATTTACTGCTCGACTTTCAGATAGAATAAATTTACGGAGAAATTTTCTCTTTGAACGCCATTGACATTGCGCGATTCATTCAAAATAATAAAACAAGTATCCATAAGTGAACTTTTCAGAGTAATCGACACGCTGGCCGTCACGCTCCATCGATGAAACAGGTCATAGGGACCGAAATAATTTTTTATTTCAAAATGTGCGCGTAAAAGTTTCCCCCTCGAATGTTATTATAACTCGAAATTTTAATTTAATTCTTTCTTGTTGTCTGCATAAATTTCGGCAAGATTTGCAGCAAAAAAAAACAAATAAATTCGTAATTTCTGTGGAAAATGTGAATTTACATAAATAATTACATTAAGAGGCATTTACAGCTTTTATAACTTCTTTTGTTCGTGACAAAAATACAGAGATATTGAGCTCGGCACTGTAGTACAGTATCTATTACCTATTAATTTAATCATAACATAGTTCAACTTCATAACAACTTCTTAGAGACAGTTTTTAATAGGAGACTGTGTGAATAAATTTAACCATTCAGAGCCACCCTATACAATTCCGAGAGAGAATGAGTATAAGATAAACGCGTAACAAAACACATTACCGACAAACGCCAATCGCATATTAGAAACATATACGAACTCAAATGTTTCCAACAGATCAAGCTAGATTAGAACACCGCTTTATGCTTCAATGTCGAAAACCGACGAAAAACTAAGCAGGCACTGTCGCCACTTTCTCTTGGTGATTTTTTTGTAGCGTAGAATCCTCGCAAAAATACTTCCCGACTCCCAAGGACTAGGATTAAAAATAGCCCGAAAATAACGCCGAAGGAATGAAAACTCTCCTCTCGTCTGCAAAATACAAGACATTCTATGGGTTTTAATGGTCCGGATGACATCTTTTGGTCCTCTGGGCGGGGTGAAGACTACTTTGAATCGTCAACTAGAGCGATCAGCTGATTTCCTCGACTACGATGCGAGGTCAAGGGTGTGTACAAGTCTTCCGAAGGGCAGATGGACGAACAAATCGCACCATAAAACCGTTATGGTTCCTTTTTTAACGAAATCTTTTCTCATGAGGAAAAATTTCTTCTCCAACTGATAAACGAGATAGTTAACCTTATTTGAGTCAAATGAATGAGTTTACGATTCCTGAATGACTGCAGCAATAACAATAAGCTCTGCTTTATGATCTTTTTATTCACTTCTTCATTTGAAAGGATCAAAATTTTTAACAGGGTGGAACTAGAAACTCGAGGGAAGGAAAAATTAATCCGAATTAAATTGAAGCTGCTAGATCCGAGATGGCCTTCCGCACTCGACGCGAAAGAATTCAGAAATGAATAAACGAGCAGATTTTGAATCAAATACAATACACTATATACGATATGATAATCTAATACATGATGCATGGATACGTATATCTCACTAAGCCATGACTTTTTCCAAATGTTTTGAGAGCGTATACTTCGCCAATATAATTTTCAATATAATTTTATTTAAATACTATTCCCTCGTTTTTCGTGAGAGCAGATGAATTAATCTTTTAATGTCGAGTAATTTCCGCATAAACACTTGGAAAGAAGTTCCTCAACATTCGACTCGCGAGGAAAAAAACAATTTATCTATGAAAGGTCGAATTTTACAACATGCACGGGAAACTAATGCTCGATAAATTACTTGTTTTGTTTGTCTGTATGGAATTTTTGGCTTGGATTATTATAGCCATTGCTCCTTCCACACCTAACACACACAAGGGAGCCGGTGTAGGCATTAGCCTACTCTTTACGAAGAGCACCAAGGTGCCCAACTGCTTAACGTCCCTTCCGAAGGACGGAGCGCTGACTTGCACGGTCTCCTCAAATCACACAAGTAGGGGACGGGACGATCCCAGGTTAAAAAATCCGACCTCCGCCGGATTCGAACCTGGGACCGCTGCGTGGAAGGTCAACGCTCCAACCCTCCGCCACCGCTACTTTCCTCGATAAATTACGAGTCGCGAAGATGATTCCACATAAATGATAATTTTAACCACTATAGTCATAAAGTAGTTGATACTTATATAATTTATTTGATAAAAGTCTTTAGCCATGTTTAGTTTTTAAAGCTTCCAAATTATCGGGCCGACAACAATGAGGCACCTGACAACTGCTTTCCTAACCGTAAACAACCTTCTAGTCCAGGGGTCGGCAACCTATGGCACGCATGCCAAAAGGTGGCACTCTTGAGATTTTACACGGCACAATATTTAAGAGAAGAAAAGCAAAACATACAGATTTTAAAAAGAAGTTTACTTTTATTTGAATTGCATTTCGAGCTGTAATGATAAAGCATTTTATTTAGGATGCCTTGTAGTTTAATAATAACTTTTCGTAAGCGTCATGGACAAAATGAATTTAAGAATGGCACCGCGCGCAGAATCATGGATTATGGAAATTGACAAAATGTGGCAACCTACATAAAAACGTTGCCGACCTCTGTTCTAGTCACTTTCGTCATTGCTCGAACAAACTTATCCGAAACGGAAAGAAATTCAATTTTTACTTTCTCCATACGTAGTATAGGGAAAGTACTGTACCGACGTCGAGATTTCAACGTAAATACACGTTTTGAGGGTCCCCTAAAGACGTTTTGACCATTTTCTCGACGATGTGTGTGTATGTGATAGCTTTTTTGTGGGTGCTCTAACTCAAAAACTATTTATCAGGTCAACGCGAAATTTTATATTTTTATAAAAGTCAGAAGAATTGATTAGTTTTTGGTAAAAATCGGTCAACCGGAAGTGGGTGTTTACTCTTGCCACATCCGTTATTTTGAGATATTTGCTTTAATATTTGATAAATGTAAAAATGTACTGGAATAAAAGTTGTAGGAAATTTAATTTTCTACAAGCTTTGTTTGAAACATTATTCTATATAATGCATTGTTTAAGAGATATATGATATTTTTAGCTGCCACCACTACGCCACCTACCGACGACTATTTTTAACAATTGACGCTTAGTTACTTCTTAGTAACGCTCCTTTTTCTTTTCTTAATTGTTGGAGATTTGTGGCTATATCCAATATCAGAAGGCCATGGTTTGAGTTTATTTCTGTTCTTTGTAAAGTCTAAAATTTTCTCACAGTTTCTTAAAATATTTATTATTAAGTATGTAACCTATTTGGAATTTTTAGAAACATTACAGATATGGAGAAAGTCATGTGGTGGCCACATCAGATTTTATTCTTGTTTGGGCCGAGAGATTCTGACAGTGTTGGCGTTTCGCCGTAGTTCCGCCTGCCATCTCCTTTGATGTCTATGTCGCCCTCTCGCTAGCGAAAAACATTGGTCGTCCCGAAAACGTTCCTTTCTCATGTGGGGACAGACAGTAGCTTGTTTTTCTCGAATCCTTGTGTTCTTCTCGATGTGACAGTCTCACATTCATTTTTCCTCTCACTTCTCACCAATCGACCTATATATAACCGATTATGGGCCGCAAAAAAACTAGAAAGGAAGCTTTTCAATATTTTTTCCCTAATGCACGAGTGATAAAAACTTTGGCACAGACTAGATGATTAGTAAAATTTACCGAAATAGTACATATGTACAATATCTGATCGTTTATTACCGACAACACGAAACGTGAATCGCCTTCGTTTTAAGACTGCATCGAAATCTGGATTAAACATTTTAAAGAGCCTTAAACCTTAAATTATCGCGTCAAATTTACACTTCGAGAATCAAATCCGCCATTAATCGTACCCGATAAATAGTTAACGCGTCCATAACAATTTCTTTCGCGGAATAGAAAATATACAGTTTCAAACCAAGCTTACAAACGTCAAAAGGAGCTATTCATGGCTACCGGAGAGCGACTAGCTCACATACAAAGTATTTAAAATTCATTTCCGAAGAAAAACAACCTCGAACCATCGTATGCATACATAACATAACGTATTATGGTAATTCCGTTGTCTTGGCTGCGTCAAGATAAGTAACCTTGATCTTTCATTATATGAATCTTACTCGGCGATAGCCAAAATCTCGAAGCACAATTTCCGATTTTGCATACGTTACGAAATCGGCATCAAGGAATCGTAGGAAATAAATAATGACTCCTTTTATTTTGAATTACCTCAAGGATCGATTTAAGTCTTCGTGGTTGTTCTTCTCGGGGGACGGTTCAAAACAATTTTTAATCTCGTAATTTTTAGCATATTGTATTTTTTCCTGCGGAATTAAAAAAAATTAAATTATTATCACCCACTCAACATGGAACAAGGTCGAAGGTCTACTTGAAAAGGCAAACAAATTAGATAATAATCCGATGCCCGTTTTTCCATCACACGATATGTTATAGTGTACAACCATGATTTTCTTCATCTTCTACCGAAATTCAGCTATACTTGAAACATTTACTAGATACTAAGAAGGAATTTAAAAAAAGTCTTCATATAGACTTAATACCTTTTAAAAAAAGGAAAAACAGGGAGCTTTTGTCCATTAATTATTAATAAATATGCCTTGCGACTGTACTTAAAATTTCCATCTTCCCATGTCATTTCGCTCTACATTTCTCATCTCTCTACCATTAAAAAATATTTTTAATTTTTTTGCCAATAAATAGGCAACAGAGAACAAAAACATGCTTTCGAGACTAGTTATCTGCGGTAATGAAGTTCGTTATATCGAAAACATCGTGCAATTTATCAGCGACTTATTTTGAAACACGTCATATCGAGGTTTTGGCGCGTTTTAATCTATTTAACGACTAGTGTAAAAGCCAGTCCATATGATGGGAAGGCCTATATTATTTGTTATTTAAATTAAATTCTCGTACTTATTATTGTATACGTAGTTCAAAAATTGGATGGTAGGGAGACTGAGAGCGCCAGGGGGTGTCCAAGAAGCAACAATGCGAATGCCCTTGTCGACGGAAGATTTTTATCCCAAAAAGGGCGAAATTTTCTTGTTCAAAACGAACGTATGGTCTGATTCGACGCGTATTTCAAAATCTAAGGTAGAAAAATGAATTTCCAATCTTTAATGTTAATCTTTGGTTCATGAACCATATTCGTACGACGATTCTAAGTAATTTTTAAATGCGAATGAAAATTAGGCCGCATTTCTTCTCGTAAACGTAACTCCCATATAAGATACGGAGGGAGATATAAAACCGAGATTCCCTTCTATTAGTAGCATATTAGTGATAGATAAAAAGGGATATTTCAATCCGAGGACTCACCCGATCCTGGAAACTCGATGTCTGCGTTACATCTCTCTATGAGGTACTCGGCCACATCGCAGTGCCCGTTCCGGCAAGCCATGACCAGCGGGGTAGATCCGTTAGTCTTCGCCGACACCAGCATGGCCACTTCGTCCTTGCTCCGGTGGTCCAGGAATACCTGAGAAGAAAAGGAAAGCGTTAACGGTGATTCGGCAGAATATTGCGAGTAAGAGGGATAAGGGGAGAGAAGAAGAGAAGGATGAATTGCAAAAATTATCGGAACGGAGCGAGTGCGTTCCTCCCTCTGCCCCCTCTCCTCAATCTCTCCCACCCCCCTCCTTTCCGACAGTCATCTGTTTCGGGTTAGGCTTGCTCCGGAAAAAATAATGGGACAGGATAATACAACCATGTCTTCGATCTCCTTCTTTTTTGTGGATCGAAACCTTTTATTATCGAAAAATGCTCGGGAGTAGAGAAAAAGATTAAACCAAGTTTTTAACTCGTTTCTCCTGCGTCATTCTTACGATCGATCATTCTCAAGGATGAAGATTTTTTCGTTAATCCGCTAAAATTTGCCATTTATTTAATTTATTTACTTTTCGCGACAGAAAAAATTTGTCGAAACAAAAAATAAAACCTCCATTCCCGGCAAATTCAACCTCTATTACTTCTGTAAGTATGGTAATGGTTGAGTTATTTATATGATATATGTAGGGCAATAAATATTTCAGACTTATACTCAAGATGGAGAATAAATTGCAATTGTGATATTCACGAATGAACGCCAAAGGTACGTGTGCCAGCAAAAGGTATGTTGACCTTCACTAGAGATAGTGAAAGAAACTACTTGGCAACATTTACCATGGTCATTTTATTAAGCGTCTAATATACATAACTGGAGCATACAGAACTGTTTTCGAAGCGGAATTATCACAAACGTTATATCAGGAATATTTTTATTTCATATTTTATATACATGATTCACACGTTTGAGTTGAGACGTAAATAGAAATTTCAACTGAAAAATCTCGGTATGAACCAAGGTTCACCAGTCACTGAACGGCTTCTCTATCGTGACAACAATCCAAAATGCCACCGCATGCATTGCATAAGTTTTAGCCCCGGGTGAGGGCCTTTATTCAGCAGTTACCGAAGCAAATGACCGGCGAAATCCAGTTTCGGAAGCGTCGGTGTCCTTGCGATGGCTTCGAACCCACGTCCTAAGAAGCAGGGAGAGAGCTAGCCGTCCACCCACTTGTCCGATTGCCTACTTGTTGATCTCGATGGGGATGCAAAAGAGCGTTTCGTGAGCGCGGGAACTCATAAATGTTTCAGCGACCCAAATGCTAAGCAACCACCGCCGGTGGGATGAATAACTCAACTACGTTTCCTGTTTACGCGGGTGGATTAAACGGGACACGAAAAAAATGAAACGCGCTCGGCGAAATGGTCAAAAGCGAGGTAATCCATGAATTGGGAACCTCTGTGACTCAAGATTTAGGTGAATGGAAAAAAATGATCGCGCTCTTTATAGTCTCGTCGTTACCATATATTTCCACTTAAGGCTTTACGAAAATGTAAAAATAAAGAATAAAATAACATGTACATATAAAATTATGAAAATAAAATAATAAAATAAAAAAGAAATTTAAAATTAAATTAAAAAAAAATTCTGGTAAAATATTTGAGCGAAAACGAAATATGCCAAGCTAAGGGAAAAGCCGCAAACTAACGATCACTTTTCTCTCACGACAGACATGGCTATACCTATATTCGCGAGTGGTTTCCAGCGTACCCCATTCGCGAAATCGTCTCTCGAAAACAGCTGATTGATATACTCCGCGTCCACCGGACTGTCAAGGACACGCACAGCTCGGGAAAACACACACCACAGTAAAAAAATTAAGGTCCAATCGAGAACATCGTTTTTATCTCATTTTTCTCTTACAAAAAAGATCTGATCTAACAATTTTGTAATATTGAAAAAATACGTGATACACGGATCCGAATTTCCTTTCTAGAAGCTTTTATCGGTTCAAGGAAGTTCAACACGTTAAGATAACCTTGAGGGCCGACCTCGAGTTGTTGCGGGGACTTCCTGAATCGCCAAAATTTATTCTCGTGAAGGAGTTGGCTGGAAATGAGATATCTCGGCCAGCCGATGCAAGAAGTGAAAATCGAGTCTTGAAAAGACGGAATGCCATAAAGTACCGAGGCGTATAAGTGGTTCCACTTTCGACTTTTCTTGTACGGAGCCTTGAAACGAAAGCATGCATTCGTGCGAATATTCAAAACGAATTCACTTTCCTCCAACATGACAAAAAAGCAATATTTAAAATAGTAAATTTGCAATCACACCCGACGTTTCATAGAAAAGGACGCAAAAAACTAAGACAAAACAACAAGAAATGAGTGATTATGGAACATTTTTAACAATTACTTCTCGGCATTGGAGCTTATTAAACAATGCCTCAATTAGCTGCATTTTTATAGTTTCCTGCAACAAATTGTTCAGGAAGTGACTCGTAATTTCCCTCGAGAATTCGCGACAGTATGCTTGAGAAAGTCATTCTCGTCTCTCATTAAGCGTTTAAATTTCTACTAGTACGAAGAACATGTGAAAAATTAAACGGAGATGTTAACTGGTCAGTTTTTAGGCGCTACGTTTCCGACGTAAGCTCCTGTTGGCTTCGTTCTGTCCGTCCGTCCGTACGCATGTCCGTTCTCAGCTTCTACCGAACGGATTTTCATGAAATTTGGTATTTAGGACTATAGGCCAAATGAAATAAGAAAATGATATAAAAGGTTCTCATCACCTAATCAGGGGTACCATTTTATTTTTTAAAAACTAACTTTTCCTCATATCTCATAAAATATTAGTTATATCGAAAAGGTCTTCAAATAGAATATGTAGAACTAACCAAATTAAGTATTTATTTTCCTATACATTTTTATCGTAGGAGTAGCCGTTTTCAAGGAAATCTAAATAGGAAGTCTTAATTCACATCGAACTTACAATTAGTTACAATTCTTAAGAAGTCTTACAGTGCTTTATTGTGGGTCAACGAAAACAATGTTCGTATTATTTAAAGTAAATAACATTCCTATAATTACGAAAATACGCTTAATATCATTACGTGTGAATGCAGCATTTGGTAAGCGGAAGGAAATGGACTATCTACGACGAAGAAAATGAAACGTAAATATCACTACTACTTAATTCAGGTGAGGAATTAAAAAAATAATTTTCGATTGTTTGATTGGTTGCAACTGATTAGATAATAAATCGGTACATGAAAATTTAATATTTTCTGATATAATTACGTAAATACGTTGATTAATGCACAGACTTAGGAGAGAGAAGATACTTTTAGTAGACAAGAGACAATCGGGACATGGCGTTTCGCTGTTTTATGGTGTGCGTTCGTTCAAAGTATATAGTTTATGTTTCAAATAATCCATCGTACGAAGCACGCCTATTTGTGGTACCCTGACACTTTTCAAACTTGTTATCGAATACAGCGCCAAACTGGTGATTGCTTTAACAATTAAAGAAGCGGAAATACTTTTACCAACTATTTCTTGGGAAGGAAAATGGGTGGACTTTCTGAGGAGCAAATTTGAGAAAAACTAAATACATTTCATGATGTCAGTCAATGCACTCGACAAGTGTAAGTAATCTATTTGAAACTAATAAACGAGTAATTTTCCTTTAAAACCGAAGTTAAAGTTTAAATATTACCGCTGAAAATGAGAACTATGTAGTTTTAAAAACCTGTCCTATTCCAGCAAGCAGACGAGAGATATTCACCGAAAATCTAATTGACATAAATGCATATGCAACTTAAACTCTAATGACTAATCTGACAAAGCAATCCATCTAGATTATATCGATCGATTTTTAATTTCTCGAATAACCCTGCCCTGCTCTGCCCTATAAGATTCCCTGCTTCAGGGGTAAAGTTCCATATATGTATTCATCATTTTGGCCATTATTTTCGAGATGCTATTTGTAAAAAATTACCTCGCACTTGAACTTAGTTTTCCTGAGCGATTTCCATAAGCGACAAGGGCAAATGGGCGACGCAGTGCGCGGTCACCTGCGTCGGATGGCGAGGCCGCCGCAACCTTTTGAGAGACCATTAGCGTGTCGGATCATCGACCTTGAAGAGAAAGTAAATGGGTAAAAACGAACAGAAGAGCATCCCTCATTTTTTTAAGACCTATCTTTTAGTTGGAACAACGTGAGGAGACTCCCGAATCGTTCTTTTCACGGGAATTGACTATTAAATCTTAAACGGCCGCTCTAAAATAATACCTTCTCTTTTTATACATTCTCCACTGTAACGCCATCTATAAAGAGTTTTACGCCGGGCAGGCGCAATGGTCAGAATATTTATCGCGTTCTAACGCCATTTTTAACGGGGAAAAGAATCAAAGTTAGGGCTTTATTGTTGAAACCGAACCTCTCGAATGGTTTTAACTTTTACACGCCACCGTTGCCATGTCCGACGATAGTTTTGAACGTGAAAAAAAAACCAAAGCGATGTAAGAGCTTCTTTAGCAAGCCGATAGGAGGATTTTTTTCTGGAGATCAAAGGTGACGACGCCATTCTCACAACAACAAAGATTACTCACGATTGGGAAAAACCTCCGTACACAGTCTCCAAAAGAGATTTTGCCGAACTAAACGCTCGCCTCGGCGGTACCTATCACGACTTAATCGCCACGCCTTCTTAAAAGAATATATAAAAAACAAAAGTCGATCGCAATTCGAGGAGCTTTCTCCGGTTCCTGGCACGAAAAATCTTTCAAGCAGTCACAACGAGGAAAAATCCACCGGGAGACTACACGAGAAGGACCGAGCGTTTGAACACTCAAAGTAAAACTGCGCACTCACCCTCATCGTGCTTGGTAATCACGACGACGCTCGCGGAGGTTTAGCAGTCATCTCTGGCGACTAGGCGATCGGCAGGGGAATATAAGCACGGATCGACGAGGAAAAACGATACGAGATCTCGATTTGGCACGCAACTTAGCCATAACAAGAAGAAATAGGACGGGATCGTTTTAATGAAAAAATGAGGGGAAAAACAACAAAAGGCGCACAGCACCTTCCCTCGCGTTTGTTATTTCCATAAGCTGATGAAACTACTAGCTAGGCGGGCATCACCCAGTCGTTTTGTTGTGAGCGGAAGAAGTTAACAGTCAGACGCATGGCGCTAAATCTTACGGCGTATGAAGGTCGCTCGGTTGGTTTAGTGTCACGGATTCCTTTCGATCATAAGTTGGAAGGGAAAATTAAATCACACTGGTGCCACGTGATCCGGCTTTGTTTACGACCACGTAGTCGCAATATATATATATATATATATATATATATATATATATGTATTAAGCTAGGAATCACACACATTTCACCTAAATAACCATTAATCTTCGACACAATTATTGTTAGTTTTTCTACTGAATATTTCTGATTTATTTTTGTTATCACTATTGTTTATACTTTGAATTTTATTATTTTATTGTTATTTTTCACTTTAAATTAGCAATCTTGCTGTATGTGAAATTATGACTAAATAAATAAATGTGTATATATATATATATATATATATATATATATATATATATATATATATATATATAGATGGCTGCGATACAAAGCGATGTGCATTTTTCTTTGACGTACATTTATTAGGGCTCTTTAAGCCGTAAAAAATATGACTGCTACTTAAACGCGAACAGAACAAATGGTTTTTGCTTTTAACTTGTAAAATATTCACAACTACAAACGTTTTGTCGTGGGAAAAACAAGGTAAGTGAAAGATGCCGATTAATATTTCGTATATAATTCATTGTTAGGATAGAATCGGAAATGAATTCTGAATTATTACTAGAAAACCCACCACTCGACAAGCCAGCTTATATCTAGAATGCTTTCATTTTAAACCGCTTAGTCGATATTTTTATCGACCTATCGCGATAATAGATCGCATAACGGCAGAAATAAAACCCAGAGAGATATTTATCGGGAAAAAAACGCTCCTCGTCAATTCTCTGCTCCCTTCGCCAGGAATCCGCCTCCACCACTCGGCGAATATGGATTACGAAAGGTAAAAATAAATCGCACGGGATTGCGCATCGAGCAAACATTGGATTCCATACTTAGCTATTGAATTCAAGAATAACTCTTAAAAAAACAGGCCTCGATAAAATCTTGGCATACTGACATCGGAAAAAACCGGTCTTACGATCTTCTCCATTTACAAAAAAAATTAATTATCGATCTCAACTTGTGTCGTATATCAAACAAGTGACATATTCGCAGTCGAGAGGTTGAATAAACCATTTGCGCTCCTTCAAAAACAACGAATTATTCGCCGTCAGTTGTATTATGATTCCATCAGAATTCTAGGAAGAGTACATTGCGAATTATAACGAAGGGAGTTGAGATCCGGAGATATTTAAGGCAGCGGAATACCCCCGCGACATAAGTGTCGGTGGCCGCACTGATTTATTTTTTAGGGATGATAATACAGAAATAACTCTGTATCCGCACTTAAAGATGGTTGATTCAGAGGATGTTACGCATTCAAATATGAGCTCGAAAAATCTTGTAACTGTCATGTGCAAACTTCAACCACTATTAACTCCGTCACCGAGTAGTTTTCTCACTTATTCCAAAGTATTAGATGTGAGTGAGAAGTTCGAAAACTTGTTGCTTCACTTCGATTCGGTGTGAGCGGACCTTTAGAAGTCCATTCTTTGAAACTTTGTTCGAGATGTCGAGGTTTGCATTTTTTTATGCTAATTAGTGGAACTCCATGATAAGGATAGGATCGGGTATACCCTTAACGGAAAATATACACGTGACAGTATAAAATTTACAAATTTTCACGAGCGAAATAATACTGCACGTCCGCTTTTGGAACTACTAATTGCGACCGGTGGAAATTATTCAATGCCACGCCACGACGTGTTTAGTTTTCATTTTAAAGTATAACTCTGTCCTATCCTTGTACTGTTGTCGTCCATCCGCGCCCATCGCTATTCGGTGTATAGCACACTGTCACTGATATTTCAAATAAATCCAATACATATTCGATGAATTACAAAAGACTATAAGGAAAAATACACCCACACACTCGGTTCGTGTGAATAAAGATGAATTTGGCCGGAGATGACAAGATCGGAGTACACAGAGTTTCCAAAGACGTTCTTTGCGATTTATGTCATCATATCAAGAAAAGATAAATATTAATGGCTTAGTCTAATGTCTAAGTATTAAAAACGATATATCAGAAGCGATTTCAAGGAAATATTGAATTTTTGATTTAGCGATTCATTTTACAATCAGTAGTAATTAATTAAACAATCGAAAATTATACCTACCTCACTTGAAATGAGCGGCAGTAATCTTTACTTATACGTTCATTCCTTCGTCGTAAATTATCCATTTCTTTTCACTTACAAAAGTGTGTATACGCAAGGAAAATAAACGTATCATTTATTTGCCGTGAATAATCCATTTCCATTCATTTACTATATGCTGTAGGCGCACGAAAGGAAATTAATCGTATTTATAGTACATCTTGTTTACTTTAGTTGCTACGAAGGTTGTTTTCATTGACAATAATTATGAGAAGTTTAAGTGAATTACGACTCGTTTTATTTTCTTGAAAACGGCTACTCCTTCGATAAAAATGTATTGAACAAAACATTTTATTTGATTAATTCTACAAATTTTGTTCGAAGACCTTTTTGATATGACAGGGAGTCTACTGGTACTGGAAATATAGTGGATTTTTATTTTGATACTGGAAATATTGGAAATATACTGGGATTTTGGATCAGATACTGGAAAAATAAAGAGTTTCTCCGTGATTTAACAAAGTTCATACATGACCTGGAATAACTGGAATGTTGAAAACCTTTTCTGTTCTCGAATATGTTCAAATTTCTGATTTGTCCTGGAATTTCTTATTGAAATTCCAATATCGATAGGATGATTATTGCATCCTAGTTTTTATATTAATAACATAATTATTACTGGCAGCTCATACAATGGGAGGTTGGTTGGATGATGGGTGGTATTAATCTCCCCATATGTTTTTGGGTTACCTTTCTGCTATGTTTCAAATTAAGTTCACCCAATGCATGTGGGAAGAGTTTTATACTGTATAGATATATGAACCTCTTTTATTCTGATGTGTACTTTAGTAGACTGATTAGTAAAGTGATTAAGAACAAAATGTTCTTTAATAGCTTGTTCTTTAAAATGTAAATAAATTAATATTTTTTTAAAATGTAGTATGCTTTATGAAATCCTTTGAGGTTCTTTATAGATTCCTAAAATATGTTGATTGAACTGAACTGAATTTAACTTAACTTGTGAGGGCTTGAATAATAATTATCAGGGGGTAAGGAAAGAAAATAGGTTAAAACCTAAGAATCCGTGCCATAATAATTATATTAAATTACATGTAACTGAAGTTACTGTTAGTTTTTTGTTGTAGTTCTAGAAGACTGTTCATTGTGTTTCTTCGATTTTTGAGAAGATATGAGTAAATTTAGAAGGAAAACCTTGTTCAAGAATGAGTGGTTGGACAGAACACTATTTGCAGATTGGAATTGGTTGCAGAAAGTGGACAGTGACAAGACTAAAGGGCATTGTTCTTTGTGTAGAACTAACTTTGATGTTAGCAACATGGGGGTGTCTTCAATCCGATCTCACGTCAATTGAAAGAAGCACATTGAAAGAGTCAAAGCTGCAAGTGGAAACAAAAAATTAGTTTACTTGGTTCTTGTCAAAAACGTTCCGTTAGCTGCAGGCATTGGACCTGGCCTTGCACCTGCTGAAGTGGCCCACTCCAGTGTGAATGATGGAAAAGAACTTGCTGAACATTATGCAACTAAGAATACTCTTAAGAACTTCATCGCTAAAGATGAAGTTATCCATGTGGAAATCTTATGGGCTCATAATCAAGTAATGGCACATTCTTCTGCTCGAAGTTTTTCTGTGTGCAGTGATCTTTTCAAAACAATGGTTAGTGAAATTGCCAAGAAATTTAAAATGCACAAGGATAAACTTGGATACTTAATAACATATGGACTAGGTCCATATTACCAAAAATAATTGGCAGATATGGTTAACGAGTGCCCCTTTTACTTACTTCTTTTGATGAGAGCATGAATACTGTTGCTCAGAAAGGTCAGATGGATGTTGTTGTGTGATTTTGGGATGAAAATGCAGTTCAGATGAGATATTTAACTTTTACCTTTTTGGGTCATGCTACTGCAGAGGACCTCCTGATGGCTTTCTTGCAAGCATTAAAGGATTTGTGTTTGGATGCCAAAGTTAGCTATGGATGGACCAAACATGAACCTCAGATATTTGAAGGATCTAAAGAGCTACTTAAAAGATGATTCTCCATCAGATCCCGAGTTGTTGGACTTTGGTACATGTTCCTTATATGTTGTCCATGGTCCTTATAAAACTGCGCATTCCAACTCCAATTGGGATATTAACAAATTTTTGCACTCACTTTATTACTTGTTTAAAAACTTCTCAACAAGATATGCAGATTACCAACACAACTGGATCCTGTCTCTTCCCAATGAAGTTTTGCTCAATCAGATGTGTGGAAAATTCTAAGGTGATAGCAAGAGCTGTGGAAATGCTGCCACATTTGAAGAAGTATGTTGATGTTATTGACAAAAATCCTCTAGTGTTTGAAAACTTTCAAATCATAAAATGTTTTGTGAGGAATGAGCCACTCCCAGCACAGCTTGGGTTCTTTCTGTCAGTTGCTCTTGAACTCAAACAATTTCTCTCCAAGTATCAGAGCAATCTACCACTCCTGCCATTTGTGTTTGTGGAGTTGAGCAACCTGATTGAGCATTTAATGAATAGAATTCTGAAATGTGAAGTAATGGATTTAGCAAACACTTCCAAGAATTTTTTTTCTGTTGATTTGAAGAAACCGGCAAACATGAAATCCATTCAGAGCATAGACATCGGGTTAGCAGCCTTAGCCACTTTGAAAGGAATAAAAGATAACAGGGTTCTTCAGTTCAAAGGTGACTGCCAAAAATTCCTTGTAGATGTGTGCACCAAGCTTGTGTTAAGAGCCCTCTCTCCTACAAATTTATCAAAGGTGTCAGTTGTCTCACTCCTGCAGTAATGGCCAATCCATCTGTTAAGACCTATCAGATAACATATGCATTGGAAGTTCTTGTGGAGAAAAACCAACTGTGTAGTGTGGAAGCTGATGCTGTGAAAAGGGACTATTTAGATTTTACATCAAAGCAAGAAGTGACCAAGTATCTTAAAAATTTCAGTCCAAAGAATGACCGACTCAGTCACTTCCTCATGGTCCGTTATTCTAAACAAAATGCTTCCAAGGAGTTGACCAACTTCACACAAAAAGTTCTTGTTTTATTTTACAGCAATGCAGCTGTTGAAAAAAGCTTTTCGGTGAACAAAGAATGTTTATTTGAAAACTTACATGAGAATAGTCTGATTGCTCAGCGTGCAACTTATGATGCTGTTTCTGCACTTGGAGGGGTTTTGAATGTGAACGTTTCAAAGAAGATGATCCATGTTGCAAAAAATGCTTCAGGAATGAGAAATGAAGCATTAGTAAAACTGAAGAAAACTTAAACCTAAAAAGGAAATCGGCATTAGAAGAAATACGGAAGCTAGAAGATAAACGAAGAACTGATCTTCAGCTGGCAAAGGAAGTGGCAGAAGTATTAGAAAATGAAATGGAAAGACTGAACCAAGTAGTGTCTTAGTCTTGATTGTGACATAAACAGCTAGGGCAACTAGTGTCTCTTCAAGCTAAGTTTTTTAAATTCTTAATTTTTTATGTATTGATAATTTACATTAAGACTGAAAAAAGTAGTGTGATAGTCTTGATTGTAACATAAACATATATGATAATCTTACCTTTTTCTAATACATCTACATGATACCCTGCAAGTCACCTTTTTGGTGGATGGCAAGGGTGCAGTGCATCAAGGGTCCATAGTTTTCCCAAGTTATCTTTTCCTATTATGTCCTAGGGAAAAATGATCCTCTATATCGCTCCATTCTACAGTCGATCTCGCGAATCTTATTCTCACTGTCCTGCCTCCGAGATACTTCGGGCTTCTGATAAGTCCTACTACCTCATTCGCTAGTCCCTCTGACATAAATTTTTCCAGTAATTTAAATCTAGCCTGCAGCCTCTGTTCCTCTAACGATGTCCATTTCAGATTTTCTATTAATGATGTTACGCTTGGTTTACTATCGTAATTCCTCTTTACAAATCTAGCTGCCCTGCACTGAACCTTTTCTATCTCGTTAGTGAGTCCCTTTTCGTAGGGATCCCACACAGCTGAAGCATATTCGACCTGCAGTCGAACCAAGGATATTGTCTTTGTCTTTGATTATGTTAATATTACATATTACATTATTTGTTGTTTTTGCAATGAGAATTCTGTATCCTTCATATTTTTGTATCATAAAATAAATTTTGACTTGGTGAGAAAAGGATTTGCTGTAGGGGAAGATGGAGGCCAAAAACAATTGTTTTTTAAACAAAATTAAATAAAGTTACATAATTATTTATAGGGTAGGGTACAGAATCCTCATAACTAAAGACTTTCAGTGTGCAAGTAACAAATAATTAGAGGTACTGGAATTTTGCTAAAAATTATACTGGAAATATACTGGAATTTTAAAAATCTTACTCTGTAGACACCCTGTATAAGTAATATTTTATGAGATGTGACTGAGGGTTCAATTTTTGTCACCAGTAAAGGAGCACTCCTAATTAGACTACGAGAACCATCTACATCATTTTCTAATTTTCTCTGCCTTAAAGTTCAAAATACCAAGTTGCATAAACATCCGCCCAGTTGTTTCGGAGATGAAACATGCGGACGGACGGACGGTTGAGACGAGCCCATAAAGTGATTTCTTACTATCTTTTCGTTGTTAAAGAACGCCTAATAATGGACAGTCTACGAATTAAACGAAGGCCGATCGATAAACTGTATTTCTCTTGTAATAATTCGCCATTTGACTGGCGAAAATTCTCTCATACAATTATTCACTCAACCCTGTAGCCATAAAATAAAGTGATTAATTACATGTACCAGGAAAAAAATCGATTGACCGTTTTACACTTTATAAGCAGTGGCGGCTCGTGTATAGGCACTGCGGAACTGCAGCACCCCCTATTTCCACTTGATATTATCGATAACATTTAATATAATGAGTCATTTTTTCTTTAATTCTTTCTTTATTTTTGTAGTACAATATATATTCCTTAAGCTTAATGTCAGTACTTCAGTAGCCATCCCCCAGTTTATGAAAAAGATACAAAAATCTTTGTATGGAACTGTGCGCTTCACAGTGCCAGCGACGTGGTGTTTGACTGTTGTGCGCATGCGCACATAGGAGGGGGGTGGGGAGGAAGGCGGGACTGCCAGGTAGAGAGAGCACTGTTGCTCTCGCAGTGCCGGCTCTGGCGTGATGGTGGAAGGAAGTTTTTTTTTACTCAGCGTGTGTTGTGCTTAAAAACCGTGTACCATATTCTTGAATGTGATAAAGTGTAGAATTAGATTATTATTCTGCTTCCAGCTATTCTATTCGATTCATTTTTTTCGGTTCTTTTATGGATTTCATTTTTAAATGAATAGATCAAGCTTGAACTGTAACAATTTAAGTTAAAGTAAGTAAAAAATGTTTGTTTTTTTTGTTAATATTTTATCACGTTCCTAAATAAATTTTCTTTTTATACATGTTTTTTTCCTTTTACACAATTTTAAAACAAAGGCTAAAAATTTTCTGGAGCAGCACCCCCACTAATTTTAGCTACGAGCCGCCACTGTTTATAAGACAGAATACAACGAGGAAAATTTGTGTCGCGGAAGTTGAATCTCTGGCACATCCTTCTAGATAAAGACGGACTTAAATTTCCTGGTTGAGGATCACGCGAAGCTTGCAACATAAAAGCGAATCTGTAAACGATAGGTGCTCATCGTAAACTTAATACATACAAGAGATGGGAAATTGAAGGAATACAAAATAATTCAAGTCAACATGTAGGAATAACAACAGAAAAACATCAACAAAATGCAAAATAAAGACTTGCTGTAATTCCACATAAATTTATTTAAAACGACCTAGATTTCGTTGCAATGCACCTGAACAAAATCTATTTCTTACTGACCGAATTTTGCAAAATTCAGTCCGTCTAATAAAGAGTCACACGGAAAAGCATAGTAAAATACATTCGTTGAGAGCGATAGAAGTCGAATCGCGTCATTTCAACGGACTTCATCATGAAACCATTTTTTCCTACGTGTTTAAACAGCGTATATGCGCCGTAAACGTAAGAAAACTCGACACTGGAATGGCCATAATAAATATTTAACATCCGCCGGGCGATAACCGTACCGTTATGTTGTCGGTCTGGGAGATAACCTTTTCTGGCTCCCAACTCGGAAACTAAAGTAATTCCGTCACCGATCTTTCGTAAGCAACGTAAAGGCGTGCCAAAATCACGCTCGCGAGGGCCTCGGAAAATTAAACTGTAGTCGGGATACCCAATTAAGGCCAGGATCATAAAATCTGGAAACGCAAGCGATTCAAAATTAAAAAAAAAAGTTCTCGCTTTAACGTTTTCCTCAGAAATTTGGACGTCATCGTAAATTTACGTTCAGAATGAATTTCATATGATATTATCGCATAAAAATCTGATGTGGCCACCACATGACTTTCTCCATATCTGTAATGTTTCTAAAAATTCAAAATAGGTTACATACCTAATAATAAATATTTTAAGAAACTGTGAGAAAATTTTAGACTTTACAAAGAACAGAAATAAACTCAAACCATAGCCTTCTGATATTGGATATAGCCACAAAGCTCCAACAATTGAGAAAAGAAAAGGGAGCGTTACTAAAACGTAACAAAGTGTCAATTGTTAAAAATAGTCGTCTATAGGAGGCGTGGTGGTGGCAGCTAAAAATATAAGATATCTATATGGGAAAATGTTTCAAACAAAGGTTGTAGTGCGGAGATTTATCTATTGCCGTTTATCGGATGACGCAGAGAAGGTTAAATCTGAACGCGACGACAACAATCTCTCCTGCGCTTGAATCACGCGCTGAGATCACGTTTTTGGCGAGATTGTTTCAGAGATCCGATACGTTTAGAAGCGACTATAAAAATAGTGCGCAGACAGGAATGTCAACAAAACACTCTTATGGAAATATGGCTGACTTTTCCTTCGGAAACAAGAAAAAGAACTTCGCCTTGACATAAATTTATAATTTCTATTATCTCGCAACAATATCTTGCATTTCCACCGCCTTGGCGAAGGGTTATTATTAATCATGCACAAAAGGTAAAAGTTAATTTCGTCAATTAAAGCGGCTCGACCACGGCTTCGAAGCTTTTATCAAAACCGAGAGAAGGCTTCACTTAAAAAAATCACAATACCTCGGCTGAGTTGAACTCCACATGTGGCGAGCATAAAGCACTTAAATGATTTTGTCATTGATTAGAGCCGAGACTATGATTTAAATCCCAGGAAAAGCTTTATATAAGCATTTAGGTGGGAATAAACTTTGACAATTGTGAATGACCTGAAGATACTCATCTAAACACTATTATTAATTATATTATGTTAGAATCGGTCCGAAATACAAAGCCATTGCGAACTAACTTATCAGGATTAATGAAAATTTATATTTTTAACAGTATGTTTTTGCATAATCAATTTTTACTACATTTTAAACGAAATCAGCCATATTTGGCAGAAAAGCGAAAAAAATCATTCAAGGCTGGTAATTTATATAGAAAATTAAGACTATAATCCAAGAAAGATTAGATAAGTCTCATCGCTGGAGCTTACAAGAAGGTAAAATGCTGAAATATAGCAGATAAACGGCCAATTAATACTATTTCGAGCAACAGTTCAAACGCATGAGACACTAGCAAACTCCATTCTCTCACCGTCAGTCAATACGAGATACACTTATTAACTCAAACGATCTTAAATGCTTCCGTCCTCGTCCTCGAACGTCCTCTGAGCGTTCGGATGATTGTCAGCGAAGTCAACGGGCGAGATCGGATAAAAATAGTGACGACCCCCAAGGGTTTTTGCATAGATTGGCATACGAACAGTTTCTGACATCGGCGGTAATTTAACGTCTTCCCGCTTGGGGGCAGGTCGTTCGTCATCTCCGACTCCGGCACATCATTCTCCAACTCTACCCGTCGACTTTATTTCCAAATAGACAAACATTTTTACGTTTGTTAGAGTATGGAAAAGTCCAGCTTGCGGCACCACCTTCAGCAAACATGAGGATGTGGACGTTTCTTGCAATCTTACGCTTTTCATCTCCAACATAAAAACATATGTTAACAATTAGGCGATTCCACGGGATCGTATTCTATCCCATAGATTTTTAATCCCCGTTATCGCTGTAAAGCCACTGACGCGACTTCGCATGATTCCATACATACATAAGTCAAAGAGTCCTATAGAATGGAGTTTACCTTGCATTTTTCGGCTAATTGTTATGCGGGTAATAACGCGGCGAGGTCGTATATGACCTTAACATGTCGTAAAAGTTAATTTTTTTGACTGGCATCAATTTCGTTTATACGCATTTTCGAGGGTCGTATGGCGACTCGGATAAATTTAGAACGCGGGCGAGATAGTTGATTTAGAGGACTTGCGAACCAAGATAATAAAGTGGTTTTGCGCGAATCACCTGGCATTTTTGGATTTGAAACAAGGGCTTCGACTGGAAATTCTTCAAGTGGAAGGACGCGAATGCGATATTTTAGTTTTAATGCGTTCATGAATTTTTGTGGCTTACAAATGAAATGTCAGCTATTACTTAGTACAATAAATAAAGAAAACAAACGTACGAGGATAGAATATTTTAAAAGTATCGCAACAGTATTTTTAATTGGGATATTTTTCATATTTATCCAGAACGATTTGGTAGCATCTCTGTGTTTTCCTTAAATTAATACACTGTTTCGTTTAACGATTGAAAAATTAAAGAATGGAACGGCGAAGTTTTTTTTCATTTTCGAAAACTTGTAC
The DNA here is from genome assembly GCA_028673005.1 of Tanypteryx hageni. NCBI lineage: Eukaryota > Metazoa > Arthropoda > Insecta > Odonata > Petaluridae > Tanypteryx > Tanypteryx hageni. The sequence goes on from CM054115.1 coordinate 157,332,129, forward strand.
TTGTGAAAAAATACATACGTGGAGCAAAACAAGATCATATCATGCTAACGTGTAAACATTCCTTAAGCCAAGGGTGAGATTGCAACTCCTATAGGCGTAAAAGCGCCAAGGGGTACTTTTTTAGAATCAGGAATTGGGGGACATCTGCCATTTCGTCATAATACTAATCTGGTACATGGTTAATGGATTTAAATTTTCAGTGCAAACTTAAACTATTTTTTTACCAGGTTAGTCTGAGTAAGATATTGCACAAAATTCACGAAATGAATAAAATTACTATCGCTGAGACAAAAGATGGTTTTATGTAAATAAGATTATTTCATTCTTTTTCAATGGGAGAGGGGGATTCAAGGACCTAATCAAATCGTAGTGTATTATGAGGTCTTATTGTCCTTGAAGTCGATAAACTTCCAGCATTCCTTTCGAAGAATTATTTCAAAACTTACGATTTCACAAAAAAATGACGCCTTCAGAGGGAAAAATGCGAAACTCTCAGGAAATTCTAAAATGGAAAGCCGATAATTTCCCACGAGATTCCTCTCGCGGAGAGAATTTCCGTAATATATATTTTTAAAAGCCAGCTAATTGAGCAAGGACGGACTGAGTGCGAGTATAAGCAATTTTCTTTTAAAAACGTAGTAAAACATCAACATATGCAAAGAATCGTAATTACTATAAGCATAAAATTTCCTTTTGGACACATGCTTATTAAACGCTTTAAGAATATATATGGTCCTCAGTTTATTTTTTTTAACCTCAACATTATGCCTAAACCGTGCAAAGTCAGCGTTCCGTCCTTCGGAAGGGGCGTTAAGCCGTTGGCCCCCTTGGTGCTCTTCGTTAAGAATAGGCTAAAGCCGGCACCGGGTTTCCCCCTTCCCTTGTGTGTTCGGTGTGGAAGGAGTTATGGCTATAATAATCCAAGAGGTTGATTAGCCAAAAATACACACACACTCAACATTATGCCCACGTAGAAGCCACATCCATCTTAGTCCGAATGCATTCAAACAGGATTTTATAAGTACGCCACGTCCGTATTTTAAAAAATTCTTGTTTTGGCAGAAGAAGGAAAAATCCACTTCCTCAAACCAATTACTCATTTTTACAATCCGTACCATAATCTTGAGAAGCCGAAGAGTCCAGTAAAGTAAGGCCATTGTATCGTGGCACTGAGACAAAAGACTCGTAAAGTGTAAAGGACAAAACAAAACACACGAAGGATTTGCCATTTTTAACCTCTTAGAGCCATATATACAAAAACAAAACCCTTGAAGAGTGCCAAGAGGAAGTATAGTGACCTGAGACCGCATTAGCGACGATGTGCGAGATACGCGAAATGTCGAAACAAGGAAGTAACAAAGGCGATGACTCAAACAGCTTCGAAACCGCGTAGTATACAATCCCTCATACGCGAACAAGGCGACAGACAGAGACGTCGTTTTCCCTATCAACAATAAGAGAGAAAGGAATTTTTATCCCCCCCCCAACTCTCCTATAAGCCCCTCTCCCGATTCGATCACTTTCAGATTGCCCTAACCTTTCCTTTTCCTTCGCAATCCTTTCCCTTGGTCAGCCGTCTCGCACAACACATCTCTCCTTCCCCCTCCATATGGGAGAGGCAGTCCCACATCCACAACACAGGTACAGGCTCACGCACACAACCAAAGGCAAACCAAACCGGACCACCTTGACCCTAATAGAGGGAGGCGACTTCCCCGGTTTTTTCTCTCCTTCTCCCTCGCACCTTCCTTCCATCTTTCTCTCCATACCATGCACGAGGACTTGCAACCTGGCTAAGAGGAGGTGTTTTTCGATCGGCCGGTCCCGACCAAACTTCTCCTACCTTCTCCATCTCTGTCTTCCTCTCCCTCTCTCCTTTGTCCCCCAACTCCAGAGGGGGAGGAGGTTGGAAGGATGGCGAGAGAGGCTATCACTTCACTTCCTCGTAGTTCCCTATATGGAACAACTCCGGATCGTAAAACTTTGTCAGTCACGCGAAATGGCAACAGATTGATGAGGTGCCCCCATCTCCCCCTCCTTCCCCCCACATCACTAGCCTTTTCTCCCTTCACAACCCCAGACGCGTATAAGACGATTTAAACGGAAGTGGGGTGGTAATTAATACAAAGATTTTGGAAGGTTTATTCCCAAAAAACGCACCGCGCGATAGGTCTTGAAGAGCCAGGACTCAAACCTGTTTTTCGGCTGGTATTTTATCTTAAAAATTATCTTATTTATGTCCAGAGTTAATTTTTTTTATTTTTCTAACTTGGCCAAGTGGTGTTGAGGGTCTCTAGGTGCCCAACTCCGGTTCGAATCCTGCCTCGGGCATGGCCGTGTGCACTTGCCTTTATTATAGCTGATATGATAATTAATGATAATGATAATTAATAATAAAAGGTCGCGCAGTGATGTCTACGAGAAATTATAAAAGATTATATGTTTTTCAATTGATTGCACAGGAAAGATAGCTAATCTTTGGCCCTTCTGCTCATTCATATTAACAAGGAACAATGACATCACACATCAATTTTTCAGAACTCGATAGTTTTGTAATAAACTACAGAGAGACAGATGTCTGCTTGTTAGACGGGTGGTTAGAGCAGGGATTCTCACGAAAAAAATGCATTGGGCGCACTTGCAAATATTTGAACAGTATTAATATAGGTGTCTTAAAAAGCTTTTCAGAGCAGAAATTTCATTATTAATTTGAAATTACTGGTCAATGTATTGATGATTAAAGAATCTTATTAAACGGGAATTCGTCCACATTCCTTTCCTCTACAGGTAATCGAAGCGTAGATTCAAGATATTCATCCTTCAGTTTGCTGCGGTATTTACTTACTTACTTTACTAAATGTCCTTTCACACATCATACATAGTGGCAGAAATAGAGTGAAAAGAGCCACATTTGCCAGATCTTTGTAATCGTTGGAATGTTTGAAAACATCACCCCAGAACTTTTCAACTGTTGCATTACTATCATGAAAACGTCGCTTCATCTGGTCATCTCGACGAAGTTCCGTTAGTGAATATCTAATGTTTGTCCAGTCCAAGGAAGCCACAGGGGGATAAGGTGATGAACGATTTTAAATACTTTAAGATGTTGAATAGTAATTCCGGAGAATGGTTTTGACAAAAACATTAACTTAAAAAAATTGCTTGCTCAAATCTCTCCTCCAGTTCAGTACACACTTTCTAAATACCTCCTTACTATTTTGTCTATTTTATTTTGAATTGCTGGTGATTGAAATTCAAGACAATTAGAAAAGTAAGGAAACTTAGTCAAATCATATTCTTCTTTGGCATTTAAACTTGTTTGGTATCGTGTTTTGAAATTTGTCAATAATCTAAACTTACTCTCGGAGCAGCATACAAAAATATTCAGAAGTTCGAGAGTCGCATAAAACATTACTTTCTTATAAATTCACGAAAAGTAAAACGTAACCTGCATTCGAAGCAATTCAGATATAATGCATGTCCATTAGGCATCTCCGAGACGTCTCAAGTCACACTACGCCATTCTGTTCTGTAGAAAGCGTTGACACGCTTCTGAATGGAAATTTAAAAGAGCTGCAAATTAAGTTAAAAGACCCGCGGTTTGTCCACCCCTGATCTAAAGTTCATCAACTGTGGTTAAGCCTAGCTGCTGAAATAAACTTTGGTAAAACGTTTTCCAAGAATAAGATACAGCAGTGCACAACATTGTCTTGCGAATGTTGAACAAGATCCATAACCGTTAATTACAAAGTCGCAACTTTATTCTAAAGTTCACATCAACGTTGGACTTAGCTTGCTAGCGGTTGGAATGTGGTTCTTACACTCTATGCAGACCATTTTTACCGTTTTAAAAATGTCACATTTCCATTCCATAAAGACCAATGCGACTTATTTCTTTTTAATAAGTTTTATATTCGAAAAAAATCCAAATAATGCCGAATCATGTAATTTTACTTCGAACTATCGAGCAGATATCATTTACATAGATTAAGAAAAGTAGAGCGCCCAATACATTACCCTGAGGAACACCCGACGCAACTTTAACGGGGGACGAGCATTTCCCATCGACGACAACTAGCTGTTCTCACACTCAGTAGAAGAATGAAACTCACTTACTATCGGCAATCACGTGATAAGTGTCAATTAGTGATGGAAAAAACTTCAATTTTTAGTGAAGACTTCACACACTACACGTTCGACAATGTGAATGTGAAGAATTGTTTGACGAAGTAGTTCGCGTAGCGCCTGGAGCGGCCGATTGAAGAACCAACGGAAAATAGCTCTTGAAGTCGCGGAAAGGGGCTGTATTAGGCAGATACTGGCCCGACCACCTCAAGTCGGCAACTACACACACTGACACTCAGTGGGGATACTGCCGGCTATCCCTTCGCTCGAAGAGAGGTGTATGTGGATGAAGTACCGTTTCTAGCTACTGTTCCTGCAGTAAGAAATATAAATATAGTTAACTAACGAACAGACGACAAATAAAACTTCATTAATCTTGGATTTTTTTACCATGACTACACTTACCAACACTGATAAAAATAAATATATAATGGCACAAAACTGTCGAAATCTGAAGAAGGCCACAGAGCACACGAAGATACACAGTAACGTCTCAACCGGCGACTAAAGATTAACGGTTTGATAGAGTTGCTGGCAACACTGCAGGGCGAGGAGAGTCGAGGAGGGCTTGAGGCTAGCATTGGCTCATGTTAAAACGCTGGGACCGCATACAAAACTAACCGCTGCTCAGACCTCACGACCGTCATTAACTAGGACTAGGATTCGAAGCATGAGGATTCGTCCCGAAACCGAGCTCAGTTATCTGCCCCCTATCAGCAGGGGCTCTCTAGCCGACCAAATCATTTGCAATAAAATTTAAACTTTTTTATGTTATTACATTAGTGATAAAGTAACTCATGCGTCGAATCCGGGTTAATGCGCTGATTAAGAGTCTTTTAAACGTAATTCTACGATAAATAATAAGATATTCACGCTCACATGTAATCTTGACGCCCAGGAACCAACCTTTTAAGAGTTTCTGGGACAGGATTGTATTGAAAACATGAAAAATATGTGTATTATATGGAAGTTTGGTTGGGTTGGTTGGTTGAACTGGGTTGGGTTGGTTGCAACACAAACTTGGATGCCAAATATATTAACAGAATGGACCAGAATTGTTACTACGACTAGTCTTTAACTGTTTCGAGTACAATCCCGTCCCAGAAACTCTTAAAAGGTCGGTATTCCTTGGCGTCAAGATTACACGTGAGCGTGAATATCTCATTATTTATTGTAGAATTACGTTCTTAATCAGCGCATTTACTCGGATTCGATGCAAGTGTTACTTTCTGACTAATTTAACAACATGAAAAAGTTTACATTTTATTGCAAATGATTTGCTCGGCAAGAGATTCCCTGCTGCGAGGGGGGAGGTATCTGAGCTCCGCGTTAATGACGGTCGTGAGGTCTGAGCAGCGGCCGGTTTTCTATGTGGTCCCAGCGTTTTAACACGAGCCCTAACATTTTCTTGTCGCGTAGTATAGGTGTTACTGCCGCTCTCACTAGTCGGAGAGCCGTAGCATGCGTCACATTTAGTATATTTAGTATCGCCTATTTGGCCATGTAAGCGGGAAAAGGGACTTGTGTCTTGTGATTTAGTTAGTGGAACGAGTGTTTATAACAATTCTGATATTTAACCCTCATTTTTACAGTGAACGAAGTAGATTTTTTATACATTACACATTCAACCATATCCACCTGCGACCCTCATCTAAGGTGCTCGCGACCCCCCGTGGAACCTTCGATAATTCTGTTACCGCACGGATTTCTTACATTTTCCTCTCTTGTGCTCTCAATTAATCCCGTACCTGTAAGCTGCCTACATCCTAACCTACCATCTAATCTACTACTGACGTGCATCTCAACGCTTGCTGAAAAATTACAATTGCTTAAATCTAACCTAAAAAAGCCCTAGAATGCTCAAACACCCTACGCGCTACCGCCTCCGCAGCCTCGGCAGTGTAGTGCACACCAGAACCGTTTAGGGATGCCCTACATGAGTCCAGGACCGGCCTCAGGTCAACGAAGTCCACACCATTGCCCCTACAGAAGTCCCACAGTCTACGGTTCAGCCCGACCACTCGGCTCCAAACCATAGAACCGCAGTCCGTCCGAGGAACAATGCTACAGATGGAAAGCCGCACATCAGCACCAGGCTCCTCTCGGACACGAGCAACCTCAGCGGTCAAGTCCTTAAAAGAGCTTAAGACCTCCTCGGAGCCGCGCTTCGAAGCGCCATTGGTACCAACATGGGCCACCACCCGCAGCGAGGAGAAACCCGTGCCCGATACCGACACCCTGAACTCCTTCGTCACCTGGGGCACCGAACCTCCTGGTATACACCTGGAGAACACCCGCTCGTGAACTCCCTCCCGGAGGGCCCGTGACAGTAAAGGCGCTACCACACGCCGGACATTGGAGCTCCCTATCACTAACAGCCCCCTCTTTCCCCCGAGCTCTCCTTGGGCCCGGCCTCCACCGAGGAGACGGGAGCGGGCACGGACGTAACGGCAGTGGAGTCGTCCTCCGACGACACCGCAAACCGATTACTAACAGGAAGAGGGGCCACCGAGGCGTTCCCAACTCCCTGTCTTCGCAACACCACCCCACGATCCCCCCGAGTGGACACCACACACCACTCATCGGGCTTCCGGACCGAAGGACCCTCGACCCGCGAAGAGGAGCCAGGAGCCTCCCCGATCGCTCTGCCGGCTTCCGCACCCAGGCGAGCCCGAGCCGCCATTTTGGCGCGGTTTGCTTTCAGGAAAGAACCCGCACCCCTCCCACGCGCCAAGGCTGCCTCCGATCTTTCCACCCTCTGAAGGAGGTCCGCAACCACCCTCTCCAGCTCCTTGATCCGAGACCTCATGGCCTCGCATCCAGCGTCGCGCAAGGAGGAAACATGAGTCCTCGGAGAAGCCATCCTATCCTCTTATCTAATCTGTACTATCTATATAAATATACTAGAACTAACGTAAATACGCGGTTGGCTGTCTTCAAGGTTAAATTAGGGTCGAGCACAGGTAAAAAGTGAAAGGGAAAGTGTTTCACTACACCAACAACGTTAGTAAATAAACAAGAAAGTTTAGCACAAGAGCAATGTCGATTTAGAAGCTAAAGAAACGCTAAGGTAAAAGGAAATAATTAAGAACGAGTAAGGTAATACGCTACTATAAATAAAATTACAAAGATTACGGATTTAGTGGCTGAGAGACGCAATTAACTACTATGATACGGCAAGAGAAGGATGAGTAAGCTTTTCGCTCCAAGATGAGTTAAACTACAATTACAACAATACAATTAACGTAAGAAGATGAAAAAAATAAGTAAATAGGAATAAATAAAGAAAAAACTAGTTCTACTTAACACAACAATACGGCTACAGATAACCTACAGCTACTGCTACTACTACGTGACCACAATAGATAACTGTGAATAATAATTAGTTAGGAACTTGGTGCGCGGCACCCCCTGCCATCCACCGTCAAGGTGACTTGCAGGGTAATATGTAGATGTAGATAGATGTACAGGTGTCGCTTGCAGGCAGGTCAGCGCTCGCAGGAGGAAGTGAAAGGCACGCCCGTCCTCTTCGAGGGCTAGGTGAAGACCGTATCTCGGAAGGCAGGACAGTGAGGATAAGATTCGCGAGATCGACTGTAGAACGGAGCGATATAGAAGATCGTTTTTCCCAAGGAATAATAGGAAAAGATAACGTAGGAAAACTATGTACCCTTGGTGCACTGCACCCCCTGCCATCCACCAAAAAGGTGACTTGCAGGGTATAATGTAGATGTAGATTAGAAGATGGTCGTAAATTTTCTGATGTTTGGTTTTTAAAGAAACTATCTAATGGTGAAATTGTTGATCGTAATTAGTTGATTTACTCTAAAAAGTCTAGGTCAATTTTTTTGCTTCCCTTGCATTTTATTTTCGAAAAATATTCCTGAAGCATGTTCACGCATATGCAATAGACTAAAGGGTTTCAACGACTCGAAGCATTTGAACAGAATTCTTGATCATGAGAATTCAGCAGCTCATCGGGATAATTTTTTGATGTGGAAGAGCTTAGAAAAGAAAATAAAAGTCGGAGGACGCATTGATGTTGCCATAGAAAAAACAGTTCAATCGGAAAAAGAAAAATGGCGGCATATTTTAAAGATTATTTTGGACATAATTCTGTTTTGTGCAAAAAATAATCTTCCACTTCGAGGAACGAAAGAAATAAACGGTAGTTCTAACTCAGGAATTTTTCTCCAACTGGCCGAATCAATTAGTCGCTATGACAGTGTATTTGAAAATCATATCATGAGCCGCAAAAGGGTAACTGTTAGCTATTTGTCACATCAGGTACAAGATGAATTTCTCAAATTACTAGGCAAAACTGTGTGTGATGCGATCATTTCAAGAATCAAAAAGTCCAAATACTACTCTGTATTATTTAATTGTACTCCAGATGTCTCTCATCATGAGCAAAATTATTAGATATGTTCACATTGATGGCCAAAACATTTCGATCGAAGAAAGTTTTACCAATTTTATAGAAACAAATCAGAAAACTGGTAGCGGTTTGGCCAGCGAAATAATGAATAAACTGAAACAAGACGGCATTGGTACGACAACGGGGAAAATATGCTCGGAATAGGCAAAGGTGAACAAGCGTATATTTTAGAACAACACAAGTACGCAAAATTTGTCCCTTGCTCGGCGCATATCTTAAATTTGGCTTGTGTACATGCAGCCTCTGTAAATACATCAGTGGTTTCCTTTTTCAGGCTGGTTTAAAAAATTTATAATTTTTTCTAGTTCAACAAGCAGGTGAGCCGCCCTGATGAAGGTATTAAAAATTACTTTAAAAACACACACTGATACTCGTACATCTAGAGCTAGCGCAATTCAAGCTTTGCATACACAAATGAAAGATGTACAAGATATATTAAAAAACATAATATTTAATCCAGCGACGTATAATACAGAAACTTTCTACAGCAACGAATATTGTAAAGCAAATAAGATTAATAAAGCTTTGCAAGCTAAAAATTTACCTGTTTTTCAAGCTAGTACTACATTAATACTTGGTCTAAGGAATGTTTTACAGGATGTGCGAGAAAATAATATAGATTTGATTATCGAACAAACTAAAGAATTGGCAGAAAGCATGAATGTAGAATCAGAATTTCTTGAAAAACGAAAACGTAGAGTTAAACGTATGCAACTCTATGAATCACAAGATGAACACTGCATTGTATCAACGAAACAATTGTTTGAAACAGAAATTAAAAGTGCGCTGGATGTTATACTATGTGAACTTAATTGGCGACATGAAAAACTTATTGAAATTTCACAATATTTTGATTTTCTTTCTGGAGTTAAATTGTTTTCATTGATTGTGACTGAACTCAAAAATTCAGCGGCAGATTTGGCCTTAAAATATGAAAACGATTTAAATGCAGCAGATATTGCTTTAGAAATTGAAAGCTTTAAGCATCAGGCGTTATCAATTCTTTCAGTGCCAGATTCAGCAACGACTTTAGATCTCCTCAAAGTTAGATATGAATAGTCTCTTGTAGAATCATATCCCAATTTGGAAGCGGCAATGAGAATATTTTTGACTATGCCCGTCAAAGTGGCATCGTGAGAAAGGGCACTTAGTAAATTAAAATTAATAAAGGCGTATACAAGATCTACTCTTGCCCAAGAAAAATTAACTGATATGGCAATTCTGTCAATTCAACATTCACTTTCTAAACAAATAAATAATTGACGATTTCGTTGCAATAAAAGCTCGAAAAGTTAAATTATAATTCAATGTATTTTTTACAAATTAAATGTTTTTATTTTATGAAAATGATGATTTTCCTAAGCTTAAGATTTTTTTATGTAAAATCTTTGAATTTAAAATAAAACCCTAAAATAAGCGATAAAATGACCTTTTTTAGGGGCGCATTTATTATTGCCTGCCCCAGGCGCCAAAATTTGTAGTTCCGGTTCTGATTTCACCTATGACACCGGGAGTAAAAAATCTTTACATCTAAACTATATTTATCTCCGTATGTTTGAATTTACAATGGCTGAACAACAAGAATAATTGTTCAATCTCCACTTGTATGGACTCCAATTGCTCCAAACGAGCCGACTTCCACAAAATAAAGAAAGGGTTCATTTCTTCTTATTACGCGATCCAAACATTTACACGACACATAAATGACCATCACTTGCCAACGCAAACGTTTCCGTTCGAAGTGACATTTCCTTTCGCTCTGATGTTTTTCGACGGACAACGAGGAAAATAATTAACTCTGCTGCTGCAAATTTGCTTACAAAAGCAAGCGATCCAAATGTTTGTCACTAACATTCGAGTACACATAATATAATCACATACAGAGTCCCACACCTTAATGGAAATTAATGTGATATTTCCGTTTAAAATTATCTCACGGGAACATCATCACCGAAACGCTTAAATTATCCATAACAGGGATCGACAACCAGTCGATCTCGAAGCATATCGTGGTCGATGGCTAGGGACTTAACAAAAATCGAGAAATTAAAAAAATACATGCCTATCATCGTGAACTTACAAAATGTTTCGAATGTTCACGCCGACAAAAACAATAACATAAGATTTTAGCTCAATTATTCTGTTATTTTGTTTTCTTAAATACTAAGAACATATTTGGCTCACCACGCTGAGGTGGCGCCACGACCGTGATAATACATAATCACTTACTGACATAACATATTCTTAGATAGAAAGTTAAAAATTCAATCTGCCATTTTGTCGGAATACTTTTGGAAATGATTGTACGATCTTACGCCATGCGTTCGGCGGCGCGATTCAGTCTGTATTCTGTGGTTCGGTAGATCAGTGTTAACTTGTCGCTGTCGGTCGTTTCGTTAAAATTATTACTACGACTTATCATTTAATAGAGTAAGAGTAAATAACTACAAATTTATGACCTTCGAAATGAGTGCCGGCTGTAGTGTGTCGAAAAAAAAAACAAAAAAACTACCATTTTCATGCAGAATGGGAACTTGAGTTCTTTTTCACATATGCAAATGAAAAATGCGTGTGCTTATTTGGCATTCCAGTGCAGCGTTATGCAAAAGAGGAAATCTTGAAAGACATTTTTACACCAAACATCAAAATATGTGTACAAAGTTTCCTTTTAACAGTGTTGTATCGATGATGTAATATTCTTTTCTTTTGGAAAATGGCAGAACAAATAGCAAATCTTGGAACCTGCTGGCAAGCCCTGCGAGGCTTAGCGACCTAACTGAAAAGTTAGCAAATTTCATTTGATGATTATATGACTTTCAGTGTTAAATCAATCACTTTGTAATGCATCACATGAAAATATTGTAATAATAATTGTATTGTAAAAAAGTCATCGGAAAAAGTGGTCTATCTTGAGATCTCAATTTTTTCAAGTAGCTCACATGATATTCAAGGTTGCCGACCCGTGATCTAGAACATAGAACCCACGATGCATGTGTACATACATTATTTCACGAGAATTGCTACAATGGAGAGCGAGGGAGGATGCACTGGGCAGGGGCGTAAGTTAGGAGGTAGACTTCTAATCAACGAACACAACTTTTAACGCGTAGAGATACTTAAAAAAAAACTTTATCGAAAATTCGATTAAAAATTCACTTCTTCCGCTTATTGCGACAGCTTAGGTTCATTCGCGCCCGGCGAACCGCAGGGGAAGCAATAAAAAATATGTATAGGAACCCAACTGCAATCGTCTACGAACAGAGACTAATTGCGTAACAGTCCGTCCGCTCCGCATAATAGAGCCAAGGGGCAGAGGACGTTGCACCGCCTTCACATCCCATCGCCATTCTCACCACTTCACACCCCCTCACATCCTTCCTCCTTCGAGTACTCTTCCCCTCCCACACTCCGAGACGTTCAACTTAGTTAATTTAGAAATTTTTAACTCCTAAAAGTGATGGAATGCCGGACGTAAAACGAATATTACTGGCGAGGAAAAGCGAAAGGAAATCGTTCTTCTTCGAGAAGACGTAAGAAGGGGAAAACGGCGACAAATCGAATGGAACAAGAGAAATGCGAAACATTAAACATTCCAATTTTCAGTCCAATATACGGGAATACTGAATATTTCTTATTCGGATGAAGAAATATATGAGCTAGAAACGTTTTGGAATCTTGACGTAGTCGCCCGATGGGACACTATTAAATCTGTGGCACGACGCCTCTATACAAAGAATTTTCTTCATCTCGAAAAAGATGTTTTCCATTGGCGTTTTTATAAATTTCTCTTAAGAAGAGCTCTACTTTGTCGTCGCCATGATGAAGCCACGTACATTGTTAAAAATCCAGCCAAAGGAATTCATAAAAAGAACATTCTATCGCCTCTGGAATGTTCGTTTTCGAAGAAAATAAACTTTTTTGCTCAAATATACATTTATTAAGAACAAATGTGTCTTTTAATGCTTCGAATAAATATCGATTATTTATGGTAGCAAAACAAAACTACCGAAGAAAAGACATCTCTGTTTGTCATGTTCTGTCTCAAATTTCAAATAGTTCTAAAATTTCTATAAAACTTTGCTGGAATATGTATTTAATTCCGTAGATTTAAATGTATCTAAATACCAAAGTTATTGCATAAATAGGCTGTTTACAAGATTAGTTAAAATTTTTCTCATTATCCAAGTTAAGCCCCCCGTAAAGGTGGAAATTCAAAGTGATAGACGATTCGTAAAATGCGAATCGTAATATGAAATTAGTACCTACCCGACCAAAAAGAATTTTTTATCTAGCTCTTAAACAAAATAAATTGAATGCTACAGACGGACGGACGACAAAGCGATAACAATATCTCGTTTTTGTTTGTATTTATGTATAATCAGCCTCTTGGATTATTATAGCCATAACTTCTTCCACACACAAAGGAGGAGGGAAAACCCAGTGCCTACTCTTTACGAAGAGCACCAAGGGGGCCAACTGCTTAACGTCCCTTCCTAAGGACGGAGCGCTGACTTGCGCGGTACACAATATCTCGTTTTTTTTACATTTTTGACAGCGAGCTAAAAAGATCGTCGATGTGAAACAATGCGAATTTTCATAGTACACAAATAACCAACGACACAGGAACCTCTTTCCTGTGATTTTCTAACGCACAGCAGACCTCGGATAAACTGCTGGATCCGTTCCAACTCTCCGATGAGATGAACAAGGAGGAAAAAGCAGATCCGACAAATAGTGATATTTAGTTACAGGAGACACTTTTGCGTCAACACAGCAGTACTAACAATTTCAAAGAGAGGCAGGGAGTGGACGGAAAGACAAACGAAATGAATTAGGTTTAACAACGGCAAGGCCCGCAGATAAAAATTAATCCAATCTTTCTATTTAAACGCAGTATTTAAGCTCGCGGTGCCGAATAGGATTTCGATATTCGCCAAGCTTCTTGAGCTAAGGTCTCCACATTTTCTATACATTGCATATCTTTCGTAACAAAATAACTAGATTGACATAGCTCGGGACAACCTCGGCATATGACCGCAATCAAAGTGATAAAATAGATAGCCTCATAAAGCATTAAAAGATTTGGAAAACAGCATCTTAAGGGCTATTGGAGATTCCTAATTCATCAACCATGGATAATTAACATTTAACTGCACATTGCTCATCATACAAATCACGGAAAATATAACTTTCAAATTCTAACCTTGAAAGCATAAGCAAAAAAATTATTAAGAGCATCTATTAGCCATATGATAATGCCTAAAGTATTGGAATAAAACACCCAACTAAAGTCATGTCTATTCTTCATTCACCTTCACCTCCCACCTTTTCCAAATTCTCTCGTTGAAAAGACGAAACCCAAATTTCAAAGAGAGAGTAACAAACGAAAAATTTTTCCCAACAAAAGAAACCCATGTCCACCATACCTCAGGAACATACAACTCCACCTCCCGTCCACGTATTATCCGCGTGAGCTGCGCCTATAAAATAGTAAGCGGACGTATAAAAAAGAATGGTTTTGCTCGTGGGCGAAAGATGTCTCCACAAGCGGGCAGTTGGGAGCGTGCGCCAAAAAAATGTGCGCAGCGAAATTATTCTTGGCCCTTCCTTCTCCCACCCTGATGCATCGTACGGATTTAGCTGGCGCTCTACTAGAGAGAGAGAGAAGCGTATACTGAGAATTGGGCACGAGGAGATACTCTCGTTAGCATAGAGGGAGAAGAATGTCCATCCGTCCCATTCCAACGCTTATTCGTAAAGATGCACGCTTCCCAAGTCGGAGAGTTCTCAAAGGAGCTTCCGCTACCATTCACCACCGCGGAATGAATAAATCTTGCTATAGTTTTTAACTACTAAGGAGCCCCACGGTTAACCGAACTCCAATTTATACGGCTGTCCAATTATCAGGGTTAGATTTAAAAAATCTGATGGGCCACCACAAGACTTTCTCCATACCTGTAATATTTCTAAAAATTCCAAATAGGTTAAATGACAATAAATATTTTAAGAAACTGTGCGAAAAATTTAAAGACTTTACAAAGAACATAAATAAACTAAAACCGTAGCCTTCTGATATTGGATATAGCCCCGAAGGTCCAACAATTAAGAAAATAAAAAGGAGCGTCAAGTGTTTACAATAGTCGCCGGTAGGTGGTGTGGCTGTGGCAGCTAAAAAATTTAGTTTTTAATATATCTCTTCAACATCTTATATGGGAAAATGTTTCGAACAAAGGTTGTAGAAAATTAAATTTCCTACGAATTTTATTCCAATAATGTTTTACATTCATCAAATATTAAGGCAAATATTAAATAAATGGAATATCTCCTTAACAATGCGTTTTACGAAAAAATGTTTCAAACAAAAGCTATAGAGAATAACATTATATATGAAGTTTATACTAAACAACATTTACATTTATGAAGATTTAAAAGAGCTATTTGCAAAAAACCAGAACATGACTAGAGTAAACATCCACTTCCGTTTGAGCGATTGTTGCCAAAACCTAATGAGCTCTTCATTATATAGTACTCTTTCTAAATATAAGATTTGGTATTGATATGAGTATAAGTGTTTGAGTTAGAGTGCCCACAAAATCATATCACAGACATGAACACAGACCGACACACAGGCATCATCGAGAAAATAGTCAAAACGTGTTCAGGGGACCTAAAAACATGTATTTTCGTTGAAATCTCGAATTCGATTTTTTCATGAAAACAATACTCTCTCTATACTTCGTATATGGAGAAAGTACATTTTAATAAGCCAATCCATTAGATGAAATTTTAAAAATATTACAAATGAACGAAAAAGAACTAAAAATGTTTGACGCGTATGTTAAACATTTTTTTAACTCTTCATCGTCGGCAGCTTTCTATTTTGATTGCCACGTCTCTGCGCAGGATAAAGAATAACTAAAATAAGCCACTTGGCATTCAGGGCTATTAGTATCGGCTTGTATTCTTCTACTTTTCATTGTTCGTCATTCCATGTCTCTCAAAATCTCTGATGCACTCACATTATGTATCTATACTCCCTCCGTAAAAATCTAGCTGATCTACGCTGGTCAGGCTCTCCTCGAAAGGGTATGCGCAGCAGTATTCCACAACAGGACGGATAGGCGAAAAACATACGATTTCCTTGACATTCAAGAGGTATCCTCACAGGACTCTCAATGAAAGTTCTCGAATTCTGTTTGCCGATGCTATAACGTTTTTGGCGTATTTTTTCGGTTTACAGAATCACTTTTGAAGAAATATCTTGTTTTAACGTGAAGAGAAGATTATGATATCGTGAAATTTAATCGGTACATCTCAACGCCTCGCACTTCAGAAGCTATTAGCAAAATTCGTTTGGGAATCCTGGCTCTATTTTCGCAGAGGAAGTCGGAGACCCTTCGCAGTAGATCCAAGACGTCTGTTAGCCGATGCAGCGTGAGCGGCGCTTTTCGTCGGTGCCAATTTCCCAAACTTATTTTTAGACCGCTCGAGATTAACTCACGCCTCGCTCCAGAATTGGGGTAATTGGAATCCCCGTCGGCTTGTGATTGATCGCTTTTCGATTGACGTAAATAAAACAGCTCGTACCCTTCTCAGAATCAGCAGGATAAACAGTGATACGAAATGCTTCAAAACCAAGGGTTTATGTCACAACATCAAGTAGAATTATTAAGTGGAACGCAAAGATTTTTGAGAGATGAGTAAAAACGAAAAAAATCCAGGTTTTTGCCCATCCCTCTCTTTCGCTCTCTGTGTGGAAGGGAGAGTCCTTGGTAGAGGCCGAGGGTTCGAATCCTGCTGATATTCGATCCTATTTGTCATCATGGTCACTGTGAAATAGCTATGAAGTACTGTGTAATAATAATGTGACGCTTTCCATATATTCCATATGTTCAAGGACATACAGCGGACTAATTACATACGTCTCCTATGGTTAAGTGCTTAGTCTCAAGGAATGAATTTTTCCTACCTACTTCAAATTATTCTCTATTTTTTAAATCTTGAGCACCAGTCTCCTCTCCCCCTTCCCCCTCTCCGGCCCAACTCCCCGAGGAGACACCTTTTTACCCCTCGTTTTCTTTTCTGTGCATCTCCAACGACTGCCCCCTTCCACTTCCACCTCCTGCCCAACCACTCCACTAATGGCTACTCAATCCCGCTCTGCGCCTGTCTACTCCCTTTTACCCTCATAGAAGTTATATAAAGTAAAAACTTTATATAATTTCCACTCAGGTTTTTCTTTACGATGTTTGATCAAGGATAAACCTAGGTCGTGTTATCGTTTTTATATGTGCCGAAATTTATTTTAGTTGCAAACGACACAACTGGACAAATACGGAACAATATTTGGCCAAAATGAAAACGCAGTTCTTTGTCTTTGGAATATACTACTGCCGGTTAATCACCACTGATTACGCAGTAACGCGAGTCCGCTTTTCTCAAGTGTTTTTACGGATATCGGAGAAACGTATTTTAAAAATTTGAATTCAGCCAAAAGGTGAAATCGAAATTCATTCTTGAATAAAAACGCGCGTTCCTTTTAGTGAGACCTGTTGACACTGATTACATGTGATACATAAGGCATTATTAGAAATTAACATTAACATTTACTCAGTATCAGCACAGCGTTACTTACACCACAAACCTCTGTGAACTTGAACTAAATTGAGAAAGATTCGTAAAAATTCAGATAAACGGCATTAATGATATCCAAGTTGGAGCTTCGATGCATTAGTGCCTGCCGTTTGATTGTGACCCTGACAGTAATAAATAACTTTATTTATGGGTTTAGAGGCAAAAAAAAAACAAAACAGAACATTGGTAGTTGTAACCTAGCTAAAACGCCAACGAGGTGACAGTAGTCACACAGCTTAAGATAACGCAATGAACAAAGTTCCAAAAGCGCGAAATATCGAAACTCTGCTCAGTTACATGCGTTGGCATAAAAAATCCAAATAAATAAATTCCTGACCACGCTTCAATAGAACGTAAACAAGAAGAGTAAGGTTTTTTCATTTACATCTACATGATAGCCTGCAAGTCACCTTTTTGGTGGATGGCAGGGGGTGCAGTGCACCAAAGGTCCATAGTTTTCCTACGTTATCTTTTCCTATTATGTTCTCTTATCGTCCTAGGGAAAATCATTCTCTATATCGCTCCGTTCTACAATCGATCTCGCGAATCTTATTCTCGCCGTCCTGCCTTCCAAGATACGTCGGGTTTCTGATAAGTCCTACTACCTCATTCGCTAGTCCCTCCGAAATAAATTTTTCCAGTAGTTTAAATCTAGCCTGCAGTCTACGTTCCTCTAACGATGTCCATTTCACATTTTCTATTGATGATGTTACGCTTTGTTTACTATCGTAATTTCTCTTTACAAATCTAGCTGCCCTGTGCTGAACCTTTTCTATCTCGTTAGTGAGTCCCTTTTCGTAGGGATCCCACACAGGTGCAGCATATTCGACCTGCGGTCGAACCAATGATAAATAACATAATTCTTTCACTTTTTCGGAGCTATTTCGAACTATTCTCCCTATAAAGGCCAGCTTTTTGTTAGCGGCACCTTTCAATCGGCGAATGTGGGTTCCCACGAGAGATCATGATGGATCGTGACTCCTCGATATTTAATCGAGTCTGAAACTGGAATCTCTACTCCGTCCAACGAATAATTATTGTTCAACGAGATACTCTTGGTTCTCCAGAAGTTGATGACGCAGTTTTTCTTTTGGTTAATCACCAACTGCCATTCCTTACACCATGCAGAAATACTGATGGTCTTCCGGATTTCTTATTTCTCTATAGATGAGGGTGTCGTCCGCGAAAAGCCTAATTTTACTTCTGACTACTGAGCTGATATCGTTTATATAAATTAGAAATAATAACGGACCAATTAGACTACCCTGTGGAACGCCAGAGACAACCTCCACTAAGTTCGAGGATTTCCCATCTATAACATCCTTCTGCTTCCTAAGATTTTAAAAATTTGCGGATCTAACTAACAATTTTGGAATTAACGCTTAAGGTTTTTAATTTCGTTATTAACTTCCTGTGAGGTACCTTATCAAAGGCTTGCCTAAACTCTAAGAAGATGGCATCGACCTGCCTATTATTTTCTCTGCTTCTCAGTATACAAGTCACGAAAAGACCGAGCTGAGTATCACAAGACTTACCTTTCCTGAAGCCGTGTTGACAGTCATCTAACAAAGAATTACTATCAAGAAATCGCATTATGTTGCTAACGAGTATATGCTCGAGAATTTTGCACGATATCTAAGTTAAGGAAATTGGCCTGTAATTTTTTGGGTTCTTGTCGCTGCCTTTATGAATTGGGGTAATGTGCGCTAACTTCAAGTCGTTAGGGACCTCTCCGCGGGAAATGGATTTCTCGAATATTATCCGAAGAAAAGGTGCTATTTCTTCAGCTAAGTCTTTTAAAACGCGAGCAGGAATTTCTTCGGGGCCAGTGACTTTGTTAGGGCTGATGAAACTTAATTGCCTTGTTATTCTCTCCTCAGAAAATACAAATATCGTCCATCAGGTCGCTACTTATAGCGGGCGCAAAATGTACGCATTGGTCGTTGACGGCTGTAAATGCTTTTACAAAATGACCGTTGAACAGGTTGGCTTTCTCTACGCTATCATGAATAACGGCAGTGAAGGTATGGTAGGGCCTCTACCTTGGACCTCTCTCACATAGGACCAAAACGCTTTAGGGTCCTCCTCAAATAATTATTTAATACGTTCTTTGAAGCGATTTGTACTGGCAAGGTTTTCAATAAGCCACCGGAAAAGTCCTAATAATAGTATAGCCCCAGGAATAAATGTTATACGATGAAATTTATAAAGAAAATGCATACGTGGAAATTTAATTTTTTTGTGGCAATTGAAATTCTTCGCCAGAATTGCGTTTAAAACCACAGAATGCAATTAAAAAGCGCTTTAATGGGTTAAGCGCTACCGTGGAATTTTCAAGCCTTTCGGAAATGCTTTATATTATTTTTTAGAAATTAATTTTCTAAAACAAAAACATCGCCGAATATGGCTGCCGACCAGATGATCGTCAATTGAGCCGCTCTTGATACTAATTACATCGTCGTCGTTAGCTAAATTGAGTTTAAGCAGATTATAGGTAGGCTTGGTAGGATTCGATTTAAATCGATAAATGTCGATAAATATCGAATTCGTAAAAATGTCAAAACCGATGAAAATGAATTGTCGTCGATAAGTGTCCATTTTTCACTACTAAATTTTCTATGAAATTATTCGTCAGGATTTAAAAATTTGCTTTATTACACTCAAATGTAATATATATTTTAGTGCCATGCGTCCAAAACAAAAGAGAAAATCGGCATTGGCCATGCCAGACAGCCACACTTCATTCGGTATTCCATATCCTTTCTAAGATCCCTTATATCTGAAGGATCCATACTGAGCTGACACGGGTACGAGACAAAACAATATGATCGGTTTATTGTACTCTTCCTTTAATTTCGACTACATTTGATAATCCCTAAGCGCCTTTAAGGCCGATTCACACTATGCATTCGGAGGACGGGACAGTCGGGGAACGGGACAGTCGGGGAAGAAATATTTCCTGTCAGACATTAAGAAAGTGAATTTCATACTCTTATGCGACTTCGTAAGAACTCCAGGAAACATCATCAATACTTCCGTACGTCTCTTGAGTAATTCGACGAACTACTCGAGTACATTAGGTCGGCTATTGAAAAGAGGAACACAATTTTCAGACAGTAGAGTGCAGGAGAGGGGGTACAGTCTACCGCAGTCTGAGTTGCCTGGCCGAGAGACTGCGACTGTCCCCCGACCGTCCCGTTCCCCGACTGTCCTCTCTGATGTGAATACTCCTATTTGAATTACATTGAATCAATTCGAGGTAGTCTTTTTAGACTGCGACTGTCCCGTCCCCCGACTGCATAGTGTGAATCGGCCTTTATTCGCTTAAAGCAGTGTTTCTCAACCGGGGGTCCGCGAGTTTTCTCGGGGGTCCGCGAGTTGAGTAGGACATGATGATTATATTTATCTATAACTTGTTTGATCCATCACAGAGCTCTCATTAATGTTTCAAAATGAAAATACGAGAAAATGAATGAAAAATGCATGAATTTTTCACAGAGAGGGGGTCCGCAG
The DNA here is from genome assembly GCA_028673005.1 of Tanypteryx hageni. Taxonomy (NCBI): domain Eukaryota; kingdom Metazoa; phylum Arthropoda; class Insecta; order Odonata; family Petaluridae; genus Tanypteryx; species Tanypteryx hageni. The sequence continues at coordinate 157,352,839 of CM054115.1, forward strand.
AAATTGTGGGATTTCGTAGGGGGTCCGCGGCTCCAAAAAGGTTGAGCAATGCTTGCTTAAACGGTATGATCAGCCTCCATATTCAATTTACTCAAAAGTCTTATGACTTCTGCCGACAACCTCCAAGATGAGAAAAGAAAGATTTTTCCAAACTGATTGCCAAATATCCCTATAGCAGGTCTGGAAAGTATAACTAAATCTTACTCTCCGCTTGACAACAACACATTCACCAAAGTTTAGAAAGCAACAAAAATCCGAGATCTTCTTTAAATATATAAACCTCCAAGATGAGAAAAGAAAGATTACTTACTGATTGCCAAATATAACTAACTCTTACTCTCCGCTTGACAACAACACATTCACCAAAGTTTAGAGAGCAACAAAAAATCCGAGATTCGAGAAGTCTTATTTTAATATATAAAGTTTTAGTAAAATTTAATTGGAAGAATTCAATTACTGTCATTTTTATTGATAAAAATCGATAAAACGTAATAAGATAAACGTTCATATTCGTCCTCGATTTTTAGGAAAAATAAGAGACATTAGTGGTCGCTTTGTAATAAATATAAACGTCGAAAACTACCAAGCCTAATAAAATGTATTAAAATAAACGTCGATATTCGTCGCCGATTTTTAGGAAAAATAAACGTAGATTTTAATAGTCGAATTTTAGGAAAAATAAACGTCAAAAACTACCAATCGACGAAACCGAACCGCTTCTATTGTTGCGAGCGGAATCGCGGTTATGGGATCGAGAAAGTTCAAAACCCAGTAACTCCGACCCCTTGAGCTTCTCGCTCACTCAGCCGTGAAAAGTTCGTCGGCCATGCACGACCGTGACCAAGGCGAGTCTTCCTCCTCACCCTCTCCCACCCCATACACAGCGTGAGACATAGGAAGAACTAAAAGATATTACGAGAATCCCATTTTGGAGGACCGGATTAAATAGGGAAACTTGCTCCGGAGGAGGCAATCGGAGAAAAGAAAACGCGACGAGTAAACTCGTTCCGGCTATAAGGTAATGTTTATTACAACACAAACCGGAATTCCAAGAGTTGTGCAGGGAGGTCTTATTTTAAAAAATCTCCTTTCGCAAAGGTTGCGCAATTATCAAGTCGCGTGAATTATTCATCCAGTGTTTACAGAAAATATACGTCACCTAGTTACATAATTCGGACGAGGAAGAGCGCATTATCCGATTGGGGAACACCAACTATAGTGGAGCGCTTGCCTTCCTAAGCTAAAGTCACAAGTTCGAATACCGCAATTTGCGTAGATGAACGTAATACTTGATAAATTGGATATCCTCCATAGTAATACCGAGGTTGTTTACTGCTCTCGACGAAACACCGCTGACGACGGCTGTTCTGTAGCTTAAATGCGCAATCACTGCTCTCAATGAGTTAAGAGGTACCTAAATTATCAGTTTGGATTCCAGCCACAATGCGAGACTGATAGTAATTCCTTTTTGTAATCTGCATGGTATAAATAATTCAGTCACCTTTTTGGAGAAGGGGAGGAGGTGTAGTGCACCAAAGGTAGTTTCCCTACGTTAACTTTTCCTGTTATGTTCTCTTATCGTCTTAGGGAAAAACGATCCTCTATATCGCTCCGGCCTACAATCGATCTCGCGAATTTTATCCTCGCTGTTATTGTTGATAACTTAAATCCTCTATAATGGCGCAACGCTCTACTTTGAAGACTAAATCGAAAACTAAGTAAAAGTTAATGGGTGATTTTCTGAGTCAAAGGGAGACAATTAGGCGGCATATGCGTAATATAATGAAGTAATCAGAATGGTTGGCATATCCGTTTCGTACAGACGCTTGAGAGGGGTATAGGTTGCTGCTATCTTGGGATGATATGTAACAAAATGACAACGCTTGAACAGATTCAGAAATAATATCAAGACAGGTATAGAAATTTCTCTGGAAACCTGGATAATAATACAACCCCTAACTAACATGGAATTTTATTTTCTCTCTTTTAAATTTGAGTTGTAGAAGAAAAAATGCACCCTGAATGAGACCAAATGCGAAATGTATCCATGCCAACGCCAGCTCGATAGCGCAGATACTTTCGATGCCGGAAACAAAAGAAAACGCCAACTCATCTCATCTATTTCGTTGAGGAAGTACTTTCGTTTGAACTTTCCAAACGCGCTTCTCGCCAAATATGCGTTTAAGAAAAAGAATATTATCGTGTGGTGTCCATAGCGATTCGTCATTTCGACCGAGGGCATCAACCACTGATAACAGAGAATATCCTTGAATATTTATGTTATTACACTCGCAAAACGGGAGGAAATTTGAGAATGGCCGAAAGGGTAATCCCAGACCGTATCAGCTCCGAAGGTCGTCGCTATAAGGAAGGCGGGTATGTTAGAGACGTTTTTATTCTCAAATCCAGAGAATGCGAAATATGTAGATAAAAACGATGATGCAAACAATTGCAGATTCGCCTTTTAAAAATCCGCTTCCCCTATACAGCTCGTAACTGGAAATGTGCAAAAATCGGCTGCAGACAATTCGATGTATGTACTGCACTGATTACGTTATCTTGGATACACTCTTGTTTTATATACTTTATTTCGTCCTTCGTGCTGACGACAACAGGAAAAGTATCTATAGTAATATAAGTTTAATGACACGTTCCTACGTCCACGAATAAAACGCCACATGCATTTGGTCATCGTCTAACAGCCCGCGTATTTATTTTGGGGAGAAAGCAACTATCACATGAACGGCGATACTTTTCCTAGGTTGTTTCTTTTGCCTTCGAAGGTATATTAGAAATGTAACATTTGGCGCGCGTTTCCTGCAGTATAAGGGGCAATTGTGCATAATAAAATTAATGCCCAAGTTTCGAAGGAGGATTTGTGAGTTTTGGACAGTTGCTGCGATTGATAGCAGTCCTGTATCTCAAAGCACAATCCCGAAAAACTTCGCAATGTCATCGATAATATTTCATTTAATTTTGAGAAATGCGAGTTATGTTGAAAATAAGTTCGCATACCATATATGAGAATTACCTCTCCCTTCGACAAGCTATCTTACAGAATGATGAGGAAATCTCTAGATGATAAAATTTTGGAAAAAACAAAGAAGGGGATTGATTGACCATCTGATTCTCACTGTCACTCACAGTTTGTTTTTTCGAATCATAATAACCGAACACTACATAAAATCAATGAAGCCACGATTTCTTACGCAATACCTATGAATTAGAAGTGAACCGTCTGATAGGTAAGCCTCGATTCATGCCAAAAATTCTTAAAGACTCGAACAATATTCTTCAATGATCATACTGTTAAATATCATAACACAATATGTTATATGTGTATTATATAGAAACCCCGCCACTTAAAAACATCCGGTTTTATTGTCGATAGGGTACGCTTTTATGAAACTGCCTCTTGAATGCCGTGGCCAAACACTTCTTCATTAGAAACAAAAGGTATATATGATCGGTTGCCAGGCAAGCAGTCGTGCTGCTTCTCAACCTTGAAGACTTGGGTTGAGCCCCGTCGCAGGCACTGACGCACGGCATTCGTCATCGCATACAGAAGTTTTTACATCGTTATACGCCCAACACAAAGAAACAAAGGAAAAACCTTATGCGTCCATTTTAATCGATTCCGTTATACACGTTAACACATCCTTCATAAAGCCTTCGGCACGAACAAAGGAAGTGCAACGGCATAGACAAAAGCATGGTATGGTATACTATTAGATTAATTAATTTCATAACTGCGTTCAACGTAGGGCTTTCGAATCGAATAATGTGAACGCTACACCACACAATATCAACCACTGCATTGGCTATTGGCTATTGAAAATATAACTAACAAAAACTAACGGAGAAGCATACCGAAAAATAATTCTGTTGTCAGTCTACAAACTGACCAACGTGGTGACCGCCCGAAAAACGAAGCCTTCAATTCTTAATGGTTTGAACTAAAAGGAAGTTGCAGTCAGATTGGCACAAATTCAAAGGAGTATTGAGAAACACTGAAATAATACCTCCCAGTTGTATTTAAGGCAATCATCTCAAATTTACGGAGATTTTCGGATAGAATTTTTCAAGATTGGCAAAGAAAACCAAGACGCAGAATATCCATATCTACTTCCCGACGAAACGGTCGTAAGAATAATCAAGACCGATATCACCAAGTGTCGTAGCGTCGAAATCGATAGGCGAGACATTTCGTACAGTAGCTTTTGTATGTACATACAAAGGTGGATAAAATATTATTCGAATGTCCTGGACCTTGGTTCAATTTCCGCCGCGGAAATGGGCATTTACGCCATAACATCCAATTCAAACTCAATAAAAGAATACGGTATAGAAACATATGTATAAATACCTCCATCGATCGTTATTAATATCGCGAGTAACGGAAAGCCAATGCTCCAGCGTCTTCCAACCAATGTCAATAAAGCAACGCGCCTCCACCATAGGAACCGATAGGGGTCGCTCGATCAAGCGCCAAGCACCGTCTATTATATTAAAAGAGGCTGCGCTCTGCATGTTGACGAGAAGCAAAGAAGCAATGTCCCGAAGGCATGGGACCACTTTTCCTTTCAAAACAATTCGAAGGCCGAACTTCGGCCGACACCACTGAGAGCGAAGATGCAGGAAGATCTTTTAACGCTTCAGAGTGAGACGGATTCAGTAGAATAAAAACTCAACCTTTAAGTTTCCTAAAAATCCATACCAGCTCAGAGATAAAACAAGTTAGGTAAGGGTACGATGCATCACAAATAGGCGCGTTTCATGCGATCCAGTGTTCGAAAGTAAACAATATGCTTAGAACACCATAAAATAAGCGAAACACCACGACCCAATTATTTCTCTTTGTCTACTGAGAACTTCTTTCCTACCATAGGTTTATGCATTAATAAACGTATTTACATAGTTATAGTATGACTAAATACTGCAAAACGATATGTAATGATGTCAGGGAAGTATTAAATTTGTATTTACCAATTAATGTTCTTATCATTTGTAAGTAATCGAACAATAGAAAATCATTTAAAACACATATATTTAATTTAATAGTTGTGATATTTACCTTTACATTATTTTCTTCGTACATATTCAACGTATTTTTGTAATTATGGCAGATCTTATTTATTACTGGGAAGATTATTTTCGTTGATAACAATTAAAGAAACTGTATGAAATTTCAAAGTGAATTACGACTTTCTTGTTAGATGTTCTTAAAAACGGCTACTCTTACGATAAAAATTTATAGGAAAACAAATATTACAATTGGCTAGTTCTACAAATTCTATTCGAAGACTTTTTGATATAATTAATATTTTACGAGATATGACGTAAAGTTAGTTTTTTGTTCCCGGTAAACTGGTACCCCTGATTAGATTATGTGAACCATTTATGCCATTTTCCTATTGTCTTTGGCCATAAGTCCTTAATACCAAATTTGTTTAAAATCCTTTCGGTAAGGCCGAGAACGTACATGGACAGACAAAACAGAGCTAATAAACGGGCCTAAAAATGTATTGAAAGATGTGAGCGGAAAAAATTTCAATTTTAATTACTCCTTCACTTGAGGAATAAAAAATCGGTCGCAGCCGGTTAACCACTAAATACTACTTCTGAACGTTGAGTAGAAAATCAGATATAAATCAAATGTCGAACGAATTAAAGATGAAGACAATGAGATCGATTTTAAAAAAAATGAAAGGCAGATTAATATAGATCTTCGTTAAGGTGTGGTTTTGGTGAAATTCGAGCCATAAGCATTCGGCGGCTTGTACAGATAATATTTTGAAAAATAAATGCATATCATAACCCAAATGGAATACAGGAAACGGGTTACTCTTGTATTTGCAAATACTCGAGAGAGTCAAGTCCGCATTCTCACCATTAATAAGACGCCCAATAATACGGAAATTAACAACAGATGAGTAAAATACGACTTTATGGATATAACTCAATGGCTTACTGAACCGTTATATGGCTACAAGAATAAGCTATATCGGCAGTTAGTCGATAAAAACAATTCTATCAAGCTATTTTAAGGGTTATAATAAAAAATGTATGTAGCTTCCAGGAAGGCTCGATAAATTCAAGACAATAGAACTTCACTGGCAATAAATACATAAATAAAATAAATAAATGTAGGTCATAAGAAATGATTCGAAATTATCTTTGATATGAAAATCGAAAGAAAAAACAAACAATTTTACACCTAATATTATATTAATATTTTTACGTGCCACTGATAATGCCTGTATTGTTGCCTGAAATGCCCAAGTGTTTACCCAATTATTTTTTTGTTCCCGTAGTTAGATATATCGTCCACTAAAACGATAGACGGCGCTATATTCTCTTGAATGCATTCCCCCCACCATCAGAGATGATAGAGAATAAATTCGGGACACGGAATAGTTGCCAAGCGACCCCTCCCTTAGCCGACACAACCCGACCCGACGTTTAAGAGGGGTGGCGAAGCCTATTGAAAGTAGCGCGTAAAAATGAGAGAGGAAAAAAAGAAGAAAAGAGAAACGAGTATGGAGGAGAGAGAGGAGGAGGGAAAGGGCATGAAGGGAGGAAGGACCCTGAAGAGATAGAGAGAAGGAATTCTTGAAGGCTGAGAAGAAATAACGACCTTCGAGGTCCAAATTGGCGTCTCGACAGCTGTATATCCAGAAACCTCGGGCCGAGATAATTTAGAAGCGAAAAGATGGTGTGAAATAAAGGGTTCTTCGGTTCCATGTTTTACTACCGGAGATATAAACAAATTATCGCCCCACGCTCTAACAACAATATCTGTGCGTAGTCAAATTCGAGCTACAGACGTCCGGTGTGTATAGAAACTAACTGTATAGAACGTAAAGCAGAAATTTTCGAATAATAAAAACTTGAGGATGTCGAACAAAACATTTTATGAACTTATCAACTAATACATAAATAAGATCCTTCGCGAAGAATTTTTTCAGTTAAGTAAATATCTCTCTCTGTATTATAATTCGATTCCAAAAATTCCAGTCCTCGACCGTTGAAGACTGTAGAGCCATCAAAAACTGCAAATGCGGTATTTAGCAGGTCGCAAATGCGTCTTTCCACGAATATAAAATGGGGTTCAAAAGATATGGTTTCTGGGAAGATATGAAAAGTGGAGAAACGGGAATATTCAGCGAGTATCTGCGACGTCAGCTGTGACAAACGACGCTTACTCTTAAAAATAAAATCTCCGGGAAGTTAAAAAGGTTTCATTTTATCCTACCGCTAAGTTCGCGCGTTTCTTCCTGTCCATTCATGGACATAGTTAATCACGAATGTTTTCTACTCCTCTCTCCTCCGCTAAATAAATCGTCCTTGACGAGTAATCTTCCCAAAATGGACTTACGCCAAAACAACCGATAAATCAGAGAAATAATGAGTCTCGAGAAGACGTTTATTCTGCACCGTCTTTTTGTGGACGTTACACTGGTCGTAAAAAAAATCGGCTTTTAAATGCCGCGGTTTAAGCTAAATGTTTTCAAAATATACATGATTTACGGAGGACCTTTCGACTAATTCGTCCAAGTAGAAACTAAGGAACAAGGCATTCTTACGTACCTCCAACTTTATGGAAAGATTAAAAAAAAAAACGATTAACCCTCTTAAGTTAGAAAAAACAAGCCTTTATGTATCAAAACATGATCCTTCAACCATAACAGGGGCTGAATAAAACAGATACGCATTTTATCTACAAACTAGCCGACTTCAGTGGTAATTCAGCGGTCGTAAATTCTTTTTATATTGAATAACTAGCGTGAATACTTGTAATAACTTGACGATGAGGACGGTGGCGTACCGGACACACTTGCAAGGCACGCGGGAAAGGAATTTTAATCCCTTAACGGTAGAGGACGTTTGATAAAAATCATTCTTAATTTAGTAATTCTTAAATGGATAGTAATAATAATATTTTCGCCCGAATGCAATATTTGCAGCGATGTAAACGTTATATGGCGCGGAGACATTCTTATTACGATGCTCATACAAAAGAACCTATAACACAAACTTGGACAAGTGGGGATATCTCAATTTCTCGTCCACAGAATTCGAATTACCTGAAGTTGAATTTTATTCAATAATTTTCACAGAATTTCGAGTTACAGAGGGTGCCTTCGTAAAAAATTAGCGGCTTCGGAAAAAGAAATCCTGCGATTTACCAGAAATTCGAAACGCGTTTTAGTGTTCGTTATAATAAACCCATGTTTCTCATCTGACGACAGTGAAGCTCTATGCGGTGACTATAGCCGAGCCGTAAAAATCCGCAGGCCAGAAGGAGAGGGGATTACGACAAGTACCGTCAGGCCCATCTTAAGGGAGGGGCTGGGTGAGCAGTCGTCCAGAGTCCCAAGCCCAGGGAGGCCCCGCGCTCAGGGGTGCCTCGCGCCTACCGATTCCACTTTTGAATTTAGCGCAACTCTATGTAAAATGATACAACATTTGCGCGACGTGAAAACATCGCTCTACATAGACAATATTACAAGGCAGAGTGTCACCGTTCGGCGACGAAGATTAATATAGAATTAGTTGAACACTTTGTAAGTTTTCTGAAAATCTCAGATGCAACAGGAAAATGACTTTTCGAAACTATATTAAAAGAACTGAATGATACGGGAATCTCCTTGAAGTATTGCGGAGGACAAGAATATAATAATGGCGAGAATATGAAGGGCTATCAACAGGGAGTTCATGCACGCATTTTAAGTCTAAATTGAAGAGTGTTTTTCATGACGTGGATGCCATAACTTAAATTTGGTTCTCAGTAATATGGGTTATTCCTGTCCGCAGGCAATGCCACTTTCTGGTGTTATTCAGCGTATGTATATACATTATATTCGCAGCCTCTCCGGCAAGATGGAATATCTTAAATAAGTATATAGATAAATCACTAAAATCCTTGTCTAATACTAGATGTGAAAAAAGGGGGAAGAGGAGACTACGGCGGATAGGTGAATTAAAAATTACTAACTCCAAACCGTAAAGTTGACGGTTTGGAGTTAGTAATTTTTAATTTAATAATACTAGATGTTTTATTCGCATTAGCAGAAATCTGTCAAGATCCGAAAATAAAATGCTAATCAAATTCACTGGTTTCCTATGAATAATTATCGTAGACAGCTTCAATTTTTTGCATCCCATTGTAATTTGGTATGACATGTAATAGCTGTAAATAAAGTCAGTAAGATTCTGCAACCTGCTCAAATTCCGTTAGGTATGTCAGTTAAACCTTTGGATGCTTTGAAATAAGCATTAAATATGTATTGTATGCACTGGTGGTGTAGTGGTTAGAGTGTCGGCTTCCCATTAAAAAGTTCCGCAGTTCAAACCTCGTGAATGGAGGTTTTATAAAAAAACTATCATCGGTGCCTGGAAGTAGGCAGCAGTACTGTCAGTATGGTACAGAGCCGAAAAACAAATGATGTTGGCTGGGTCTATACCCAATACTGCTGTAGGCGTGATCGGGACGATTTGAACGGCTACAGTACTGCGATGTGGAAAGCAAGAGGGAAACTACCACATTACAATCCCTAGTAATGAGTACATGGTTGGACAATATGAGTTCTCTCGAGGTAAAACAATCCGGAGGTAAAATAGTCCCCCAATCGGATCTCCGAGTGGGCACTGCCTTGAGGAAAACATTTGTCGAAAGTAATTTATTAATAGGCACTTGGAATGTAAGAACTATGAGCAAGGCAGGAAAGCTAGAGAACTTGAAAGAAGAAATGAGAATAAATAGAGTTGACATTATAGGACTGGGCGAAACTAGATGGAAAGGAGAAGGACAGTTCGACTCGGAAGAGTTCACGGTAGTTTACTCTGGAGGAAATAGTGGGGAAAGGGGAGTAGCGCTGGTACTTAGGAAAGATATGATGAAAAGCGTGACAAAGATAATAGCAACGAACGATAGACTGATGGCAATAAAGCTAAAAGCAGTCCCAGTGGACATGCTGATAATCCAATATACTCAATTGATTGGGAAAATCTATGTTTCGAATCTAGAGGTAAAGAACGCGAATCCTGTGAGGCATTAATCGAAACATTCTGCGAGCACTCTCTCCTTCAATTAGTCAGAAAGGCAAAGCGATCGGGAAACATATTAGATTTATTAGCAACTAACGTCCCAGAAAGAATAAACAAAGTCACCATTGAAGATGGGATAAGTGATCATCAGGCCGTATATGCAGAGTGTAAGTTGAAAATCGATAGGCACCCTAAGCCTCAAAGAAAGTTTTATATATTTGCTAGGGCAAACTTTTCAAGCTTCAGGTCGCGCCTACGAGAAATACTACCTGGCTTCCGTGATATGACCGAACGATCAAGTGCTGAGTCGTCATGGAAACTATTCAAGGATATAATGCTAGAGAGTATCGATAAGTACATTCCAATTAAATTGAAGGTCGACAATAAAGAGCCACGTTGGTACAATAAGCAAGTTAGGAGTGCGCTTAGGCGTCAGAGAATAAGCCACGCGAAAATAAAAAATATGCCGTCTACATCATCTGATGAATATAGAGCAACTAAAGTTAAGACGCATAAGGAATCCCGCGCTAAAGCGAGAACTACTATGCGCGAGGTTTTTACTAACTTCCGGAATAAGGTATTAAATAATTATTTGAAGGAGGACCCTAAAGCGTTTTGGTCCTATGTGAGAGAGGTCCAAGGTAGAGGCCCTACAATACCTTCCCTGCGTAATGACTCGGGTGCCGTTATTCATGATAGCGTAGAGAAAGCTAACCTGTTAAACGGTCATTTTGTAAAAGCATTCACAGCCGTCAGCGACCATTGCGTATATTATGCACCCGCAATAAGGGGGGACCTGATGGACGATATAGTCTTTTCTGAGGTGGGAATAGCAAAGCAATTAAGTTCCATCAGACATAACAAACCCACTGGCCCCGAAGAAATTCCTGCTCGCGTTTTAAAAGAATTAGCTGAAGAAATAGCACCTTTTCTTCTGATAATCTTCGAGAAATCCATTTCTCGCGCAGAGGTCCCTAGCGACTGGAGGTTAGCGCACGTTACCCCAATTCATAAGGGCGGCGACAAGGAGAACCCAGAAAATTACAGGCCGATTTCTTTAACTTCGATATCGTGTAAGATTCTCGAGCATATAGTCGTTAGCAACATAATGCGATTTCTTGATAGTAATTTATTGTTAGATGATTGTCAACACGGCTTCAGGAAAGGTAGGTCATGTGATACTCAGCTCGGTCTTTTTGTTAATTGTTTACTTAGAAGCGGAGAAGAGAATACGCAGGTCGATGCCATCTTCTTAGATTTTAGGAAAGCCTTTGATAAGGTACCTCACAGGAAGTTAATAACGAAATTAAAAACCTTAGGCGTTAATTCTAAAATCGTTAGTTGGATCCGTAAATTTTTAAATCATAGGAAGCAGATGGTTGTTATAGATGGAAAATCTTCGAACTTAGTGGAGGTTGTCTCTGGCGTTCCACAGGGTAGTCTAATTGGTCCGTTATTATTTCTAATTTATATAAACGATATCAGCTCAATAGTCAGAAGTAAAATTAGGCTTTTCGCGGACGACAACGTCATTTATAGAGAAATAAGAAATCCGGAAGACCATCAGTATTTCTGCATGGTGTAAGGAATGGCAGTTGGTGATTAACCAAAAGAAAAACTGCGTCATCAATTTCTGGAGAACCAAGAGTATCTCGTTGAACAATAATTATTCGTTGGACGGAGTAGAGATTCCAGTTTCAGACTCGATTAAATACCTCGGAGTCACGGTCCATCGTGATCTCTCGTGGGACACCCACATTCGCCGATTGATAGGTGCCGCTAACAAAAAGCTGGCCTTTATAGGGAGAATAGTTCGAAATAGCTCCGAAAAAGTGAAAGAATTATGTTATTTATCCTTGGTTCGACCGCAGGTCGAATATGCTTCAGCTGTGTGGGATCCTTACGAAAAGGGACGCACTAACGAGATAGAAAAGGTTCAGCGCAGGGCAGCTAGATTTTTAAAGAGGAATTACGATAGTAAACAAAGCGTAACATCATTAATAGAAAATCTGAAATGGACATCGTTAGAGGAACGTAGGCTGCAGGCTAGAATTAAACTACCGGAAAAATTTATGTCGGAGGGACTAGCGAATGAGGTAGTAGGACTTATCAGAAGCCCGACGTATCTCGGAAGGCAGGACAGTGAGGATAAGATTCGCGAGATCGACTGTAGAACGGAGCGATATAGAGGATCGTTTTTCCCTAGGACGATAAGAGACCATAATAGAAAAAGATAACGTGGGAAAACTATGGACCCTTGGTGCACTGTACCCCCTGCCATCCACCAAAAAGGTGACTTGCAGGGTATAATGTAGATGTAGATATATAAGCCAACGCCAGCTCATGAAGATGAAGAAATCGAGGAGATTTATGAGCATATTAATGACATTTACGAAGAAGACGGAAGAGGAAAGGTAAACTGCATAGTAATGGGAGATTGGAACAGCATAGTCGGAGGACAGGAAGAAAATTTTGTCGGGCAATACGGACTTGGGAAGAGAAACCGAGGAGGGGAAAAACTGGTAGAATTCTGCATCAATAATGACCTTGTAGTGACTAATACATGGTTCAAAAACCATAAACGAAGGTTATACACATGGAAAAGCCCAGGAGATAGAATGAGATGCCAAAACAAAAAAAAATATTCAGGAACAGCATAAAGACCGACAAGTTATTACCAGGAGCAGACATTGATTCAGATCACAGGCTTTTAATAGTTGACGTAAGTACAAAGCTCAAACAAATAAGGAAAACGAGAAGAAACAGACAGACTTGGGACTTAGAAAAACTGAAAGAAAGGCAGGATTTAGTCAGCATGAAGTTGGAAGATTGTCTAAGAAATTTGGAAAACAAACGAAAAACCGTGGATATAGAATGGGAAGAACTTAAAACCAGTATCAAGGATACCTTGGATAAAGAGATTGGAAAACAAGAGAAGAAAATCAGAAAACCATGGATCACTAAGGAAATGCCGGAGAAAATGAATGAGAGACGAAATGTAAAAACGTTAACAGTGAATAAGATAGAGACAACTATAGAAATGAGTTGAGAAGGGTAACAGCTAAAGCTATAGAAAATTGGATAAAAGAAAAATGTGATGAAATACAACAAATGGAGAAGTTTGGACGGTACGATATGATGTACGCTAGGGCACTGGAATTAGAAGATAAGAAGTCGAATGAAATTCGTGGTAAAGGAATTATGAATACGGATGGGATGATAGTCGCAGAAACAAAGGATGTAGCACAGGTATGGGAAGAATACATTAAGTAACTATACAGCAGGCAGGCAGGATCGGCAAAAATAGAACTGGAAGATGAGGAAAACATTGAAGAAGACAACTTAAGACCAATTATTATGGAGAGCGAAGTAGAAAAAGCGATAGTGGAACTAAAGAAAGGGAAAACCACAGGCAGCGATGGAATACCGGCTGAGGTACTTAAAGTCATGGGATCAGAAGGACTCAAAGCGATCACGAATTTAATTAATAAGATTTACGACACAGGAGAGTGTCCTCGGAATTTCCTAGAAGTAACAATGATCCCTCTAAAGAAGAAGCCCAAGATAATGCAGTGTAGAGACTACAGAACGATAAGCCTTCTGTCACACACTTCGAAGATCATCACGAGGATTCTTAATAAAAGGCTGGAGAAAAAGGCAGAAGAAATGCTATAAGAAGATCAATTCGGTTTCAGAAAAGGACAATGAACAAGGGGTAGTTAGAATCATACCAGAAAGGGCAATAGAATACAGCCAAGATATCTGCGTATGTTTCGTAGACTGGCAGAAGGCCTTTGATAGAGTAAATTGGGTAATGTTGATGAAGATATTAAAGGATATAGGTGTAGACTGGAAATACAGGAGACTGATCAGGAATCTATATGTGAATCAAGTTGTAAAGGTCAGGTTGGAGAATGCGTACACCTGCGAAGTAAATATCGGTAGAGTAAGACAGGGCTGCTGCCTATCACCGACCCTATTAAATATATATGGAGAAAGTCTAATGCAAGAAGCGTTAGAAGGCACAGGAGATTTCAAAATTGGAGGGATTATAAGAGCAGTAAAATACGCGGATGATCAAGTACTTCTAGCAAGAAAGGTAGAGGAACTCCAGAAAATAATAAATAGACTAGCAATAACAGGTAGAAAATACGGTATGAAAATTAATACAGAAAAATCCAAGGTCATTCGAATATCAGGCAAAGAAGAGAATCTGAACATAAGTATTGGAGGAAAGCCTTTAGAACAAGTTTCAGACTATAAATACCTTAGAAGCATCATAACAGGTACCTTATCAAAGGGCTGGATGAGGGGATGGACCTGGGGTTTATCAGAGATGAGTTATCAGAACTAGGTATACCGTGCGTGGCAGTACGCAAACTGGCACCTACGAGGAAAGACTTATACGTCGCGACGATAGAGAAAAACGAAAATTTTAAAATTACGGCTATGGCAGAAGTAAAAAAAATATGCAGTCACAGGGTACATTTAGAACCTTATAAATACCAGAGGCCGCAGATGTGCTTCCGATGCAATAGGTATGGACACGGGTCCCAGAACTGCACCGCATCTCCTCGATGCTACAAATGCGCTGGGGCCCACGAAGGGAGAGATTGCCCTAAAGACAAAACTCAAACCAAGGCCAAATGTTGTAATTGCGGAGGGGAGCACGTATCTTTCTCTCGTAGGTGTCCAGTCTATTTGAAACACGAAGAGGCGCTCAAATCCAAAGAAAAGAAAAACGACAAAACTCACAGAACCATCCAGGTCCCCCCCCCCCACCGCCATCAGTCTGGACTCTCCCAGGTAAACCTGGCAAAGGGATCGAGGAAAAAGAATTTCCGCCGCTAGAAGAGAAAAAAACCAAGGAGCAGCCCAATAGGGAAGAGAAAACTTTTAAAAGCGACTCAGATATGAAAACACTAGTCGCGACTATGGCCCAATTTACTGCAACTATCCAGCAGCAAATGACGGCCATGATGACGTTAATTCAGACCCTAGTAGCCGCCATAACTGCACAAAACGGCAATGGACGCTAGGGTCAATCAAGCGACTGCGATCATCATGGCCCACTGGAATGCAAACGGGGCTGTAAGAAATAAGACGCCGGAGCTCATTGAGTTCCTGAGGAAACATTCAGTAAAGATTATTTTAATACAGGAGACGCACCTTCAACCGAATGAGGATTGGGCTGTTCCTGGTTATGAGATATTTAGGAGGGACCGAGATAATAATACTCGAGGGGGTGGAGTGGCTATCCTTGCCCGTGAAGGTATTGCATGCGCAAAAATAGACGACAGAAGCTCTGGCCCGATAGAAGCAGTAGGTGTCAGAGCGGATACAACTATGGGAACCCTCACCATCATAAGCACCTATATCCCACCAGGGAAAGAATTGCGCATGCAAGACCTTAACGGGCTCCTTAGCATGGACAATGGAGTAATAATAGCGGGTGACTTTAATGCAACGCATTGGGCGTGGAAATGCAGTAAAGATAGCAGGCGTGGTAATCTTTTAAAGACATGGGCACGAGATAACCAATTTAGGGTAGTGGCTCCGAGAACAACGACGCGACCAGGACCAAGGAACACAGGAAGTGTCCTTGACTTTGCACTGGTCAAGAATTTTGATCAACGGACAGTATCTAAAACGATCCCAGAGCTAACGAGCGACCATTACCCGGTAGTTCTGAGGATCGGAACACAAGTATTGTTTTATCAACAGGACAACCACCGCATGTGCTATGGACTTGCGGATTGGGCTAATTTTAGGAAAATAATTACGGAGTCACTACCAAGCGATGTGCCCACGATATCCACCAGGGAGGGAATTGATGAAGCGGCAGAATTGTTGGGGAACGCAATCAATAACGCAGCGGAAAAAGCTATTCCGCGTAGAGCAAGGAAATCAAAAGAAAACCTGGAGATCCCTGACGAAATCAAAAATCTTATAAGCAAAAGAAACTGGGTGAGGCGGCAGTTTAACCATTACGGTACTGCCGACCAAAAGAGGGATCTCCGGGGATTAAACAGAGAAATCAGGGATCAACTGAGGCGCCTGAGGAGGTACCAATGGTCCATCAGACTAGCAGACCTCAATATAAGCGACAACTACATATGGAAGTATACGCGTTCCCTAATGGATTCTGCCAGGAGCGACCCTCTGGTGGAGAGCCCAAGAGGCAAACTTACCACGTCTGTTGACAAAGCCGAATTCCTTGCGTCTCATTTAGAACAGGTTTTCACGCCCAATGACGCAACAGAATACACCCCAGACATAAAGATGGAGGAGATAGAGTCCATGCTAAGGGTACAGCACATCGAGGATCAAGCCACTCCGGTGTTCTCCATCAGAGAATTGGCAGAAGTTATAGCACGCCTACCAAAGGGGAAGGCGACAGGCAAAGACAACATCCCCTACGAACTAATAAAGCGACTGCCAATCTCTGCAGGAGAATACCTTATCTCGATTCTCAATGCAGCGGTGAGGATAGGACATTACCCTGCCGGCTGGAAGCATGCAAATGTCATATGCATACCCAAGGTAAGAAGGAAGGTCTTAAAAGCCACTGACTTCAGACCGATATCCCTCCTTTCCTGCCTTGGGAAAGTATGCGAAAAAATTATCTACCCGCATATACTGACACACGCGGAAGGGCATGGTGTGATCCCCCAAATGCAGTTCGGATTTAAGGCAGGACACTCCACAACACATCAGCTGCAGAGGGTGGTAGATTTTATCACGGACGCCTTCAACAGGAGGAATGTATCTGTTGGAGTAGCTTTTGATATAAGCAAAGCTTTCGACAAAGTATGGCACTTAGGCCTACTGCAAAAACTTTTTATAGCTAAATTTCCCTCTTGGCAGGTGAAATTTATAAAATCTTATATCAACGACAGGCCATTCACTGTAAAATGGAATGGTGCCGAAAGCTCGACAAGGAGGATAGCAGCTGGTGTTCCACAAGGGAGTGTCCTAGGGCCATTACTATTTTCTATTTACACGGGTGACATTCCGACGGATGAGGGGGATTGGAATTCCACCATTGCCCTCTACGCGGACGATTGTGCAATACTTACAAGAAGCTTCCAGCCGGAAATGGCCGTCCGTTACGCCCTGAGGCAAATTGAAAAACTCACTAAGTACTATAAGAAATGGAGAATTGAGATAAACCCCAAAAAGACCCAAGCAATCCTCTTCCAAAAAAGGGATGCTGATTTGCCGAGACAGCTCTCAGTAGAAGGTGTTGAAATTCCCTGGGCTAGACATATTAAATACCTTGGCGTAACAATGGACGAGAAACTACGGTTTGACGTCCATGTAAAAAGGGTCAACCTTACAGCAGCAGGGAAGAGAGCCAGACTCTTCCCAATTTTTAAATCAACTGACGTGTCCAGGGAATTAAAAACACACCTATATAAGGCAATGATCAGACCGACACTTATGTACGCTGTACCAGTGTGGACGGGTTTTCTCATGCAGAAATCCTGGAAAATACTCGAGATCGCGGAGAGAAAGATTTTAAGCCGAATAGGCAGGACATGGGGCAGAAATGTTGATGTCCATGAAATGCTAGAGATACCAACGATTAGGGAATTTGCCAAAGATTTGGCTAACAAATACAAACTCGCCCTGGAAAATAAAACGAATGACGTTCTCCGCGATCTCGCAATTAACAAAGTGTCGGTCTGGGATAAGTACAAGAGAGCATTGGCTAAAAAGCGGCGAATATAACTTTTATTAATACTGATCATTATGAAACACGGGTGAGGTGCCTGTAATTTAATACCCGACGTTGAGTAAAGCCACATTGGAAGGCAACTCAGAAATAATAGATACCACGGGAGGGTATGAGCCACGGGCCAAGAGAAGCAAAATGTACGAATGAGATCAGGACTAGAATAGGAAAAGTAAAAGTGACTTTCAGAAGAACGAAACACCTACTTAGGGGAATATAAGGGAAGATATCCGCAAGAAGTTCATAAAATGCTATGTATGGAGAATAGCTTTGTACGGGGCAGAAACATGGACGCTAAGGAAAAATGAAATTAAATATTTGGAAAGCTTTGAAATGTGGACTTGGAGGAGAATACCGAAGATAAAATGGACAGATAGGATGAAAAAGGAAGTGATACAAGGAGTAGGAGAGAAGCGAATGATTATACAGACTATTAGAAAGAGGAAGGCAAACTGGGTTGGACATTACCTGAGGAGAGAGAGAGTATGGTTAAAGACGTGTTAGAAGGAAAACTAGATGGAGGAAAAGGTTTCAGCTGAAAGAAGATTTGAAAGGGAAAGAGAGTTATCAAGAGGACAGCGGAAAATAGGAGTATATGGAGAACCAGGTTTAATCATGAATAATCACGGACCTGTCTACGGGCAGACTACCTATGATGATGATGTATTGAAATGAAAGATTTAATCAAAGTCTAGAAGAAGCTAAACAACTCAAAAATGAGACATCGGCCGATACAGATATTTCTAATATGGATAAAAGGAGACATTTTGATTTTGAAAATGAGGATGATAGATTGAAAAATGCGAAGGAGCGATAAAGAACGGATTTTTTTATACGAGTCGTGGATATGTCATTGAACTTTCTGCCCTGGCGATTTGATCAATACTGAGAATATGTTTCTAGATTTGGGTTCATGCACAACATAAGCCAACTTAAAACCTGGAATGTGTTTAACTTGCAGAAAGTCTGTTGCGCTACACAACAAGTTTTGAAGGATGAAACCAACTCGGATTCCGAAAGCGACGTTGATGGAATGGAGTTTACTAAAAAACTAACACTTCTAGCAATAATTGTACCAGAAAACCACAATGTAATTGATATTGTAATTTTCTTGCATAAAAATATACTCAAACACGGAAATACTTTGTAGGATAATTCTAATCCACTGAAGGTCGAAGTAGGATCTGGTGCTTTCCCGAAGGATTGCTTGTAGAAACTTTTCTCGGGTACACAACCGGGTCAAAGTTTGATCTAGGATCAACGTTTCGACGGATGACTCTGCCATCTTCATCAGGATGTCTAAAAACGTGTTTTGTCCGCTATATATACTAATTCTTAGGCCGTAACGGTCTGATACGCCCGCCCACCAATCAGGTTCCGTCTTTCTCCCACCGTTACGGCCTAAGAATTAGTATATATAGCGGACAAAACACGTTTTTAGACATCCTGATGAAGATGGCAGAGTCAGCCGTCGAAACGTTGATCCTAGATCAAACCTTGACCCGGTTGTGTACCCGAGAAAAGTTTCTACCACTGAAGGTCATTTTCAAAATTCAAATCAATCAAAAATTATTTACGATGGACAATTTCACAAGAAATGCTGACCGGGTTGACACTGTTATCCACTGAACAAAAGGAAGTTGATAAGATTGACAGATTTGTTCATATTAAAGCTAGAAAGGTAAATTTTTAAAATGTAATACGCAATAAATGTTTGCAAGATTTTCTACTCATGCAATTAATGATGAATATACTTACATTTTTCTATAATTTGGAAAATATTCTGTATGTATCAATGTAATAATTGTTAATAGATAACTTTTTTGTGTAATTTCTTTGAATTTTATTTAAAAATTTATATTTAATTTTTACTTTTTAGAAAGTAATAATTACTAAATTATAAATATATATATTTTTTGCGTGTGGGTGGGGGCACCGCGGATCCTAGAGACGACCCTGCATACAGTAAAATCATTTCTAAAGCTAGAAGGTTTTCTATGAAAAAATTGGATGACACGCGAGCTAGAATTTACGAAATATCTAATCCACAAAACAGAATGACCAGGAAATTGTTCTCTCCAACATCTTCAAGGATGTGTTTTAACAGTTTCCACCCTTCCGTCAAATCACAAATCATTAAAATGCCCCAAAATTATTCCATTTCGGAGCACTCTTAAGGGTATTGGAAAATGAAATTACAAAATTTCCCATTTTCAAACAAACAGCGCCTCTAGCGGGAAACATGAGATCCCCAAAAACTCTTAATAGCGGAAACGAAACATTTCCTCACAACAATTCTTGAAGGAAAGCTAAAAAAAAGTTGAATAAAGTGCTTCGAGACGGGAAGATATAAGAGGCAAACACGAATTTGCATCAAAACGACTTTTCCAAATGAAATTCTCTAAGAACAATCTATACACTTCAGTCCCAAAGACGGCAGCAAAGATGGAATACGCAGAGGAAAGCATTAGAGCGAGGAGTAGCGTGGTTTTACCAAAATGGCCTTGGAATAAGCTTTAATTAGCATCGCTTACGCAGCAAGGATGATCTATCTCCGCGTTTCAAGGGTCTATTTATACTAGGAGAGATTCACTCGCGACCGGGAGTCGGCAAGGCGGCGGTTATTCTCGACCTTTAAGAAGTTTAAACCGGTATACGACTAGTCGGTGCCAGGACACGAACAAATAAATTTAAGTTAAATTACGTTTTGTCGGCCGATAGAAAATATAAACAATTCGGATTATTTAAAAATACCTCCACACGCTACAAAAATCAGTTTTAGTCTTCTTCTTTTAGTCAACGGCTGTTTCTCATAATCGAACAAGTATAATTCAACAAAATTTTGTAAATCCTTTCAAAGGAAGACTGCTACATAAATATTTTTGGTACTGAAGGTTATTTTTGTAGGATCATAATTGAGCAAAGTCAATTATTTCAACTCATCAAAAATCTATAAATTTATAATCTATTAAATTCTATTTCTATTTAAATCTATCTCAAAAATAAGAAAATACCGCACGAAAATTGTCCGTAACTTTTAGCGTAAAATGAAACTCAGTAATTATTTTTGTTAAATTCATAAAACGCTAATTGTGGGTTTTGCACCGCATAGAACGTTTTAGGCGACCATAAAACAATGTACTCGAACGGACACGTCCTTAAAAGCAAGAATCTCACTTTTAAGATCTTACAGCGTGCAATAAAACGTAACCGGATCGGATACAACAGATAAGAATTGGAAGCGAAGCATTTTGAAAAGTAGTCAACAGTTTTTGTACACGTGGCTTGGAATCACTCGCAATAGGCAAACAAGCATAGAATGAATACACACGCGTGGCATTGATTCATCGAATCAGACACTATGTAATAATCTAATTCATCGCTTTTACAACATGCCGATTGCGATGCGCACCGCGAAGAGAAACTCTCCGCGGATGGCGTGAATAATTCATTCTGTGCGACCCAGGCTTCTCTCCCTGTCACTAAAAAAATTTGCAACTGAGAGCACGCTCGGAAAACTTCTTACCGGCTTGGGCGTGACGCGAAAATTGTCCTAGCACAACATTATAAATCGTAATTAATAAATTACCAAAAGTCCAATTATCCATTTTACAGTTACGGAATTGGCACGCGACATCATTATACAATGAAATACATACTGCAATAACTAATCAAATTAACATGTTATAATACATTGACTGTTAAAGAATTTACTTCTGTCATTTACTTATTATAACCCATAATAATTAAAAGATGTAGGTCAACAGATTAATACATTCTTGGTTGCTTATACCAATAGAGTTTTAGGTTATTGCAGCAACTTACTCGAAAACGCCAGGACACTTCTTGCGTAAGCAATAAATGGAAAATGGATAAATTATTAAATGAATTTACCGCAAATAAATAAATTAGAATAAATTGTATATGAGAAGGGATGCGCAGCAGTTGAAATCTCTTCACAATGCACTCATCAGTATTTTGGTTATAAGGTATTTTTATATCATTTACGTAACGAGCTTTATGGACTCACAAGCCGCTCGTAAATAATTTTTAAGCCGATATGGTTATTAAAGGACCGAAAATCATCACGTCTCATTTCGTCAGTGAAAATTTCAACGCTAAAACGGTGAAACCCATCATTATTGTCAAAGAAACGGAAGCGCGATGTTTTCAAAATCATACCGCCAACCTGCACATGCTTTAAAATATACGAAACTGATAAAAAAATGCAAATTCTGAACGCGTATCATCTGTTTACACCGGCCTAAAACGAAGCGATGCACCTCTTAAACGGCGCATTCTTTATCCTCCTTATCGCTTACGTACACTGGTTATGAATTCATAAAGCCTATGGTTCGGTCGACCATAAAAGCGCGTGGCACGGGGACAAATAAGAACGGCGAGGCAAGGCGGAGACAGTCACAGCTGGAATTTGATGTCACGGAAGGAGGGTTGGGTTGGGGGGTTGAGGGAGGGAGAGGAAAGAGCACGAGGAGTCTTATAAAGAGTATGAGAGCAAGGTGAAAGAGAGAGTCGGGGATGAATAAGAAGGGAGAAGATGGAAAGAGGGGAAGAAGAGAAAGACATTCTGTGAAAGAAAGATGAGTTGGGAAGAGAACAGTGAGAAAAAAATAGAAACAGAAGATGAAAGCAAGGTAGAGATAAATAGAAGAAACAGAAGTAGAGAGTAAAGGGGATAGGAAGGCATGTCAGAGAATAGAGGGAAGAAAATAGGGATGGGGAGGGATAGGAAAATGTGAGGAAGGATGGGGAAGATAAAAGAATGAGAGGGAAGGCAGAGAGTGGGAGACGAGAGACAGGAATAGAATAAGGAAGTATTGATTGGAAGGAATGGGAAATGCAGTAGAATTCTAGACGATAGGATGAGGAAAATTAAGTAAACGTGGAAATTGAGATTTATACGAGAGTAAAGATGGAGGTACAGTTGTGAACTACTATGGACCCTAATTCAACTGAGAATTATCGAGCTCGCCTTATGGCAATACGAGATCACAATAGAAAATTTCAACCTGCGATAGACAATCTTTAGGTAGGTTTTGATGCATTGCACCACCTGCCACTCACCAATTAGGTGAATTGCAGGGTAACATGTAGCTGTAGTTGGCCCAAAACCTATTCGAGATACCTGAGATAAGTACTTTTATTTTTAAGTGCTTGTTTCTGAATATTATGGGCCCTAACAGTCCTAAACAGGAGACTCTGGCACTGTTATGTCCTACAATAGATCTCACGGATCTTTCCGTAAAGATACCAAACAATGGTAAACTCCAACTTGGCTTAAGGCCAGTACGAGGAATATAATTGTTTGAGTTCAAGGTAGAGCAGTTTGATTCGTATAAAAATGTAGGACCGTAAGCAAAGCGTAACCACACTATCAAATAACTTGAATTGGGTATCGCCGTATGATTAAAGACCGAACGCTTTGTTAAGGCTTCCTGAAAAATATAGGTCGGAAGGTTTAGCAAAGAAGGTCCTAAGAATAGTTGAAGCACCAACGTACATTGGGAGACAAGATAATGACGATAAAATACGAGTGTTGTAGGGACAGCGATATCAAGGCTCTTTTTATGAGGGCAAACCGAGATCATAAAAGGGTAGTCAAACCTGCGATATAAAATTGTTAGGCAAGTTTTGGTGCATTGCAGCCACCGCCATCCACCACTTCTGGTGAATTGCAGGGTAACATCCAGATGTAGGCGAATATTCCGAAGATAATGCAATTGTAAATTATATAGTCCTTATAAAAGTGTGAGTTTCAATTATTTAAAAATGATCCTTCCACGAATAATTCTTCAGAAGAGGTGGTATGGGAAAGTAGATGAGTGGAATAGCTGAGAGCAGGTAGCAAAGAGGAGAGGCAGGGAAGGGAAAGGGGGGGAGTAAAGAGGGGGAGAGAAAGGGAAAAAGATAAGGGCGAAGAGTTCGAACAAGATTGAACGCATAAGGGTTCGAAAAAGGGGTAAAAAGGTCATGAGAGATAGGGAAGTAGTGGGAGAGAAGCGAAAGGTCTTGAAGAAGCACACACGAGTTGTATGATGGCACGCGACACTCCTTCCTCTCCTGACCACGTGACCTCGATTAGACCGCGACCCTTTCGATAACTCGGTATCTCTGCCAGCGGCTGACAACAGCTTGGAAATGCTCCATTACAAATTACAAAGTATACAAAAGGCGCGAGATGAAGAAGATGCGACCAGGGGAGATATCTCACTCTGCTAACGAGTTGTACTATAAGGAGAGACGCAATAAACGCGCGAGGAACGCAGCACGTGAAAGTCTGAGACGCCGAGACCATACTTCCGGCTCGGACAGAACGTCTAGCTACTTGCCCCATTTCGCAATATTTTTCTTCTCCGTCCGCATGACCGCGGCGTTTCCTCGCGATGCAATCTTGCTATTATGACAAAGCCACAATTTAACGATTTCTTAACTTACTTCATTCGATAATTTCTCGCATCTATTCCATCAATCTTTCAGCCAATGCAACCATAAAATATTGTTGCCAACAAAATACATTTTCAAATGTTACTATTTAAAAGTACGATATTAAAGAAATTGGTATGTGACATGGAAATTATTGCATTATTGGAACATTGGAACTTTGTTCAGAGCTCTTTATTTTCAGGTCACACTTATTAGCAAAGATATAATAAAATAAACTAGAATTGTAAACTTAAAATTCCTTATAAACTCAGTTATATAATTATATGACAAAGCAATATATTCAATAATTAATTTAAAAAGTATGCTCATACTATTACACATGTTAGGTTTCTGATCTAATGACTATGGGCTTATAACATGAACCTACTACATTACTAAAAACGGCCATACTGACGCTCTCCGATTTCTCCAAAAAATTTCATTGGCAGCGTAATAAATAGCATCATAAATCACATACACCCTCCAGATTTTAGCCTTATATCTACATCTACATGATACCCTGCAAGTCACCTTTTTGGTGGATGGCAGGCACCAAAGGACCATAGTTTTCCTACTTTATCTTTTCCTATTATGTTTTCTTATCGTCCTAGGGAAAATCATTCTCTATATCGCTCCGTTCTACAATCGATCTCGCGAATCTTATTCTCGCAGTCCTACCTTCCAAGATACGTCGGGTTTCTGATAAGACCTACTACCTCATTCGCTAGTCCCTCCGAAATAAATTTTTCCAGCAGTTTAAATCTAGCCTGCAGCCTACGTTCCTCTAACGATGTCCATTTCAGATTTTCTATTGATGATGTTACGCTTTGTTTACTATCGTAATTTTTCTTTACAAATCTAGCTGCCTTGCGCTGAACCTTTTCTATCTCGTTAGTGAGTCCCTTTTGGTAGGGATACCACACAGGTGAAGCATATTCGACCTGCGGTCGAACCAATGATAAATAACATAATTCTTTCACTTTTTCGGAGTTATTTCGAACTATTCTCCCGATAAAGGCCAGGTTTTTTGTTAACGGGACCTATCAATCGGCGAATGTGAGATCATTATGTTTATCTTGTTTTTAATTAAATAGCGTCAAAACTCTTTGGCAGAAATTTTCAATACTCGACGAAAAAAAGTTTTGTTCGCATTCAACATGTTTTTATTCCAACTAATATAACTTGAGCTCCTAAGAATCGAATTTTGCCTCAAGTTCGATTGAAATACATCGTAAAAAAATAATTCAGATAAAATTTATTCTAGAATAAATCTTTCCAACCTTATTATCGACACATTCCATCGGGTGATATCGACCGTTATTCTATCGTTTCTCTTTTTTGGGGACACGCACCTCCTTGGTCACCAATCACGAAATGATTCCGTGACCTATTTCGCATCATGATTGGCATCGTGAGAGAAACAGACTTCTCGGAATGTCTCCATGCGTACGGTTCGGCACGAAGACCCCACCCCCAGCTGAAACCTTTAAAAACAGTTATGCAGAACACGTGCACCCGTTGTTCAGGCGGATATTTTGAAGCCTCATTCGGACAAAAAATTATATCTAAACCTTATGACAGCAATCTTCCTTCAATAATCAGTTTCTTTCTTTACGTTTACTTCACAGGCACGCAATTCCCTAGAAATCCAATAATCCCTAAAGCTGTTAAATGAGTAAGACGGTAAAAACATGGGGCAAGGAAAATTATGACGATCCTTTGCAGCTCTCGATTGGCAATTACATGAGGCAAGAATCTTTAAAGAATTCTCTTTTTAAAATACCGAATTTTGTGTTTGTAATAATTGAAATACTTTTCAAAATGATATTTTCGTAAACCCCTACCGTGTTGGACTCGATTCGTATTACAAGTCATAAAATTTACAAATGTATTTTGATTGTCAAAAGAATTCGAAAAAGCAACGAAGTTATATTTATACCATACTTTTCGTATTAGGTGACTTCTTATTTTGGAAACAACGTGCCGTGGAATTCTTGCGAATCAAAACCGAAAATTTCTCACATTGCGATAACGGCAATAATAAATCGCTGCAATAAAGGGACGGAGCTAGGCGCCTTAATCCTGACGACAAACAAAACTCACAGCAAACTTAACAGATAAATGATAGGTCATTGTGAAAAAAGGCCAAACATGATAAGCAGTACTTAGAACTGGAATAAACAATGCATCCCATGAAAACACAATCAGAAATCATTTCCAGACAGCATCCCTTCATGTACTCGAAGAAGAACTGCGACTTTAATTAAAGCAGTTATTAATATTAAGATGATTTTAAGCGCGGGTCTAAGATTTTTTAAAATCATAGACTGAAAATTGAGAAAGAAAACCTATACAAGACATAACGGTAGTGTTTTCCGTTTCCCTGAAGATATCCGACTCCCATAAACGATTTTTTAAAAGAAAAATCTCATTCCCGGACAATTAAAAGAGGGTTTCAGCAAATCAAACATCGTCACAGAAAGATATTAGTTTAGTATTTTAGCTTTACTTTCTCGCAATTACGAGGGGATCTCTCAGATACAAGATGAATAAAAAAGAACGGGTTTTCCCGACGGGCAATTCTTAACTATACCCCAATTTCGCTGTGAGACACGATCGAATTAGGAAGCACCATACAACTTCCTTTTTTCGCTGCAAAAAAGCAACCCGGCATGTTTTCGGTTCCGTTTCGTTATTGAGTAAAATGCCATCGTTTCGATTTCCAAGGCTAAAACGGTCGTAAAATCTACATCTACATGTTACCCTGCAATTCACCTAATTGGTGAGTGGCAGGGGGTGCAATGCACCAAAACCTACCTAAAGATTGTCTATCGCAGGTTGAAATTTTCTATAGTGATCTCGTATATTCCTCGGAAAGAACGAGCCTAGATAACGCTCTGTCCTACAATCGATCTCACGTATCATATCGTTACGGTCGTTTATACCTATATAGGTTGGTGGTTCAATTGTTCCTACAACCTCGTCTTTTAGACATTCCGATCTATATTTCTCCAGAAGCCGCAACCTTGAGTTCAATATACGATCCTCCAGTGGTATCCAGTTCAAATCCGTCAATAATGAGGTGGCGCTTTCCTCATGTTCGTACATACTTATGTTTTACAAATCTGTCTGCTCCGCGCTGCACTCTTTCTAATTTAATTATATGTCCCTTCCCGTACGGAGGCGTATTTCACTTGTGGTCTAACCAGTGATAGTAACATATTTCACGAATTTTTCTGTAACGTTCTGTACTACTCTACCTATGAAAGCATGTTTCTTGTTGGCCGCGCCTATAACTCGACGAAGGTGCATGTCCCACGAAAGATCTCGACAAATGGTCACTTTAATTATCTACATCTGCAATTCACCAAGTTGGTGGGTGGCAGGGGGTGCAATGCACCAAATCCTACCTAAAGATTGTCTAACGCAATTCGAAATTTCCTATTGTGATCTCGTATTGTCCTCGGAAAGAACGAGCCTAGAGAACGCTCCGTCCTACAATCGATCTCACGTATTTTATCGTCTCGAT
Source organism: Tanypteryx hageni (assembly GCA_028673005.1). Lineage (NCBI taxonomy): Eukaryota > Metazoa > Arthropoda > Insecta > Odonata > Petaluridae > Tanypteryx > Tanypteryx hageni. The sequence goes on from CM054115.1 coordinate 157,380,600, forward strand.
CATTTCTACCTATATACGTTGGTGCCACAATTATTCCCACTACCTCCTCTTTTAGACTTTCCGACCTATATTTCTCCAGAAGTTTCAACCCTGAGTCCAATCTACGGTCCTCCAGTGATACCAGTTCAAATCGCTCAATAAAGAGGTGACGTTTTCCTTATGTTCGTACTTTTGTTTTACAAATCTGGCTGCTCTACGCTGTACTCTTCTAGTTGAATTATGAGTCCCTTCTCGTACGGATCCCATATGCTCGCTGCGTATTCCACTTGCGGTCTTACCAGTGATAAGTGGCATGTTTCACGTACTTTCTCTGTAGTGTTTCGTACTATTCTACCTATGAATGCCAGTTTCTTGTTGGCCGCGCCTATAACTCGACGAATGTGCATGTCCCACGAAAGATCTCGACAAATGGTTACTCCTAAATATTTTACATACTCAGCTTGTCGAATGCTCATTTCATCTATTTTATATTCGAAATCTAAATCTTTGTTCTTACTTTTACAAAACGTGACTGCGGCACATTTAGTATAATTAATTTCAATTTGCCATTCTTTGCACCACGCTGAAATGCCTCTTAAGTCTTCACGCAGTGACTGATGATCCTCCTGGTTTTTTATTTCTTTATATAGAACGGTGTCATAGGCGAAAAGCCTAATTTTACTACGAACAACCGAGCAGATATCATTTACATAGATTAAGAAGAGCAGAGGACCCAATACACTTCCCTGAGGAACACCCGAAGCAACTTTAACGGGGGACGAGTATTTCCCATCGATGACAACTATCTGTTCCCTATTCGAGAGGAAGTCTCTCACCCAACCGACAACTTTCGGATTGATATCAAATTGTCCTAACTTCGCAATTAATTTCCTATGAGATACTTTATCGAACGCCTTCCTGAAATCAATGAATATGGCATCGGCCTGAATATTTTTCTCTCCGCATCGCAAATTATATGTCCCTTCTCGTACGGATCCCATATGCATGAGGCGTATTCCACTTGTGGTCTAACCAGTGATAAGTAACCTGTTTCACGTACTTTTTCTGTAGTGTTCCGTACTATTCTACCTATGAAAGTTTCTTGTTGGCCGCGCCTATGACTCGACGAATGTGCATATCCCACGAAAGATCTCGACAAATGGTCACTCCTAAGTATTTTACATACTCGGATGCTTGAATATTTATTCCATCTATTTTATACTCGAAACCTACTTCTATGTTCTTACTTTTCCAGTACGTAACTGCGGCACATTTAGTGGAATTAATTTCAATTTTCCATTCTTTCCACTACGCTGAAATGGCTCTTAAGTTTTTACGCAGCGACTGATGGTCCTCCTGGTCTTTTATTTCTTTATATAGAACGGTATCATCGGCAAAAAATCTAATTTTACTACGAACTATCGAGCAGATATCATTTACATAGATTAAGAAAAGTAGAGCGCCCAATACACTAACCTGAGGAACACCCGACGCAACTTTAACGGGGGACGAGTATTTCCCATCGACGACAACTAGCTGTTCTCACACTCAGTAGAAGAATGGAACTCACTTACTATCGGCAATCACGTGATAAGTGTCAATTAGCGATGGAAAAAACTTCAATTTTTAGTGAAGAATTCACACACTACACGTTCGACAATGTGAATGTGAAGAATTGTTTGACGAAGTAGTTCGCGTAGCGCCTGGAGCGGCCGATTGAAGAACCAACGGAAAATAGCTCTTGAAGTCGCGGAAAGGGGCTGTATTAGGAAGATACTGGCCCGACCACCTCAAGTCGGTAACTACACACACTGACACTCAGTGGGGATACTGCCGGCTATCCCTTCGCTCGCAGAGAGGTGAATGTGGATGAAGTACCGTTTCTAGCTACTGTTCCTGTAGTAAGAAATATAAATATAGTTAACTAACGAACAGACGACAAATAAAACTTTATTAACCTTGGATTTTTTACCATGACTACACTTACCAACACTATGATAAAAATAGAAAAAAATATACTTGCACAAAACTGTCGAAATCTGACTATGGACTACGAACCAATAAACAGAGGTAAACTTATAAAATTTGAGACACCCACACTTGCTGTGAGACGATGCGTTCTTCCATTATGGCCGATGTAACTTCTGAGAGATGGATGATATAGATCGCTGATCGCAGAAAAGAATCAGAGGAAGTAAATAATTGCCACGATCAACGACTAGTTGATAGTTAAGCAGTTTGCACAACGAATTATACACAAAATCAAATAAATACACAATGACTAAGAGCCCTTTCACACTGTCTACTTCACAACACTGAGAGACTTAAATTGAGCATAGGATAGCTCGAACTCTTGAAAGAGAATGGTAGAGTCCTGGTCAAGAGAGTGCTAGTACTCAAACACCAGCTAATCATATGGTGTGGCGTATAGAATATCTAGCGAGCGATTCTATTCTAAATTGCACCAATATGTTGTAACTTTTTTGTGTTCCAGCTTTCACCCATTGTCACGCACTTTTCATGTTTACCTCTCCCTCCAGCATACTTAAGGACCTTTTTTCTGAAAAAGAAGCTTACTTCTTAAATCACCCATGGATTTCACCCTTTCTCCTCTCTGTTGAAAAAGTCTCCCGTTTCCGGAAAAGAAGGTTCATTTCCCGTCTCTAGCGTCTTCTTCCCAGAATCTGTATTTCTCATAGAGTACGCGGATTAACGCCGCCTCCCCTATTATCCATTGAATATTCCACCGGACATACCATTCCCTGGCATAGGCAGCAGGAAGGCCGCCAGTAGTTTTTGCCTACGCCTTGGGCACCCACGCTACCTTTTAGGACCTCTGCTCACATTAGTTCGAGAAAAATTTATGCCCTGGGCGACCACCCGTTTCGTCCGCCCCCAAAGCCGACTCTGGGTCCAATATAAAATCGCCAACGTAAATTTCAAATTATTACGTGCGAAGACGACTCTCTGAAATATTTTAACAACAAGAGCATTCTTATTTGTTTTTTTAACAATGGAAACGCAAAGAGCTTAGTTTTGTATCAAGTGGAACGGCGCGGCGTTCCCATGCGAGCACTGTTATTAAGGAAGAACATTTCGAGTTTTTTGGGGGGGGGGCAAAAGCCCGTCAGCCCCTCCCCCCCCCCTGGGTGCGCGCCTGCTGCATGGTGGAAGGAATGGCAGCTGCGTTATAAATTTCTGGAGAACCAAGAATATCTCGTTGGATGTTAATTATTCGTTGGACGGAGTAGAGATTCCAGTTTCAGACTCGATTAAATATCTTGGAGTCACGATCCATCGTGATCTCTCGTGGGACACCCACATTCGCTGATTGATAGGTGCCACTAACAAAAAGCTGGCCTTTATATGGAGAATAGTTCGATATAGCTCCGAAAAAGTGAAAGAATTATGTTATTTATCCTTGGTTCGACCGCAGGTCGAATATTCGTCAGCTGCGTGCAGGTGCGCACCCAAGGAGGGGGGGGGGGGGGGGCTGACGGGCTTTAGAATGAACTGTAGTATTTATCGGTTCTAGCGACTATTTTGACATATTTTCTGATATTCTCCGAACTTACCCGCCGCTCACTGGGTCGATTGATACAACTATGTCGCGCAAGTCCTCGACGAATTCGGGACTATTATAAAATCCTAACTAGAAATAAGATAAATTTATAATTACCAAAAACCTACCTTTGCCTTAAAATTATAAATTAAATGAGTCATTTAAAGTTTTAGAACATATTAAAAAACTCGCCACTGGGCATTATCCGTATTTTCGTCCGTCAACACCTAATTCGACCCGAACGTACCGGAAAGGCGAGGCTTGTGCGTGGCAAGGATCGAACGACAGCAGATGATCGCCGGCGCTGCTATGCGTTCCCGCAACGGCAAAAGAACGTTCACCCAGCGACTCTCCGGGAAATTCGGTACGAAACTCTTGTCAGACAAACAGGCGCCTTCGAATATGAGTCCGTGGAAGATCAACAGCTACGTCGTCGAAGAGTGACTGAGGAACATGTTGTTTTTATCTAAAACCTGACGGATATACGCGCCTGGACTAAGTCGCCTCAACATAAGAAAGCAAAAAAGTTACAATGAGCGACTCGCGTCCTCTGATCGCGGGTCGGATCTGGTTATATCCGGAATTCAGGGATATATATTTTATTCCTATCCGATCCGTGCAGAGAGCACAAACGCTAGGCGCGCGACTTGGCCGACAATATATACGACGCTGTTTTGCACCATGTTTCCCGAACGTTCCACGGCAAACGAACTAATTACTGTTTCAACAAGGACTGCGGGGTTGTAAAAAAAAACAGCGCCGCGATCGTTCCATTGTCCGTCCATCTCGAACGTTTCCAACCCTAAAAGGAATTCCCAATTCCAGTAAAGCTGTCTGCAGGGCAAACACAGACATAAATGATTCACTTCTTCGTACAGCTGAAGGCACTAACTTATCGCAGTTTTGGGACATATAAGTGCCATCCGGAGATGGAGAAAAAATAAGGCTTGGAGAGCTCGCAGATGACAGCGAGTTCGAAGATGCCGCTGTTTGGCGAGATTATGAAAAAATTGAAGATCATAAATGAATGCAGGTCTGGCTGTTGTTCTCCTGTCTTATGACGTCAATGAAACCCGAAAAACACGACTCGCGCGGAAACGAAGTAAAGAAATTCTGCAAACAGGGAAGCGATCGTGTTTTTACCATGATAACCGGTCAAAAGATTGAATTATGCATCAAAGTGTCAGTTCGTCCCTCTGTTAGCATAAATATCTCTGAGAGGAGGAAGTTTTTACGAAAATAGATATTAATAACTTTGAATGGCATAAAAGAGTATAATCTGCGCCTCTCCACAACCACTATTCTTAGTGAAGTTTATTATGACTCACTTAATACAACTTTTCAGTGGATTTAAAAACATAATTGCTAAATTAGGGCTTAACGATGTGCTAGAATCACAAATTAATATTTTAGGAAGAAATAGTCAGCTTTTTGCAAAAGAAAATCTATAGAAAAAATTGCGCATTTTATTCCTAATTAAATTCTTCTATGTAGTTATCTTTGGGGAAGAAAATATCAAATTTATGCTGAAATAATGCTCACGACACTACAGTAGTGAATTTAAAAATAATAACATTTATATTTCCCTATCCCTGATGGGCGGAAGGCAGGGAGTTCAATAGACAGTGCCATAGCTTTAACGCACCATATTATGACCGTGTTCCTTACTATAACCTCGATTAGTCTACCGCGATACAAAATATATTCAAAATTTCTATTTCTCGAGAGTAATTCAGTCGGATCAATGGAACAAACGTCCCTAGACACTTCAAAGAATCATGAAGATTGTTAAGATCAAACTGATAAATCAGAATTCTCCAAAAGCCGTAAAATGATAAAATCAACTCCGGATTTCGGCAGACGACATCAGAGGTAATTCTTCTAGAATCAGCGATCGATGGCTTACCACTGATGCTGATTCCTTGTAGTCGAAATATTCATTTGATTTTCACAACCATTTCATTGCATTTCGAGAATTCATGTTTATCAGTGTTGTTCTTTGATACCTAAAAAATACCCTTTCAAATATTCTAATAAAAGTGAAAAAATAAATATGACTAATGACTACTACAGGACATGAAAGCATTTTCTCTTCAGGAGCACTATTGTTAGACCTTGATTTCACGCCACCGTTTGTTCACTAGCATTGGCGCTAAAGCGGGCGTGACGGTAAATCGAGTTATATGCTTGCTCTTTGTAATCATAAGATGGAAGTTCCTTTCGCAACGACTAATGGGCGGTAGGAGGAGGTGGCACTATTTAGGAGGGGAAGGAGAGGGGGGGCTAAATCGGGGTTTGACTACAGTATCGATCAACGACCCACGAAAAATCCTCCACGTGATAAGAACTCTAAACATTCCGTTCGGCATGCGAAGAGTCATTCAACCCCAACCAGCATACTTGTGGGGGCTGAGGGGTTGTACGAGAAACCGCATCAAAACCTTGTTTACGAAAAATCTGAGAAATTCCGATTGCATCACGGTCGTTGCGTAACTGACTTCTAGCATCGAGCTGAATCCTGAAACAAACGGGTTCATTCCGGTAACCTATATCTCGCAAAACTTATACCCCAATAAATATACGATGGCTTCATACTCTGCATAACACGGGTCAACCAATTGCGACACGAGAACAATGGAGAACCGGTAGCAGCCGACAGCGCATTTGCAAACAGGCAATGACCATAAGTTACGAAGAACTAACCCCCAATTAATATTGGATTCCGTCCTTATTGGCAAACCACTTTCGTAGACTTTTAAGAGACCTCAAAATCTCTCTCTCGCAAGCAACAATTTGCGCAACGCAATAGTGCGTCAAAATCGCGACTTTCCTGTCTTGATAGTCGAAATACAACTGACTCTGAATAAATATACTGGCAGCCACAGCAACGAGTGTGTGACATGAAGAAAATACCATCGAACTATCATGTTATACTCCTATTATGCTCTCTTATTCTCATAGGGAAAAAGGATCCCTTGTGTCTATCCGTCCTATAATCAATTTCTCATATCTTGTCAGTGTGATCGTGGCCTCCTACATAAGATAGTAGTTGTACAAGTACAAGAGAACTGTAAGGGATAGTTCGGTGAATTCTACGACATACCACTCACAAACAAGGTGAATTACAGGGTAAAAATCACAAGTATGTCGGGTATGATTATTGTTTCCCGTATAAAGGGAAAACATTTTTAATTTACAAGTTAAACAGGAATAATGGGTTGAAATATGAAAAGGAACTTTCTCCGCGTGATACGACATGCATTTTAAAAAAGACGTTGATTCAAATCTTTTATAAGTGAAAGAATTTCTAAATATTTCTGAAAATTAATAGTGAAGTTACGACAATATGATATCAATCTGAAAGTTGTCAGCTAGGTGACAGACTTCCTCTCGAATAGAGAACAGATAGTTGTCATCGATGGGAAATACTCGTCCCCCGTTAAATTCCGTAGGGTGTTCCTCAGGGAAGTGTATTGGGACCTATACTGTTCTTAATCTACGTTAATGATATCTGATCGGTAGTTCGTAGTAAAATAAGACTTTTCGCCGACGAATGGCAAATTGAAATTAATTACACTAAATGTGCCGCAGTTAAGTTCTGGAAAAGTAAGAACAAAGAAGTAGGTTCCGAGTATAAAATAAATGGAATGAATATTCAACCAGTTGAATATGTAAAATATTTAGGAGTAACCATTTGTCGAGATCTTTCGTGGGACATTCGTCGAGTTATAGATGGCCAACAAGAAATTGGCTTTCATAGGCAGAATAGTACGGAACACTGCAGAAAAGGTACGTGAAACATGTTACTTATCACTGGTTAGACAAGTGGAATACGCCTCAAGTATAATGGGATCCGTATTAAAAGGTACATATAATTCAATTATAAAGAGTACAGCGCAGAGCAGCCAGATTCGTAAAAGAAAAGTATGAACATAAAAAAGCGTCACTTCATTATTGAGTGATTTGAATTGAGTATCACTTGAGGACCGTAGATTGAACACAAGTTTGAGGCGCCTGAAGAAATATAGGTCGGAATGTCTAAAAGAGGAGGTTATAAGAATAATTGAAGCACCAACCTAAGCACATAGGTAGAAACGACTGTGACGATAAGATACATGAGATCGATTGTAGGACGGAGCGTTATCGAGGCTCGTACTTTCCGAGAACAATACGAAATCAAAATAGAAAATTTCAACCTGCGAGAGACAATCTTTAGGTAGGTTTTGTGCATTGCACCCCTTGTCACCCACTAAAGGTGAATTGCAGGGTAAAATGTAGATGTATAACCATTATTTGCGGTATATCGAGAGGCACCAAATACTTTTAGTCCCGGTTTTCACTGCTACTTCCCGGTGTCCCGAAAATGACTTTCGGAGCACATTATTTTATTTTATAAACGTTCGTACTGCTTGATTTTGATTGCATTGAGAGACAGTATTATCTCGGTTATTAGTATTAAATGTGACCCTAAAGTATTTGTTGCGATTAATTTCCTGATCAATTCTTTAAGAATACTCTGCACCCATTGTCTGAATTTATGAAATTATCAGCTACCTTTTGAGCAAAATTATAACCAAACCACCCTAATTTTCTGTTTAAATACCTAGCGTATAATCGACAAAAAGAATAAAAATTGCATATTATTCCGTTATTCCTCCTCAGAATCTGTCAACCTACCTATAAATGAAAATTTACGGCTATCGAGTAATTCTTTCTATTAAAAACACCGTAATAGTCTCAGTACTAAATATTTATCAAACTCTTATAGAAGCATTTCATGAATTCGTTTTTCGCGATCGAGTCATCTCTGAGGATTTATATTGCTTCCTCCTATCACCAGGGTGGCGGGATTCAGTTCCAACCCGGGGCACCTAAACCAATGAGAGAGCCTATGGGCTCGCATCTCGGAGATAGAAAACAACCTCAACAATAATAGAAGCAGGATGAACGCACACCCGAAAACACAAAAACCCCATGCGACGACCTTCGAACTAAAACATCCGACCCACGATGCTCGAATCAGTCCGTCCATTAGGAACAACAGCGCGGTCATCGGCCACACTCTTATGTTTCCCATTAGGAAAGAGGACCTCTTTCACGAAAACGGTGGGTCCTACTCCCTCCCAAGGTCGTCCACAACCGAACACCGATTCAGGCGACCGACCTTCCCCATCCGTTCGTTTCGCAGCGAAAGTGCCCTCGGGTGAGCGATTCGTATCACGCGGTGGCGTCCAAATAAAAGGGTGGGGAGGGAGAAGGAGGAGGGAGGGAGAAGGAGGAGGGAGAAGGAGGAGGGAGAATGGTCAAACCCAAAAGGGGAAGGAAGCCACTAAAATATTTGAGGCATTTATCGAAGGAAACGCCGTCGCGTAATTCTTCGGGGTTCCCAGAAAAAAGACAAAAGCATTCGCATTCGCTAGAATCGATATCGAATCGGCTTGTGACCGAGAGGACGTTATGAAACAGAATTTTTTGCTTTCTCCATATAAAGATCGTTAAAAAAAATCGAAATTGAGTTTACAACGGGAATATATGTTTTAAGGTCTCCTGAGTGAATTTTCATTATTTTCTCGGTGTCTATGTGGTGATAAGGATTTTATGGGCGCTCTAACTCAAAAATTAACAATTAGATCAACACAAATTTTTATATTTAAGATTTTTATTAAAATATCAAGTTCTGACAAGATTTTGGCTAAAATTGGTCAACTGGTCTACTCCTGTAATTTTTTCGTTTTTGTAAAATCTCTCTTTTGTGGCTACATTAATGCAAATATTTATCACAATGAAAGTTGTAGACGGTATAATTTTCTAATTATAAGTTTGGTTTGAAAATTTTTTTATGGAGCGGATTGTTTCAGAGATATTTCGATTATCCTCCTGAATTTGTTCATTATGTTGAATGTGCGTAGGTGACAGCTTAGTTTTCGTTGCTAAAATAAAATGTTTAAATTGCTGATAGCGACATCAACGCTGCCAACGGTAATAAATATTTTGATATCTATAACAACAATTAACAATTGGTTTACATCTACATCTACATATTACCCTGCAAGTCACCTTGACGGTGGATGGCAGGGGGTGCCGCGCACCAAGTTCCTAACTAATTATTATTCACATTTATCTATTGTGGTCACGTATTGTCCTAGGGAAAAATGACTCCTTATACCTCTCCGTCCTACTATCTATTTCGCGAATCTTGTCCTCATTATCCCTCCGTCCGATATACGTTGGTTGTCGAATAATATCCTTCATTTCATTTACGAATATCTCCGACATATATTTCTCTAGAAGTTTAAGCCTCGCCTGTAATCTACGACCTTTCAACGATGGCCAACTCAACTCTTCAATGAGTAACGTAACGCTCTGTTTTTTATCGTAATTCTTTTTCACGAATCTAGCTGCTCGCCGCTGTATTTTTTCTAAATCCTTTATGAGTCCCCTCTGATATGGATCCCAAACCGCTGCTGCGTATTCCATTTGAGGTCTAACCAAGGATAAATAACAGGCTTCTCTCACCTTTTCCGTGCTTTTCCTGACTATTCTACGCAAAAAACCCAACTTCTTATTTGCCGCACCTATCACTCGTCTTATGTGGGTGTCCCAAGACAGGTCACGATTCAAGGTTACTCCGAGGTATTTCACGGATTCCGAAACAGGAATGCTCTCACCATCTATAGAGTAGGTAAACACGGACGATGGGCTTCTAGATTTCCAAAAGTTTAGAACGTTACTCTTTTTCTGATTGATTTCTAGCTGCCATTCCTTGCACCAAACAGATAACGCATCCAGATCATCCTGAAGCTGACGATGGTCGCTAGGACCACAAATTTCTCTATAGACTACGGTGTCATCCGCAAAAAGCCTGATATTACTTTTCACAACTGAGCTAATGTCGTTTATATAAAGCAAGAAAAGCATAGGTCCGATCACACTACCCTGCGGCACTCCAGAGACTACATCTGCCACCCTCGAGGACTTACCATCGATGACTACTTTTCGTTTTCTATTCCAAAGGAAAGCGCGAACCCAGTTAATGACTTTAACATTAACGCCAAGATTTCTCAATTTTAATAACAACTTACGGTGGGGAACCTTGTCAAAAGCTTTTCTAAAATCAAGGAACACTGCATCGACCTGCTTATTATTTTCGCCGCATGATAAAACATCATTCACAAACAGACCGAGTTGGGTGTCACAGGATCTACCTTTTCTGAAGCCATGTTGACAGCTGACTAAGAGCGATCTACTCTCGAGATAACGCATTGTGTTGCTAACAATAATGTGCTCCAAAATCTTACATGATAATGATGTTAGAGAAATCGGCCTATAATTTTCGGGGTTTTCTTTGTCACCTCCCTTATGAATGGGTGTGACGTGTGCTAGTCTCCAATCATCAGGAACCTCACAGAGGGTAAGGGATTTCTCGTATACTATCCGAAGGAAGGGAGCTATTTCTTCTGCTAGTTCTTTTAATACACGCGCGGGAAATCCTTCTGGTCCTGGGTTTTTGTTGGGCTTTATCGCACCCAGTTGCTTCGCTATTCCTGCCTCAGAGATTTTAATATTATCCATCCGAGTACATCCATTGGGAATAAGATTATCTTCAAGTCTATCTCCACCTGCTGTGAACACCTTCGCGAAGTAAACGTTTAGTAGATTAGCTTTATCCTCCACATCGTGAAGGATGTCTCCGGTTAGTGCCTGGCTGTCGAAGGGTAAGGACGTGCCTTTCACTTCCTCCTGCAAGAGCTTCTGACCTGCGGGTGACTGGCGCTTTAATAGCAGTAGCTGTAGCAGCTGTCCTTCCGTAGCTGTATCGTTGTGTAGCAGTAGAAGTAGAGTCGAAGTAACCGTACTGATAAGTAGAACTAACATTTATTTATATTGTTTATTGTAGTATCTCTTAATTCTAATATCGTCATTTTTCAGTAGTATTTTTCTAGCACTTGCTTTAAAAAAACTCATATTCAGGTAGTAATTGTTTCTGTAAGAACTCTACGCTGTTTGTGTACTAACTTAACTTGTTTTAACTTGATTATCGCTGTTGGTGTACTAATTTAAATTGTTTTAACGCTTGCTTGTGTGTATATCTTGCCTGTTCGCTAACGTTGTTTGTGCGGTGAGTCAGCGTTTCCCTTTCACTTTTTACCTGCGTTCCTCTCTAGCGTAGACCTTAAGTCCACGAATTAGTTAGTCACTTAGTATAACCTTAGCTTGAAGTTTAATTTAATTCGTAGCTAGTACAGATTAGTGTTTAGGATGGCTTCACCTAGGATTCCCGTTTCCTCCTTTCTATGCGACGCTGATTTCGAGGGAATGAGGTCTCGAATCACGGAGCTGGTAAGAGAGGTTACGGACCTCCGTCGGAGGGTGGCAAGAGCGGAGTCGGCCCTTGTTCGTGTTGGGAGAACGCATCCATCCCCGAGAACTCACCGCGCCATGATGGCGACTCGGGTGCGCTCGAGTGCGAAAGTCGGTGGTGTGATCGAGGGTGTTTGTGGGACCTCTTCGGGGGCTGGGGTCGCTCCAATCCTGAAACCCAACGATTGGAGAGTGGTCTCCAACCGGGGGGATCGTGGGGTGGTCCTGCGAAGGCTGGGAGCTGGGAATGCCTCGGCAGACCCTCTTCCAGTTTGCAATCGGTTCGCGGCGTTGTCGGAGGACGACACTTCGGCCGATGCTCTCGCATCCGCTCCCGTCTCTTTGGCGGAGGCTGGATCTATGGGAAGTCGGGGTGGGAAGGGAGGGCTCCTAGTAATAGGTAGTTCTAATGTCCGGCGTGTTATGGCTCCCTTGCTAACTCGGGTCCGCCGGGAGGGAGTGGCTGAGCGGGTGTTCTCCAGGTGTATACCAGGAGGAACGGTCCCCCAAGTGACGAGGGCGGTACGGGAGTCGGTGGAGTCAACGGGTTGCTCTAGGCTGCGGATGGTGGTCCATGTTGGGACTAACGACGCCTCGAAGCGCGGGTCCGAGGAGATTCGAAGTTCTTTTGAGGACTTGGTCGCCGAGGTCACTCGTGTCCGAGAGGAGTCGGGTTCTGATGTGCGGCTCACCATTTGTAGTATTGTCCCGCGGATTGACTGTGGTTCGGAGGTTTGGAGCCGCGTGGCGGGGCTAAACCAAAGGCTATGGAATTTCTGTGTGGGCATGGGAGTCGACTTTGTTGATCTCCGGCCGGTTCTCGGATCGTGTAGGGTACCCCTAAACGGCTCTGGAGTTCATTACACGACCGAGGCTTCACAGAGTGTAGCGTGTAGGATCTTCGACCATGGTAGGTCTTTTTTAGATTAGAGAGTAGGGTAGGGTGTAGGCGTATTAGGAGATTTCATAGGGGCATCGAGTGTAATACAGTTTCTGGTCGCAAAGTGAGAGAGTCCACCTGCGAAAGCCGTAATAGAGCAGTTAATGCTTCGGGCGATAACGAGAAATTAAATATTATAGTTTTAAACTGCCGCAGCATTCGTAGGAAGTCTGCCGAACTCGAACACGTAATTCGCACGTTGCATGCGGATGTAGTTATAGGTACGGAAAGTTGGCTCACTGAAGATATCGCTAGCCAAGAAATTTTTCCGAAAAGCTATAGAGTATACAGAAAAGACCGCGCCAATAGAATAGGTGGCGGAGTATTTTTGGCAATAAGTGAAAAGTACGATAGTTGTCAGATCCCTATTATCGATGAAACGACCGAGAGCGTATGGTGCCGCCTAGGTAAGGATAATTCGAAAAAGATATATTTATGCTCATTTTACAGACCACCTAATGCCAAAGTTGATTATATTTCAAGTTTAGAGAGGCAATTAGCCGAGCTTAGATCTATTATGAACGACGGTTACGTGATAATTGGAGGCGATTTTAACTTACCTTTAATCGATTGGGAAAACCTATGTTTCGTTACGGGAGGTAAAGAACGCGAATCGTGTGAAGCCTTAATTGACACGTTTCATGAATATTCCTTAATCCAGATGGTACAAAAAGCCACGCGTTCGGGCAATGTTCTCGACTTGCTTGCTTCTAACATCCCGCATAGGATAACTAAGGTATCCACAGAGGAGGGACTTAGCGACCATCGAGCTGTGTATGCGGAGTGCGAATTAAAGCTCAAAAGACATCCTAAGCCTCTTCGGAATGTATACGCTTTCGCCAAGGCCGACTTTAAAAGTTTCAGCTTACATCTCAAAAGTACCTTTGTCAGTTATCGTGAAAAGACAGAACGATTAGGTATGGAGCCATCATGGTTATTATTTAAGGATATACTAGGAAGAGATATCAATAGATTTATCCCCAGTAAGTTAAAATCTGATAAGAAAGAACCTCGTTGGTTTAATAAGGAAGTCAGGATTGCCTTAAGACGACAGAGGCGTAGCCACGCAAAATTGAAAAACATACCTACCACCGCTTCCGATGAGTATCGCACAGCTATAGTCCATGAGTATAACAGTGCCCGCGTACTAGCGAGAAAAACCATGCGTAACGCATTTAACACCTTCCGGAATGAGGTATTAAATACAAAATTGAAGGAGGATCCAAAAGCGTTCTGGTCCTATGTAAGAGAAGTCAAGGGAGTGGGTCCTTCAATACCCTCCCTGCGATGTGATTCCGGAGACATCCTTCACGATGGGGAGGATAAAGCTAATCTACTAAACGTTTACTTCGCGAAGGCGTTCACGGCAGGTGGAAATATACTTAAAGATAATCTTATTCCCGATGGATGTACTCGGATGGATAATATTAAAATCTCTGAGGCAGGAATAGCGAAGCAACTGAGTGCGATAAAGCCCAACAAAAATCCTGGACCAGAAGGAATTCCCGCGCGTGTATTAAAAGAACTAGCAGAAGATATAGCTCCCTTCCTTCGGATAGTTTTCGAGAAATCTCTTACCCTCTGTGAGGTTCCTGATGATTGGAAACTAGCACACGTCACACCCATTCATAAGGGAGGTGACAAAGAAAACCCCGAAAATTATAGGCCGATTTCTCTAACATCATTATCATGTAAGATTTTGGAGCACATTATTGTTAGCAACACAATGCGTTATCTTGAGAGTAGATCGCTCTTAGTCAGCTGTCAACATGGCTTCAGAAAAGGTAGATCCTGTGACACCCAACTCGGTCTGTTTGTGAATGATGTTTTATCATGCGGCGAAAATAATAAGCAGGTCGATGCAGTGTTCCTTGATTTTAGAAAAGCTTTTGACAAGGTTCCCCACCGTAAGTTGTTATTAAAATTGAGAAATCTTGGCGTTAATGTTAAAGTCATTAACTGGGTTCGCGCTTTCCTTTGGAATAGAAAACGAAAAGTAGTCATCGATGGTAAGTCCTCGAGGGTGGCAGATGTAGTCTCTGGAGTGCCGCAGGGTAGTGTGATCGGACCTATGCTTTTCTTGCTTTATATAAACGACATCAGCTCAGTTGTAAAAAGTAATATCAGGCTTTTTGCGGATGACACCGTAGTCTATAGAGAAATTAGTGGTCCTAGCGACCATCGTCAGCTTCAGGATGATCTGGATGCGTTATCTGTTTGGTGCAAGGAATGGCAGCTAGAAATCAATCAGAAAAAGAGTAACGTTCTAAACTTTTGGAAATCTAGAAGCCCATCGTCCGTGTTTACCTACTCTATAGATGGTGAGAGCATTCCTGTTTCGGAATCCGTGAAATACCTCGGAGTAACCTTGAATCGTGACCTGTCTTGGGACACCCACATAAGACGAGTGATAGGTGCGGCAAATAAGAAGTTGGGTTTTTTGCGTAGAATAGTCAGGAAAAGCACGGAAAAGGTGAGAGAAGCCTGTTATTTATCCTTGGTTAGACCTCAAATGGAATACGCAGCAGCGGTTTGGGATCCATATCAGAGGGGACTCATAAAGGATTTAGAAAAAATACAGCGGCGAGCAGCTAGATTCGTGAAAAAGAATTACGATAAAAAACAGAGCGTTACGTTACTCATTGAAGAGTTGAGTTGGCCATCGTTGAAAGGTCGTAGATTACAGGCGAGGCTTAAACTTCTAGAGAAATATATGTCGGAGATATTCGTAAATGAAATGAAGGATATTATTCGACAACCAACGTATATCGGACGGAGGGATAATGAGGACAAGATTCGCGAAATAGATAGTAGGACGGAGAGGTGTAAGGAGTCATTTTTCCCTAAGACAATACGTGACCACAATAGATAAATGTGAATAATAATTAGTTAGGAACTTGGTGCGCGGCACCCCCTGCCATCCACCGTCAAGGTGACTTGCAGGGCAATATGTAGATGTAGATGTACTCTCTAATCTAAAAAAGACCTACCATGGTCGAAGATCCTACACGCTACACTCTGTGAAGCCTCGGTCTTTTAAGTGTGAAAAGTGATTCCATTACGAAAATTATTCAGTGTTTAATAATTAATCACGAGCGCAATTGCCGATAGTTATTTCTTAGGAGCAACTTCTAATTACAATCATCTTCATTAATCTGCCTATATATCGAGAAAGTCATGTTTAGAACACATCAGATTTCTGTGCCTAAACGTTGCGCGCTAATTGGCAGCAATGGTCAGTTTACAGCTACATCATACCTTGCAAGTCATCTAAACGGTGGACGGCAGGAGGTGCAATGCAATTCCCATTTACCGCTTTCCTATTTTATCCCCAATCGTCCTGGGGAAGAGCGATCCTTTGTATCGCTTCGTTCTACAATAGATATCCTCATAAACCGCCTTCCGAAGTATGAAGGTTTCCTGATAAACTCTGCGACCTCGTTCGCTAGCTTCCCCAACCTATACTTTTCTTTTAAATAAGTAGATAAATGTCTCACCAAAACGGATTAATGATCTTATAATAAATAATACATATTAATTTAACCCTGTCGTAAATCGTTAATTTCCCGGCAAAAGAGAATTCTACTTAAAATGCAAATGAAAATATTTACATCAAAGGAAGGAAAGATACAATTTTGATTTTTTCGCCCGATGGAACACAATAAAATCTATAATTACAGTAGTGACCTCTATGCAGAAGCGGGTTTATGGGGTGCGAGTTCCCAAGCGATAGTGGTTTGCGAGGGCCACAACTAACGATTTTTGAAAAGGTCGTAAAACTAATACCATAGTCTGCTTCCTCGTGTGAAAAGAGGCAGGAAAGTGATTTGCCAGTATAATTCTTTCCTTTGGTGACAAGAATGGAGAACCATCTGTGCGCATATACAGCATCTGAAATCCAAGTGGTAATTCTTTATATTCTATCATATTTGCCAGATACGTTTCGCCATCGTGTAATTTCCAACCCCACTTGGCGATAAGATAAACAGGATTTTTATTTTCCTTGCGTAATTTATAACTAATTTTTCAAATAGCATTCTCTAAATATTGTTTTGATTAATAATTTGTAAATAAATATAAGTTAGTACCATACGAATTATTTTATTATTCGGAGTAGTTATCGATTATTTCAATCTTTCTAGTAATTCTATCAAGGCATTGAGGGAAATTTCTTGCATATCAGCTTTAAAAATATCTAATGAGTTCCAAATAAAATCAGTGGCAATTCTCTTTGGAAAAGGAACTAATTATAATTTTTTCTGGTATTAAATTGCGCGCGCTTCTTGGATGATTCCATTTTCCAATTTAAATATACTGTATTCATGACATGCTGATTCATTTTGAAGATTCAGTTCTGCATTTCTGATTTCTGTCTATTAACAATTAAAGTTTTATAGTTGGCGCATAATGGCGAGAATTAGCAATTATTTGACGAGTTCATTCGCGGCATTGACGCGTGAAGTGGTCATTGCAACAATAATTTTTCTTAGTTACAATATAGTTGAAAATTTCTTTCATTTTTCGGATTCGAAATCATTTTAAGCTAATTTGAAACTTATTCCAATTTCACTGAATGAAACAACAGATTTAATTAATTTAAACGTCAAGACGTTCAAGATCCGAGCTCGTATATCGATTTTTAAAACGCAAACGAAAAACACCATGCACTCGTTCACATGTTACATTAACATCTCTTCTGGCATCGAACCCACGCCCTTATCCTGAACCATGATCCGTTTAAAATCTGCAAAGGTACGCGCCGAGTATCTGTCGAAAGATTCATCGACCGTTCTCTAGTTATTCGTACTAATTCCTGAAATGTTACACAGAGAATAACAGGACGAGATTGCCTTTTATAGTGATATATGGTTTAAGTTGCCCTAAAACTAACTGTTTCCGTGCATCCATTTTACTTACAAGATGACGGTCTAAAAAAAATCACCTTCATTCAGAGTAAATAAGGATTTAAAAATTTTTCCGGCGAGTTTCACAGAAAACGCGACGCCGTCTGTCGTACCAGTGAGGGCAATTGAGTATATTTGCAACCGCTGGGAGCGCGGTGCATCTGCGAAATTATGTTGATTTAATCGCTTAGGTAGGAAGGCAGAGAGGTTCGGGATCGTCGACAAACACAGAGGAGGTGCAATTTCCGAAGAAGTAAGTCACGCGCGTGGAGACGGGGAGGGGGAAAACAACGAACGAAACGGGAACGGGACAACACGCGAATGCCGGCAATAACGAGGAGAGTAAATAGGGAACGTCGAGATTCCTGAAAAAAATAGCACGCGCGCCGCCGAGGGGCAGAACGCGGGAAATTGGGCGTGACAAAGGAGAGTCTGGATAAGGTTTTAGGAACCCGCAAGAGGGACGAACGCCGGATCGAGAGGGAATGGTGAAAATCAGAACGGAGGTTATATGGCTACCTTAGCTTACGTTCATCAAACGGTTAATTTCGAGTCGCTCGAGAGTTCATGACACCATCTCATTATCGAGGACTAATCAAAGAATAAGCGTTTAAGCATCAACAATTGAAACAAGTAAGGAAAGAGCTGCTGAAACAGACAGTACATGGCGTTATTTTGATTTTTTTTAGATGGACGGACAAACCGAGAACAGTGCAATATGAGGCAAATATTGAATCGATTTCCGAAAAAACTAAGTCTCTATCTGCTTTCGTTTAGGAGGAGTTAGTGCCTCAGACAGAGCGACGGACAAAACGATCGCATAAGCGGTAAAAAAAAAAACAAAAATAAATACTTGATCTTAAGCATCTCCAATAGCTATAAAAAGGTCATAGAAAGTTAAGTATTATGACTACATTTACATGATAACCTGCAAGTCACCTTTTTGGTGGATGGTGGGGGGTGCAGTGCACCAAGGGTCCATAGTTTTCCTACGTTATCTTTTCCTATTATGTTCTCTTATCCTCCTAGGGAAAAACGATCCTCTATATCTCTCCGTTCTACAGTCGATCTTGCGAATCTTATCCTCACTGTCCTGCCTTCCGAGATACTTCGGGCTTCTGATAAGTCCTACTACCTCATTCGCTAGTTCCTCCGACATAAATTTTTCCAGTAGCTTAAATCTAGCCTGCAGCCTACGTTCCTCTAACGATGTCCATTTCAGATTTTCTATTGATGATGTTACGCTTTGTTTACTATCGTAATTCCTCTTTACAAATCTAGCTGCCCTGCGCTGAACCTTTTCTATCTCGTTAGTGAGTCCCTTTTCGTAGGGATCCCACACAGCTGACGTATATTCGACCTGCGGTCGAACCAAGGAGCTACATAACATTATGCACACATTTTTTAATGTTTTATACTGAAGGGGTCATTCTTGAATTCGTTTTCAGCCATAAGACTAGTTTATATTGAGGGAATGATAAATTCCAGTTTTTTTTCAAAGTACAAACGAAGGTCTGTGATCATTCGTAACCCATCTCAATGATATGACCTAGAAAAATAAAAATTATTCCTTGGGTTGTCCGCGCTACTGTGCCAAGTCCTCGATGTTAATCCAGTTAATAACGCAAGTTTATGATGCCGTTTCGGTCACATTCTCCATTATTTCGTATACAAAACTAAGCGTATATTGAATGAAATTAATTTTTAAGCACAGCCAAAAACCAAAATAATATCACAACTACCGCTAAACGGCCAAAAATGAATAGCAACATTAATAAATTAAAAGGAAGATAGATAGAAATACCGTAAGCAGGGGTTCTGAAGCAACAAAAAACTTTGAAGACTACTGAATCAATGGTCGAGTGATTAGGATATACAAATAATTTTCTCTTTAAATTCTACGAAAACATGGTTCGGTAAGGAGATGTCATTACACCATTACCAACATTACTCCTCCTCCTTTGCTTCGATGATGACGGAATCCATAAAGCCTAAAAACACGTCTTTTAAGAGATTCAATGTAATTAAGGTCACCTCTTTAATTTATCAAGAAAGAAGATTAATCTATTCCACCGCCATAACGTTCCCACCTACTCCCATTCACGCACGCATGCATCCAGGCTCGTTTTCGTGTCGCGGTATATGAACCGGTAAAAGTTCCTACACAAACAATAATGCGACTGTCTTAGTTACTATGCCAACAGAATCGCTCGTAAAACACTTAACAACAAGACACAAGTACAAACAAATCCATAAGACATATTCATTACGGTATACGAAAAACTACTCGCTTTTGCGGAGAATTCTTGAATACACATGTGCATATATAACAAAACCTCGATATAACGTGAATTTATAAAATTCATAAAAATACTTGTTATAACGAGTAGTCGTAATATCAGAAAACTAAATTCCGTTTATGTAACGTTATAAAATTGACGGTGACGGGCATGGCGACGATGGCATTTGCCAAAGGCGCCAAACGTTCCTACAAAAATGCCAAAAGTTTATTTTTCCATAAATAAATATTAATTTAACAGTTAAATACTTAAGTCATTGTTAATTAAAGCGCTAATATTATTTATGAAAATGTAGCAAAAATCATATTCTACGTACACAAGGTGTTTTCTTAAAATTTTGCCATAGGCGCCATATCTCCCAGTTACGCCTATGGTGACGGCTATAATGAGGGTTTCGTTTGTCGTACACGTTCCATAGAGATGACACTGTGCGTGTGTATATATATATATAAATATATATATACGTATACATATATATATCTCATCATATGCATACGTCGTTGGCTGAAATCAAATGGATTATAATGCAGTCTAAGCATTAACCACTGCTCTTAAAGTATGAAAAATCAATTCCCATTGAAAGGCATTGGAGTCGTTGTTATGGTAGTTAATATTTTTCACTGTTGAAAACCGAAAAACTTGTCATAATTTTATGATTAAAATCGTATTTTTACGTAAATTCAAAGTTACTTCCAGAAATGCTACAGAGCTGAAATTTGGAAGGAAGATAGGTTATTAGATACAACCTCCTGAACAAATCCGAAATTACAGAAAAAGTTATATTTAATGGGTGTTTTTGGTTCCCTAATTCAATTTTAAACACCCATAAAAAAAGCATTGAAAACTGTGTAGGACTATATAAAACGGCTTTTTAAAATTATTTACAATTAAGATACAAAGTACACTGTACTGGGGATGAAAGAATGTAGTTTATTTTTGTTGAAGGCAAAATTCAAATCCATGCTGAATTTCCGTATAAAAATTCGATTTTAATCATAAAAATATGAAAAGTTTTTTGATTTTCAACAATGAAAAATATAAACTACCATAGCAACTACTCCAATGCCAATATAAATATATAAAAATAAACATAAATGCTTACGGAAGAGGAAATGTAAATGGGATAAATGGATGGAAGGAAGTTGTTAGGATAAGGAAGCCCACTGAGCACTCGCCAATAAGATGACTTCAAGTTGGCGAGCAGCTCGGGGTGTCGAAGTGACATACGTAAAACACACAAAAAACAGGGAAGCTTTCGGAGGCGATCCCTTCGTCAGCAAGAGAGTATGTGTGTGTGTGTCAAAAAGACTATACAAAAAACGAAGTTGAATAATTATTTAGTTACTCGAGATGTAATATAATGCTAAAGAAAACATTGAATATTTACATCTAAGTTAGTCAATAAAATTAATAAATATTTTCCAACAGCCGTAGGGATGGATCGCTGATTATACACTTAATTATAACTTTGTAATAGACAAATTAATGTTATTAACTTAAATAAAACTTCCGAACCTCCAGAGGTTATTTTCTATTTAATATCGTCGTTATCGCAAATAATAAGATAATTATTAAGTTTAGCGATTTTGCGTCACAGAAAATTCGTCACTACGACAATTGGTCATAGGGACAAATGGTACCTGCTACATTTCGTCACATACAACTTTTGGTATCTACGACATTTAGTCACAGGTGACATTTGGCACCTACGACATTTCGTCACAAGCGGCATTTGGTACCTACGACATTTCGTCACACATTACATTTGGTACCTACGACATTTCGTCACCCATGACGTTTGGTACCTGCAACATATAGTAAACGTCATTGCAGCTTATGCAACAATGTTTCTGATATAATATATGTGATGAATGACAATGCCATAATTCAGAAACACGAAATCCCGATATTTCGAATAGTTTTAGGACTTAGTATTAATGAAAGTATAATGAGACGTTATTTCATTGGAAATTGAATTAATCCATTTTTATCGCTTCTGTTAAATATTTTCTAATATATCATAAATAAATTTCCAACATGCGTATCGTCAAGGGTACTTTGATACCGATGTAGCCCATGTTCCCGGAAAGAAACCCCTATTCCCCTCTACCCTCCCTCCGCCGATTCCGATTAAACTTGTTAGATATACATAAATTTCCAACATACGTATCGTCCCGAGTACATTGATACTCATGAAGCCTATGTTCCCAAAAAGAATCCACATACGTAACGTGTGACGGAAAGTAGTTAATGAGTGACGAAAACAATTTTGTGACGTAAAGTCGCAGTTGCCAATTATTTTCCATGAGGAAAAGTCGCCGATGCCAATTTTAATGTGTGACGAAATGTCGCTGGTACCAAATATTTTGTGACGAAATGTCGCTGGTACCAAGTATTTTGTGACGAAATGTCGCTGGTACAAATTTAAATGTGTGACGAGTTGTCGCAGTTACCATTTTGAAAGTGTGACGAAATGTCGCAGGTACCAATTGTCATCTGTGACGAGATATCGCAGTGACGAATTTTCTGTGACGAGAAGTCGCGACACCAATTATTCGATATACACACTCATTTTTGGAACACCCTGCATAAACGCGCAAACAAACAAACACACACACACATCTGGGTCAGCCACAACAATTTCGAGACTATGCCATCCGACAAAAGGGCGAGCGTCTACAAACACTCTTCCACTATTCCAAAGTGGAACGATCATCTCCTAGCAACACAGGAGATCAACACGCACGTATATCGCACAAACGTCCATTTTTCTTCACTCTCGGAAATGTCAACAACTGTGGCTATATCCGAGCTCTTGCAGCATTAAAGTCTTTAACCGTTTCTCACACATTCCCACGGAAGAAGACGGTTAGCCCTCTCCCCGTTTTCCTAGAGCCAGCCTCCGGGACCCTAGTACCAAAAGGGGAGAGATACGAGTCGCATTCGCATACCAATTCCGCCTCACTCATTCCCACGGAGGGGGAAGGATCCCTGACGGTGCCGGCGTTAGCCTACCTACTCTCACCGGGACAATGCATCGACCTGGCGGCGGAGTTGAAAATCCCTTTTCTGTCCGCTCGGCGGCACAGATGCGACCTTCCCCAGGTCGCCGGAAGGGAATTGATAATGCTCACAATCAGCTGACTCGCAGAACCGAACCACGACCCGTTCACCTCTGCAGCCCTTGGACACGCAATTTAAGATTTCTGGGTGTTGGCTAACAGCAGTGGTCGGGCACCTACGGTACGCGGGCCGCATGCGGCCCACGAGAGCATTTTGTGCGGCCCGCGAAGATGTGGCGAAGAAGAGATCCGTAAAATTCAACGCTCAAAATTCGTCTTTTTTCAATTCAAATTATATTAATCAAGTATCATATCGCAATGTTAACCCGAAAAACTCATTTACAGTTGATTTTCACTTATATGTAGGCATGGCAGGATTCGATTTAAATCGATAAATGTCGATAAATATCGAATTCGTAAAATTTTCAAAATCGACGAAAATGAATTGTGGTCGATTTTCCACTACTAAATTTTCTATAAAATTGTCAGGATTGTAAAATTTGCTTTAAGCCACTCAAATTTAATATATATTTTAGCGCCAAACGTCCAAATCAAAAGAGAAAATCGGCATTTGTCATGCCAGACAGCCACACTTCATTCGTTATTTCATATCCTTTCTAAGATCCCTTATGTCTTAAGGATCCATACTGAGTTGACACGGGTACGTAACAAAACAATATGATGGGTTTGCTGAACTCTCTTTAATTTTGACTGCATCTGATAATCCCTACCCGTTTTTAGTCGCTTAAACGATATGATCAGCCTCCATACTCAATTTACTCAACAACCTCCAAGATGCGAAAAGAAAGATTTTCCCGAACTGAATTAATACTGATCGCCATATATCCCTATAGCAGGTCTCGAAAGGATAAAGTACCCTGCTTGACAAAATTCACTCGTCCATAATTCATTTCGTGGTTGGTTAGGTTAAAAATCTACTATTACGAGTAGTAGGTCTATTTCTGGAGTCCTACCATATAGTATTTTCAAAAACACAATCATAAAATTTCTATTTTTGGTAGCCACACCCACAATTTATTCTCAGATTGACAGACTTCCACGGAATGATGTCGTGGCATCATTCAATGTTCGTACTCGGGACTATTTTCTACACTCATCGTTTATCACTCAACAAGATAGGATTTTTCTTCAAAATATATGCATTTGGTTCTGCATTATATTAACGTCATATTAATTTTTTATCCAGTGGTCTCGATTTCGTGAATAAGAGGCGCGATTTAACGAGTAAAATTTACTTGGGATTTGATCCGAAAAATTAGCCGTTCTTGAGTGGCGGGCGAAGCCAAGAACAACACACTCACCAAAGTTTAGAGAGCAACAAAAAATCCAGCATACGAGAAGTCTTATTTTTATATATCAAGTTTCAGTAAAATATAATTGGAAGAATCCAATTTATGTCATTTTTATTGATAAAAATCGATAAAATGTATTAAATTAAACATTGACATTCATCCTCGATTTTTAGGATAATAAACGATAGTAGTGGTCGCATTTTAAGAAATATAAACGTCGAAAAATATCAAGCCTAGTAAAATGTATTAAAATAAACGTCGATTTTTATCGTAGAATATTAAGAAAAATAAACGTCAAAAACTACCAAGCATACTTATATGATACCTCAGAGTCGCTAGGTAACTTCCGATTTGAACTATAATCCGGCTCGCCAAAGCATTAGCAACTTCCAATGCGGCCCCCATCACAAAAGGATACAATATCGCCAATGCGACCCGCCAGGTAGAAAAGGTTGCCCACCCCTACTTTACAGCATGCCCGCATTTTAAGTGTAGAATTTTATGAAAGTGCAACTTCGAAAAAATTCGCAGCACGGACGGAGATAAGGTGCGCGAGACGCGATTGAACCTACGTTATCCTACAATCCACCATATTGGTGGATGGCAACCAGGAGGGCAATCAGGAGCGCACCCAGAGGGGGGAGGGGCTGACGGACTTTAGCCCCTCCCCAAAACACTAAATGTTCTTCCTTAAGAAAAGTGCTCACATGGGAACACCGTTCCACTTGATACAAAATGAAGCTCTTTGCGTTCCCATTGTTAAAAAAATCAGATAAGAATGTTCTGGTTGTTAAAATATTCCAGATAGTCAACTTCGCGCGTAAGAATTTGAAATGCTACGTTGGCGATTTTATATTGGACCCAGAGTCGGCTTTAGGGGCGGGCGAAACGGGTGGTCGCCCAGGGCATAAATTTTTCTCGAGCGACAAGTGATGTGTGAGGGGATCCTAAAAGGAAGCGTGGGTGCTCAAGGAGTCGGAAAAGGCCACGGGTGGCCTTTCCAGGCCTTCCTGCCTATCCAAGAGACAATGGGGGTTGCAGCGTTGGTCCGCATAAGGTGCGTTTCTATGCACGCGTTACGCGCGTCGTGAACTGACGCTACCCAATCAGAGGCCTTGCTTGAAGCGTTACGCGCGTTGGCCGCGACGACGCGTTGGAGTTGAGAAAGTTTTAATTTCAACGCAAGTAACGCGTGAAATAACAAACGAACATCAAATTTATTTGGGCGCCTACAGCTATAAGGCAGCATGGATTCCACGGTATAGATATGAATTCCGTTGACGAATTCGTCATTAACGATTTCATCATCTCTCATTTTACAATATAAAGGATTAAAGATATAGGGATAAATATCTCCGGGAGAAAGCATGGAAAGAAATTGGAGATAACGCTCAGGTAAATGGCAATTACAAAATTGAATACGATTATTTCTATATATGAATTGCATTATCAAATTTGGAATGAGGTTTCCTCATAATATAAATGAATACATTGTCAGCACAAACGTGTCAGATACGCTGGAAAAGTGTCCGAGATCAGTATGTGAAATAATTCAGAATCCGTAAGTAATAATAATAAAACGTAACGCCATCTCACCACTCGATCGTCCATTTTTTCGCGCGGATTCACAACTTACAACTTAAAACAACAAATGCGCGCGTCATAGCAGTAAATTGTCTACGCGGTCGCCGACGCACACATGTAAACAGGCAGTATCCCCAACGCGTCGTTTGCTACGCGCGTAACGCGTGCGTGGAAACGCACCTGTACTCTTAGAGAAATACAGATTCTGGGAAGAAGACGCTAGAGACGGGAAATGAACCTCCTTTTCCGGTAACGGGAGACTTTTTCAACAGAGAGGAGAAAGGGTGAAGTTCATGGATGATTTAAGAAGTAAGCTTCCTTTACAGAAAAAAGGTCCTTAAGTATGCTGGAGGGAGGGGTAACATCAAAAGTGCGTGACAATGGATGAATGCTGGAAAACAAAAAAGTTACAACATATTGGTGCAATTTAGAATAGAATCGCCCGCTAGATATTCTATACGTCACACCATATGGTTAGCTGGTGTTTGAGCACTAGCACTCTCTTGACCAGGACTCTACCATTCTCTTTCAAGAGTTCGAGCTATCCTATGCTCCTGAATCAAATAAGAAAAAAATTGCGACAACTTGCACCTACAAGAACGGCACGAATCCGTAATGTGGCGATCGAACTGTTTGATGGAATGTACTATGCTCTTGAAGAAATAAGTACCTGGCAGAACCAAGACGCGTCGTCAGGTGCCCAAATGCTATCAAGCTCCATTTGTGAGTTTGGTTTTCTAATTTCACTATATACAATTCAAACATTTTTTTTCTTACATATTGCCGTTGTGCAGATTATTGCAGAAAGTTGATAGTGACCTTTATTCAGCACTAAATCATGTGCGTGATGTCACTGAACAAATAATAATTATGCGAACTAATTCAGAAGAGGAATTTAAAACTATACATCAAACGGCATCCGAAAAAGCAGTATCTATTGGGATTGAGGTAAAGAAGCCAAGGAGTTGCAAAGATCGACAACGGGGTGCAAATGTGCCATCTGAAACTACGGAAGAATATTATCGGAGGTCTGTATTTATTCCCTTCGCATGTTAAGTCAGCTGAAGGAGAGATTTTCGAAACATCGAGAATTGCTACTTAAATTTAGCAGTATTCTACCTAAAGGTTAAATACCAAAAAAATGTCAAATAGACGATTTTTTGGGACTTGTTAAGTTCTACACTACCGATTTACTTTCAACAAATACATAAGCATGTCATGAAAGCAGAGCTTAGAATGTGATAAAAGCTTTATGAAAATTCAACATCCGCAATAGTGCCGCCCAAGAACGCTATGGATGCACTAGCACAGTGTGATAAATTAATTTATCCCAATATTTTTATATTGCTAAAAATATTTGTCCCACTTTCTATTACTATATGCAGCAGTGAAAAATAGTTTTCCACTTTGTGAAGATTGAAGACAGATTTGAGGAGGTTTAGCACTATTAAATATACACCGAGACATTACAATTGGTCCTCAAGATATTTTAATTAAATTACAGAAAAGAAAAAGAGAAATTGATACTTTAATTCAAAACTTTTAACATTGTATAGTAAAATATTAGTGCAATTTTGTGTAATTTAATGTTTAATAAATGTTTAGTGTAAAAACATTTTTAGACAAGCCCTCCCCAAGAGAAATTCCTGGGTGCGCGCCTGATGGCAACACATATATACAACAATTTAAAGGTTGAAATGCTAGAGTAATCACAGTTTTCAAGTGGCTTTACAGTCTGATAAGAGGATCGAAACATCTTTTCCCGTAAAAAGAGAAAAAGATTAATTTCCTCGCTATCGTACTCTACCGGGAAATTCTCTTCGTGGAGCATAAATCTTTGAGGAATCACGAAAATAAGAAATAGCAATGGTTTCCGAGAAAAGACGATATTGAGATAACTTCCATTAAAACAAGTTGGGAAATCCACCCATGCTCCGGCGTCCCCAAAGAAATTTTTAGAATTTTCTGGCCAATCGCTCATAACTTTTACAAGCAGCATAAAAAAACTTACGCAGTAGGAAATATTGACCTTGATTTTTATAACAGTCTTATTGGATTTTTACGGCAAAACATAACGTAAACATTTCAACGAGTTCAAATAAAACATCATTTTGCTACCAGCGAGGCAAAAATCAATAATCGAACGACGCGATTAAATTGTTACATTCAATTAAGAAAAGTCGGAGTTCTGCCTTATAAGCGCGTACGTAGCAAGTACATTATACATGCCTAATTTATTAAGACGGACGGATGGACACATCGGATCTAATGGGCATTTTTATTTCCCACTAAAAGGACCAAAACAGCTCCGCGACTAATCGCGTTTTATACAGGCGCCGATCCGTAATGTGTTAATTTACCACTCGGTCCGAATTCTAACTGCTGAACGAGCTCCGAAATTAACCTAGATCCTCTCTTTCTCTTCCTCCCCCACTCTATACATACTCCCATTGTTGGTGATTATTGCGACCAACTGTACCCGTTCCCCCCAAAAAACGAATGGCTTCAACGCGAAAGTTCGTTAGGAAAGGGCAACTTCGCTTAAGAAAAAAATAAATAACGGTTCAATCCATTGTTTCAAGGAAAATACTGAAGGACGTCGAGACGGATTCATTAAGGTATTTACATATTTTTTCACATTCTCCGGGAAAAGAGGGTAAACAGCACCCTAAGGAGAACGTGAGAAATTTTAAAAGTAAGTCTTGTCAGCTGTTGTATTTTTCTAGAAATCTGCGAGTTTTCGTTTGATTCTAAAACAGCTCATTATTTCCTTCGCCATATCTAATATTCCTATTGCAAAGGACATTACAGGTCTTAAAATAAAACAGTGCAATGATGACAGTGCGACTTTTATTTTCACATCAGTACGACATTAAAAAAATAGAAATCTGAAATGAGTAAGCGAGACCTTGTCTTCTCTAAAAACAGCATTATAATTGATATCAGTATTCATCTAAAATTAATCTACAGAACAATTATTGGGACATATCTCTAGGAGCTGATTCACTCGCTATTTAATTCATTCGCGTTCTTACGATTTAGGTATGGATGCTTAAACTTTACGAGGCGTTAATAACTACCTATTCACAGAAAACAAGAACCACTATCGAGCGCGCCATAAATTTAACAATAAACACATTTTCAGTAATACAAGAAATCTGATTAAAACAAGTAGGGATGCACACGGGTTTCCCGTGGTACAGAAGTGCTTTTCGTCAAATTCGCCGTAGTATAATCGTATACTAATGTATTTGTTTTGAAATCAGAAAATTATTTTTCCTTATATTGTGGTAGCCCTGATTTTTAGATTCGTTCTAAACATGTTCATTTCGTTTTTCCATTCTATATTCTTCCTACAAACGAAATTTCTTTAAAATCCGTTCA
Organism: Tanypteryx hageni; assembly: GCA_028673005.1. Lineage (NCBI taxonomy): Eukaryota > Metazoa > Arthropoda > Insecta > Odonata > Petaluridae > Tanypteryx > Tanypteryx hageni. The sequence continues at coordinate 157,409,989 of CM054115.1, forward strand.
GCCAATACCTTCCAAATTCATAGTTACAGAAAATACTAACCTTGATATTGTGGTAGCCCTGTTTAGTCGACCCGGTTGATAATTAATATTTTGGTTATATATTTATATGAATCGTATACTAATGTATTTGTTTTGAAATCAGAAAATTATTTTTCCTTATATTGTGGTAGCCCTGATTTTTAGATTCGTTCTAAACATGTTCATTTCGTTTTTCCATTCTATATTCTTCCTACAAACGAAATTTCTTTAAAATCCGTTCAGCCAATACCTTCCAAATTCATAGTTACAGAAAATACTAACCTTGATATTGTGGTAGCCCTGTTTAGTCGACCCGGTTGATAATTAATATTTTGGTTATATATTTATATGATGATTATATATTCATAGTTACAGAAAATACTAACCTTGATATTGTGGTAGCCCTGTTTAGTCGACCCGGTTGATAATTAATATTTTGGTTATATATTTATATGATGATTATATATTCTATCTTGGGTTAAAATTCATGAGATCAGTTCTCTAGAAATACGAAAAAATAATATTATTTCTTTTTTTATTGCGGCAGTCCTGCTCTTTAACTTCGCTTTAAACATCTTGATTTCATTATGGTATGTTGTACAAACCTTATATGCAACATTTAGTTGAAATCCGCCCAGCCAATTCTCTCCAAATCTATTATTACTGAAAGAGTTTAATTTGTAATTGTGGCACCACTGTTTGTCTGATACGGTCCAAATATGCTATTTTGGTTTTGTATATATGTCTTCATTATAAATATTAAATTTCGTTAAAATTGATCCGGACAATTCAACGAAACAGGCGTAAAAAGAACTTTTTTATTACTTTGATTGTGGCAGCCCTGATTTCTATATCTACACAAAACATATTGATTTTGTTTTTTATGTTGCACACCTCCTCCATACAAAATTTCGTTGAAATCGGTATTGCCGATTCCTTCCAAATTCACAGTTACCGAAAAGTTAAACTTTGCAATTGTGGCACCCTTGCTGAATGGATTCGGTCGAAATATGCCATCTTGGTCATTCATTGATGTGAATATTCAACTTAACAAATATGGTTGAAATCGGTTCAGCCAATTCTTCCCTGATATATGCGTACGGACGGACGGACATCACGAAGATAATAGTGCTTTTCAGCAATTTTAATTTATCAGTACGGATAATAACCCAAATTACAGTATAAGATAGAACAACAGTACATGTATAATGCACACGTAATAAAGTATGCATACCTGATTCATAAATGTTACAGTACATACATAAGTAAAACATACCTAGTTTAAATAATACATACAATATGCACTTCATAACTTGCATAAAATACATAATAAAATATGACCAGAACATACAATTACTATATAGACTCAGGTATTGCCTTGAATTGTTTAACAGTAATTTCAAAAATGTCTAAAGAATTATGAGATAAAAACAAATTACCTAAACGTTGAAGGCGGTTTATTGGTGAGTTGTATATATAGTTTGTAGTACAGGCGTTATTAAAAAATATATCAGCGGATCTAGTATCATAAGACGGCATGCGAAAATGAATTAATGATAATAGATCGGGGAAGTCATAAGTGGAATTTACTATTTTTAGTTATGACGAAAATCACTAAAAAGGAAAAAATATATTCACCATAAGTTATCTTTAGAGATAACAAGCGAGGCTCCCAACATTTTAATCAGCATTATCGCCAGACAATGAAGTATAAAGCACACTAAAAAGATCCACGTAAAAGATAAACGATGAATCATCGGCCCTTTCCCGATAAGAACTTGAGGGCGTACAATTAACACAGATCTATCGCCGGGAGCACATACGTGGCCGTTTCAACATGGCGATCACATAGATTCCTTGACACTTTCACACTCACCTCGCCAGCTGCCAAACGCGTTGCAAATTTGAAAGTAGACCGACACCGTAAAATACAGGACCACAAAAACGAAAGCGCCTTCAATGCGTGCTTGAACTTTTTGGAGCGCGGATGCAGATGTGACCCTATTTCAAAGAGCGCGAAAAACACGACCGGTCTTTCGCGATGCGCAAACTCCATAACCTCCAACGGCGAGCTCGTTCGCGAATTTCGAGTTATGTAAACAAAAGCGTGGGCAGTCGCGCGTCACAGGAAGGGTACGGCAGGAAATGCGAACAGACGACGTCCGTAGTCCATAGGCCTTCAATCGATCGACAAAAAATTCACAGCAAATGAAAGTGCAAAAAAAGATGGGAGAAATAAATAATAAGCGTCGACGACACTGTGGCGTCGAGTTTAAAAAACTCCTCAACGCTGAAATATCTCAACAACTTGTTCCTAACTCTGCTATAGGTGTAGCTAGCGTGTCTGTCTTCCAATACTACGGTCGCGGGTTCGAATCTTCCCTCAGGGATTAATTGACTCGGTCAATAATAAAAAGCTATTTAAAGAAAGCTATAAAATTCCTTTCTCAAGAGCTAATGAGAATGAATAAATAAAAACAAATAAAAATATTCTAAGAATGTCATAGGCATTCAAAACGAATCCAAAATAACAATATTAATTTTTATAGTATCTACGAATAAAAACCCATCTAATGATGTCAGTCGCACGAAAAGCGTGAAATACACACTAAAACGAAAATTAAATGTAATTTCGACGCCCCCGGTAAGTTATCTATTGGCGATATTACCCGAGACACATTTCGAGAAATATTATATCAATCGAGGCCTAGCCAAGCGGAAAGATACGATCAAACGTCCGGCGCAGAAGTTATATTTGTAAAGAGAGACGGGCAAATACTTATACGAAACAAAGCGAGATTCCGACGAGTGGTCAGCATGACTTTCACTTAACTGCGGCGTGAGAAAAATAAAATTATTTGGAGACCCGAAAGATACGCGACGCGGCATTTCTTTATTTATTTATGTTTATATTTTGGTTTGAAATCCTCGGATTCTCGGGCTTGTTTTCGAAGGAGCGCCTTTCATTAACTGTGAAAAAAATAGGCTACCCGTCTTTCAGCGAAGAAATCTAGGAAAACAAAAAAAAATCTGCCGTGTAATCAGACGAGTCATCGTTACTTCCAAGTACTAAACGTGGAAAGAGTTAGTCGCCTAGCAACTAAGACACCGCTCCTTTAAAACCAATCTTTCCAGCGCGCTCTCCACACGCCGAATTTGGCGGACCGACCAAAAACGCGACGAATCAATGATATTTAGTAGTTATATTGCTCATTGTTACAACCGCCACGTAATGTTGCATCATGCCGCAGGTACCTATGAAGACTGTCACTATCTCATACATCGTTTCCGAGGAAAGAGCTCACTCATAAAAGAGACACTCACTTGCAAAACCAACAATCTCATCTAATCTTACAAACTGTTAAATGTTATGACATTAACGCCATCCATGATAGAATATATGAGTGTGATAAAAATGGTAGCTTTCCATGATTAAAATGGATAGCGTCTAAACATTAAAATAATTTCAAAACTCGCATCGGTTATTTTGTTTCCCATTTGATCGTCGAGCAAAGAAAAAGTTTTCTTAAGGAGGATCCGATCAATAGAGATCGTTGTTCGTTGCGCTGGAACCTGCATGGCTTAACCACATTTAAAACTAAACCTATTAGTTAAAGCTAAAGTTGAAATTACTTTGAAGCGATAGGAATCTAACTTTGGAGTATGTATCTTGAATGTTTTCATTAAAAAAGATGGCGCAGCACTGCACTAATTGTAAGCCTGCCAAACTTTGGAGAATCATATCAGCATTTGATTCAAGAGGGAATCATCGAGCTCGTCTTATGGCTGAAAAATTGAAGAACAAGCAATTAACAAATAATTGTCTCTGGTATCTTCAATAGCCACAACAAGATTATAAAAACAATTTTATAAGTTATTTTTTTAAGTACTTGTTTTTGAATATCAACATTTTTTGCGTCGATAACCTCAATACGACAAATAATAAATAACACAACTTAAGGATGAATCGAAAAGAGTGAGTTTACATAAAACAAAAGTTATATGAATAATGTATAATATAAATAAATATATAAACACCGCTCTTCGAAAGGCTTCTTCAAGTAAAGATTGCATAATGCAGGTGCAGTGTAGGGGGGTCTGGTCTCTAAAAGCATAGCTAGCATCGAGATGCAGTTTGCCACAGAGGAAATCGATTATAATTATTCGGCACCGAATGCACTTTCCCTATTCCTGAGGAGAAACATTCATACTCGAACAAATAGGGCGTAACGCTTATCGAAAGTACCGTACGGAAACCATCTTTAACGTCTATATCACGACGATCACGCTTAGCCTACTTCCAAAACGCGAAACGAAAACTCCGAGGAAGGCGTTCAGAAGTCTTTTACAAATCCGAACGTGATGGTGATTCGCGTTATACCGAAAAACTTACCGAGGAAATACGAATCCTGAAGATTACATATCGAGAACATAACGTCAGATCCATCGACAGCTAATCCGCTTCGTCGATAAAAATTCCAAAACATTCAAGTGCGACAATAAATTTTGTAAGCATTATTTAGTACATAGATGGTATATACATAAAGACTGGTCACTGAAACTTACTTTTTTACGAGCTGAGGTTCTGAAACTGGACATTATTTTTACTGCCCAGTAACTAATCCAGTAACTAATGGATCTCGATTTTTCTACATATCAAACACGTACTTCCGTCATTTAAAATTAATATCCTAAAACATAAAATGACAAAGTTCAGAAGATCAAAATGTTTGAACGACAAAAGCAATGAGCATGCAAATACATTATTTAATACACGTACGAAATCAAGTCTAACATCACGCGTCGAAACAATACGGAAACGAAGGGAATGAAACGCGATGACCCTGCGACCAAAAGAAAAACTTTATCCTCGCTCCGCGGAGGGTGAACGTATGTCAGTTCCATATAAGGATGACATCAAGGCAGAACGCGTATATCACAAGAGCGGGAATTACTAGATGAATCCGGAAGGCGGTCTTGTTTGTATAAATGCATCTTCCGTCGTTTAGCGCAACCCAGACGTGAAAAGGGACTTATCACCTTCGATAAGACATTATCAGAAATCTCCGATATCGGTACACTTTCACCAATCCGCCGATAGAATGGAAGTTGAAAGAGAATGCGGTCACGTGCGATCTGATATAAGTCACATCCAAAGGCTACCTTCACTTGCGGAGTAAAAACGACGAGGAAGAACCATTGTCAAAGTCAAATCTTTGAAAATTACCATTGAGGTATCAAACAAAAGTGAAATTGAACAATTAATAGAAAAAAGAAATCGGCAAATTATATATACTTATATACACAAACAGAAAGAGTTCTTAATCATTATTTTTTAATCGCTGTTTTTGTTTCGCGTATAGGGACAGGCTTAAGAAATTACACAAAAATCGAGTAATCGAATTAAAACATAAATGAATACAGACTGGGAAACGTTCGATTGATCGAAAATTCGATTTTTAAATGAGTTACTGTAACTGTTTGAGAAAGCGCTTCCATTGGATAGAGAAATATAAGCATCACATTAACTGTTTTAGGCGTAACTTCGTGGAATATTTTCACTATTAGAAATAACTAATATTATATGCTTACGACCATGGTTTCGTCATGATGTGTCATTCTCAGGTGAAGAAAGAAATACAGATCTAAGTACATATACTCTTCACCTCCTATATATGCTTGGATCTGTATTTCTTTCTTCACCTGAGAATGACAAATCACGACGTATCGCGTCTAAATCATGGCCGTAAGCATATAATAAAATAGTGGTAAATTACAAAGTGTATAAAGTTATTTTTAAGAAATCTAAGCAATATTATTATGGAAAATGCACCAAGTACATTCCATGTATTTTTATAAAACAGGAAAGGGTATATTTGTGATACTCCTACAAACATTAACGCTCACTAGATGACATTGACATGCACGATAATAACCAACAGATATCATGTAAGCTAATTTCACGCTCGTAAAACGATATGAAATATAGAAGGAAATAGTGGAAAAATTCAGCAGTGATAACTGAGAATTCCAACCGGTTAATACGTTCAAAGTTTAATTAAACTAAAACCCGTCGCGTGGCGTTCTATGACGTTTACTAACAACATTTCAATTCCAAGTCCAAAGGATGGAAATGTTACTCTATATCTAAAGTTGCAAGGTTGAAGTGCGCGGGCTAAAACAAAAAAAACCACCTCCTATAATCATATCGTTGACTTACCCATCAAAACATACGCGTTTATCGAAATAGAAATTATGCAGATAATTGCCAAACGTTAGCGTAAAGTTAGCTCCCTAGAAATCACACATTTTTTACATACCGTAAGAAATGACAACGTCGATGAATTGAAGCACAAGACGTCCCTATACCGCGGACTTTTGAAAGTGCGACAGTATATTACCGACTGGAAAGAAACATGTCGACCAAGGTGAACTTGACCCATTTAAAATTAATGTCGTATGTACCCGATTGATGGATTATGAAAATTTACTGTGGGCATGGAGTTAAACTAAAGAGAAATATAATGTCACGTTATGAAATATAAATCCACGTACGGCATGGAATACTTGGAGCTAACACCACACCAACGTATTCCCGAGATTGGAAACAGCACCGAAGGAATAAAATTTAAAAAATGACTGACGAAATTCACTGATCAGGTCATTACCATGCGGAACGCCACAATGGAAAAAAAATACGAATATATTTTATAAAAATTGCCCGCTATACATAATGACTTGGTACATTTGCCAAATATTCGATGTCGAAAACTGCACAAAGATTAAATATTATATCTTAATTTCAGAAAGTGTCCAAATATACCTCCTCCAAAAATAGTATAATATACGTTCCAAAGGTTCAATATCGTAAGACTTCGCCACACAGTTATTTAAGCACGTACGTCCCGAGGGCTGTTTACTCGAGCGATAAACGTTTAAAAATACAGCTACGGATACGAATAGCGGGTGTGACTCCGATGCACCGTCTTCGCCGCTACCCCCTTACTCTCGCTACAAGATGCGAATAACGGAACGGGCAATCGATCGGTAAAGAGGGTTTCATTAAGAGGCGCTCGCAAAAGAAGAAAATGATGGAAGCTCCTCTTTAAAGAAAAGGATATGTGCCACTGCAGGCATAATGAATGCATCTCCTTGCGAACGAGACGCGATATCGCACTCTCTTCGTAGACCGATAAAAATGCATCCTCCCAATATTATTCGGAAAGCAATTCAGCGCACCTGAGATCCTTGATCGTTTGTAACAACGATCTTGATAGAATTAAATCACGAAAGAAATAAACAAAAATGTAACCTAAGTGCAATATAAAACGAATATTTTCAAATAACGTTCCCAATAAACTACGAAGCTCGTATACTTCACGAAAATAAAACAATTGTAAAATCAAATTTATTGAAAGACAGTACAAATTCCACTACGAAAATTAAAAAAATTCGGTTTTACAATTTTGTTTAAATTCTCATTATGGAGTTGCACAAAGTGACGACTAAAACATCCGAATACATATGCTTCAAAATCGGAAGCTTTGTTAACCTCGTACAACTTAACTACGCTTGAAGAATTTGATATTTCTCGCTAACTAACAAAACCATTTAAACCATCATATCATGAAATATTAGTGATGATTAAGTAAAAATTAAAGCAGCAGCATGGTCTTCGACGTGTTGTACAGAATAAAGTCATAAAAACCGGAATTATCCGAAAAAATTACGTTCGAGTTGCGGCAAAAAAATTAATTTGAATATGGCGCCGTGCTTTCTCTGCGACTGATTGCTCTGTTTCTGCGATCAACCGCTCTGTTTCCGAGCCACGGTGCTCAGCTTTCTTGGTCATTCGGATGTGTTCGGGCGTGAATAACGTCATACGGTGTACTGTGAAACGTTTTTCAGATTTTTCTGCAAAATGGCATGTAACATACTCCAAAGACCTGCATACCCCATATGAAACTTATTTGATGACTCATGGTTAGTCCACAAATGTGTGTAGCTTCATCTTCTACGACGAGCACTACCTGCCCACTACTAATATGATGCAGTAAACCCTCATAATTGGTAGAATATTTCGCTGTATATATATATATATTCAACATTACTACAAACTTGGCTGTAGGCAGGGTTAATCTGCGTCATCTCTCATAAGATGTTGCTTTCAACAAGCAAGCTGTTGATTTATATTTTCTCCCAGGATATATTTGCGCGTATTTTTATTCCAGCCTCGTCGTGGGTTCCTTTACGCAAACAACTACAGTATTATGAGGTTCCGACTAGTTAGTCCTATTGCACGGGCATTAGTACGCAATGGATAAGGTTTTTCTCTGCTTCATATACAGGACGATTAGGGATTATAATAGGAAAACGATAAATGAGAATTGCTAGGGTCATTTTTGAAGCATTGCACCACCTGCCATCCACCGTGAAGGTAAATGTGGATGTAGATCTGGACTAGGATATCTACTCTTTTCGCATATCTTAACTCATTGGATACGAGTCTAATTTTTGAATTGCAGGAATCAGCCTCTCTCCCGAAAAATAGAACACTTTTATGCAAGCAGTTGAACAGTTTTCCTCTCTCTATCATCATTCTTTATTCACTAGAGCAGTGTTATTCGAACTGTGCTCCGCGGGACCTTTTCAGGGGCTACGCGAATAATATAAAAAACAATAAAATCATATAATATAAAATATGATAATAATGTTAAAACAAACATATTTACTTATCGTATGTAGTTATATATATATATATATATATATATATATATATATATATATATATATATATATATATATTCATAGCGAAGTTAATTTGGTTGGTAGTTTAAGTTTGAAGACCACTGCACTAGAGAATTATCGATCTCGCTGTATGGCTGAACACAAATCCAAGAATGTGCACTCGAAAAAATAAGTATCTACTTACTTCAGAGAGCTCCAATGGCCATAACAAAGTTATAAAAATGCATTTCGACCTATCCTTGAATCATCCTTTACATATTGTAATGGACCATTCTCTTTCATTATTGAATTTAATTTTCCTAATTAGCGTGTGAATTGCGCGTTTTTGGGTCTATTCACTTAGTCAGGGATCTCCGCCTGGGTTGTCCGCGGATGCTGATGGCATGAAGATGGCGGTGATTCATCAGGAGAAAGTCATCTTATTCCTCCACCCCTTCCAATATATTCTTTATGTATCAGTCCGTCATTATCCGCCTAACCCAGAGTCGCACTAACCTCCCTGCGTCACCTCCCAAGAGGAAGGAAGCGAGCGATGCGACAACTATCATCTCGTAAGGAGGTCAACCCTATCGAACCGCCAATGAACACCACCTCACGCTCTCCCGCGGGTCTCCTCTTCTCCCTCCCTCCACTCCCTTCATCCGACGTCATCCCCCATCCCTCTCCTCCATCCCGACCAATGCCGATGAATGAGAGTCGCGACGGTCACGAGATTCTCGGCGGTCACGAGACGATCAACCTTACCCTCTCCCTTGAGTCAATCCGCACGTGTAGACGAACCGGAAAAGCATCGGGGGAAAACTTCAACAACAGCTGATGCGAATAGGGGAAAGTAAAAGGCTGCCGCGTAACAACTAATCGACGGTGAGCGGAGAGCGAAATGAGCACGCGGTTTTTTATAGCAAGCCACAGCGGGGATGGCTTTGCGCAAAAGTTACTTGCGGCAACATAAGAAAAAACAGCAAGGATACATTAGATAGTGAGAGAGAGAGAGAGTATTGGTAGCCGGGGAGAAGGGGATGGGCAATAGGCAGTTAAAAATTACCTCTAATGACAGTGCACCTGCCAGTGAAAGGTTTTTTTTCGGATGCCGATAGGTGTCTCAATGGTCGCAAAAATTGTATGAACACCACCGCGAATAATCAAAAGGCCCAGAGGATAGATCATAAGCAGGGTATGGATTTTTCAGATTTTACCCGATTGTTACCCTCCGATTGCCTTTTTAAATTTCGAGCAAAACCCGATATTAGTAGTTTTCTTTAAACATTTATTTAGATTTGGTCACAGAATTTCAATTCTGGCACTTGTAAGCACCTCATCACTTGAGTGCAGTCCGAGATGTTCGTGATCAGTCTATTCTCTTTGTAAACAATTTATTCGTAAGCTTACTTTGTAATACAATCTTAATCCACTAGGTTTGCTCGCGCCACGAATAGTCAAGGACGCGCCTAGCTAGCTAGTCGCTGTTAGATCTTTGATAGGATAAGAAAAAAAGCCCAAGTGTCTGTTAGTTGAAAACACTACAAAAGAAAAACTATTTCACTAATATCCGGTGTGCTGAACGGGAAGCAAGATATTTGTACAGCCTGCGAGGTGTTCGTCTCCACCTGGAGGCGTTTAACACAAGATATCACACTCTCAACCATACTTAAAGTATAGTAAAAAGTTTTGATTGGAATAAAACTCTAAATTTTTAAACAAGATATTTATTTTAAAATCATTTTATCCGAATTACAAAATAATATAACCCGAAAATTACCCGGGGTTGAACTTTTTTAAAACCTCGAAAAATCTGTAACTTATATCGATTTATATCCGTTGTTACTGGTACCTAACATACGAGGTGCGCGATGGACCCCAAAATTAACTAAATATAATTTTAAATGAATACGTTTGAATACAAAAGATGATACTCCGCTTGCAGTAAGTAAAAGACCTAATAAAACTATAAGTTTACTAATTTACATGTTACCCTGATATTCACCAAATTGGTGAGGGGGAGGGACACCAAAACATTCTTAATATTTATATATCCATTTTACAAGAGCGTGGGTGTTATTCCTTGCATCGGAACCAGGGGTTCCCAACCTTTTCCATGTGGCGAACACCAAGTTGTATTCTGGTATAACAAGCGAGCAGCAATTTATATCGTAAAATATCGAGCGAGCACCACACTACTTGTGCAAAAAAATAATGATCCTAAATACTAAAATCAAACCAATGTCAATGTTATTACTAATGTTCTTACATACGTTTAGAAAGAAAGTAACTTATCATATTAAAATAATGATGTTAGGAAACGCGATTTAAACATCCCAGAAGTGCACCACCAGGCTGTCTAAGAGCATAATCAAGCTGCCAAAGAGCACAGCGATTATCGCGAGCACCAGGTTGGGAACCTCTGATCGGGACCATAGCCACGACACTACCGAGCACTGCTAGATAAATGGAAGTAATACCACACTCCCGTCATGAATATCTTTCGAAAGGGTGCATGCAGTTTTTTTGTGGCAAAACCACGGATAACGTGAGCAGAAAGCACGACGCGAAAGCTGATACGGAATCTAGGCATAAAGAAGCATCCGTAAGAAATAACCATACAATAAGGGTTTAAAACCTCGGCCTCCAAATAAACTTTCGAAATATGTAGTCCGAAATAAGAAAGGAAAGAAGCGGGAAAGATGCGCAATACGATCGAATATTTCGAGAAAAACTGGCTGAATCAGCAGAATGCAAAATCGACATAACTAGACCACGAAGAGGAAACGCAACGAAGCCTCGTTACTTCACAAAGGTCAGATGGCTTCACGAGAAAATACATAAAACTTTTAAAGATTCATATTTATCGGCTCGTGAATACCACGCTTAAGGTTACCAAAAGTCGAGGAATTTGATAAAATTGGGATTTTCACTGCGATTAAAAACCATTTATAGCAGCATGAAATAATCTTAGTTCACTCAAACTTCCTTCCTGGGATAAAATGAGTAGAGAGAGATGAAGTTTCAACGGGAAGCACATGACCTTTTGTGATTGAAATGAAGCTTCTTAAGCTTTCTGTAAATCAGTACGCCAACACACGCCCAAGTAACGGGTTAAGGTTAACGGACGGAATGACTGCATAGGAGAGAAGAGGAGAAACCGAAGCACGGAAACGTAAGGGTCGGTCAGTTTTCGATAAATCGAATGAAAAGAACAGCAGGCTATTCTGCACACTGAGGGTATGGAGACAAGAATCAAGAGAGGATGAGTTCAACGAACCGCAGGAAGGTTTATTAGCAATGAGGCGCAGAAAAAACACATTAAACGGAATAAAGCAGTCAACGACAATTTAATGGATCGAACAAACAAATCCATAATATTATCAAATGCACTCGTGACCAAAACGCATTGTATTAAGTTTAGTGACGGACATTTCTCTTATACGGGAACAGCAGATTTGATGTATGCAAATCCAAATATGACGAAGCATAAAATGAAACAATACAACGGGTTTGATCCTTGCCAAGTCGCGGAACCCACTGCTGAGAATAAACCGAACATTACGTTGAAAAAAATAAAATAATTCACGCACATGGATAGCGACATTCACTTGAGAAAATAACTTGAAACCATATCTTCCACACGTTATAAACTTTAAAGAAAGCGAAACCGAATATTTTCACAGTGGACAGAGTAACTTGCATTGCCTCCGCCGGCAACCAGGAACGATTCCTCCGTACTTTTAACATCCCAAACTAAACCTGATAGCCTTTCCCTCAATATTCCATAAATCCTCACCCCATCTCGCCTTATAAATGCAAACGGAGAATGTGGAAAAATCGTTTCAGCTTTCAAAAACCAACCATCAATAACGCCACAAAGATCAAGGCCAAAGCGTAAACACTCGGGGAGAATCTCCATTAAGTTCTCGCTCTCCTGTTCGTCCATCTTTCCCGGAGAAAGGACAGCAACAGAGGAGATTGTTGGACGGGTTCCATGACCTTCGACAGCACACGTGTGAGAGAGGAGGCAGGAATGCCGCGACGAGCGAGATCGTGACGTCATTTCCGCGTAGCAGACGGCGTCGTCCTGCCACGGGCGGCGGGAAATTCGATAATTGCAATCCGGAAAACTGGAACAGGAGCAAAAATTTTGACGACCACGACACCTCAGATTGGGCGCATATATATGAATCGAATTCTTCCAAATCGTCTAATCATGCGTACGTAGCGCCGGAGGATCGAAAGTAATCTATCTGGTTGACCGTGAAGGTATCTGGTATCACGTCACGAAGAAAAAGAAAAGCGAGGAGGGAAAATCATCTGCCATTATCTCTGCCGACAGCCTCCAGTCGCGATTAGCACAAGGCGGCGATTAAACGGAATTCCCTGATGCGGGAAACATGAACGACAGTTAACGATAATCACCAGCAAATACCACGCAGGCATCGCTTTATTACTCCGCATATTACCATTTAAACGGTACAGCGACTGAAGAAAAACTTTCACAATATAAGGAAACATGTAAGGAAAGAACTGATGAATCTTATATTAAGGGCGGTTTTTTAAATAAAAAAATAACATCCCTTAGGCTGTCCCTGGAGTCTCCAAATTTCAACCTTGGGAAGAACCTATGGCTATGAACAATCCTCCAAAATTTGGTTGCTCTAACTTAAACAGCGTAGAAGTGGTTCACCGGACACGGAAATGTGATGGACGGACAAAACGATTAAACTAGCGGATTTAAACAAAAATAAAAAAAGGAAACAAATGACATCGAAAAGGATTAACGTCTACCTCTTTTTTGGATCTGATCCAATGCCCAGGAGATTGATAAACACTACCGAGAAAACAATAATATTTTCCTCAACATTAGAAATAAGATGCTTTTTAGAGACGAGATGTAATAAGTTGAAAATACGTCAGCACAAATCAACTATAAAGAAATTACTAACAGATCCTCAATGCTGGCCCGTAATATTATTGCAACTTCCTTAAGCAGAATAAGATTAATCACGTCTTCACGTGTTTCCCGGAAATATCGCTAGCGTCAATCGGTCCCGGATAGCGTTTCCCTACCTTGTGGCGAAAAACCCAAACGCTCCTTAATAGATGTATTGATGAATCAGTCTTGCACACGATAACGAGCCTCCAAATATCATAACCGGTACCGTACTGATAACTTGATAAATATCCTTCCAATCTCACCACGTACAGCTCAAATTTTTACATTACAATTGCATTTGACTCTGACGAAGCACTGTCCGAAAAAATTGAACTCAAATCATCCCTTGATAATTTTCCTCTAGCATTGGCATTATTTTTAAATATACTAATAACATAAGAATCAAAACCCATATATACATACACCTCGTATATAACGAATAAATGCTAAAAAAACTTGACAGGAAATATGAAGTACAATGTAACGATCGTTTACCAGAATGTAAATGTGCCATTAATACATCTCAATCCAAACCTGCTATTAAATATTTATACAGGAACAATTTATTGAATTAAAGTACGTAAAAGGATATGGCGGTTGTAGACCGGAATGTCACACGGAATTTGCGGTGACGACCAGAGATATCGCGTGGAAACACAACACGAAAGATTTTCCAAGCAGACAACACAAGAGTGGAGCCTCCTACCAGCTGAATTCCGTACCTCACAGCAATTCATCGATTAATGCCCGCGCCGACACCGAATTTGTCTGCAATATTGTCTGCTATAACGGATCTACTGGTGATAAGCAAATAACACTAGTGGAATTATTGAGCTTCATGCTAAAATACGTCACTCGAAGAAGGTCATCTGGGTAGCTTGGGGATAAATATATAGAAATAAAAAAAACCTTACCTTGGTAATGGTGGACTTGACTGAGCAAGTTAATCTCAAGGATACGATTTTAGAGTGGATGTAGACCACTATAAATTTTAGCCTGGAAGATCTCCCTCGTTATATAAAAAACATTCTGATCTGCTACAAAACGCGAATCAATGACGGACCGCTAGGAGTCAAAACCCTCACCCCGAAGCGATTTTAGTTATTCACTTGTCTGCCTTCAAACACGAATAGGATTAGGCATCCAATAAAAATACTCTCCCAGCAAAGTAATTACTTCGTCTATAACCGAGAAATACGCTTGGATTACGCGAAAATAACAATATTATTTTATATTATTTAAACAATATAAGATTTTTGCTCGTCAAAGGAAAAACGAGTATACTATCTTGATTTGACCCCGCAAATTTATAAATAATCAAACAAAATACAAATTGCATATTTTTACCTTTCTACTTTGACCAAGAGAATATAATTTTTACGAAAACATTACAAATTTCAAAAATAAAGTTAAAATTATTTTTATTTATTAGGTAAGGGTTTCAGAATTAAATACGTTTGCCTCTTGTTTGAACGCCCTTCGGATTGGGTTGGAGGTCGGTTGGCTGGTTAGGCGGGCTTAAAAAAATCGCGAAGACAGAACAGGACGTAGCAAAACGAGTAGATAATAATATTCAAAATACCTTAACGGTTAGATTCTTCTCTGTGGAGAGCGCACCAATCAATGATGTACCACCAAACACAATCGACAGTTATATGCCTTCCCCAACGCAGGCAACGTGGGAATATCCGATAATATATACACTAAGATATGCACAAGTCAGTGGTATGGGTATTATCAATTAAATCACCACTGAACATGAATGTCACAATCCCATTACACGCTCAATTATTTAGCAAACAAGCCTCGTACACGATTTCGTACTCGTGCATAAAAGGCTGTTATTGACCTAAAGTGATCGATTAATATGCACTAAAGACAATGGACACCACAGATGATTAACACACAAAGTATCCTAAGGAAATTCACACAAGATCAGATATCAAGATCTTACAATTTACTAATCCGACCCATTTTCACAATCCACGGCGACACATTTCGCAACCAAATCTTCCGAAAAATTAATATAAAATTTGAAAACTAATTACTGAAGATAAAGCCATGAGAATAAAACAGTATTAATGAACGAATCTGACCATAGTGCAACCTTCAGCTGAGCAATACAAATCCTATTTCTAACGTAAAATTGCATCAGCATAATAAACTATATCAATATATATTTTAAATAAATAAACTATCCCAAAGTATTGCAAAGGATTATGGTTCAACAGTTATTAACTTCTAAGTCAAAATATTTTATTTCAAAACTTATGGGTTTGAGAGGATATGAATTCACTAACTCCACCGTATGAAGGTTCCACTATGATAGATATAAAACTAAAGCAGATTTATTCTATTAAAGTAGGACTATTTACCATCCTTTTAGCTATAACACACATGAAATTCACGAAATGGAGATTTAAAACGTCCTTTAAGCTTTATTGAACAACAAATGACTTTACCTACCAACTGAATATTTATGATAAACAATTATGTAGTTAAGAAAATAATTCTCAAAATAATTAGCTTGTAATTATACCATTCGTTCCAATTTATGCATAAACTAACATTATCGTACAAAACGTTCCTTCATTTGTAGCCATGAGCACTTCCGTCTGAAAAATCAATCACGGACCTATTTCAAACCCACCATTTTGAGTAGTTATGATCACCTAAATAAAAAAAACGGTGTAATGTGCATCAAATGTTAACTTACCCTCAAACGACGAAGTTTGCCATCCCTAGCAGCGATGTAAACAACGTTTTTGAAGTCCATCTTCGCATGATAACAACAAAAACGACTGCCTACTACCTCCCACTGCAGCTGCGACTGGCTGACTGGGGAAGAAAACACAATATGGCTTGGACCTAGTTCGAGTGATGACCGTGAGAGGCCCCTGGTACCACCGAACAACTGAGTGTCGCTACTCCACGTGGAGTTGACTAGCCCTGTCAAGGCGAAAAGCTCTGGGCGGAGCGAATTCACTCAGCAGGCGGTCATTGGTCGAGGTAGTCGTGACGTTTCCTCGGGATACCCCACGTGGGATATACGCCATTACAAGCAAACTATCTGGCGCTGGCGGTAGGGAAACAATGGGTAGTGAGCGCTGGCTGTGCGAAAACTCTCGACATTTTTGTAAAATTTGAATTAGGATGCGCGAATATTGCCGCTTCACCTTACTGAGTAGATGAGAGTATTTCCATGGATCTTGCGAGGCAGTGCAGTCGGGTGCGCGCCAAAGAGGCGTTGTGACGTGTTTTAGTGAGTCAGTTCACCAGTGACTGGAATCTGTTCGCGCGCGGCAGTAGAGGCGGTAACAGCGGCCAGTGTAGGTGTCCCGAAGAGGAGCGAAAAATTCGTGTATTTTTGCCGGTGGAAGGTGATGGGGAGGTGATGTCCCTTGACTGTTGATTATCTGGAGTGGCAGCCATGTACCCTGCTCCTAACAGGCATCCATCTGCCGCGGTAAGCTTTTTAGCTTTATCGGTTTAATCCCTTCCCGAAATTAGTGCCCTCGTATATAAAGTTCATCGGCGATGAAACCCATTGTCAAAGGATGTGTCACGATCGCCGAATGTGTAATTTTGCCGGTGTTGGTGATTTCTAATTAACGATTTCATGTTTGTATCATTATGTTTATCCTCAATTTGTTGACTCCTGTGTTTCCTTGGTTACATTGTTTGTTGTTGTTTAGCGGATGTGACCTGTGGCGGTAAGCCATATTTCTGATACTAAACGGAAGATTTAACGGTGCATTTTTGAGGAATTTTATCATTAATTACCGGTGATTTTTTCGTCCTTGCCCCGAAATGTTGTTTTTTGGTGTTACTAGATTAATTTCTGTAATCATGCAGTGTTTCAGTACTAAATACAAATGGCGCTAAAATGATTTTACCGCCAATGCGTTGAGTTTGGCGCTGGCACGGAGCTATTTTTTTCCTTGAATGTTTGGTGGAAAGTGATGCCTATACTTCATGTCATCCTCACAACACTCACATATTTCGTCCTATCTTTCATCGCGGGGCGAATACGCACCTTCGACAAGTAACGCAAAAAGACCGGATTGTTTTCCTATTACGTTCTCTCTCTCTGTCATTTGTTGTCGCATTAGGTAATTATCAACGCGAAGTTTGCGTTCGGAATATTTCCGTTCCGATCGAACGATTCCGAGAAAACATCTTCGCCGGTTGTTCCTTCCCGGGAACTATAGCTTAGTGTTTTATTCCGAAGAAATCTTTTGGTAGATTTTTTTGCGTACCGTATTATTTCCTTGCATAGATCCGGCTTAAACCATCTCCTAAGGTTGATTCACTTGAGTTATATTTTTGAAACAACGAAAGGCTCTTGTAGGAAGTGAGGGAAAGGAGAGAGTTCCTTCTTTCTGCCCCCCCTCCCCCCTTACAACAATTCTTCGGATAATTCCGGCCACCTTCACCCTACGACTTTAGGCCAGGCCTCGACAAAGGCCTCCCGTGGACCCTCTCTTCTCCTACGGTCCGACTTATCTCCCCACACCCAATCCTCTTTCCTCCATTCTTTTTACTTTCCCATCCACCAAACACCTCACACCCTCCTCTTCTTCCCAAAGAGTTGTCAGCCGCCCATCTCTCTCTCTCTCTCTCTCCCTCCCTCCCTCCCCCGCCCGATACTCCTTCGAACGCCTCTTTGCCTTCCCTCTCTTCGTCGTGTTCTAACCTCTCTACCCGTCCTTCCCTCCTCTCCCTGGCAACCCATTCCTTTACCGCCTCTTGTACCTGCTTAAAACCCACCCTCGCAGGTCTTTTTTTCCTCTACCCCCCTCCTATCCTCACGCCTATCCCCCTTCTCCTCCCTCCCTCTCTTCCCTCCCTCTACTCCCCCCCTCTCTTCCCTCCCTCTCTTCCCCCCTCCATCTCTCTCCTCCCTTCACTCTCTCTCTTCCCCCCTCTCTCTCTCTCTCCTCCCCTCCCCCTCTCTCCTCTCTCTATTTCCCCCTTTTTCTAGTTCTCCCTCTCTCTTTCTATCGCTCTCCCTCTCTTTCTCTCCCTCTCTCTTTCTCTCCCTCTCTCTTTCTCTCCCTCTCTCTTTCTCTCCCTCTCTCTTTCTCTCCCTCTCTCTTTCTCTCCCTCTCTCTTTCTCTCCCTCTCTCTTTCTCTCCCTCTCTCTTTCTCTCCCTCTCTCTCTCCCTCTCTCTCCCCCCCTCTCTCTCCCCCTCTCTCTCCCACTCTCTCTCCCTCTCTCTCTCCCTCTCTCTCTCCCTCTCTCTCTCCCTCTCTCTCTCCCTCCCTCTCTCCCTCCCTCTCTCTTTCTCTCACTCTCGCTCTCTCTCCCTCTCCGAGAGCTTCGGGGAATGTAGCGGTCGTCTTGCTACAAGGTTTTGGTTGGAATGGTCTGTGTGTGTTGAGTAGGACCTGTCACCTTTTGCTGCGGTACATACCTTCCCGAAAACTATTGGAAAATGGGGGAAAGGGGGGTGGGTGGAGGGGAGACAGACTTGAAGTTGTAACTATGAGAGAGCTATTTTTTGGGGAGGCGATTTCGGTTTTCCAGAAGCGAGTACTTTTTATAAAGGCTGCCCTTTCCGTAGTTTTTCGGTTTTCTAGTCTCGTGGAATGTTTGCGATTCGCGGTTGTGAATTTTCAAGAGATAAACATTTTTTTAGAGGGATGCAATTACGACGTTTCCTCCCCCGAAGAATGTGGTTGATTAGCGAATTTTCAGTTGCTTTTGTTTCTTTTAACGGCTTCGTTATGAGAAACGGTAATGCACCTACCGCCTGTTTTAATCGTCCGCGCGACGTTCAAGTCTTTCGGTTAAATAATAGCTTTCGATTCGGATCATGAGACGGTTTTCAAGTGTTATTGGGTATTCTCGATGGTTATGTTCAATTTTAACAATGGCGACATTGTAACATGGCGTTTGGTTTCCGGCGCGACCTGCACGTTATTATTGTCTCTCGGTTGCATTCTAGTCACTTATAAAAATAGCCTACTTAATCATTTCGTATGCCACGTTCTCGCTATCATGTTAACGCGAATGACTCAAGAATAGCGATTTTGAAGATTTTTTCGGGGATCTACCACTCGCACCTTTTAGACCCGTCTCTCATAAGATAACGGGTTCGATAACAGGAGCCTTTATTTGCTACATTTGATTGACACGGAGATGAGTGTAGCATGTAGAAAGAGAGAGGGAGGATGGGAGGAAGAGAGAGGGGAAAATGGAGCGAGTTTTAATTTTAATAACTTAGTCATGTATATCCGTCATCATTGACGTGCAATTACTCTATTAGTTGCATAATTGCCCTCTGTTGAGGCATATGTTTAAACAAATACTGGTCATATTCTAAAATTTGATATCTTGAACGATAGTTTCTCTTAAATTAGTAGGCTTGGTAATGTGTGCTCGCTGTCGCATATAATATAAATATTCCAGTTGGATAACCCCGCTTATCTTCTTTCTGTTGGTGACCCGTAGGATAAACGCCTTGTTTATTGTTCCGCATCGGTAATTAATTTGATTGATATGTTTCCATTGTGATGGGTTTGTGCTGCTTCTCGAAGGGATGCCGTATATAAGTTTTAGCCATATGAGGTTTTCGTAAACCCTCCTCAATATTTATTGTCTTAACTCCACTGGAGCTTTTCAGGTACATAATTTGTATAAAGGATATTGAAAAATCTTGGTGTGGTATTGTATAAATGGTGGGGAGAGTTAGATGAGGTATTAATATCCCCCGGTATCTTCCATTTGTCCGCTATGGGATTCGGAGCATTTTCTATATTTACAGCTGCTGACTAGATGGATAGATTTTTGGCGATAAGTTTTCATTGCATCCTTCGATTTTTTCATCCGCATATTTATATATTCGACTTTATGTAACCGAGTATTATGTCGATTGCTACGAACGGATAAAATAAGCTTAAAAAGTGGGATGTGTGTGTGTGTTGTTTCCTTGAAATTCCAGAATTTTTTACGAAACATTCCAGAAAAAATGCGATAGAAATGAAAAAGGAATTGTGTTATGGGTTTTAGTTTTAGAATTCGGGGACGGAGCGCTCGCCCTCGATTATTTATGAAAGAGTCCTGTTGACTAACCATGTTGCTCGCCGATTCTGACTATTTTCGGTTCTTCCGGTCGCCCCGGAACAGTTGATGCGCGTGTGACCTATAAGGACCCTCGCGTCCGGCTTTCGCGCTGCGTGCCATCTGCACGAGAACGGAATTTACTGAAAAAACACGCCTCAGGATTGAGCAACTCACAATCAGTAGTAGGCGATGCGTATATGATCTCCGCATCACTCAAAAAAAACTATCGCAAAAGGAAATCCTCTCAATGTTCTCTTACGTTCAAAGAATTGCCGCGGAAGCATGGGGTCCAATTGCGTGCGAAATTCGGTCTTGTTCTGTCAGGTTTGCGTGATTAACGTTTGTGTTTTTTTTCTCTCATTTTTCAATCCACTTCCGGCGAGACTTTCGAGTTTCGTTATTTTCGTGTTTGCAACCGAAGCCAATTACAGAATTTCTTTCGTTACCCCTTCATTCGAATGTGCGATAATTTTAGAAATGATCGTCTTTAATGCGTTATTCATAGAATTCTTCTCTAGGAAAGTGTGTACTGTTAGGTTTTGGTGGATTATTTTAGGGTTGGAAATTTAACTCCTGGTGGAGAATGTTCCGTCGAATTCAAGATGTATATCTGTCATTAGTTATTTCAGTGATCAGTTTACCTACGAGTGTCAAGCAGGATTTCAAAGATGATAACCACAAACAGTAATTGTCACTTCTTTTTGGTTTATAATTCTGATTACTTATGATTTCGTTATCAGCACGTTATTTTGCGTCACGTTGATTATCGGTTTCAATGATTAAACAATTTCCGCACAAAATTGTCACCCGGTGAGAAAAAAATCGCGTTCCGAAACGGGAGAAGGCCATTATTCAATGGTAGAATATTCGCCTGACTAGTGGAAGACCCAGGTTCGATTCACGGCAAAATTTTCCTCCCGCCTTCAAATTATTCTGAAATTCCAGTTTATGCCGGTCGCATTGGGATCTTATGATCCATTCTTTCCATCACCTTCGTTAGGCAGGTGAACGGCCAAAAATTCGACCGGCATTCGTTTCTTAATAGGCGCGTAGAAAATAAGAACCTGTTGAAGTCCTCAAGCCTTTCCCTTGGCACGTGGACCTCTTTAAGGCCAAGATTGCTGTTAATTATTATCCCTATCCAATATAGTGCCTTGGACTATTATTCTTTGTACCAATGTTATTCCTTCACTTTATAATGTATTGTAAATGCATTAAATTGTAAGCTCCTGAACTTTTTACAACACTAAATGAATTGAAGATTCGACTCTTTTTTTACGGTTTGGATTCGAATCTTCAATTCATAATCTTACTCGCCGTAGTCTCCTCTTCTATTTATCAACACTGTAAATAATAGTGTGTGTAATTTGTAGGTAATTATAAATAAAGATTAAATATGGCCAGCTTGTCACGTGTTATTTATAATAGTAATAATTAACTGAATACAATCTGTTTTGCCTTTGCCGTTTCAATCAGTTATAGCAGTGGTTCTCAAACTTTCAATTGTCGCGGCCCCCTTGAATATCATGCGGCCCCCTTTGAATTGTAAATAGTAAAAATAAGAAACTTTATTGCACATTTCTTCATTTTATCTAACCATCAATAACTTTTAACACATCGTATTTCCTAAAATTCCCTGATAAAATTTTATTATTCGTGAAAACTTTATTTTTCGACATGTCACCTTGCATCCAAAAATAATTTTGCGGCCCACAGTTTTAGTTAATCTTTACTTTTGTTAAGGATTGGGCACGTCGTATAATTTTCACCGATTTATTCCAACCTTCGAAACTTACATGTCTGTTCAAAAAAAAATATCTTTGGTATAAATGTGCCGAGTATGTCGACATAATTTTTCCCTATCCTCATCCGGATTCGTAGGTGGAATTTTAAGGGAAATTCCTTCCTAATTGATAATTTCATCCGCTGGTGAGCGTGCTTTGTGGTGGCCTTCTGCGTTTCGCCGTGATTCCGATTTCACCCTCGTCACACCCGTGCGGTAAATAGCGGAGCCACGTCATCGCGACCCGACTGTCATTTAACGCATCGGCCGGGTCATTCATCATCAGTGTCAAAAGCTATTCCGCAGGCGGCGTGGGAACCGATTCCCGAGTTTTTTGTCCTATCGGGTCCCATTACAACTTGAATATTTTTATCCATTCTAGGAATTCGATCTTATCGATCTATATACGGTAGAGCTTCTATTAGTCGAACGTCGAGGGGGAGAGGGGTGAATGTTGCGGAAGAGTTTTTTGTAGAAATTCAAGTCGATGTAGGTCCTATTTTCCATAGGGTTTTAATGGGTTGATATGCAGAATTGTTTTGCCATTTTGCAGTCATGCTGCAAGAGTGAAGATTTTAAAACATATTTTTCTGTTGTTTTTAATACTTTGTTGTTATTATTGTTAGTATTATTTTTAGTAATCTTATTTAGCACATTATCACTAAGGTCATTGAAAGAATGACAACAGCATCGTAACTTATAGAAACGACAATGGAAAAGATGTATAGTATCATGCGATTCATACAATGCCAGTTTAATGATCAAGAATTTTTGGAAAAAATAAATATTTTATTTTGAGTTGCCGGAAATCGCAGACGTTCTGGTTCCATAGTTTCCACGCTCGTATCGCCGACGGACGAAAGCCTAAGACGTCGTTCCTTTTAATATAAACATCGGTATCGCAAAGAAATCTTCACTCATTTGTTTAATTTGCTCTTTGGAATAAACACGCGGAAGGGATGATTCCGCGAAAGTTCGCCTTCGTTTGTTTTTTATAGAAGGAAGAAACTCCGCGGTTTTCAGTGGGATCGCATGAGGCATTTACGAAGCCTCTGATAAGGATCCCTGTAAATTAGGAGTGGAGAATATCAAGGTGCTTCGTCCGTTTTACGACCCTCCGAACGGCCTTGCGACTCGGTTTTAATGTTTATGTCCGTTTCGGAGCTTATTTTCACGATATACTGCTCTTGTCAGGCTGGCCTCGAGAGGGACTGACCGAAAGGAACGTGAATTAGCGAACCCGTGTTTACCGTCGATAAATTATGCGCAGAATTTGCTTTTATTTCGCGGCTCGTTTGAGACAATTTCCGGAGTTTTTATGAGTTCTTAATGAGTAGGAGTGGCTTTTTTAATATTGAATTTGCCGGGAATTCGTCATTACTTATCGGTTTACGTGAGAGATATCAATTAAAATTTAGGCCGCGAAAAAGGAATAATTCTGAGGTGTTTAAATGTCAGCATCGTATCCGCATTTTTACAATTCTCTGCTGTGCGACAGACTGTATAGCAATTCGTTATATGATTTTCATCATCTTGCTTTTCAAAGTCTTACTCAACACGATAGAAAGAAAGAAACTTTTGATAATTTTGTACGTCTGAGGAGGATATTCGTTTATTTAACACCTTTTTAAATTGAATTTGCAATTAAATCTCTCAGTACCAAGTGTGTGTGTTTCCCTCTTATCTTAAGTACCTCTCTTAAGATACAAAGAGCACGATAATGCATTAAAACACTGGGATTGATAATAGCAGATTAATCGACTCTTAAAATGTATCTCGTGTTGTAAACGTGTACGTCGAAGAAAGTGCGTTTAGTCTACTATTCAACATGATACTACTTGGTAGGACCAAGATACCATTTTAACTAATAAATATATTTATGAAGACATATGCTTCAGCAGTTGAGGGATTCCTCGAGTTCTTGTCGGCATCTTTCCATTTAAGTGAAATTTCATGCTTCTCTTGTTTCTGCTAAGTTTATTTCCCCGTTGTTTGTGATATTTCCCTTTCTCAGTTTCCAGATGTAAGTAGCATTATTAGAATTTTCGATTTCGTGGTACTATCTTCTGAGATCATTCACATACGAGTTTGTTGTTGTAGTTTGTTGAGAATAGCAGCCTTTTTTCTCCTTTTGTATGCCTGGCTGCGTAGAATATTCAGATCGCTTTATTCCATCAACATGCAGTTTGTTGCATGGAGAGTGGTTAACAGGCTATGTATCGATTTGATGGCTATAATAGTTTTTGCAGACGATCAGAAAATATTCGAATCTCTTATTGCGGTTACGTTTACTGTCCGCAAGTAGAAATTCTGAAAATTAGAAGAAAAATTCTCTCTTCATCCGAAATCGAACTCAAGTCTTCCTTCTCAACCAAGGCAGAGTTTTTCTTACGCTTTCCAGAATTCATTCTAGTACTGCGTATGCGCATGCATAGAATTTACGTTAACACTTTCATCTATTTCTTCTGTCCACGCTGATGACGTCGACAGATGCATTTTAAACCGCCTTTGGAGATATGGATGCAGACTTTTCAGGCATTGATAGCTATACATACATCACCAATGGCAAGCGTATCTGCTTAGATATTGCGAATAATTTCAAAATGCCTTTATTCGCAATCGTCGTATTGATCTTGATAACTTGTGATTTCATTTATGGTATTTACGGTTCTGTCATGTGAAAAATGTTACGGCATAAAGTGTTTTTCTCTCATTCCCCAACATTTTCGATGGAGCCATTACCGATGGGCAATTACTCCAATTTTATCTCTCCTCCTCGCATTAAGGTTTGGATTTCGTCGCCATAACTTACGTGACGTATGAAGGACGTCGAGCCTATCTCTTCTTATCCGAAAGTTTCTTTTGGCTTCCCCTTACGTGTCTAACATGCCATGCCAATTTTGATTTTAACTGAATTCTGGTGACCGCAAACTATTCGATTGGCTGAGACTTCAACCGCTGCACAAATCGGATAGCTATTTTGATTATAATTCATGTTCTGTAATATGCTTGGAAAGTATGATCGTTTGGTGTAGGCTTCCCAATGAAAATATATCGAGTTCGAATCATTCCGTGGTTAAGATGACTTCTCTAGTACCCATGACACGATGGGTTAGCCTCTTATTATGCGGTTAAATGCAATATTCTGAATTTGGATCCCAAAACTCGCCTGATCGGTTTCTCCGCACAATTCTGACAGTACGACACTGATTTAGGTTTATGCTCATTATGCTTGTCATACACTCTGAAATCATTGGATCATTTCTTGGCGATGTCGTAACATAGGATAGTCCCTATTAAATAAAAGGTGCTCTTCGAGGAGATATCTACAGTTTCACTGCCGTATAGAGAACGAGACCCCCAAAAACATACGTCGCCATGCCTCTAAGCGAGGGGTGCGCAACCTAAGGTCCGCGGGCCTGGTGTGGCCCGCGCTGGCATTTTTTGTGGCCCGCGATGCCATTATGAAAGCGAACCTTAATCGTTATAAATAGCTGCTTCTTACATACATAGAATATACGATGTAGGATATATCATATAAAACCTAAGGAACTTCTAAAACTGCTACAGAACTGAAATTTGGAAGGAAGATATGTCATTGGGTGCAACCTCTAGGAAAAATCCGAAATAAGTTATATTTAAGGGGTATTTTTAACCCAAATTTCCAGTTTTAAACACCCATAAAAAGCATTAAAAACGGTGCAGGGCTATATAAAATTTCTTTTTTAAATTATTTACAATGGGGGACTGGGATATATCGGGAATCACCGAAAAGTTGTATGACTACTTTTATAGGCAAATATAAAGTTTTTTCGTTAAATTTTTAACAGATATTTATAAAAAAGCGATTTAAAACGGACGAGTTAATGCCGAACCCTATCACAACCGATAGGTAGCCGAAGTTTGCCGAGTGTTTAGTGACGTCAGCGCATCCCACGAGCATCCTAGCCGTGCTAGAGGCCATTGTACCGTTATAGAAGTACTATCTTAAAAGACATAAATCTGTTGTTTTTCCTCTATCCGCCGTCTTAGAAGAAATATTGGTAGAAGTATTGCACCTTCCTGCATTTATTTCGCTTTGTGTTTTTCAAAATGGCATATGAAGGGTTTTGTGTTGCCAGATCTGATAATTTGCCCAACGTCGATTCGTACATGCTTTTGCAGTACATTGGAAGTCGTAGGGAGCAATATTCAGATGTTGAAATGCGTGGAGTGAAGGCGGACAGGTTTGTATTACATTTAATTGATAAAACAAGTTCGATGTAGCGCTTTTATTTTCAGTTATTGTAATAGTAGGTACTATTATTTCGACTGAAACGCAGAAGATATGTAAAAGATAGATTGACGTCTTAAAACAGCTTACCCATATTAAATGAATAAAACAATTCTAGTTTTAACTAATATTATAGAATATTTATTTATGTATTATTTGCCATACTGTCTTAACTAATATTATAGAATATTTATTTATGTATTATTTGCCATACTGTCCTAGTATCTAGTAAGTAAAATATAGTTAGATAAACAATAAAATAACATGAACAATACTAGATATTATTTATATTTATATTAAACTTTCGCTAATTTTCACAAAATATATGAAGAACACGACCGGTTTTGGTGAATAATCACCATCGTCTGCCTTTACAGAATCATCAGGTCAAATATTGACTAATATACAAAATGAATGTAAATAAACTTAGTTTCCGTGTGTCTTGTCTTTAGGAAATATGGTGAAGTTTGTTGTTTTAAGTGTCTCTCTGCTTAGTTATTACCTATACTTGTGAAAATAAAAACTGTAGAAGTGTTTGTAATAACTGCATGCCTCTTTTGTATATGTCGCGAATTTCATCGTTGCTTTTATGGCTTTTTTTTCTCTCTTTGAGGTCAATGAGTAAAGACTATTTTAGTAATGCTGTTGTATTTGTAAAAGTGAAGCGTGAAGAAAAAATTTGTATTGGTAAAGGCAAGATTTGTCCTGAACACAGAATAATATAAAGAAGTTATGAAGTGAGTGTAGTTGTAGATGAAGAAGAAGATTTAGTTACGTCTGTGGAGTGTCATGACGGCCGTTATTTATCAAAACATGGTCCTTCAAAATACCATGCTGTCGTGGATATTATGTGAACAAATTTATTAAAATATTTAAATTACAGAACTAAATTAATATGTAACATTTATAAAAGTATTTGCTTAAAAACTTGGTACTTAAATATACGCACTGCAACAGTAATTATTTGCATTTGTTTGGGAGTAATCTTCGACTCTAAACTTCTTTTCCAAGATCATATTAAAAGTATTTCCTCCCGGGCTATGTCGTTAGTTGGTTTAATTTATCGTTATACAGAAATAACTGACATTTCCGCTCTTCGTACCTTTTTCTTTAGCTGCGTTCTCCCCATTCTTGATTACTGCTCCCCAATTTGGTGCACTGCTTCGCCTTCTACTCCCAAGCTCCTTGACCGACCCATGAATTTCTTTCTGTCTGTAATTCGTTTTCGTCACCCTCCTCTCCATAACTCTTCACTCAGTGCCATACGAACCTCCCTAGGGATTCCAACCCTTACTGATCGACGCACTCACATTGACATTAAAGTATTTTCAAAAATTATTAATGGCAATTTTAGGTCACATGAGCTTCTTTCTCTATTTCCACTCCGGGTCCCCGCCCTTTCTACTCGTTTGGATGAGCTTTTTCACTGCCCTACCCCTTGTCTCTCATTCACTAAACGCTCCTTTCTCTATCGCCTTACTGATCTTTGTAATAGTTTGCTGAGGCGCTTCCCTGACTATGACCCCTTCACTAAGTCTCCTAACTTCCAATTTAAACGTAATATTTGATTTGTTTGTTGCCAATTTTCCTTCCCCTTTCTCTCGATTTATTTGACTTTCTATTCGCTCCTTACCCTGATTTCGTGTGATTGATGTACTATGTATGTCTTCTGTGTACTCATTGCTAGAGTTTTAGTTATTTTGTTTGATAGTTTTATTTTTTGTTTTATTCTTGTTACTTCGTTGTTATGTGTCCAATGTAATTGGCCTTGTGCTGTTTTTGGGCTTTTTCAAACAAATAAATTAATAAACCCATAACCCAACGATTTCCGTTTTGATCTTACGTATTTAGAATAGGTATATTACATTATGGAGATTTTGGTAAAATATATATGCTAATCTTTGAAACATAAAAATATAATTTACTCTTTCAACATCGTTCTCCAGAAATATACGCATCATGTCAATGTAATGCCGACATAAGTCAAACTAAAATACGAAGCAATAAAATTACGTACATATAACTAGTACTTACATTAAAATTATCTTCGCAGACAAATGTAGTTGTACGTTCCGATATATCAGTTGCGTATCTCTTCATGGCTTTCAACCACAATATTCTCCGCTTCTTATTTCTTCCCAAGGGGCTCGGTAGCGTGAAGAACAATTTTCTCGGGGTTTTAAACGTTGTATTAAAGCAGTGAGCTACCAGACAATACTTATAACTCTTCTTAACTTCCATATCCTCCATTTTAGCTACGATATTAGGAAATGCAACAGGACTAAGTATCAAAACTGCGTGCTTTCAGTACGGTCGTAAGCGTTAAAAGGCATGCGATGACGTTACGTACCCCTTACTACCCTCTCTCCAACCAGGATGCCGTTTTCGCGGGATATTTAAAAGAGTTATTTTAAACATTTTTTTGCACAATGAAGACGATTTAACAAAAAAATATTCACAGACAGTAATTAAGTCAATTGCCAAGGATTTAAAAAATATATAATTAAATATTTCAAGTCCCTCATTAAGATACAGAGTCGGCTCATACTGTACTGTGGATGAAAGAATGTTTTTTTTAATGAAGACAAAATTGAAATCAATACTGAATTTCCGTAAAAATTTGATTTTAATCATAAAATTATGAAAAGTTTTTCGGTTTTCAACAATGAAAAATATTAACTACCATAACAACGACTTCAGTGCCTTTCAATGGGAATTGATTTTCCATACTTGAAGAGCAGTGGTTAATGCTTAGACTGTATTATAATCTATTTGATTTCAGCCAACGACGCATGCATATGATGACGTGATAATTTTAAATTAATTATTTTACCCGGATACGTACCAAAAGGCGCTGATGATGACGCCATAAATCTAACACACAAAATATCCTAATTTTTACATAAATTTTAATGTTACATATAGGCTATCGACTTAATGAGGATTATATATATTGGTGAAACAGGGCGATCTGAGTCATGAAACTTGAAATTGGAAAACTTGGACGCGAAGCCGATTGCCAGAGAATTTAGAAATTTCGCAGAAAACTAAAACTATTATCTTATATAAAAGGGCTCTGCGTAGTTCAAATGCTGTCGCGTTGGTTTATTTACGAGCTAAGATCTTGGTGTATGGTGATTTTTTAAGCGCTTGCAGTATGCAAGGACCGAAAGCTCATATAAAATACATATAATCTCATATTTGCAGCTTAAAATTATGGCCGGAAATTTTTCCGGTGATGTTATGGGGATAACATTATTTATTATTGAATTTCACTAACCGGCTTCCTCGCACTATCTCAAATAACTTTCGATGTGAACCCTAACGTGGCCCGCCGAAGCATTTTCAGCTGTTAAGAAGCTGCAGCTATTAATGCTGCCCGTCACGTAAAACGTTTACATGCTCTACGTGTTGCATCGATTCCTATTTCGCTCTGTCGATAGTTCATGTTTTCTCCATCACTCAAAATTTAATGTTATAGGAATGCTATGTGTAGAAAACTCTGGTAACAGAATTTCTTGTTGAACATATGGTTACCTACTCCTGTGGTTTCGTCTAATCCAGTGGATCTCTGCCTTTTTATTGTGGCGAGCACTTCTTTATTTTCGCAAAAATAGTAATAATAAAATCAGATCAAAGTTATGCTCTTTAAGATGTTTAGAAAGAAAGCAGCCGAAAAAATAAATTTTTATGGCAGGAAAAGCTATTTTAAGCATCGCAGAAAACGTGTCCGACTACTCATGAGCACGGCGGTGATCGTGAGCTCCCGGTTGGGAACCCGTGGTCTAAACCAGGGGTCGGCAACGTTTTTTCTGTCGGGTGCCACTCTTTATCAATATTCATTATTTGTGACACTCCGCGCGTGCCACCCTAAAATTCATTTGGTCCGAAACCCTTACGAAAAGTGTTTCTTATATAAAAAAAACATTCTGAATGTAATGCGGTTTACTTACACTACTGATTACAAATGAAATAAAAGTGGAATTAATTTAAAAATACATATTTTTGTAGTTCTTCTCTGAAATATCGTGCCATGTATAAGCTCTTCCCGTGCCACCTTTCGGCACGCGTGCCATAGGTTGCCGACCCCTGGTCTAAACCAAGGGTCTAAAACTAAGGGCCGCGTGGTGCATTAGTAAGTTAATTTATATTACACGGCTCAAACTCAAATGTATTTCATTTAAAATATTTCTCGCAAATCTTTGTAAGTAATCTAAGAAGTATTTGAAATCAGATCTTTTAAATATTTGCCATTTATAACACCCTGCGCAGTTGGGGTACAGAAGAATGTTCTACCCGCTGCCAGCGTGTTTCTTGCGTGTCCGAAGGCCCTAAACCCACGACGCCGAATGTAGCATTTTGATAATGGATGGGTTTAAGATCTTATCATAGGGTTATGGCTATTTACACCTTTGTGGAGGAGAAAAGTCAATCTCCAAAGAATATGAAAAGATATGAGGACTAGGGAAGTATAGAATGCGGCCTGCGGACTTGGTACGGTGCCTTAATACGGCCCGCGGATTTAGTTTCGAGTCATTATGTGGCCGGCGCACCGATGTGGGTTTAAGACCCCTGGTCCAAACGATCATTGTAAATATAGAGTTTGAACGTGCTGTATAGTTGTAAAAAATGCGCTTCCAGTTCTCCATGATGCTTCGACGATAATTTGGCGGATTGTATGCATCAGGGCTCCACGCATGTTAGTTAGAATTGGCTTATTCATATGTGTTGCCAGCCTCGTCAGAGAGATAGGCGGTATGTGTGTCTCAGTATCGGAGTCATGGGCTAGAATCCTACCGTTAGCATGGAGGTTTTTCGTTATGCCATCGCACTGTGTGATTGCCTCGTAGGCCAGGAAAGTATTTAACCACGTAATTATACATAAATGAACAATTTATTCTGCTACTTACACTTTTTATTTCTGTATATAACAGAAATCCCTCGTCTTAAGTCCACCGTTCTTCAACGCGGCGTGAAAAACATCGCGTTCGATATATCTCGCGTGAGAGATAGTCACGGATAGCTCTCCTTTCTTTTACATATACGTAAAGGCTATCGTTTATCGTTGCTCGCATCGCTCGTCTTTTATTTCCGGGTTAACAATGAAGAGGAGGAGGAAGGAGGGGTCGGGTGGGAAGTGAAGGGATTGTGTCCGCGTAGCATATACATAACTCGGGTGGTCTGTTGCTTGGTTTGGGTGGGCCGTGAAGATACGGACGGGTGGGTGTGTGTGTGTAACTCTTAGCATGGATGCCCCGGAGGAAGATCGGGCGTTTTCAAATGGTCTCTGGAAGGAGTGAGAGAGTTAGGCGGTTTCTCTTGTCAATGGAACGGGTTGTAACGTCCTTCTCTCTGCCTTCTCGCGCGCTCTAAAAAAAACGCTCCTGGCGTCACGGGAGAGTTCGAAAATTCTTCTCCCCGGAATGCCCTGGCATTCTCTGATGAAAATGAGTTCGGTTTGTGTGTGTTTTTAAGATGAAATAAGGTCCTCCGGTTTTTTAAAGCGAGGATGGAACGCGAATTGTGTTTGAAATTTGGTTTTTGTCTCGATTTCCCGCGTGATTTTTTTTCTTTCTCAATTCGTGGGTTCTTCGTGTTTTCGAAAGGATTTCAGATGCGATTTTAATGGCATGGAGTTAAAATCTCGTTTGTAAAAGTGCCTCGGAGGTGAAATTAAAGGAAAAATTTTTGAGGATTTTTGTGGTTACGTGTTGGCATTTGTAGACAATAATATCGTTGACAGTGATTACGGTGTTGGAATTGATCTTTCTGTTGTATTTTCGTCGAGATAGTTATGGCCTTCTCAGTAACTCGATAATTCGATGATGATGTATTTTCACGTTCACATCAATTTGAAGTTGTATAAGTTGAATTTCCCGTAGTTTTATTTTTCTCGACTCAACTCTTTCAGTTATGAATTTTACCGGGGGGGGAATGTTTTTTTTGCATTGTAACGTATTCTTAACATCTCCTTTACCAATTTTTAGGCCATGTGCTCCCCACTTTCCAAAATATTTTCTGCCCCCTATTGTGTATGTCAGAAGTTATTAAAACGATATAATTAATTGATTGTCCATAAAAATGATAGCTAAAAGGGTTAAAATTTCTCATTATATCTGCCCGTCTGCATTTCAATACGAGGATAAAACTAAAATAACGACCAATTTCTTGAAGGTGGTCACGTCTCGGTTTCGATCGAGTTATTGCATTTTTACTTTCTCACATGCAAAATATGTAGAGGGAATTATGTGGTATGAAAAAACCGGTTTCGAGATTTTCGTCAAAAAGCGCACTTTAGTTGCTGGTTTGTCCGAGATAGTATATGGTTCGTGTGGTTTTTCAAGATTCGGTCTGTGTGTAGGATTCTCGGCTTTAGGGGATAAACGGTTTAACACAATCTAAATATATCTCGCATTTGCATCGGGTATGACCCTAAATGGAAGTTGTTGAAATGAAGCATATCGCGCAAAATCGAAGGGTAGTTTGTCCTTGTCTATTTTCATAAAATGTCGATTCATGTAATAGTGGCTGCATGGATTTCGATT
Source organism: Tanypteryx hageni (assembly GCA_028673005.1). Classification (NCBI taxonomy): domain Eukaryota; kingdom Metazoa; phylum Arthropoda; class Insecta; order Odonata; family Petaluridae; genus Tanypteryx; species Tanypteryx hageni. The sequence continues at coordinate 157,443,349 of CM054115.1, forward strand.
GAAATTCATCCAATTTGTTCCGACTTTGTTGCCATAAATAATATTACAAAAGCTATACGTTTCAGTAAATGGCCGTAAGAAGACCAGTAACTTACTTGTTAGTAGTATATGCGCTCAGCTACCTCCAAGCTAGCCATACAATAACGCAACCAGTGGCTTTATTATGTGAAGTAGAAGAGCACAGAGAAAGTTTGTGCAGTGTATGTTGCACCGATGTTTTACAGTGCATAACTGTAAATCTACCTCATTTTAGCAGTGTGTAGTAAACCGGTGGATTTTATCGTCATATAAGTGTGTTTAACATAGCTAAGATTGGTGTGGGGATTCTTTTAGAAAAACCACTAACGAATAGTCGGCGTAATGGTTTTCATGACCTTTGCGCCTCACCCACTTTTAATGAGCGTTTTCCTACGCCCTTGATCGCGTTCCAGAGATAACAATCTTTTCATCTCCGACCGTAAATATCTACAAAGCGAATTTTAGGAGTGCTTCTGCGGTACCGTTTCGGTTTATTATGAAATATGTTCCGTTAGATAAGCCTCGGGACTACTCAATAGACGTACTGTTCATCTTTTCCCCTCATTTCCATCTTTTTCGTGGTTATAACGAGTGTCTGATTCACGTTCTATGGTCAAAACATAAAGAAACCTGGCCCAGCGGCATTTGCGCACCCAAACGCGCATTCTGAGAACCTTGAAATGAAGGGTTCTTCCGACAGTTCTTGTTATAGAGCATTGGCGCTCAAACCTTTCGCGGGCCATACCTAGTCGAAAAAAAGTGTTGAAGAATAATTTTAGGATACTAAAGGGTTTAGTTGTGGGTGAGTATTACCTGATTTGTGTTCAATGCATGTATTTATCTAATCTGGGAATTAAGGGGTAAAGACAATATGCATTGCTTTAATGATTTTGAATTTTCATTTTGTTACATTTTGCTCTTTAGTTGTTAAACGCATGGCGGGCCGTAGTTTGGGCACCTCTGTTGTACAGATTCACTGTGCATTCTATGAACGCTGTGAAAAGATTCAGTTAATCGAGCGTCTAATACAGTGTTTCTTAACCTCGGTAATAATCCTGATTTTTATTATTAAAGAGTCATATTGTTAACAGTAAGCAACTAGAAAATAAAGGAAATAATAAAACATTACTGTTAATGCAGAAAGAGACAAACAAGAATTTTCGCCGCACCCCTTAGAAAACCTTGCGGCTCCACGGCTGAGAAACACTTACCTAATACATCCTGTTGTTTTTCGCATGTATCAGCTCAAAGGCGCGTGATTGTTACGAACATTTCAATTTTTGCTCCCTAATCTACGCCAACTATAGTATCTTGTGCGCATTGGCGGATACAAAGGGAGGATGGGTAATAGGGAAATTAACCCCTCCCCACAAGGAAGATGATCGATCTTCATTAAAATATTATTTATTTTATATTATAAGTATTCTAGAAATATATTGCAAATATCTAAGCAGTATATAATATACGCTGCATATTTTTCTTATAATGAGACGGTATTATTTTGCATAGATATTTGTCAGTAAATATATTTGTCATGTTATTAGGCGTTCTTTACCAGCGAAGCTGTAATAGCGGAACGCCTTATGGGCACGGCTGGTCCGTCCGTCCGTCGTAACTTTCATCTCCTAAACCGCTGGACGGATTTTAATTTACTTATGAATGATCTTTATTAAAATTTATCACCCAATTGCGATTTTCAACTGAATCCGTCAATTAGAACTTCCACTTTACATAATTACTTGAATAAACTCATACTCGTATCTCGTTAAATGGAATCCATCAAGCAACAATGAAATATCAAACTTTTATCTTCCTAGCTCTTATATTATCTGTAAGGTATAGTTTTAAAAAATTATTCGGATAGAAAACAACATTTACTACAAGCAAGTCCGCGAGGCCACGTAATTACGAGTTATGGTTTCGGAGATAAAAATTCGAGAACATCCCTAGCAAAACATCGCATATTTTGTTTACATCGATCGCTAAGACGGTTCTCTCAGCAAACAACAATTAAAAATCCATATATATATCTCCCATTCTCTTGTATGGTCTGCGAGGTATAGATTTTAAAAATTATTCGGATAGAGTACAACATTTACTACAAGATGATCCAGAGATCACACAATTACGACTTATAGTTTTGGAGACAAAAATTCGAGAAAAACATCGCATATTTTGTTTACATCTATCGCATATTTTGTTTACATCTATCGCGAAAACGTATCTCTCAGCAAACAGAAATTAAAAATCCGTACATTTCTTTCCCATTGCCTTATATTATCTGTGAGGTATAGATTAAAAAAATTATTTGAATAGAGAACAACATTTACTACAAGATAGTCCCCGAGACTATAGTTTCGGTGATAAAAATTCAAGAATCACCTAATCTTTCGATACCGTTCCATACGTATTTCCCATTAAGAACGCCTTTGAAATCCCTGTGTATTCCATTTATAGAGTAAAATTTTACATCTTGTTACCAGTCCCTAAGCTATGCACCTATAGAGATCCGCCCGTTTGTGCGTCTAACACGTTCGTCCCGTTTAGAAAAATGTAAAACGTTCACGGTTGGCAAGCGTGGCGGACCCGAGGCATAAAAAATACGAAGCGAAAATCTTCGCGAGTGACCGCGAGAAAGGAAAAGACCCGTGAGTTTCGTTGGCGCGTGTTTTTTCCTCGCTCATTATTCCCTTGTTTTCCCCTTCATTTCCTCTCTCCCTCACATTTCTTCATCATCGTCTCCTCCCTCCGTCTCTCCTTCCCTCCTCTCCTTCCCTCCTCTCCGTCTCTCCTTCCCTCCTCTCCTTCCCTCCTCTCCTTCCCTCCTCTCCGTCTCTCCTTCCCTCCTCTCCGTCTCTCCTTCCCTCCTCTCCTACCCCATAGGGCCTCCCCACTCCTACCCCATAGGGCCTCCCCACTCCTACCCCATAGGGCCTCCCCACTCCTACCCCATAGGGCCTCCCCACTCCTACCCCTTAGGGCCTCCCCACTCCAATACGAGGCCTTTGGAGGCGATCGCCATTCGCGTGACTTTCCACGCCTACGGATGGGAACGTTCTACACTGCTCACCTTCCTCCAGTCCTCCCCCTCCTCGTCACACCTCCCACTTCTCCTCCTCCTACACCGCCTCCTCCCGCTTTCCCGATAACTCCCTCTCTCCTACTCCTCCCCTTGTTTCTCCGAGACCTTCCTCTCTCCCGCTCTTCCTCCTTTCTCTCTCAATCTTCCCCAACACGCGTCTCCCACCATTTTCCCGATTCCCTCCTCCCTCACACCACGCCATCCTTGTCCTCCACTCCTCTACTTCCCTCTGTATCGCCTCTTATTATTTTTGCTTCCTCCTGCTAAACCATCCCGGTTTGTTCGCTTGTGTACCTCCATTACCATCTTTCCCTCGCTCTGTCTTTTTTCCGCTCAATCTCTCTCTCTCTCTCTTCATTTTAAATAATGCTAACTTGGCATTGAATTTACATATATAGAATTATATTTTGTTTAATTTTTCTTTCGTTGCTGTCTTCTTGTTCGCAAATGACAATGGACGAGATGGAAGATGAGACCGTCTAGTCTCTATCTCGCCCAAATAGAGACTTATATCCCTCTCAACCCTCATATCTCTTACCTAACTATCCTCTTCTCACTAGTGCTTGTCATCCCGGGATCCCGCTTTCCCGGGATTCCGGGGGTAAAATGGTTTTCACGTTTCCCGGGAAATCCATTGAATATCCCGGGAATTCCCGGTATATCATAAAGAGAAGTTTACTCTCTAGCCTTTATCGTCCATGCGATTCCTAAAGGGACCACTAAGACTCGCTTTGGAAAAAAGTTGTAAAACTATTTTTATTTTATTCTTCCTTTTTATAATTTTAAGCGGTTTTATATCAACCCTGGGCCATAAACAAGCAATTGGTAACCTTATTTGTATTATTCCTTTCTTTTTAAATGATTTTTAAATTGTTTATTGGAATCCCGGGAAATTACCGGGATCCCGGGATTTGTAATTTTGAATCCCGAAATCCCGGGATTGCGAAAGAACCGGGAAATGACAAGCACTACTTCTCACATCGTTGTTTTCCTGTTCATCCTTCCCTATCTCCTTTCATACGCTTCGTCCCACCGAGTTTCCTCTTTTCATCTTTAAGGATTTCCCCATCATTTTTCTGTTTCCTTTTTGGTGCCCTGTTCCACCATTCTTTCATCCAATCGCTTCGAGCCTTCCTCTGTTTTCCTCACTCTCACTTCTTCCAATTCTTATCCAACCTATTTCTCTTCCCCTTTTTTCTTGCCATAACTCCAACTTCCTTCTTCTCCGCTCAATCTTTCATCCAACATTTTCCATCCTTCCTCCTTTCTTTCACGTTTTCCTCTTCTGTTACTGAAGTAAATAAATATAGGTTTCCCTATCTTTATGTGGGGGTTGCGTTCCCGGAAAGTGACGCATAAAGCGAATTCGCATAAACAGAACCCATATTTACACTTAAAAGATAGGGATACGTACCACAGGCAATCCTAACTCCCCTCCAAGACGCTCTTCTTTCGCTCCATAACTACTTCTTATGCGCTAAATACCAACTTGAAACAATTAACACTAAATTATTCTCGCCAATAAAAGGAAGCAGATGAGCACGAGTGGTGGCTGTTGTGAGTGACATAATAGTGGAGGTTTAAAGTGCTGGAGGGTTGCCTTGGCCCAACGCAAGTTTCGCGGGGTAGGAGACAAAACTTCTCAAGTGTGCTCAGACAGTATCACACGAAATATCCGTCTCATCTCAACTTTACAATATCCACTTCACTCTCATCTCTTTCACTGTAGTATTAATACGCAAAGCATAAGAGAAATGAGAGACTGAATGGTCGCCTTGTGGTGTTGTGGAGAACTTTCTTTCATTTGTATTGCACTGGCCGCGTAACCGCATAAGAGCGAATCAAAGACGCATAAAAATAAATTCCGGTAGCAATAATTTTGCCGCATTATAGCGAATTCACATAAAGCGAACCCGCGTAAAGAGAGGGAAACCTGTATTTGCATATCTAAGGTTAGCTGCTGGGGAGTACCTAATAGGAAAAAATCCCAAAGAAGTACATGCTCTACAAATGTAGGTAACCAACCATACATCGCACATGCCATTCTTTACTCGGATGGAAAGGTAGCTGTCGGTGAAAAAAAGATGTCTTATAAAATTTGCTCTGCAATTCTTCCCTCACTTATTTCTTGTTTAACATGGTATTTATTTGTGCGAAGCGACCATGTGTAGGCCTTCTATTACTTGTGACGGGAGAAGGAGTTTCTTGGAAATACCAGATGAGATACCATTCGAAACAGAATTTCATCTCTGAAGATTGGAATAATCTATTTGTGGCTAACGTATATGTACACGTTAGCCCCAAAGGGGTTTATCTTTCTTCTTCCCCGAACACTCATCGACTTTTCCTCTTTCAGTTCTTTAATCCTCCTACGCTCCCCTCTCCATTCTTTCTTCTCTAGATTGGACCCTCCCCATCTTTTCCCCTCATTTCCTCATTACTTATTTGTTCCATCTCTTCCTACCACGATATTTCTTCCTTCTTTCCTCTTTCCTTCAGCGTCCCTGAAGTCTTTCTCCAGTCGCCCGTTCTTCCTCAAATCCGACTCATCCTACTGATTTTTCCTCTTCGATCAGTTTTATTTTCGTATTATACCCTTTGGATTATTTACCATTTACTGCCTACACGCATTTCTTATTTCGTTATATTTTTCGAGATCTTTCTGTTCCCCCTCCTCCCATTCCTTTTCCGATGGAGAAATGCCTTCGTTCTGTACCACAACTTCGTGCATTTAAAACAGTATATTTCCTTGTTTCCAAAATTTTACTTCTGAAAAGGTTGGATAAACCAGATGCACCAGTCGTCTACAAAACGGTCGCCATCATCAAAGACGCTGACCAATTAATGATGATGGCTTCTTCTGTGTAGCCGAAATGCTCCTCTGGTTTTCCAAAAATTACGACTTTTTAAAATTCTCCTCTTCCTGTCTTTCTTGGATATAAGTTCTGTTGCCAAATCCTGCATTTTGTTTCGCTCTTGCTCCATCTCCTTTATCCTTTTCCTTAGTTTTTAAAATATTGTATTTTTCCACCGTTCGCCTCTTCCAATGTTCTTCACTACCCGTTTGTATTCCACTCGCGCATCTTTTTATATCATGTCACGTCCTTCCCTCTCAGTTTCTCAATCTCTCCATTTCTATCGGGCCGTATAGCATTCCGTCGTTGTTTTCTTTTGCGCTTCGTTCTTCCTTTTTCGGGTTTTCACGGAGCACGCTGACAGAGTTAGCGGATGTTGCAAGTCTGTATTTTTCGACTGCTCTTTGCACATCCTCCCATTCTAATATTATGTAAATATTATGATCGCTATTTATTTGTTGTATCTGTGGTAGTTCGTGTAGTTGTGCTCTTTGTCATTTTGTCTTTATTTATCTATTTGCTATTATTTATTATAACGCGTGTAATTGGGACTTGTTTGTGTTAAATAATAATAATTATTATTATTTAGACCTACCTAGTCAATTATTTCTCCCGTAATTTTCCCGGTAATGTAAATTTGCTCCAAATATAGATAATTCAAGTTATAAATGTGCGAGCTATCGATAGAAGGCTGTTTATATTTCGTGTTCTGCTTAAATGTTCGTTTTGACAAAAATTCGCGTATCTTTATAATCTTAAGCTTACATTTTGCAATCGTCTGAACAAAAATTCATACTTGATCGGTGGAACAGAAATAAATATTTTACGATATGGTCCGCGAATTTGTTTTTAAGAACCGTTTCACCTATACTTATCTCGAGATCCTTTTTCCTCCGCGTCCTGCCGTCTTTGTCTCCTTTTTTTCTCTCTGTTCGCCTTCTCCTTTTCTCTCTTTCGTTTCCATTCTCGGCTCTATTTTCCATGATAAGACCCGCAGAAGGATGAGAAGCGAATCATTCAGACGTCGTTTTTCTCTCCGTTCCTTCTCCTGCCCTTATTCTCCCACCGTCCCCTTTTTTCTGACCTTTCATTTTCCTCCTTAATCCCATCTCTTTCATCCTTCATCCTCATCATTGCGGCTTTTGTCTTATCTTCTGTCTTTCTTGCCTATTTTTCTCACCATTTTCATTTCCTCTTCTTTTCCCCTCTTAATCGCTATCCCAATTCTCTCTCGTTTTTCTGTTTCTCTTTCACTTCCCATGGAAATAACTTCTGCATCTACATAATACCATGCAGTTCACTAGGCATGTGAGTGTACTGCAGTAGAATGTCTTACAGATCTCGCTTAAATGTTTGAATATCCTTTTGCGATCTCCGATCATATTAGGGAATGACGAACCTTTATATTGATTTTCTGCACTCTATCTCACGTATTTTATCATAGAATTGGTATCTTTATATGAGCTGTTGCTTCTGTAATATCTCGTTCCTCCTCCGTTAAACTTACTGATTTATACTCCATGAATGTCATCGGTAACTATAACATTAAGCTGATATTGCCCACGTTCCATTTCCTCTCACCGCTTTCCTTCATATTCTTTTTAGCGCATTTTTTAATATATCCTTATTCTTACTTTGGTGTCAGTCTGTCCTTCCGTCTATGCACTTCTTAAATGGAAATTGTGACGAAACCGTAAACGATAGAGAGCTGTAACTTGGAGTGTAGATATCTATACTGCTGCCGTTGTTTTTCTTTAGATTTCAGTTTTGAAAATTCGAATTCGAATAGGGGCCCATTAAATTATTTTTTCATATCTCCGAAGGTACAAAGAATGGAAAGCTTAAATATTGAGCGTATATTTTCGCATTGATGCCACTTACAAACGAGGCTCTATATACCACATGAAAACTAAAAAAACGCTAATTTTTTCCATGTTCACGGATCTTCGTGCCTCCCTGATGCACTCCCTTTCTGCTATCATTCTCTGTAGGTGTCCAATTCATAGTTTCCCTTCACGTCATATTATGAAATTGCCTCTCAGCTTGTCTAACGTTTACCTCACAGGCCCATCTTCCATTCCTTATTTTCCTACGCTCGGCTTTCGTCGTACGCCTTTACCTTTCTCCCCTTCCCATCGCCCTCCTTTAATCCCTCCCTTTCATCTATTTTCCCCTCCATCTGCTTCCCCTCCGGTTCATTCCGAATCAAACCCCATACTCATGGCACGTCGAGGCGCGTAACAGTAATTGCTGGGTCATTCCTCTGCTCCCCTCGCTCTCCTTTTCCCTCCCTTTCTCACCGCGACACGCCCCCTCCATCCTTGTTTCCAATCCCACCTTTTTATCTTCTTCCTCTCACTTCCTCACTCAATCCTTTTCCATATGTTTTCCCCTCTTCCTTTCTCCCTCCTTTTCCATCTTTCCCTCTTCCTAAATATCTCTCCTTCCTAAACTTACTCCAGGTTTTCTCTTCCCGTCTTCATCCTATCTTTCTTCATATGTAACTCCTCTCTCTTACTCAAATCCTCACTCCTTTATCTCCTCACTCTACCCCTCTTTCTTCCTCGCCCCCTCTTTCTACTAATCCGATCCTCTCCCTTTCGCTCCTCAATCTTCGGTCCTCTCAATTATTCCCCCAGTTCGGAATGGGATCTTTTGAGGCAGGTTTGTCCTCTTAACGGGTTTGAGTGTGAGAGAGAGAGAGAGGCCTGCAAAGGATCTTAAAGGGCTTGGTTGGAATTCGGACGGCGTAAAGCCTCGCCCGAATTCACGATTATTTTTTACTCTCTCCCACTCTCTCATGTGGGTTGGTAACCGTGTCATTAAATTTTCACTTAGTCATCGGTTCAATTAAAACGATTATTCGAGCGAAGACCATGTAATTTGAGACGTTTATTTTTCTCTTGAAACGTAATGGACGGTAATATTTTCAGCGGATTGTCTTCGGTTCGGTTTTATTTCTATGTCATCGGTTCGTCTTTCCTCGATTCCGCGCTAATTCTTTCGGGATAGGTGATTTTTACGGACAATGGAACTTCTTCGTCACGTATTCCTTTTCAGAAATAAAAATAACCTAGTAAATTCCTACAATACGTAAAGCAAGTATTGCTTCTAAGGCCAAATTATACAGAAAAATAGTATTGTAGGAATTTATTACGTTATTTTTATTTCTGAATCATGGATTTCTACAAAGTAACGGCCGGAACATTTGACTATATTCCTTTTCGTTTAAAGCGTTTGCTTTCCAGTTGAACAATTTAACCGCCCTCGCGGAATAATTTGTTCGATGAAAAATGCTGCGCGGATTTTGACGACGTTCTTGTTTTACAGATTGTTTGCATTTTTCCTAAATGTCTAAACGGGAAATGTGTTATTTGGTGTGTTGTGTCGAATATTGTATCGAGATATTCCTTTTGGATTTTGGAGTTTTGGCGGAAAAAAACATGGCAGTCCGTACAGCGTTCAATAGGAAAAAGAGGTAGAGGCAAGTTTTTTGCGAACTATTATAAAATATCAAGTGTAAACATTTTCGAGATTTCAATCTATTTCGATAAATTGTAAAACAAATTGTAGTTTCACCCCAGTCTATGGAAGTGTTGATATGTACATATATGTGTCTAATAACGGTTAAGAGCTATTATTAAACTTTGTGAAGTTCGCCTCCTGCATTTTCAGTTTACAATTTCGCCAAAAATACTATTATTTTACGGAACAAATAAGAAATTGACGGAAATGTTAATTAGTGTAAACCCAATATTTTCCACCAACTTTTCGCCAAAGCAAGGATTTGCGGAGGGTGCCTTAAACGCATTTGTTTAAGTGAAAGGGTTAGCTTAGTTTTTTGAAAGAAAACGTTCAAAAGCACATGACACGTTATTTAATGATTTTAGTATTCCACATCTACTATGTAACCTCTCCTGGTTAAATACATTTGTTATAAAAGGAAATAATATTGTTTTGCCTTCGTATCCTAAGTATAGATCTTAAACATTTTCTGTGTTGTTATGCTTAATCTCCTTGATATTTTCCGTATGCTCAACTAAGTGGTACCTATGTGATGTAGTAAAAAAAATTGGGTAGCCTGTCAAATTGCCCAGCCAGCAAAACTCGAATTTTCGGTCAGTTTACACGCGTTAGAACAGTGGTTTCCAAACTGCGGGGCGCGCCCCCCTTAGGAGGCGCGATGGGCAGGTCAGGGGGACGCAAAGGATCTCTCATATACGTATTTACTATCCGTTGAACCATCTTAATCTTGAGACCTACAATATGCTGCAGCCAAATTCTGTCTCTCATTTGGCTAGGACTTATCGTTTGCGTCTGTGTTTTTCCTTAAGGTGATTTTATTAATGGTAATTGTATGCCCAGAAGGTATTGTTTATGAACTGTAATTGAATATGGTATAGAGGGGGACGCGAAGATAGTTTTCCTAGTGGAGGGGGGCGCGGGTTTGTAATGTTTAGAAACCGATGCGTTAGAGGATGTGAAATCGTTTTGTTGATGGGGAGCGATCTATGGCGAGTGCGGGTAGATTCTCTGGAGATTTAGGATATTACGAAATATTGCGAAGTTTTTGCGTTGATTGCAGTTTAATATGCGTTACCATTGACATGTTAAATCGGTGCCGTTGAATCTTCCGTAATTGCTTTGTTTTTTCCTCGATCCATTTTCCCCCGTCTGCAATTGCATTAATCCGTCAATTCCAAGTGGCGTCGATCCGACGATCGGCTCTCTCTCTCTTATTCTCAACCGCGTATGCGAAACTGCGCTCGTTAAATATCCTCCTAAAAGTCCCTTTGGATCGCATGCCTCGGGACTAACATCATCGGATTCAAAAGGACCTCCCGCGCTTGGTAAAGGAAACTTTTTTTTAGGGCGAACTGGATAAACACCCGTAGCTCCCAAACTACCGGAAGGGCGGTTTTATGACGTCACTCACTCAAGAAGGGAGAAGGGAGCCTATGGTGCCTAGGGCGTTTTGATTCTTTCAGGCGCTGTTAGAACGAACCGAGCGTGGAGTCTTCCCCTTCTCCCTTCTTCCTCTTCCCTCTCCTTTCCACTAGGAAGATGTGGGCAATAAAGAGGAACTGAGCAAAGGGTGTGAGGGGCCAGGAGGGGATGGCAAGAAGTTTCGTAGGAATGATGAGGTCACTCTCATAAAGATGCGGATAGTGGATGGAGAAGAAAACATAGATATATAGAGAAATGGGGGAGGGAGACGTTAGCTTATTAAGACGTTTATTTTTTATTTGGGATTCATTGATCCTGTAGGGGACATATTTAAAAAGGAGTGTTATAACGACACGACGTGATGCGAAAGTTGGATTATTTTATCTCGAAATTAAATTCGTTGGATGGAATGCTTCCCTGTACTTATTGTACTTATTAGATCACATTAAGAATGGAGGTAAAATAAACTGGATAAAACACCCACCATCCTCCAGCTCTAGCTTTCTTCAATCTATTTCGCTTTTCCCCCGCTCGAAAAAAATTTTAATGGTGAAGATGGACGGTCGATCGCAAGTGGAATGTGATAAGTAGATCCCAAGCTTGTTAAGTGTGAGTACCCCTGCGATAGATCAATACAGCCTCAGCATAGAAGGAAGTTCATGGAGATTAGAGACCGAGAGATACTGCTCGTCCTTTTCCCCCGACGTTATCAGATAAGCCAACAGAAATAACGTTAACACCATTTAGAAATTGGTAGGCGCTCTCCAATCCTTACCCCTCGTCTTGGCGGACTGTGGGGTATAAATTGTAAATTATAGGGGGACGTCTTACCTATTGGATGGTTCAGGGTGCGAAACCTGAAGCCCCTTAGCATATTTTACGTGGCCCGTCGTGTTACATGACAGTTATAATCTCTTTCTGTTCAATTGGGACTCCATTTCTCTATTGCTCTAATGGTATTCTGACGAGATCGGATCTCCCGACTGCAATATGTTATAATATTTTTCAAAATTCTTCTATTGCCATAATTTTGCATAGCATTATATGTATTACTACATCTACAGCAAACGTTTGTTTCCCTATTTAGAGAATTGGGCTTCTCTTATGCTTAACATTTTTAAAAGGTAATCTTTATTTACCTAATAATTCATGTTCCGTTTTGGTTTTTGTTATGTTTCAACATCCACTGAGGTGGGGAAATTTCTCCGAGAACAATTCTTAGGGAACAGTTCTTAGAGAAAGTTAACCTTTAAACTTTTAAAACCTTCAAAATAATAAAAAGCAATTGTTCTTCTAACATTAGGATGTATTAACTTTTAAAATTTTTAATATACATTTTGTGGCAGTTATTAACTAATATTGTGTGTGCCGTGCCGCGGAAACAGTCACAAATAGTGTTAGCCCGATCGTGTTGAAAGATCGGGCTTGGTTTTGGTGTAGAGTGGAGATTTTCGAGTAAACGATTCTCGAAGATTTGTTTTCGAAGACTTTTACGTATTCATTTTCGGCGTTCATCTAAAGCACATTCAATTTCATTATTCCTAACGTATTGTTTTGTTTGTACTTATCTTGTTTCAATCCTTTTTACTTGTTGACTCACTTGCTCTAAACATTAATTTACTTTTATTCATTTACTTTGATAAACAATTCTTAATGGTTAATTTACAACGGTTTCGTTGTGAAGATTTTTTTGTTGGCATTATGCCTATTTCATTTTTTACTTCTGTAAATTAAATATATTCGCCTTTCGAGAATGTAGAACCTATTTTTTTGTTTCGAGAAAAATGTGCGGGAAAGCTTTTTGTTTGACACTGCGATTTCAGATCATGCCGCGTTTTTGTTCCGTCATTCGAATCCTACTCCTTTTATCTTCAAAGTTAATCTCGTAGCTTTCATCGAATGCTATAGCGATAGCGGGGATCAATAAAACCAGGTGCTTTTTCCTGCTAGCGGCCTTGCTATCAAACCCATTTTCTTCGCTCGACTTTGTATGTTTTCCTTTTCACTGTACTTGTTTTGAAACGATTTAATTCCTATCTTTGTTTTCTTTGGCCTCCTTGAAACCATTTTGGGCGAGAATCGGTTTCGAATCGTCCATAGGCGAGATTATATAGTTCGCGGCAAATAGAAGTAGTTTCTCTTTTGTCATTTGCAACCGTCCTTCTTAATGTGTATCTTTAGCCGCCATTTTCGCTTTTTTTAGAAACTCGCATTTGTTATTTTTTGTAGTCTTCCCGTGAACAACTCGCGTCATTTGTTTTTCGTCTTGACCCACATTTTCGTTCGTCAGAAGTTTTCCCCACTCTCCTAATCGTTCTCGCAACTCCCGTTAACGCACCGGAAAATGGCGGACGAATTCATTATTTCCCCGACTGCGGAAAAAATATAACAGCGCTCGAGAAATGGACGGAGCGGGAAACGGCTTAAGCTCTTATCGGTGCGATGTTGTAGTTATGGTAGCCCCGCAGCGTGTTTGCGATCCCCACTCCCTATATCCCTCACCCTTCCTCCCCATCTCTCGCTCTTTCTCGCGCGTGTTCCTCAGTACTCCACGCTCAATTATCACCGTTAACTATCCCTTTCTGTAAGGCATCTCTTCCCCTTCTCTCCCTCTCTCCGCGCCTCTCTCGCATCCAAACACTTAACTTTCCAGTTATCTTCCTTATCCCATTCCTTTGTTCTACCCTTTCCCTTTGTCCTCCGCTTTGGCAAAACTCCTTCCTCTTTTTATCGTCGTCATTCGAGTTTACCCTTCTTTCGCCTGCCTCGTATTGCTGCAAATGATACAGGAATAATATGGACCATTAAACTTGATAATGTCTAGCAGGAAGCTATGCCAAGTAAATGTAGGTCGGAATGTTTAAAAGAGGAAGTTTTGGGAATAATTGAAGCACCAACGTACATAGGTAGAAACGATGGTGACAATAAAATACTTGAGATCGATTGCAGAACGGAGCGTTATCGAGATTCGTTCTTTCCCCGGACAATACGAGATCAAAATAGGAAATTTCAACCTGCGAGAGCCAATCTTGAGATAGGTTTTGGTACATTGCACCTCCTGTCACCCACCAATTAGGTAAATTGCTGAATAACACGTAGGTGCAATTTCCGTAAAGATTTATCTGAGAATGTTTTAAAAAATAGTTGAACCAAACGTTTAACAAAGACACGATTACGTGAACCAGGGGTTCGCAACCCGGCACTCGCGAGCTCTTTTGCCATGGTTAGAATCGCCTTTCCTAGCACCAGTAATGTAATTTATTCTCCCTTTTTCTTTTTTAACGTACTAAATGGCAGTTTTAATAACTTCGACGTTGGTTTGAAGGTATTCATGATCATTCCTCTTTTTACAAAATAATGGTGGTGCTCGCTGGATCTTCTAGAAAGTATCTTGGTGCTCGCCACATTGAAAAGGTTACCAACCCATTACGTAGGTAATATACAAAGGATCGATTTTAGTAGAGAGCGATATCGAGGTTAGTTTTTTCCTGGATCCTAGATCAGAACGGGAGTGTAAACTGCCAGCGTAGACTGTTATGAACATTTGAGAAACATTTTGGGGCGTTGCAACCTGTCTTATCCACAGCCCAGAAGAGTTGCAGGTTAGTTTGTTGATGAACATGAACAAAGTTGGGACCGTAAAAATGTTTAAATTAAAACAGGCGATTATTTATATCCCGCATTTGTTAGATGGGTTTATTTTTTACTGTTTCTACCATGTTTCTTTTTGCATCTGTTCGTTTCTGTTTTATGTGAGTATAATTTACTCGCTCTGCATCTAAGGATTTAAGGTTCAAATATAAAAGGATATGGTTTCACGTTCGAACAAAAGAGAAAATATTAGACGGACTAAAAACTGTTTGCTTTAAGGATTTACCTTTATGACTACAACATTCGCGTTCTTGTAGATTTTCTGCATTTCAGACTTTATACGCCTGCATCTTATCGTTCGGCATGCTTTGTATGGTTTCACGCTAAGACTGCGTTTGGTGTGGCAAGCGGATTATATGCCTCAGCTTTTCCTCAACAAACGCATTTGTCTAACCTCATGTTACTCACTCTTGCTCTGATCTATTATCTCCTTCATTGTTACCTCTTCCCCTTCCTTCCTTACCATTCCTCCTTAAAAACCACACAACTTTGTCCTAGTAGACGAGAAAGTTAGAACCCGTATCTTTCCTCTGATTATGCGTTACGTTTTATAGTCCTGGTGTATTTATTGTTTGTACGATCCATTTGCTAGAATGTCAAACAATCTTATTTTCTGAACTTTTCGTTTTTCTAACGTATTCTCTTTGATTTTTACTGCGTCTAAAATTATTTCGTTTCGTTTATGTTTCTCTATTTCTATTTTCTTGTTCGTTTGTAATGTTTTCGACCCCATTTCTCCCCTGTTCACCGCCCTTCTTTCCGTCTCCACCGCATTTCCTGCTCTCTCATCTCTCCCTCAGTCCTCTCTCTTTCCGCCCTCCGAGCCCCTCTCCCTCCCATCCGCCCACACCCACGCGCCCTCTCTCCAGTTGTTCCTCAAACCGCGATAACCGACGTCGGAGAATATACTGCTTTCCCAAACCCTCCGCAACTCTCTTCCCCTTCCCGTATTACCCTCTTTCTCTCTCTCCTCTCCCCCCCCTCTCTCACTCCTCTTTCCCCCTCTCTCTCCCACTCCTCTTCCCCCCTCCCTCTCTCACTCTTCTTTCCCCCTCTCACTCATTCCTCTTTCCCCCTCTCACTCTTTCCTCTCCCCCTCTTTCCTCTCCCCCTCTCACTCTTTCCCCCCTTTCTCACTCCTCTTTCTCTCATCCTTCTTTTCGATCCTCTCTATTTCTTCCTACGTCTATTTACTATATTTTCCTCTACTCCCTCCTGTTCTTTCATGCTTAAACTCCTGGGGTCTTCAGAATGAGGCCCTACAGAGAGTTTTAGGCAGTTCGCTAAGCTGTGACGGAAAAGCGATCCATAAAATTTAATATTTTCATATTAATTAATTGAAATTATGGCCGAAAAACCTTGAATGTTGAAATGTTTACTCAAAACAATATATAGACTTGATTTTCGCCCATATGATAACACACTGTCTATGTAGCTCCAGATGCGGCCTGCCTAAACGTTTTCAGCTTTCGATGCGGCCCGTTGTACAGGAAAGTTTGCCGACCTCCTTATCCGCACCCACTTCATCTCTCTCTCTGTTTCCTTCCTACTTTTCTTCATTTGTGTTTTTCCTGTTTTCCTCACGTTTGCAGGCCATCCTTGACTCTTTTCCCTCGCCGGCTTTCTCCTATCCTCTCTCCCCCTTCTCTTACCTCTATCGTCCGCACTCTCCGAGCTCCTCCCCTCCACACCATCTCCCCACTCCCCCACACTTCCGCGCTCATCTTCTCCCATTTCCTTCCGCCTCCCTTTCCTCCCCCCCTCTCTCTCCTTTCCCTTCCGCTCTCCCCTCCTCCCTCCTTGCATTCCGAGACCCCCTTTGAAACACATCTACGCACATCCCCCTCTTTTCACCGCAGCCATAACCAGCCTCTGCTTTCCACGTTCTCTAACTCCTTCCCCAAAAACGACACACCTCTCTCTCTCTCTCCTGCCCTTTTTCCTCCCACGCTTCCTTCCTCCTTTCATCCCCTTTTACACCCCTTCCACTCCTCTCTCTCCCCTTTCCTCCCACGCTTCCCCTCTTTTGCGGCGATATTTCCTCACAAGAACCCCAGGAGAATGTTACCAGGACGAGGTGGCTGTGGGACACATGGCGCTTGTGTTTGTGTGTGTGTACTTGCGCAGATCGTCCGTGGTTCATCGTACGGTGTGTGCGTGCGTGCGCGCACGTGTGCTAAGATCTTTCCCGGAGAAAATTGAGCGTTTCATTTCTCTGCGGACGATTTGGGAAGTGGGCAAAAATGACCCGGGCCCGAAAATTTCTCCCTTACGTTTAATATCTCCGCGCATGCATGTGCGTGTGTGCGTGCGCGGGTGTTTGCTTGCGCAAAAACGAGGTTGTGCCGTTCTTTCTTTCTCCATTCCTCGCTCTCTTTGTCTCTTAAATGCTACATCCGGAGAGGACCTTGTGTGTTACAATATTGAACGTTTTCGTCGAGAATGTCGGAATAATTTGGGGACTGGATCTTTTTCTTTCCGCTGAAATATTTCGCCAGTTTTTCCACGAACTGTTTAGACGTTCCGTTAGAATAGAAACCCTCTTTTGAAGATTCGCGCACATCTCTTTGCACGTTTATTTGGAAGGTGTACCATCACGGGATCCTTTCTTTTTCTCCTAAATTTGAATCCTACAGAAGTTTAAGCTTCTTCAGTACAGTATTCTAAATTTTTGAATTTTTTCGATCAGCTCCCTCGTCGGAAATCAAATGAACTCCACAGAATATTCTAATATGTGATATTCAATAGTTTTCCAAGATCTGAAATTACTCGAAAGTCCGAAATTAAAAAAGCTCTATGCGATGTTCTATATGACGTTAGGAAGATTGATTCGCAGCAAAATTCAGTTTAAGTCAACATGAATTCACGATGCTTTTTATCTTTCAGGATAAGAGCAATTAATTTCGGTTTCCATGTAATCCTATACTTCCTGGATATACAAATATCTCTTAAGTTGAAAAAAAGTTCTTTTTATAACAGTAACGCGTGACATATCTACTCCAAAATCCTGTTTTTTTCAAAGTGGCCTGGGACCAAGTTTATTCCGTATAAAAGGATTTTCCTTAAAACCGGTATTGATGTGTAGTGAAATGCACAAGAATATGAATAACTATGGAAAGTAACGATTGTTACATTATGATGATAGAGTTTAAAAACTACCGTACATACAAAAATAAAAAATCATTGCACAAATATTTGATTTTAAAGTGCCGGCACCGCGTAGGGGTCAATTTGTAAACTATAGGGAGCCAAATTCAAATTCTACCACCTAGTTTTTTAATTCTGTAAAACCGGCGTTTCCGGTAAAACGGTACTACGTAAAAACGGGATTTTGTCTTACTAAATTTGGCGCACGTGAATTTTAAATGCCAAGATATAGAGTTTCACGATTGTAGTTGCAGTGAAGTTGCTTAAAGATTGAACGTGGGAATTTTGGTGAGGTGGAGAGTTGCATTGTTGCCAAATTCCTCGGCTTAAAAGTGCATCGTCATAGTTATTCTATCTTGCATTAGGTCTTTGCCTCAACCAACTCACTCAGGGTCTTTCTCTTCGGCTTTTCATTGGCTTCTTTTATAATACATATAACACTCCTTATTTATTCTTACCTCTTTGCTTCTTTCCAGGCATCAACCATCCATGACTTCTTTCAGTAGTCCTTCGCCTCTCAAACTATGACCCACCCATTTATTCTGTATTTCTCGTATCGCCCTAAAGAAATTCCTGTCTCCCCTCCTCCCACTGTGCTTAAAACTTCCTGATTTTTTTTCTCTCAGTCAAACTTATTTTCTCAAGTCTATGTCATAACCACATCTCAAACGCCTCTAATCTGCTCACGTCTTCTTTTATAATTGTCCACATCGCATACCCATATGATGCTACACTTCATAGCCAAGTTTTCACTAATCTCTTCTTAATATCTTTATTTATACTGCTGTCAAATTGCACTGAAATATGCAAACGAAACCAAAGACTAATTATCTGCATCGATACATGTAATAACTGTGACATTTATCTAAAGAATAAGCAGAAGCAGAATAAGCAAAATATGTCTTACATCTCCTTTCCCTGTAAGTATTATCTTAAATGCAATCCTATGCTTACTAATTGATCAAAACAGAATCAGCTCACCAGTTACTTTAAGGAACATTTAACCTGACAAAATAGCTTTATTAGGTCGATCGACTGGATACAGACGCCTTTTGTTCCTGCCTATTGACATTACTGGCATACGTGACCATACCAGGTGCTGATGCTCCAGCCGGTGAAGCCCTCAAGGTGTAACGAATACTCAGTCCTACCACGACAGGATCGTAGTCCAAAGAAGGTGTTAAAAGCATCTCTTTGTTAAACTAATCCCCAAAAGAGTGCATTATTGGTTGCTTCCCATTAGCTAGTGCAGGGATCGACAAATTTTCTAAATATCTAGGCGCCAGTTCCAAAACCTAGGAGCCAGCGCAGGCATTACATAATTTTGGCGGATATTATTATCATCGTCATAAAAATAAATGTTTAATAATTTAGACACGATTCTGCTACAATAAAGTCATACACATTTATTTCTGTCACATTAGGTAGTATAACAATAAAATTAGCCTTATACATATGAAAAATCTAATCATATTCTGAAAACATGTAGTTTACGAAAAAGAATACAAATTTGCACTTATTTTTAGGAACTTGAATGCTTCCGACACATATTATATTTTGCTGCTTCTACTGCTGAGCCCGACAATACAATATGACTACAGCACGTGACTACAGTATAATCAAAATCTAACAGCAGCAAGCATATAAAATATCTAGCATGAAAATCTTAGGCGCCATGGCGACCTGGCGCCCGGGATTTGTCCAGCCCTGAGCTAGTGGCTCCCCAATCACTTTCTCACCAACTAACAAATTATTCTGGGCCATTCTTTCCTCCGGTTCCATATACAACCCTCGTCATTTAGGGTCTTGAATCGCTTCATCCATTCTCAATCTCTTGGGATATTTTCAGCGTCTTAAAAGACGAGATGTTTCTTATTCCTTCCCAATGATCGTTTCATATCCGTTACCCATGCCCTGCCTCTCTCTCTCTCCACCGTACTTCACGTAAAGAATGGGGTAAATACTGTCTCTCTCTCTCCTATGTGATAGCTTCGTTTAGATTCCTGATGTCTCCGCGGGAGGGCTTCAATTGCATCCGGTTCAACTCCCTCGATTCCCAGTCATTCCTCGAAACGGCGACCGGTTTTGGCGCACGGGAGTCGATTGCTCGATCATCTGTCAATTATTTCTGCAACGACGATAACGTGAGAAAAGTCTTGCGACTGATCATGCGTAACTTCTTGGGATTTTTGTGGCGCAATCTCTAGAGAAAGTGATACAAGAAGGGATACTGTGCTTGCCAGGTGCGCGATGACTACGTGCCTATTTTATTCCAGTGTATATTACAGATGAGTAAACAATTGGATGAGAGGATTAACCCAACTATCCTATGCAGTATTCAAAAAGTTTGAAAATAAATATTATTCCTTCTCATTCTAACATGTATTAAAACCGAGGTTTTTAAACTTTCTGAATCAACGAAACCCTTTTAATAAAAGAATGTTATAGGAACCCTGACGAAGATTCAATGCTTCGAAGAGTATGCCCAATGCTGAACCGTCTCTCTCTGTCTTTCTTGAACCCTTTCAAGCTTTTGTGGAAGCCTTGAGTTTCGTGGAACACAGTTTGAAAATCTTCAGGAACAAGTACTTAAAAAATACTTTTCTCAGGTATCTTCAATAGCCACAACAAGGTTATGAAAAAACAGATGCACATTTCGGCTACAATTCTGCCGTTTTCATTGGTAATAATTCATCGAAAATAGAATCTAAGAAGTAAATCTGAATAAAAATGTCTCAATGAATTGAAAAATATGAAACAAGAATGTTGTGGTAATAACACGAGTAAAAATAGAATCTAAAATTGTAGCTGTAAGCAAGTCTACCTATATCTTGTGATAGTTGGGTGAGTTCATGCGTAATTTCTATTTTTTTAAATTATTAATAAAATGAAAAATCTTTCCTATGAATTTTAAAAAAATATGGAAATAGTATTCCAAAAAGTAATCGGCCTCAAAATGAAGAATCGATAAAAGTTTAATGTCGTGGTTTCTTGTTATGAATGGGATTATATACCGCCAGATGTCAAGGTTCTATTTCATTGCAGTATAATGTGGTGTCGCTCATTTGGAAGTAGAGCACGTTGGCTGCAATATGTATTGGTTAGCTTAAAGAATAATCTAAGGTCCCTCGTGGAACTTGGTTGATTCCGACGACGCGAAGCACGATTGGAAAACCAACATAACCAGAGATCGTTTATTTTGCGGTCTTTAGGAATCGAACACATGGCGCGGAAAGCGGTGCATGATGGGAAACGGAAGGACCGACCCCGATGTTCCGGATCGCTCGGGAAAGAATCTCTTGAATGCGCGAGTTGTTGGAATTCGCTCGGGAATAATCAATCCTCTCGATTCGCGCTCGTGAATAAATTATCCCTTTCGGTTCTCGCCCGCCATGGGAGACTTGCCGCGGTTTCTAATTCATCTACGCTTTTATGCGGTCGAAAATTGCCAGTTTTTTGGTATTTCTGTCAAGGCATGTCTTCCTTATAGAATTATCTACTTCGTCTTATGATCGAAAAGAAATTATAGTGTAAGTAATTAATAATAAAAAATCTAAAAGTACTTATCTAAGGTATTTCCAATCATAACCTTGTTATGGGTATCGAAGGTAGCTAAGATAAGTGCAGTGTACCTCGATAGAATGAGGAGGGCATATAACGAGAACTTCAATATAGCGAGAGAAAACACCGCCACCGTCAATTTCTTAACGTTACATACTTGGAATTTAATTGTATGATATTACGAGTACTCGTTAGAACGAGCATTTTTATGAATTTTATAAATCTATATCGAGATTTCGCTGTACTTAAATTTTCAGTTTTTGACCCTTAACTGCTTATTCTAATAATAACATGCCTTGAAAATTGTGAAGTTTTCGTTGTTCATGAAGATTCTGTTTTCCTTCTTTTGTAATGATAGTTCTATTGTTTAACACTTAGTAACATCTTAACATACCGGTTTATTTGCTCTCCTTTATTTCTGCCAAACACTTATATTTCTCAGTTTATCTTGATGAAAAGGATGTATTTTAATGAGGTTTTTATTTTAAAATATTATCATATCCTCCGCAAATCTTTAGGCGTGATCTCCGCCTTTCATTTGCTCAGTTAAAAATAATATAATTGCGATGTTTTATCGTTGAATCCAGTATACTGGCCCTGGGAAACCATCTCTCAAGCGTGCTTCGTATTATGATATGGACGAATGGTTCAGTAGGGACGAGGAAGCCACATAAACCGACTAAAATACACCATAATTATTCTATTTTATTTAGAGAATGCAATATAGCTGTATATGAACGATGAAGTAACATCGATAATGTTACATTGGTCTCTATGAGAAGACGGCTCTTACGATTTGGTAACTCTAGTCCGCATCGCTTGGATTGCTAACCTTTCGTTCATTCAGCCACGACGTAGATGGCAATTATGGTAGTTTCCATCGCTTGACCCCAATGAGTGACCCAAACGTGTGCCACTTTGGAGTTAGCCAAGGGTTAGGAAGGGTCAGATAGGGTATAGCATCGGTTCGTCTTATGAGGTTAGAGAAGAGAATTTGTTGCTTAAGTGAACAATACGGTTATCGAAGATCGGAACATTTTGTCCGGGAATGGATGACATCCGTTAGCAATGCGTTGTATAATCTTGTTGGCGTATTGCACATGCTAGGATCGGGTTAGTTTGACGTAGATGATAATTTTTAGAAGCTGCCGCCCTTCCCGATGCTACGTTTCCGAATTAATTTCGCCTCAATCCGCGTCACGCTTTCATCTCATTTGTGCAGTTGTGATCAAGGTACTCATCGTTTCATCGACGGAACCACAAATCTTAATTTCTTGAAAATCGATGTAAATTATCGAGCTCAGTTTCTAAATTGCTTCAAATTAATGATATAAGCGACTTCAATAGCATTCAGCAAACGAGTGAACAAGATGCCTATTCAATTTAGAAAGCAGCCGCCTTCAGTGGTAATTATTTATCACCGACTAGGAAGCAGTAGTTATAATTGATTTTATGTTGTTTTATTTATTTATCCATTATCATACATCACGTCAATAAACTTGTTGTCGTTAAACTTGATAGTTTCTGCGCAAGTGTAATTTGTTACTGTATTCATTCATACTTATAAATCGCGATTCTTCAAGAGACATGAAATGACTAAAATTCAAATGCACATTCGGCTAAAAGGCAGCCATCATCAGTGGCAATTCATCTATTATAGGTTCTAGAATCTGCTATTGGTGAATTGATCTTATCTATAAGACGAGCTTGATAAATCTCTGGATATGCATTCATGATTCTATCTATCTATCTACACGGTGCCCTGCAATTCACCTGATTGGTGGGTGGCAGGGGGTGCAATGCCTAAAACCTACCTTAAAGTTATCTCTCGCAGGTTGAACTCAGAGGCGTAATTACTATGCCGCCAGGTCCGCCACCGCGGGAGGGCCCGAAGGGTCTGGGGCCCCGCGACACTGGCCCAGGAGTGGGGGGTGCACCCGGTGCAAATATCCGGGGAACGTGACTTGCCCGAACTCGAGCAGTCGTATATTAACATTTCTGTGTGTGTCTTACAAAATCATATTATAAAGACTGAGCTATGATAGACAATGGAGAATTTGGAAAAATCTATTGCTGAATCTTGACGGCGGAAAATTTTAATTGTATAATTATGGTGGTGGGAAGTGGCGGCAATGGGCCCGAGAGCAGGAGAAGCACCAGGTCCCAGGATTTCTCTCCCAGGCCCTGCACCGGCCCAGCATTGTTTACAAGTCATGACTGAAATTCTTAATTTTTTCCAATCACTATAAACTAGCAGGCCGCTCAGCCTTATGAACTTATATGTATATTATTCCTCGAGAACCGTCTGGATGACTCAAATGGAAGATAACAGGGCCTTTTATTCATTAGGCGTGAGAACAAAATAGGAAAGAAGGCTAAGCTCAGAACGGTAGAATCTAGTTGGTGTATCGCTTGAAGTGTGAACATGTTATTCTGTGAGGATTATCGAAAAACCTGGAATATTTTGCGGTATTTTTGAAGAAAGAAATATTCGAGTAATTTGGTAAATAAAACACTACAATTTATTCTTTATTTTACTGCATTATAAAGTGACCAAGTTATTATTCTTTATTCCATATTTCTGCTGCTTGTGCAAGGCTGAATCACGAGCCCCTATTAAAAGCATCCCGACCTTTTGTGATTTCAGTGAAAAATGAAGCATTTAGCCATAAGTCCTTAAATAAGTATATAACATCGCAAAAGTTAGGATTTTTCACAGATGATCAACACAAAAGTTATATAAATTCTTGTTCTTACATGAACAATAATAATCGCATTACTAGAACGCCATCGCCACAAGGCAGGTTCCTACAGTTCCTGGTGAAAAATCGTTCCTGTACACACCTGCATTTTGTAAAAAATACCAAATAAAAAACCGGGAAATCGAAAAATTCATAAGTAAGAGTAAATTTAGTTTATTAATTAATAAGACACCCTGCAACCATATTAATCATTTTACGTTATTATTTAGAATGGAGACTTTCCTAGCTCGTTCAAATATACATTTAAAAGTTCAACCTCCAGCATATCAATCCATTTTGAATCGTTTTACCGCAGTAATGAACGTGAGTTTCAGACGGTATTATTCGACGTACGTGCTCACTCATAACCAAATCAAATTTACCTAGTAGTTCCACGAGTCCTATAAAATGACCATTATGCTGTTTAAATAATCTATCTAAACATCCACAAAAAGCTAAATTGTTTTTGGCCAATTATAAGGTTATATTAATTAACCTATCTAGCACACTTCTCCAATGACTTCTTTCTTTCTTAATAGGTGTTTGAACATCTTCATCTAAAGTTTTATTCTTGTTAAGCCGCAAATCCATTTCAAGCCACATTTTATGGCATTTCAAATGTTGAGGAGAGTTTTCATGTGACTTTAAGCATTCACAAAGATGCTTCCAATCGCTCATTCCCTTCTTTGTTAAACTACTACTACTTAATAGATCAAAGAGCTTACAGTAGAAGAAAAAAAACTTTTTTCCTCTCTGAATACATTGATCATCTTAAAAATGTTTCGGCATTGCTTATTTTCCTATAACACATCTAAATAAAAAAAACTGCGAATCATTTCTCAAAGTAGATAGGCAAATCATTATAATATGATCTAATTCAGAAGGTGATAAATTATCAGACCAAAGGCTAATATAGCGATACCGCTTTGAAACATTTGTTATAAGATTAAAATCTTCCTTAACATTAAATTATTTTGTCTTACCAAAGAAATGTACCAAAAGGATGTTCTACTCCTCAAATATGCTATTCCTCTGTATCTTGTAATTAAAATTATATATTATACATTATCATACATATTGGGTATAGGATATAGGATACGAGTTGTCTGTGCTAGCATATTGCAAGCGCTAAAAAATCAACATATATATTAAGATCTAAACTCGTAAATAAACCAACGCGATCTCTAACAGCACTTCAGCCACGTGGAACCTATATGTATTAGATAATAAATTCCATGAGTAATAGCAGAGTATTTATAATTTTCCGAGAAATTAAGGCAACTATCCGTAATTTCCAAATTCTCTGGCAATCTGCTCGTGTCCAAGTATTCGTATTTCAAGATTCTTCACTCAGATCCCCTTGCATGAGCAATAAGAATAATCATTTTTAAGACAATATCCTATACATACATTAAATTTATGTAAAAATTAGGATATTTTGTGTTAAGATTATGGCATCATCATCCATGCCTTTAGCACGTATTTGGATAAAAACAATCGCGAAATAGGTATAACGCCATTGTATTTAACAATTGAAAAGAACTAAAATTTCTCGAAAAACTAAGAAACACAACATTAAAATACTTTTCACGTTTTGCCGTCACTGCTATCAGGGTTGCTTCTCCTATTGTTATCCCTTACAGTCGATAACCCAAATTTTATCGTCATGTTTGTGCTTTCAGTAGTACGTGAGAATTGCAATTATCTATGATACCCTCAATCACAGTACGTGATGCAATTAGTGTTTTGGATACAGTAAAATCTTACATATTATCAGAAGAAAATATTGGTGTGATGTATTCATAATATGCGTGATATTGAAAATTAGAGTAAGTTAACTTATTGCTTATGGGAATAAACGATGTTAATTCAATTAAAGAAAAATGAAAAAATATATTTCCGTAACTCTAATTTTCTATAACTCGAATAATTTTTGCCTTCCCTTGAGGTTCGAGTTATAGAGGTTCCACTGTATATATACAAATATTTAAAAATATATTTCCATAACTTGAGTTTTCTATGACTCGAATAATTTTTACTTTCCCTTGAGATTCGAGTTATGGAAGTTCCGCTGTAATTCGTTATGACAGCATTAATTTCCACTAAAAGCATTAAAGCACAGCAATCAGATCGCTTTAAAAGCATTGAGGTCGTTGTAATAGTATTTAAAGATTTCCATTGTTGAAAAGATGAAAAATTCACATTTTTCGCTTTAAAGCAAATATTTACGCTGATTCGCTACTTATTGGAATTCTGCCTTAAAAAATTAGACCTCCGTTCTTTCAGCTAGACAACTGATCTTCTCCCGAATTCGTATCCCAATTTAAAGTAATTTTAAAATGCATTTTTAGAAAGCCTTGCAATGAATCCCATGCTTTTCTTATGGGGTATTGAAATGAAAGATTGGGGTTAAAAACACCCTTTAAATATAAACTTTTTTGGAATTTTCGATTTTTCTGGTTGGTTGTGACTAAAACTCTATAAGCGTGCCAAATTTCAAGTCTGTAGATCTTCTGGAAGTGCCTAAATATTAGTATCCTCCTGATATATATCTTATAAATATTTTAGTGTGTGTGTGTGTACTAGTAGAAGGTGCTTGCATACTGCAAGCATTTCATCTCACCTTGAAAAAACATTAATTTTTTAGAGAGATATTTCATTATGGGAAATATTTCTTTAATTCAAAAGATTTCTCCTAGGGACCAAATTTCTTTTTTTCCTTATGGAACAATAATGGAGTAAAACAATTGCTAATTTTTGCAATTTTATGAATATTATACGTTTTCCACATTGGGTTAATAATGCCACACATTTATGCCAAATTTTAAATATGTAGCACATTTAGAAGTGAAATAACATTTATCTAATTGTTTAAATTTAAATAATTTTTAACGGCCGCAATAAGAACTTCATAGATAAAATGAAATATTTATTCGTTTAAATAGACTAAACTCTAAATAACTTGAAAATTTAAGCTTCCTAGCTCATCCCGTAGTACCTCAACATTTACCTATTTGTTTAAACTTTAAAAAATTTTTACTGACAAACAAATTAAAATATCAAAATTTGTATAATCCCTATTTTGGTTTTTTTACAAAAACCTCTAAAAAAATTTCAGCTCCGTAGCACATTCGAAAATACATAAACCTTGAAAATTTGTTTAAACAATTGCGAATTTTTAGCGGCCGCAGTGTTGCACTTTTTCAAGATTTTCGTTTTTCTAGTCGGTTTTGCACAAAATCCTACCTAAGAAAAAATTTTGAATCTACAGCTCATCTGGAAGTGCCTAAACATCAGTATCCTCCTATATCCTCCTCCTCTGTAAGAAACATCGATATATAATGATGTTCTTTATACGTTTTTACACCGTTGAAGCTATCGAATTCAAACGTTTCATGGGCCATACTATGGGCCAAAGGAAGAACTTGGTCTAGATTTGCAGATCGTGGGGTCTCTTATACCCCATGGGGTCAACAAAATACTATTTCCATAAGAATGCATGGGAAATGGTGTGGAGAAGCCCCAAAATGCCATGCAGCCCTTCAATGATGTGGACATAAATATAACTAAATATTAACTTACGATCACGGGAAATGGCTTATTTTACGCACGAAAGACTGAATATTTTAATTATGTTCATGTTTTATCGTATTACATGTTAAATCGCTCGAAATTATCTTTTAAGCACAAAATTTATTATAATTTTCCAGGCGGCAACAAAGCTAAATTTCTTAATTTTTGTCCTCTTCAAAGGGAGATAACCGCATAAAGATCAATACAAGGAAAATCCATGCCGTGGCGCGCCGTAGAGGAAGAATAGCCAACGCCAAGATAAAGTGCATAAATGGATTCATGCCTAAATATAGTCTATCAATACTTTTAAAGTGTGTCAAATGATTTTTAAGGAATATTAATCGTAGAACATTGTTATCTTTCACCATCAACATTGAAAGATTTATCGCAACATAAATCGATACATCTACTTATATTTGTTCCGTAACCAAGAGTTGTTTATTGTTTACATTTTGGCTAATAGTATTGACATAATCCACAGAATTTTATCGCTGCTTTAAAGGCTTCGGGGCATCTATCCATGTGAATATTAATTAAGACGTTAATGCGTAATTATATTGATGATAAAACTTTACAATACAATAAATAAAATTGTAAATGTTAATGTAAACATCGCTTGCGTAATTAAGTAATGGGGAACGTTTGGTAAACTTGGGGTACCCAACAGCGAAAGTAAGTAAATTTCAGAATTTATTGTACTAGTTTTATTGTAATATGAAATCAAAAGTGATATATCAATAAAAATAATAAATAACAAAAATCTAATGTGGCCAACACATGACTTTCTCCATATCTGTAATATTTCTAAAAATTCCAAATAGGTTAAATAATAATAAATATTTTAAGAAACTGCGAGAAAATTTTAGACTAACGCAAACCATAGCCTTCTGATATTGGATATAGCCACAGAGCTCCAACAATTAAGAAAAGAAAAAGGAGTGTTACCAAGACGTAACTGTCAATTGTTAACAATAGTCGTCGGTAGGTGGCGCGTTGGTGGCAGCTAAAAATATAAGATATCTCTTAAACAATGCATTATATGGAAAAATGTTTCAAACAAAGGTTGTAGAAAATTGAATTTCCTACAACTTTTATTGCAATAATTTTTTTACATTTCTCAAATATTAAATCCAATATTTCAAAATAACGAATGTGACAAGAGTAAACACCCACTTCCGGTTGACCGATTTTTACCAAAAACTAATCAGTTCTTCTGACTTTTATAAAAATGTTAAATCTAAAATTTCGCGTTGAACTGATTAATAGTTTTTGAGTTGGAGCACCCACAAAAAAGCTATGAGACAGAGAAAACGGTCAAAACGTGTTCAGGGGACCTCAAAACGTGTATTTCCGTTGAAATCTCGAAGTCGATTTTTTTCATGAAAACAATACTTTCCCCTATACTGCGTACCTATATGGAGAAAGTAAAATTCCTAATTTTCAGAAAATGTTATATTTAAGGGGTGTTTTTGACCGCAATGTCCAATTTTAAAAACCCATAAGAAAAACATTGAAAACTGTGCAGGGCTATATAAAGTTGCTTTTTAAAATTATTTACAATTAAGATACAAAGTCGGGACATGCACCATACTATGGAAGAAAGAATGAAGTTTAATTATTTTGAAGAAAGAATTCAAATCCATGCTGAATTTGCGTAAAAATTCGATTTTAATCAAAAAATTTTGAATTTTTTTTCACCCATCAGCAATGAAAAATATTAACTACCATAGCAACGGCTCCAATTCATTTCAATAGGAATTGATTTCTCATACTTCAAGACCATTGATTTAATGCTTATTGTTAGACTATTATAATCCATTTGATTTCAGCCAACGACGTATACATATGATGACGTAACAATTTTAAATTATTTTTTATCCGGATACGTACTAAAAGGCATAGGTAATGACGCCTAACACACAAATATCCCAATTTTTACATAACTTTTTGTGTAACATATAGGATATTGTCTTAGTGATAATTATAGTTATTGCTTAAAAAGGGCGATCTGAGCCATGAAACTTGAAATTGGAAAACGTGGACACGAAGCTGATTGCCAGAGAATTTAGAAATTCTGGACAGATGCCTTACTTTCGCAGATAATGAAAACTATTATCTTATATAAATGGGCTCTGTTTAGTTCAAATTCTGTCGCGTTGGTTTATTTACGTGTTTATATCTTGGTGTTATTTACGTGTTAGAAATAAAATTAGATGTAAAAAAAGGGAAAGAGGTAGAAAAAGGTTTCAGCTGATAGACGATTTGAAAGGGAAAGAGAATTATCAAGATATGAAGAAGACAGCGGAAAATAGGAGTATATGGAGAACCAGGTTTAACCATGAACAATCACGGATCTATCTACGGACAGACTATTTATGATGATGATCTTGGTGTATGGTGATTTTTTGATCACTTGCAGTATGCAAACACCGACAACTCGTATGTGTATATATATATATATATATATATATATATATATATATATATATATATATATATATATTATAAAACCTAAGGTTCTTCTAGATATGCCACGGGCCTGAAATTTGGCAGGATGATAAGTTATTAGGTACAACCAACCAGAAAAATAAAAAATTCGAAATTTTTTAATTTTTAGTGGAGTATTTTTCGACGTCAATGTTCCATTTCGATACTCCATAATAAAAACATGGAAATCTGTGCAAAGTTTCAATCATTTGCATTTTTAAATTAGTTACAAATCAGATAGAAACTCGGGATGAAAACAATTCTATAGCTAAAAGAATGAGGTTTCTTATTTTTTAAGACTAAATTTAAATCGGTGCCGAATTGACGAAGAAATATGTTTTTAATCGGAAAAAAACATGTGCTCAACAACAAAGAACTTTAGCTATCATAGCAACCTGGACAATGCTTTTCAATGGGAATTGGCAATCCGTATTATAATAGCATCGCTTTAATGCTTTTTAATAGAGAAATTCTAAAAGGCGCGGATAATGACGCCATAAATCCAACACGAAATATCCTAATTTTTTACATAAATTTTAGTGTAACATATAGGCTATTGTCTTTATGTTGATTATAGTTATTGCTGAAACGGCGATCTGAGCTATGAAACTTGAAATTCGAAAACTTGGACGAGAGCCGATTTGCCAGAGAATTTAGAAATTCCTGATAGATGCCTTAATTTCGCGGAAAATGAAAACTATTGTCTTATTCATATAGGCTCTGCGTAGTTCCAATGCTGTCGAGTTGGTTTATTTACGAGTTTTGATCTTGGTCAATGGTGATTTAAATGCTTGCAGTATGCAAGCACCGACAACTGGTATTATTCATATCAACATTTTCGAAACGAGTGTAGAATGATTTTAGTATGGTTGTTTTGAAGGAAGTCCGTTCGAAAATTTCCTATTGTGATCTCGTATTGTCCTCGGAAAGAACGAGCGCCGATAACCCTCCGTCCTACGATCGATCTCACGTATTTTATCGTCGTGGAGATGAGCATGGAATTTTTCTGAACGTTTTCTGCTGTAGTGATTAAAGTCTCAATTGCTTACAAAAATTAACCTTGGGATAAAATAGCTCAATTAGCCCCGATATAAGTGATTGTAGAGATGGCTCTACCTTGATAACTATCGGTAATCCGAATATCCACCAGGCAATGGAACATCCAGTATCCATTAACGTTAACGTAAGATTTTTCTCATCCATAAATTCATACGATGGGAGAATTTCGGTGTTATAATTAGGGTATGAATGTTTCGGGTAAAAAACAAATCGGAAGTAATTATCGGGTTTTATTTTTTCTAACAAATTCGGGTTCAATTCAATAAAAAAACTTAAAATTTCATAAATTCGGGTCCATTCGAGTATAATTTAAAGAAATAACAAAAAATTAATTAAATTTTTTTATTGTTAACATATAACATCGAAAATTTACAACAACTCCTGACCGTAGGAGTAGTTGTAAATTCTAAAATTTTCGCCGTAGTCTCCTTTCTTTCATATAACATATAGCAACATTTGTATAGAAAATGTTTTTTCATTCGTGTTACATCTTTCCGGAGTTTTTAAATCTCGCAAATGGCTTAAACACCGCTCAACGTCACAGCTACATGTTGGCATACATAAATGCGTTTTGATATACATACTTACTCAACTCAGGATGGCGAACTTGAGCATCAATCCAAAATCGAAAAATATCCAAATCTAAATATTGTGGGGACGGTTCTATTCGCGCAGAAATTATTGTATCAATTTTCAATGTTCGCGGAAGGTAACACATTCGCCGACCACGGCACTCAGTGCTCGCTCGCTAAGGCACATGAAACACGGCGCGAATCCACTCAAAATCAAAACATATACATTGTATCTACTACAACGTATCTACATCATTTCTACAACGGTGGTGCCGCTATGACCCTCACAGATGACTAGCGATAGTGGTTTGCGAGATGCCCACGTGAAGCGATACGCTCACTACGTCTTACATTAGTCTCCTTTCTTTTTTATGACCATCTTAATTACTCAGCCTAACAAATTTTTGTCGCCACAATTAGAGATGCTGTAAATAACTACCTGAAAATATCATTTTCAATAATAAATTATTTTGAAAATATAACGAAGGTAATAAAATATTGTGGTTTTACACAATTGAAATTAATATTTTTTTGTATGTACTAGATTTTTAAATTTACATTTAAAAAAATTTAAATTTCGGGTTTTATCGGATTTAACCCGAAATGATTAAATCGTAATCGGAGGGGAAAAATCGGGTTAAACCCGAAAAATTCATACCCCAGTTGCCTTCAAGTTGTTCGCTTTAATTTTGCCATCGATCTCAAATAAAGCAGAGCTCAAATTGAAAGGAAAACATCAATTTTTGCCGCGTCAAATCTAGGATGTATGCAGATTTGAGCTCGGCCAGTATATCTTTTTGAAGAAGTTCGTAAACAGTTAAATTCGCTCAAAATTTAAACTCGATAGGCTATGATTCCTCCTGTTTGGTTTCCTGAGGCGAAAACGACTCGCACTTTTTGTCCTCCTTTTATTTGCCTGCCTCCTTTGTCATTTATTCTATGTCGGCATAGCTCCGGGATAGTTTTATTTTCGCCATACGGGCAATAGGGGTAGAGAAATGAGATAAAATTCTCTTAGGAAGCGAGAGAGGAAGAGAAATAAATGTGGTAGAAAAAGGGCGGTGCACAAACTCCTCAAAAGATGGCGGTAGTGGAAGAGCGACAGCTAGAGAAAGAAACAAATGAGTGGGAGGGAGCGTCGACGAGTTGGTCGGTCGAAGAATCCCCTGGGTCATGTTTTGGGGATCTCTTCGGATAGTGGGGGGAGA
Source organism: Tanypteryx hageni (assembly GCA_028673005.1). Lineage (NCBI taxonomy): Eukaryota > Metazoa > Arthropoda > Insecta > Odonata > Petaluridae > Tanypteryx > Tanypteryx hageni. Next base: position 157,476,250 of record CM054115.1, read on the forward strand.
CAAGGACGAGAGAGTTGGGGAGGAAGGGAGGGCGAGGAAGGAGGGAGGGAGAGTAGACGTGGAAAAGGGCAAAAGAGTTGGCCAAAGAGAAAGAGTAGAGAGAGAGAAACTCCGGAATAGGTAGGAAACGAAAGAGGTAGAAAAAAGTGAGGGCGAGAGAAAAAAAGAGCGACGAAAAGGTGTGCGCGCACGGACAAAAACGAAACGAAAAAAAGGGTGTGTAGTGAGAGATCAAAAGTGGTGTGTGAAAAAGAGAGAGGAAAGAGATAGAGGTTGAGAGAGGAGAGAGAGAGAGAAGCGGTCTGGAACGGATGCGGTGATGGAGGGTGAGGGAGAGAAGCGAGGGAGCTAAAAAGAAAGTCGAGAAGTGTGGGGAAGGGGAGGAGGCTGTTGGAGGGAAGGCTTTGCGGCTTGGAGGAAGGGACGGTGGAACGGCGGGGGAATAAAAATGGAGGGGGAGAGAGAGAGAGTACTAAAGCCGGCCTAGCACGCGCTCCAAACGGACAAGTCGAGGTGCGGATGTGGTGTGGGAGTGAGGAATGGAAGGGGCGGGGGAGGGGAGGAGAGAGGGCAAGTGCGGGTTAGGGATGGAGGGTGGGAAGTCCCATTTTCGAAAACTCTCATCCTTCCCTTGGTACAAGCCACCTCCGCTCGTCCTTCCTCCCCCACGCCCATCTCGCCCTTCATCTCTCTCTCTCTCTTTCCCTCCATCCTCCGCGACTAATACCTCATGCTCTCCCTTCTCCTCGTTCCTCCTCCTTTATGTTTTCCTCTTTTTTATCTTCTCTTTTCGTTTCGTCTTGCTGTCTTTACATTCCTCTTTGCTATTGTGTGACACACTGCGTTGATGACTTTTTCACACTCATTTTGCTATCTTCTGCCCGTTTGGACCGGTGTTATTTGTCTACATCTCGAACTGTCGATATTTTGAATTTCCGGAATATATTAATTTCGATATCTCGAACTCTCAATCGTTTATGCTCTTGATACATCGAACTTTCGATATCTCGAAGCTCCAATTAATAAAGCTTTCGATATCAGAAAATGTTGACATCTCGAACCTTTGATTGTTTTTCGCCATCATCCCCATCCCCTCAAATTCATTTTCGAAGTATTGTATTTTTTGTCTTTCGATAATGGAATAGTGATATAGGCTCCATTAGTGTGTTATTTATTTCCCTTTTATGTTTTATCCGCCAGTGAATTCAATTTTCTCTCCAAGTTTTTCGTTTCCATTGACTAATCTTCATGCCTGTGCACCTAGTTGTACGTCATTTCTCTTTTTCATATCTTTTCGCGATCGTGTCCGATTATTCGCTTGTCCTTTGTTTCGATGTGTGGTATCGAAAAAGATCTTCGTTTCTTCACTAGTTCCTTGTATTGTTTTCAATTCTTCTTTTCTATCTTTTTCTTGTCCTGTCCTTCCTCCTTTTATCCTTCTGACTGTGCGCGCCCTTTTCTTCATTGCCACATTTGTTGTCGAATTTCTTGCACCAGACGTTAACTGTCCGGAGAGGGTACATATTGGGCAAATATGGCGCCTGCTGTTGTTGTACGCTAGTGACCAAGGTCCCCTGTGTGGTTTATAAATTAGCGGATACTTCACGATGTTGCATATTGACTTTTTAGCGCGTTTCATTTTATAAACGCGCTGACGTTTTCGCTCTGTTTGTCCGTCTGTGTAATCGATTAAATTAAAATAGCAAGTAAATGGTAGGAGGTAGATAAATTGAAATTTGCAGGGTGTGTGTAATCTATGATTGCATTTATCACGCTGTTTATTTGGAAAATTCGGTGGGCGGCCGAGGATGCTTTTAAATTTTTCAAATTAAGATTCTGAGCGAACGGTTATCGATGAAAAGTTTAAAAATTTCACTATTGAGTGACTTTTAATGCCATCAATAAAACTGCAGAAGCAAGTTTTTTTTTAATAATCGGTGGGCGGCAGGGCGTGCCTTCAAAATCTTCAAATTTAAATTCCGAGCAAATTGTTTTCGATAAAGTTTAATAAAATTAATTAAATATTAAATTAATTACTTTGTCATCAAGTTATATTACTACATTTATAAAGAATTTTAAGTATATAGTTCTAAATAAATGTCAATGACGTCAATGAATATTGCGTCAGCAAATGCTCTCATTTTTACTTTTCTATTTTTACTTTTCATGAAAAAATCGATTTCGAGATTTCAAAGAAAATACACCTTTTGAGGTCCCCTGAACAGGTTTTGAACATTTTCTCGATGATGTCTGTGTGTGTATGTGACAGTTTTTTTGTAGTTGCTCTACTCAAAAACTATTAATCAGGCCAACACGAAATTTTATATTTAACATTTTTATGACAGTCACAAGAACTGATTAGTTTTTGGTAAAAATTGGTCAACCGGAAGTGGGTGTTTACTCTTGTCATCCGTTATTTTGAAATATTTGCCTTAATATTTGATATATGTAAAAACTTACTGGAATAAAAGTTGTAGGAAATTTAATTTTCTACAACATTTGTTTAAAACATATAATGCATTGTTTAAGAGATAACTTAAAAACTAAATATTTTAGCTACCACCACCACGCCACCTACCGACTATTGTTAACAATTGACACTTAGTTACGTCTTAGTAACGCTCCTTTTTCTTTTCTTAATTGTTGGAGCTTTGTGGCTATATCCAATATCAGAGTTTGAGTTTATTTCTGTTCTTTGTAAAGTCTAAATTTTTCTCGCAGTTCCTTAAAATATTTATTATCATTTAACTTATTTGAAATTTTTAGAAATATTACAGGTATGGAGAAAGTCATGTGGTGGCCACATCAGATTTTTATAAATAAAAAACATTCCAGGATCGAATATCAAATCTCCCTTCCTTCTTTAATCGTTCTTCGTTTCATTCTACTTGCTAGTTGGTTTTAAACTCTTCCATTTATCTTACCCAGTCTTCTTTTTTCATGATATTCTTACCTCCTAATGTCTTCCCTTTCTAGGTTCTTCCCTCTCTCTTAGAAATGGAATCGAAATTCAAGTTCTCCTTCTATAACGGTACCATTTCACTTGAACACCCCTTTCTGTCACTTTGGTTTTTGCTCTACTCAAAGGCAGATTATCCCATGGTGCGGTATTTTACGGTATTTGTGGCCTGAATCAATATCAGTATATCTATTTTTCGTCAAATCGTACGTAGTTCTCAATTTTTTCCGTAAAACCTTGACCACTTTTATCGATGAATTAAATATAACAATTGAAAATCAGGAGAATTTCGGTCGTTCATTTATAATGTATGGAACCGACAAGGAGATACTTAAATACTAAAGGTCTCGTATGCGGATTTTGTTGTCGGAATTTAATTCTTTACTATTCTGCCAGTTGCAGCGCTGCTTGCAAAATGTTGGTTTGCAAAAATTTGAAATTGAAATAGCCAATAAAAATAGTAGTAAATATAAGAAACTGATAATTGAAGCGAAGCAGTTGTTCATATCTTGAAATGACACTACTGAGCCTCAGTATATACATACTATGTATAAAAGTTTATAGTATAAAATGAGTTTAACTACAAACAACAACCTCAAATAAAATGTATATCTAATACCATTCACTGGTAGAATGTAGAACTTCGCATAAATTTAAAACTATTCTAAATATGTAAATTGTACATACATTTATGATAATAGATTGTTTAGAAATTTGGATTCAACTACATACTTGATCATGTTTTTATAAGGCAAGGAATGTGAAGTTCATTTAATTTAATCATTAAAAAAATTAACAAATGCAAATTAAACTTACATTTTGCAAACTGTAGAACTCAAATGACTAAAAACCTCCTCTAAAAGTAATAATTCTGAGTTTAAGAAACAAATACATCAGCATTTACTAATAATTTAATAGCAAAACTACGAACATAAGCTAAATAACTAAACAGCAAAAACGGTAATATAAATTTCGATATTTAATTTCACGTTTCATTAACGGCGATCATTTATTGATGGAAACCAAACAAAGCATAACATACTTATTTTGTTTATAACGGTTGTCAAGAATATTTTTTGTGGGAAAAAAATTAAAATCCCATATTTTACCTTCCATAGCTATTTTATAATCTGTGAGGTACCAATTTAAAAAATTGTTCGCATAAAGGACATCATTTGCCGCAAAAAAGATGGGGATCGCATAATTATTATGTATAGTTTCGAAAATAAAAATTCGAGGAAGTCCCGGGACCGATTTTCTCTCAAATCTCTTAAGCAAAAATAAAATTGCACCCGAGCACGAACCCAAGTGTTTTGGAGAAAAAGGACACCTCTCTGACCTTAATCTCGAAAAGACGAACCAAAATAGTCCCAAAATTACGCCCATTTAAGTAATCGCCGTGAGCGCGTTCACGATTTATTCACGGACGGACACTACGAAAATTACATAAGTATAGTAGATATGGTATATGATAATCGCCGTTCCAAACGAGTCACAGGATTTTATTTTAAATACAAAAAGAAACACTGAACGCGTTTGATCCTGTGTTTGAAATTTTCTGAATTTCCAGATCGTGATGAATACTTTTTCATTCATAATACAACAGTTATCATCTCTATTATAAAAGGTTTCATATTTCAGTTTTGCCATTGTATTTTTAACATCGCTCTGCCTCTTAAATATACTGGGATGATTATTTTATCTAATAAACGGCTGAGAAAACCATGTTTGCGTTTTGCTAATTATAAGTACCCATAATATTTTGTTGATGGGCGATTATCGATTTACATAATTGGTTCGAGAATACATATATATTACATATATAAATTATTATAAAAATGTTCTGTCGGTGAATTATTACTCACTTGCTGATGGAATGTGGATATTGTTTTGTATGATTACATATGCACGCGCTACCTTCATTTACATAATACCCTACAATTCACCAGACAGGTGGGTCGCAGTTGTGGTCTTTCCGTCCTATTTAAAGTACTTCCTCATCTAAGATTTCTGATCTAAATATCCGTAGTAGTTTCAATTTAGCATTCAGTCGGCGCTCCTCTAGAAATACTAATTTAAATTCCTGAATAATTAAGTAACAATTTATCATTCATTTGATAAGAGCCTTAATCTGAGAGATGGATAATTCAATTTTGAATATCTGCGCCTAATGGTTACATCCGTGGATTCTACTTTTGTTTTTCCCGTCTTGTCGTTCTGTCTTCCCCCTTTTCTTCCTCGCATTCGTGCAATACCTCCCCTTTCCCCTTCCACGTCTCTCTCCCCCTTTCCTTCAATATCTCCATAGGAAACCCCAATCGACCTTTCCCAGGAGGAGAAAAAACCCGCACTGCACGATTCTTTCTCTCTCACTCACTACGCCCGTCATCCTCTCTTTTTCTTTCCGTTCCTTAACCCTCCTCCTCCCACTCCCTCCCTCTCCCTCCTCTCAACCTACGAACTGCCCCTTCTCCTTTTTCCCAGTCTACCATCCCTACCTGCTTTTGCCCACCTCCGACCGACACCCACTCCGCACCGCACGTAAATGGAGTTGAATTTTATATCAAGGAGCACTCCCGCTTTGCCTCCCTCCCACCCACCCAACCCTCTCTTTCCCTCCCTCATTCTGCCACCCTCTTATTTCTTCTTTTCCCTCCCTCGCCAGATCCCCATCCAATTCCTCTCCTTTTTCTCTGGTTTGTTTCACGTTCGTTCCTTTTTCCTTCTAATCCGCCTCTTCTCTTCCCTTCCTCCTATCCTCTCCTTTCGCCGTTTCTCTTCAACGGTTTTATCCCGTCTATCTTTTTTCTTCCTCCCTTTTTGATTCTTCGTTTCTCGCCTTCCGTATTCCTTCTCTGTCCTCGTCCTTTTCCTTTCTGTGATTTTTGCCTTTTGCCCGCGAACTTTCTCTCTAGCTTCCTCTCTCTTTCTGCCTCAACTCCTTTGCAGTTCAATTCTTTCCTCCGTTCTTCTCTCTAATTCGCATTTACACACTTGATGGTTTTTACTTTGGTCTCACAGTTGTTCTTATACTCCCTGCCCTCCTGTAACACGTTCCGAAAAAGTGCCGTGCAATGTGAATCCGTGTTATGTGGACCTGGCTTTACGAAGTGTAAGAGGGTTGCGTTCCATACCCCTTCAGTCAACCTCCACACCCAAAATTCTCAAACCTGTCTTTGATGCACATATATGTACAAATAGAGTGCTGTTGGCTAGTATCTAAGTTATAAAGAATGCACACAAAATTTCTATTTCTCGCTCAGCAATCTGGGAACCCTTCATCCCAAGCATCAAACCCACCAAACCACGTTAATGCGGGCCATTATCAACGTTGTATTTTGGCATTGAAAACAAACCGTGTTGTAGGGAATCCGTGTTATAAGAACCCGTGTTACAGGAAGGCCATGTGTATGTGATAAGATAAAGTTAATGCCAGCATCTTTTAAAAGTGTTGAAATAAGGCAAAGGATTTTATTAAGTAGGGGTCTGAGATATTTTTGCGTCTCCATATGTAGCTAAGATGTGTTTGACGAGATTTTCCTTCTTTGATATGTTAGATTGCGTTCACAGCGAAATTATCTAAGTTGGGCCTTAAACGCATGAATTTTCATTCATGTATATTTCTTTCACATTTTCTCTGGCATCTGATCCTTTCTCTCTACCTTACTTTCCATCATTCCGTCGGTCTTTCCTTTCCGGTACTTTCTCTCACTTTCTCCTGAAGAGTTTTATTGTACAATTTACAATTTCTATCCTACAGTCCGCAAAGGCGAGTGGCAACCACCGACGTACTTCTGTGTGTTGTTGACGTTATTTCGGTTGCATTGAATTTAGTTTTGAATGTTTTACTGTTGTACGCCTATAATCTACGTATGCTCACCCACTCCTTTCCGCTCAATGTAAATTTCCCTTCCCTATCCCTTTCTATAATTTTCTCCCATTATTTGTCTTTGTCCATTCTTTTTTAATTCTTAATCTACATCTTTTCCTCACTTTAATTTACACTAATACATTTATGTCCTACAAGCCATCAATGGCGTTTGGCAGGGGGTGTCAAGAAACCATTCATGCACTGTACTGGAAACCTCACCTGGCCTGTCATATCGCATCTGGGAAAAAATGATGTTATATCTCTCGGTTCCAGCGACTATTTCGGCGTATTTTCCGGTGCACTCTGATCTAACCCTACGGTCATTAGCACCATTGGGTACAACTATAACACGCACGTCCTTAATGAATTCGAGTCTATTATAACTATTCGAGTAGTATCCGCTTGTACTCCATTCTTTTACACCAGGGGGTCGCAAAATTATTTTTGATGCAAGGTGATATGCCGAAAAATAAAGTTTTCACGAATAATAAACTTTTATCTGGGAGTATTTATAAAAGCGATGTGATAAAAATTATTAATAGTTACATAAAATGAAGAAATTTGCAATAAAGTTTCTTACTTTTGCTATTTTCAATTCTAAGGGGGCCGCATGATATTCAATGGGCCGCAACAATTGAAAGTTTGAGAACCACTGCGCCATACAATCTTGCTCAAAAGCTCTGATATGCTGGCATCGTATCTATACTCGCCCTTGAGAAATCTAGCTGATCACGCTGGACCACTTCCTACGCTCCATTCTTCCATTATCTTTACCTTCCATAATTCTTTCCTCTTCCGTTTTTTATCTTTTTTCCTGTCTCTTAATTATATACGCTTTTTAACTCATTTTATAGTTTCTTTTCTCTCCTGATTTTCCCCTCTTTCCTTTCCTTCCTTTCCCCTCTCTCCCTTTCCTTTCTCCTCCCTCAACCTCTCTTTGCCCCTCTCCTTCCTCGCTCCCCTTGCCCACACGAACCTCCCCCCCCTCATGAACCTCCCCTACCCCTCGGGCACGCATACACGTCCATTCGAAAACTTCATTTCGGACGCAGCGGAAGTCCCACCACCCTCACCTCTCCCTCTCTCGACCTTTGGGCTCTTTTGCCCTTCTCCCTTATCTCCCTTCCTCCCCCTTACATGAACAGGTAGTGCGAAGCCAAAAGTCGAAAAACTAAAGAGAAAAAAATCTCCAAGGTTACGTAGTTAACCTCCTACATCTCTCTCTCCGATCAACAACTTATCCCAATTCATAGAAAATAAGCATGCACTAAGTCGGTCTTGGTGCTTGGAATAAAGATAGTGGAATTCTGCACTATTTTTTGGCTTAAAGTCAAAATTTTCCTCCTATTTTAAAAGCCTCATCTCGTAACATCCTTTAGTCTTAATGTATACATTGGTAGTGCCAAGCATATAATTATGTAGTAACATCCATCACAAGCAGTTTTTCGACCACGCACATGTATCTGAATCTGTAAGCCACCGCAGTTGGTGTGGCAGGGGGAGAATATCACCGACCTATAATGTTATTCTCTCTTATTGTCTTAGGAAAAAAAGATCTCTTGTATCTATCCGCCCCACAAACAATTTCTCGTATCTTGCCAGAGTGGACATGGCATCCTACGTAAGATGTGCTCTTAATTACGTCTGATAATTCATCTTTAAATTCTTCGGATCTAAATCTCTGCAATAGTCAATGCCTGGACTTTTCACGCCGTCTCTCCAGAGGCTTCTATTCAAGCTCATCTATTAGACTCGTAACACTTGCTTACCTTATCGACGTATATTTCTTCCCCATAATTTTGTATGATTTTCATTTTTACTTTCTATTATAGTATATAAAGGAAGTATTTTAATCGCGAAAAAATCGACTTCGAGATTTTACGGAAAAACGCGTTTTAGGTGTCCCTGAGTCCAGAGAAGTGGTTTTCGCCATGTTGTCTGCCTGTTTGTGCTCAGCTCTAGAGCCTGAACGGTTTAACGAAATCGAATGGTATTTCGCTCTATTATCTTGAATAGAAAGTATGGAATGATGAACGATGTAGGGCAACAATGAAGGGTACTTTATTCATGTAGATTTTCACAAAATGTTGTTTTATTAAAAAATGGCTCTAAAGATTTTGATAAAAATTCATTCAGTTACAGAGCTTGGTGTCGCGAACAATACTACATGAGCCACATTTCTCCAAAAATAACTATATAGCGTCCTGCGACATTATGCTGAATCGAGTTTGACACCCAGCTCGAACCAGTCCTCGAACGTCACTCGACAATAGCCGTCCAGCAATAATGCCAACAAGTGTTTACGGAGGGTGGCGCTGGCTGCTATCTCGCCCGGTGCGCCAAAATTCCTCAGGCCGCCCCTGCGTAAAGATGACATATATTTTGTCATCTATCCAGCCTTTTTTAGGCGTTCTTTACCAGCGAAGCGGTAGTAGCGGAAAGCTTGTGAGCACGTCTCGTCCGCCGGTCCGTCGTGACTTTCATCTCCTGAACCGCTGGACGGATTTAAAATAAATTAAGTATTAGTGAACCTTATTCAAAATTTTCCCCGAATTATGACTTTGAAATGCATACGTCAATTAAAACTTTCACTTTATATAAGCACTTAAATAAACTCATACTCGTATCTCGTTAAATAGCATCCGTCAAGCAGCAATTAAATAGGCACCATATTTTTCTCTCTCTAGCTCGGATATGATCTGTAAGGTATCTATTTAAATTTTTTTCAAGTAGAGGAGAACATTTTCCACATGAAAGGCCGCGAGATTACATAATTACGACTTATAGTTTGGAAGATAAAAATTCAAGAACCGTCCAGTCTTTGTATACCGTTTCATACATATTCCCCACAAAGAACCCCCTTTGAAATCTCTTATTATTCCATTTATGGAGTATAATTTTCCTTTTTGTTATTTCTCGCGTTACGGTTTCGCTCATCATGCAGTTGATTTTTTCCACTTTCTTTGTACGGGTAGGAATGGATCGAAGTCTATTCGCGAGTCCTCGGTCATTTTCCGGAGGTTTGGTCGCGTTTTATTTTCGCCCTGTTTTTTTTTGTCCTCGGTCCCCGGATTATTTCTGGATTTCCGGGAAGTGCTGGGTTTCAAACAACGCCTTTTCGTGATCTCGACTGATGGAATCAAATAGGAAACAAGGGGACTATTCGACTTTTTTGGTGGAGCATGTTACGAAATAGAATAAGGGTTTTACGAATCGCTATTTTAATTTGATCGAACGTGAGATCGAAACGACTCGAAGAATCGTCTTTAATCCTTTAACCGTAGACTTCTACGTGCAAGAGAGTCACTAGAAATTGGGTATCTTTTCAGCTTGCCATGTATTTTTTGAAACTTTTGTATACTTTTTGTGGGGGGAAGCTAAAATTATACTCTTCTAGGCGTAATTTATTATTTGCAGGCGTGTTATTGTGTGTCAAACCCATTACCGGTAACCTTTCCTATGTTTTAGGCATTCGTCTTGCCCAATTACGTAATATAGTTTGTTTTTCTTAATAGAAGGCCCTCTTGGAAAAGGTATGTAAATGCCGTTTATTTCGTGCGACTACTTGCCCTTACATTTTTAAACCTAAGTATTTCATTCATTCCTTTGTGCTGCCCGCGAAGCTATGATGAAAAATTAATCGGTGAAATTTAACATAGACAATTTCACATTTGTCAGTGAAATGTCTGTTTTGAAACTTATTCTGGTAAGATTTTAACGCTAACAGATTATTTAAACTTGATTTTCACTAATATGAGACCACAGAATCATTAGGTAACTTCCGATGTATACATTCATCTGGGCCACTAAAGCTCTCGTGACTTTCAATGCGGCCCTCCGAAGCATTCGCAACTACGAATGTGGTCCGCCATGCAGAAAAGTTCGCCGACCCCTGCCCTAAAATGTCAAACAAACCAATATTTAGAATGCGACGATAAAAGCCTTGCAGGCACATCCATGGTAAAATTTGTGCCCGCGAAATCAGTTTGAGAGAGAGAGAGAGAGAGATTTGTATTTAAATTGCTATAATACCGCATAAAACGGCTCAAGCGTATGGCATGTCATTCTACCAAGTCAAAAATTTCTGTTAGTTTACCTTGTCGTGTGTGTTATATCACATAGATACTACTTTTCGCTACTAGAGATTATTTCGACGTATTATTTGAAACTGGGACCGTCCCTTACGTTCACGAGTACCATTGGGTACAACAGTGAAAAAGCACATTTTCAAGGGATTGAGAAATCCCTTTGTATTCACAATTCCTCTCCATTTCGTAGACTGAAAACCCATGCTCGTCAGAAGCTCTTATAAACGAGTATTAGATTTCTACATCTGTCATAGTTCAACAGTATCCCTTTCAATTTAATCGTATTATTACCACCCGGACCCCTAATTGGTAAAAATAAAATTTCCGAAGGTCGGAACGCCGGACATAGGCTTCTTCCTCACAAAACAGCAAATAGACGGGTCAAATTAGACTTTTTTGACGGTTAGGGGAAGTAATTCGTCAAGTTTTGAAACTTGGCACATTTGTCCGATAGAACAACCTAACTAACATATCAAAATTTGACATGCCTGTCATGTACGCGTCGGCCGTTTTGGCGCCAAAATGGCCGCCGGAGCACGACCCGCGACAGGCCTTTCGCGAATAACTCGGAAACGGTCAAATATACGGCAAAACCGTACATAGACAAACCTGTAGATAATAAAACTTCCTACAATAAAGGTTCTTTGCATTTTTTCTACTGCGATAGTATAGCAGAAAATGAGCGTTGTTTGCAGAACACAGGCCGCGCGCTGTCGTAAAATCAAGTGTTGTGAGCTCGTTTCCACACCACCAACTGTGGTAGAGCTCCAGGCGCTTTTTTCATAGTGGTATCCTTTAGGCACTAATGCACTGTTTATTTGAATTAGTTAACATAAGTAATAGGTGTCATAATCATTTAGCATTTCAATCGAAGCTTCTTCATCTTCGAATTGATCTTCAACTTCAGAATCAGAATTAAGACCCGCTGCCGTGACAGAAGGCACACATGAGCATGACACCTTCGTTTTGTAACATAAATAGTTGCTTGGCAATGAGTGTGAATTGAGTATCCATGGCCTTCCAGGCGCGTTTCTTTAGAAGTTTTAAATCCAACATCGTTTAAAAACGACATATGAATCGATACAGATGCAAGTAACTTCTATTGATTATCATTTATACAAAAAACTAACTTTGCTTGCGAAAATATCGAATTTTAAAAATTTATGGCACGTTGATCAATAAAGTATTTTCTCTCCTAAAATATCGGAACCATCAGAATGATGATGATACAGAATTATTCAAAACCAGACAATGGTTGTGAAAACTAAAGCCGCATTTCTGTTACAAGGCAGCCGTCATCAGTAATAATCTACCGATATTGAGTTCCATAAATAAATTTTTTCTAGTTCTTTCTCGAACTCTATCGGCGAATTGCCATTGGCGAAGGTTGCCTCTTATTCGACGTGCGCATTTGTTTTTCACCACCATTTCATGGCTTCAATATGATATTGTGAAAAGACTTCTAACAATTAGAAACGAGAACCATCTCAAATTATGAGCGATTTATATAATTTATACCACCACGTTGTATTTCAAAGAAAGATCAATCGCAATAAATTCCGGCCGTGAACATCTCGGAGAATACCATTCAAATAATGTAGTTATTATAACCCCGGTGTGCCAGTATTTACGCACTGAGATCAGTGACATCGAACCCGACCAAAAATTCGCGGATCCCTTTTGTGGGAAGGTAAGTGCACGCCATCAATCGCGTAAGCATCTAGATCTTTATCTCTGTGGTGTTCGGATATTCCAGAGGCATGAACTTTTCCCCCACTTCTCGTGCTCTAAGAGATAGCGGAAAGGAAGCAGCATATCGTGGGAAACTGGCGACCGTGCAATATGCAATTCCATCCTTGCTCACTATATCGTATTTACAGTTGAATAAAAAATTTTAAATGTCGTTTTTTAAAGCAAACTTTTCTACTTATCCTATAGTGTTAGCTAGGAATGACGCGATGGATATTTCAAGAAATCAAATTCTTTCGTTTATACGTGGAATGACAGTTCGGAGTCTTCGATAATACTCTCACGTTTTTGCATCAGAAACTAATAGTAATCCGACAGTTTGACGAATGAAGTTTCCTTTTAGCGCTGCCATTGTCTTAGTCACGAACAGGTGCTTGCATATATATTGCTCAATAAACGAATGACTTGATCGAGCTTTTTGTGAAATAGACTTTACATCAGACGTCACCGCCGAAGTTGCTAGCAGAAGCCGCCACGTATGCGTGCTTGCGTGTGTATTTATACCGTATATACCCGACTATAAGACAACCTCGAATATAAAACGAACCTCTTTACAGAAGCAAATTTTGAAAAAAAAAGTTTTGAGGCATTCTGAAGCAAATAAATTAAACAAGACCATTGGATTTATTTTTTTTCTTTTGATCTCCAAAAATTGTCATCAGTGTGCAATGCAAAGATAAATGTGATTTAAACCATGCTTGGCTAATCTTCTTAATCACTGTCGCTATTTTTATTTATTTATTTCATTGAGAATATAGGAAGCTCAATATTTGATAAAAAACAATAAACCGCGTCGGGTAAATACGGTGTGCACACACGCACGCGCGCGCACACACGCACACAGATGCGCGCGCACACACATCTACGTACGGATGTAAGTATTTATACGTGCACCTGTGTGTTTATGTGCACCGCTTCGTATTTGTACGTTTCATTAAGAATCCGCGCGTAACAAAAGGTAAGCCTCGCGTCACGTATCCGAACGAACAACGTATTCACCCAGGCAACGTCGTTTGAAACGCCGCTCCACCAATTTTATTACTCATGCGAATCTTGCGCCCTCTTCGCAACTCTTCGCGTCACGAACCTGGAGCCATTTTCCCATTAAGAAATCCAGCCGGGGCGTTAGAGTCGGAAATGGGATGATGGACGTGTTTTGAATGCCTCTAGCGCTCGACGTTTTTTTCTTCCCCGCCTGTATATGTATTTTTCCCTCCTTTCCGTCAGTATTTCTCTCTCTGCCTCCTTCCTTCCGCCGCGGCGGGTAATGGATGCAGGGAACCTTTCTCCGGTTCGCCGAGAGGGGTCTTTTCTGCGGGTTTTGATCGAGAAAGAGGGAAGCATGTGGTGTTACGCGTTATCTTCCATTCGTTTTCTACGCCTCGCGCCGATTCTGTTATTCGATTCTTCTTGTGTTCTACCTCGGCGGACACCTGAGTCTCTCATATAATCCTTCCCCTTGTGAGGTCGCAGGAGCCTGGACGACATTCTTTCACGATCACCTCCCATCTCTCTCTCTCTCTCTCTCTCTCCTCCCCCTTCCTCTATCTCTCGCTCCCTCTCCCCCGTCTCTCACGTTCCTTCCTATGTCCCTAACATCCTGTCTCCTTCCTCGCTTTTTTGTCTCATTTCTTTCTTTCCTCCCACATAACACCTATCTTTTAAATTCTGTGCTTTTCCCGCATTTATAGTTGGCAGTATTTCTTCCATCTTTTCATCTTCTCTCTTTCTTCCTAACGTTTTCTTCCTCCTTTTCACCTTTTTAGAACCTCTCTTTTTAGCATATCTATTTGCGCTATATCGCTTCTACTTACCTCCTTTGTGCTTACAATCTCTCCCCTTCTCTCACTTATTTTATATTGTCTACACGAATTTTCTCCTTTTTACCTCCTTTTTCCTTTAGTTCTTTCTTCCTTTTCGTGTTATCCTTTCCCTCTTCTCTGGCTTCTTGTTAAATTTGAACATCTCATATTTGCCCTCTCTCCGCTTTAATTACTCGTAACATTTAAAGACTTTTTCCTCAGATATAGAACTATTTAACTTACCGCTTTATGTTATTTAGAAATTACATAGATTATTATACTGGTTACCAAATTTTAGGCGTGTAGAATCGTTTTTGCCTATTAATTTAATTTGAATTTTCTTATATTCGACGTTTGACGTCTTTTTACAATGGGCTTATAAAAACGATTGGTACATTACGCCCTCTTTGTCCCGTAGATTCGAACCCGGGAGAGGTATGGGAAGTATGCACGCTAACCAAACCTCCACTTAAATCAGCTATGTAGATAGCGTAGGTCATATATTGCTATAATAGTTTATCGTACTTTCGCTTAAAATATTTCCGATGGATGGCGCCCACAAAGAGATGAGATGATCGCAAACGGAATATAAGTTTTAAAAAAATAGGTGACACATTTTTAAAGATTTTTCGCTTTATCACAATGTTCTGTTTCGAAAAAGTTGTTCATCGTAAGCTCAGAATCATTATTAAAATGGTATAACAAAACGATTACGATTTTATATGAATTTCCTCATGCTTTTCTCAGAATAGTTTCGTAGAACGGGATGTTCGTGTAGTGATTAGGTCAGGCATGTCATAGTCGAAGAGGTGTCAGAGCCGCATTTACGCAGTGGATATTATAGATAAGATTAGATTATGATTACAGTTGTTTAATGAGGGCCATAATTGGAAATAATAGACTTTTTATAGAAGATTGAACGTCTATTTTGCAAGAGAAACAATAATGCAGGAACCGCGTTCTGTTGTACCTCTTGTAAAAAAATTATCTTTTTTTACGAAAATGGAATATATAGGTACTTATAAAATCTCCAACGATTCAGTCGATACAAAAATTCGCGTCGCACTAAGCCACGGAAAGGGCCACATTCTGCCCGCGGGCCTCCAGTTTGACATGCCTGGATTAGCATATGAAAAATAGGGTTAGGTGTGGCAGAGAGAGCTTACTGGCTTCACCCACGGCCAAAACAAGATCTACGTTTCCGTCTATCCTCTCTCCTACTTTCTCCCACTTTCTCCCTTCTCAACTCTTCTTTGGGCTGCCGTTGTGGGTTTCCCTCTCTTTTCTATCTGGAATCGCTTCTCAGCCGTCTCCCACGACTCCTGTATCGGGTGGGAGAGGGAAAGGACAGCAAACGTGAAATGGGAGGGGGCGATTCGACGCTACCTGTTAAACTTCCCCTCTCACCGGGTTGCTGCTACCGCTTATCCATCTCTCTGTTTCTCCCTCCACACGGACACGCTCGCTAACTCAAATTTCATAAAGCGCGACGCGAAAAAATTACCAAATAAAAGTAATTAAACATAATAATCTCGGATGCAGATTTAAAAGATTGAATATTAAAAACGCAACATATTTAAAGAGCCATTGAAAATACGTAATGTAATGTGAGATAAAGATGGAAGAGATATTTAAATTCTTATTGCCGATTTTTGTCCACGTTTATCATATTTATTTATTTTTTGCCTAACTTGGTAATATTCAAACTTCTGTCGTTTCTTGTTTTTTCAAATAATAGGTTCAAGTAAAGGTTAATGAGACGTTATGATGCTGCAGATTTTAGTTACCGGTTTTCTTCTCCGAAGTCAATTTTATCATGTTACGGAATGTTTTCTTCTTTTAGTTTTGCCTCTTCAGTTCTTGTGATTGGCGTTTTTAAGGAGGTACGAACAAATAAATAATATTTATATTATTTAATGAAGATAGTTTGGGAAATATCTAGGTGAATTATATATCCGAAGTCTTCTAAACGACATTATTTTTAGAATTATTGCTGATAAAAAGATTTACTGAACTGTCTTTATGTCTGGAATCCAATTTATAAATTATATATTTCATGAGCAATAAATCTCGGGGAAAACCACGTATGAAATTGAGCTACATAGTAGCCGCGATCGGTGGTGATTCACCGATAGTACATTCTAAGATATTAAGATATTGATCCTAATCACCTTACGATGAATGTTTTATTTTTTATGCTATTATAATTTTATCCAGTCATATTAATTTATGCAGAGTCGGTTTACGATGATTGTCTCTCTTTTGCCCGGCACAAGTAACTAGCGGACGATTTGCCGTGGAATAACAGTGGCATTTGTTTTTAGCCCTTGAGGTAGGAAGCACGCGCAAACGCTCTTGATAATATTGTGTAAGTTAAACGGATCGTTGTGGCGTAGACGCTTGCGGCGAAGAAAGGAATCTGCCCTTTGAAGGTCGAAGGTAATGCGATACATAATTTCCAAGGCCGTTTTATATCAATGAATGCTTCATTTAGCGGCTACGGCGAAATCTTAAACTCGATTAACAGATGTTGGCGATCGCATGGATTATATAATTTTCCCAGTTTGTCGCGAAAGGATATTTCGGCTAAGCAACATATGTCGCGGTGGTGTACGTGCTTCGGAATAAAGTGAATCTATGAACAATGTAAATAAGGTTAACGTCTTTCTCGATGCTCCCATTATTTAATGAATGCTTCTATTATTTTTTATTTCGTAGTACATCACTGTGTAACATACGCTCTTTTATTAGAATCGTACTGGAAGTCAACGGTGGCGTAGCTAGGATTTCGCACCTCCCCCTCCCGGTAAAATTTTTTTCAAGGCCTTCGCATTTAATATGTAGAGGTCCCACTTAAGGCGCCAGACCTCGGACTCATCTTGTACATCCGAGTTCCGACACATGGTTTTATTGTGGATAAACCTATAGCAACACTCGCCCCTTCAGTGCCATAATCTAAAGGTTTTCGTGTCTCCTCCTGTTCACCGATATACAGCATTGTTCCACCGATAAATGGAAATTTGAGCACTTTTTTGCTTACGCCTTGATTTCAGAGACCTCGGCATAAATATTGATGCTGTAACCGATACGAAAATTGGCGCCATTTAACCCAAAACGCCTCAGAATTCTTTGAATTTCCCTGCCGAACTAAGCTGAAATTCAACTGATCCATTTTCTTAGAAATTGGAGACATATCTCCCTAACTAGTCACCTCAAACGAATATGCACCCAACAAGCTAGAAGGGCTTTTGTCATACCATTTTTTCTCGAGAATCTTTTAGTCTCTATATTTTTTATTTTTCTGTTATCAAGGCAATATCAGCTTCTCTCTATCGTTTGACGCGTTTGCGTTTGGTAAAAGAAACTGAAATGGAAGATATTATACATATTATAACCGGAAGATTCGGTAAATATTAAAATTGACAGAATTTTATACTGAAAGCAAGGTGTCAAATTGTTAAGGTGATGTAATTTGTCGTTTCCGAGATATGTTAGATTTTATGGAATCTTGCGATTTTTACGATTTTGCGATTTAAATTGGAAAGGAAATTTAAAGAAGAGAGGAGAATTTAAAAGCACTTTGGGGTTCACGGTGAAAATAAAAGGTAAAGGCTTGATATTGGGAATAGGCGAAATTGAAGGGGTTCACATTAGCATCGCACCTGGAATGGGAAAAGAAACGAAACGCACAGGTAGTGCTTAAGTAGTTAAAGTAGAGGCATCTTGAATATACCTAGCGCGAGCAAAAACTTTCAAAAATCTTGCACTGCAATTCTTCTTGGTCTCCATCAAGGACATGCTTTAATTATCTCGAGGTTTTAAAGTCGGGAATTTTATTTAAAATGTTATAACGAATTCTATCTCTTTAGTAAAATTAACAAATAGAAAAATTTATTCACGTAGGCACCGTAATTTTTCTACATTGACGAATGAATTGCTAATTTATTTACCACTTCTGCAGAAAATACTATCTTCAAGGACTGCATCGCCTTCTCTTCGAAGCGGAGGTAACTTATCGGTAACTTCCTTCAGCACCTCCGAACACTGTCACGTCTAAATAAAACTGAGCTAAGCTAAGCAAAGGCAAAATATTCCGCCAAATCATAAGACGTCACGAGCCTTCACCTTGTTAGTTGTGAGGTAAAGTAATCGATAACGAAGTCCTGGGAGCGGGAGGGGAAATGTTTGTCCCTCGTTGCATTACTTTTGCACCGTCAAATGCAGATCGATAGGCTGTATATAAAGGCATTTCTTGTGTGTTATTTGTTCTCGAAAACTCTTTTGAAACCTCATAAGTCATAACCGATTAATGTAAAATAGTCTGGTTAAATTTACACGTGCATACAGTTGAAATTAACAATAGTTTTCAATTATTTTGTGTGCAAATTATTCATTGCTGATCGTTTTTTCATGATTGGCGTTTTATTTAGCAAAAGAAAACAAAGTAATTATTAATAATTGGCAACTATGTAAGACAGGAGGCATGCGTTCGCTTCATCGTCGTCTGGGAGAGGAGTTGTGCTTCCACCAAATGTAGTATCATACGTAAAGAAGAATAATGTAGGAGAATCAGCTGGACGTACTTTCAGATCTACTAATGAAAGAAATTGAGCATCAATTTTTATAATAACGGAGCAACCTTTTATCTCTTATTTGATTTGCGTTTGGGAAACAATTAAGTATCTACGAAAAAAAATCACTGAAGAAAGCAGACGGCCATTTAAACGTGCCTCGGGTGAGGCATCGGCATAGACGAGGAAGTGAAGCGAGAAGGAACATGGAATTTCGTCGACTGAAATGCCAGCGCACGTCCCTGTAGCGAATCGAGTCGAACGTGGTCTTGCTAGAACGCTTGAAGTCAAAAGAATCAATTTATAAGGCAATTTAATGGCAACTCGGAGCGAGAGAAATGTTCGCTGTCGTTTTCACTTTCACTCTCAGGTAGCAATTCTATTGTACTAGCCGTGGTCATTCTCCGAAATGTGGATTGATTAAGGCGATCTTCTGGGTTTTAAAATTTTATTATGAAAAAACTACGAATGATACAGTGAAAAGCAAGCTATAGCTACAAAGAAAGACTCAAGAAGTTTTGTTCAAGCTATTGGTAGTTCTCACTTTCTTCAGAATGAGGTTACAGCATTCCTGAATGAGCAATTGCCCGATCTTTGGATCGGGTTTGGAGGACCCATTCCTTAGCAGGCTCGTTCACCCGATCTAACCCCCCTCGACTTTTTTCCTCTGGAGCCATGTCAAAAATGGTGTTGATGTTCCACCATTGCCAACAACTTTGGATAATTTGAAGGGGAGGGTACGGGAGGCTTTTGGAAAAGTTGTGAATGATATGCTGCGAAATGTATAGCAGGAAACAGAATACAGTTTTGATATCTGCAGAATCACAAACGGAACACATATTGGACTGAAATGGATTGAAAAAACTTTTCAAGTTCCTCTTTGCTAGTATAGCTTGCTTTTTACTGTAACTTTGTTAGTTTTTTTAATATTAAATTTTAAAAATTGGAAAGATCATTTGTATATTTTTTCGTCTGCGATGTTAAAGGCACAGAAAGGAACTCAAATTATCTGGCTGGCGATATTACTCGGCGAGGCGAGGTTCGAAGAAAAAAACTCCAATTTCTTTTGAGGAAACTCGATCGCTCACATGAATCTAAACTTTCATATTTTTCATTCTCAATGAAATGTTTAGCTGCAAAATTCCTCACGATCGATCATTCAACTATCATACGATATATCATGCATCTTTCCCTCACAGACTTCAGGATGAACTTAAATACTCAGTGACAATATAAGAAAAATATCTCATTTCGGAAGTGAAAACGTTTGCGGACGTCCTTTCCTCTCAGTCTGAGTTAACCTTGTTTTCGTCCAATTGTTGCTAAGTAGAATTTACCAAGAAAAATCTTTTTGAGAAAAATGACGAGAGCTCGAAAGAAGAAGAATGGACGTTGAGATAAGCTATGCATTAAAAAAATCTTTAAGTGATGAAATAAATATTTAAAATATGGAATACTTCTTAATTAGGCGTCGTCCTTGATCCTTAAAACTCGTGAATATTGGCTCAACCTGCCTTCCTTTCATCAAACTAATGGCTCCGCGAGACTAAATCTGGCATTGGCAAAGCATTTGGAGGACTTTTTCTTAGAAGATTAATTCATCCAGGTTTCGGACTCATGAATTTCCTTTTTTACATATTTTAATTCTACTAAAGTCGATTTTGTTAACTGCATTTCCGTCATGCCCAAAATCATGGGTGGCCATGTTTGCTTATGCTTTGTAACCTAGTTTTTCATTCGAACTAAGTGTAAGTTACAAAACAATTTCGAATGTTTATAAGAGAAATTTTTCGTTTTAACTTTCTCCCACTCATTTAGGATACTGAGTTTGTTTGGCATTGGGTAGAAACTAATAATGTAAAAGTGAGAAAGTTGTTACATATTGTCCAAGGGAAGGGTCGTATTTGCGGACCCAAACGCAACAGCAAATCCCCGAACCATTTATCATTTGCAAATTTAAGAGAACCGAATACCACACGATATCGGTTAGATAGACAGTCTTTTCATAAAAAATAAATAAACAGTTTAATCAGTGCCTTGTTAATCAAACTTGTTATGCATCAGTAGTTTGTGATATAAATTTTTCATATCTGACCGGAAACTTGTGACTTAATCTTGGGTCGTGCTGACGTAGTTGGGAGTTCCCACTTTAATGGCGTTCCGTCGATTTATGCAAGTCTTCGCGAGATTTTTTCCTCGATTTAATACTCGTTAGGTTGTCATTGCTATCTTCGCGATTTTTTTCCGCTGGTGTTTTGTTTTTGACGGATATTTTCAAGCCCTTCAAATTTGATGTCTAGCGGGTTCCCCGGACTTTTACCTGGTTGCCATGACGATATCTATGCCACTGGAAGACAAATATATTTTAACGAAATCAAATTACAGAAATAGGGAGCTGAACACATAAGAGAAACCCACAGTCGAACTTTTATAACTCGAATTTTCGATCAAACGTTAATGATAATCTGTCTGTGCAGTTTTCCTTTGCATAGCGTTAAAATTCTTTGAAGCGAATGTATATAATCTCCATTTAGGTTCGTATGATGGCAGCTTGACTGTATTCTGAAAGTTCTCTAGTCATAATCGGGTTATTTTAAAACTACTTTATCTCCTTTATTTCGCAAAAATGTCCTGGCATTCCATATCTTTTTATTAGATACATTCTAGTCAGTCGTATCACACAATTTATTGTATAATGAAGTGTTGATTGCGGAGCTTTAGAGCAATTGCAACGTTTCCGAATGTATTTATCCAGCTGCGGCATTTCTCAGTAACGGCGCACATACACGATTTCCTTGTAGGCGTTTCGAAACGTAGAAACATAATCCCCGAGCGATCTGGTACAATCGGGGCGTGAGTCAGTTGGCATTATAAGGCGTCACCGTCGCTCATGCGTGTAGTAATGGTCCAGCAAAATCGCCGGTGGGCAAACAAGTATTTCAGCTTCCATGCGCAGTCATCCATTAACGCGACTCCGAGCGCGTCGCAAAAAATATAAACGAAATGTTACGGAGGAAGTTAAAAACATTCTCAATTAGTTACCGAAGCGACCGAAGGATTACGTTAAGTATGTTTTTAAAAATGACGATCGTTAGTTTAGACTATCTGGAATTTGTTACTTTTCGCCTTCGGTGTATTTCTTAATAAATTGAGTATTCGTAACGGTAGTTTCTTGAGACCTCCGCATTGAAATTTTCACCGTTCAGTCTCATAGCTTCCGCCGTTTCGTGCTTTCGCCGTGTCGATCGCATGAATTCGAAATACGAATAAAATGATCTTTTCAATTATTATGTAATGCAACCTTTTCAGGTTCCGCTAATGTAACATGGCAGCTATTTTGAACTTGATGTAATTTTCGGTGTTGTTAGCGATAACTTGATAATGAAGTTCGAAGCGTTGTCGCACTATGAAGTTTATTTCGGTGGAGTTTTTAGCAATGTTTCGTTCCGTTTTCACGAAATTCCGTAATTATTATGGCCTCCGCGGATTGTCGCGATATTTCCACTACCTTTGTCGGTCACTCCCTTTGTTCTGTTAGGGAGATAAGCTTCGGTATGTTTGCTATCAGTTCGTTTCCTTGAATCTTGTTGCCACACATTGAAATACACATTACGGTCTTCTATCTACTCCATGGCATTCTTCGCCTTAAATTATGGAAGTTCAGCTGTTTGAGTCTGAGTTGATTTGTTGTTTATTTTTCAACAACCTTAGACATAACGCCTCAGTTTGCATCTTACTTAAAAATAGTTGCAGAAATAGAGCGATTATTATCTTTTGAAATTTATTTTTACGAAAATTTTGTTTTTGACGCATGAAGTACGCGCCTTGTTAATTTTCCCATTTATCTTTCCTTCAATCCTTTCGAAACCATTGGGAAATATTTTCTGTGATGTCTGTTGGAATATATATTTCCCAGATATGAATGTCATCTACTCTTTCCTTTCTTTGTGGTTAACTATAATTTCATCAACGAAATTTAATAGGATTGCCAAGTCACATGAATATTTTAGCTCAACTATTGAGCTGAGGAAATGCAAGACGAATAATGGAGCTCAGACAATGGCTGTATTCCAATAAGTTTCAGAATCAACGACCAATGAATTACTTATAAGGACAGTTAATTAGCAAATGAAATGCGAAAATCGGTCAATCAACTGCTTTATGTGTAAAGGAGTTTTATTCGGAATTCATCAGTATTATGGATGTGAAATTAATCGGAAAATCCCCACTGGCCCCAACGGCCGCTGCAAAGGATAATAGAAAAATTCAAAATAAACTAATGCTTTTTCAATTGTTTATTTTTAAAAATGTTGTTGAACAAACCTAAGTGAGTCTTGGTTTACTTTGCTATTTTGATGTCTGTTGGGATTTCTAATCCACTGATATGAATGCCATATACTTTCTTTGTGGTTAATATAATTTCATCAACGAAGTTTAAAAGGTTCGCGATATCATTTGTGCCAAAATACATTTTATTTAATCGAATTTTACATATTCTGCGTCAGCTTAAAACCAGGCTTCAGTATACTTTTTTCTGTCGCACTCTCATGCGAAAAAATATAAGCTTCACGTAATTCAAGGACCTGAATTTTGTTCTTTGCATTGGAAAACGAATCCCTTGCAGACATTATTGTTTCTATTCCTCCCCCGATTATATTTATTAGGAAATGTACTTTCTCATTTCTCAACCCGGTTAGGAGACGATAATCCTTTCGTTTCTGTCTTTTTCTCTAAAAATAACCCTTTGAATATCGGAGGTTGTGACGCCTCCGTGCATAACCCTCTCCTCTTGGTATATAAGCCCAGTCCTTTGGCACCACTATTCAATATTGGATGAGGAGCGCCGTTCGGTGTATTTTTTTCTGCCGATATCCTCTCTCAGGTTTTGATTGGAACCGTCACTGGGACGCCCTCCAAGTCCAAACGTCCTAACTGAACCAAGGAAAAAAATGGGGAATAAGGTTGTAGGAATGGAGTAAGGTTTGATCGGATGGGGGAGAGATGTCATAGACTAGCGCCAGATGATGAGGGAAGGAGGAGAGAGACAGAGAGGGAAAAGAGAGGCAATGATAAAAGAGGGCGAGAGAGAGGGGGAAGTGTGATATATATAGGAGAGGGAGGGAAGTAGAGGTAGAATGGGGAAAGAAGAAGGGGACGATATAGGGATGGTGGGGGAGTGAGTGAGAGGAAGGAGGGATAGAGAGGAAGAGAGACGGAGGGAGAGATGGGGTGGGAGCAAGGATGGAGAGAAAGAGAGGAAAAAATGGGGAGAGGGAGGGAGGAAGATAGAGGAACGAGTGAGGGAGGGAGAGATGGAGAGAGGGATAGGGAGAAATGGGGAGACTGCGGCAGGGAGAGAGAGGAATGATAGATAGATGGATGCCTTTATTTGGGCGAGGTTGGGGCTTACAAGCCCCCTCTTATGCCTAAACCCAATTGTCATTTACAGCAGAATAAATTATTATACATAGTGATAAAATGCAATTATGGCAAAGAGAAATGAAAACATAATTCTATCAAAAAAGAGGACAACATATAACAACGATAAATAATGTGTAAATCAACTTCTAATCCCAAGTGAGAGAGAGGAAGGAGGAGGGAGAGATAGGGAATAGAGAGCGGAAGGAATAGAGACGGAGAGAGAAAGAGGGGAGTGAGGTAGAATGAAATAATCCCAACCATATCCTACCTCCCGAGCCTTCCCGAAATAGTCCTCCCTCTCTTTTTTCTCTCCTTGTCACCTCCCTCCACCTCTGGTCCCAATACCATTCCCGAGCTCCCGTCCCGTTCCCGCAGACCGCGAGCAATTCCATTAATCAGAAGGAAATGGAACTTCTCTCCTGTTCGGTCCTTTTGGCCACCCCTTCCTCCACCCCTTTTTCCTCCGCAAATTCTTCGTCTTTCCGTTCCTTCCGTCGTTCCCCTCCCTCCCTCCTCTCCCTGCTACCCTCTCCCCACTTTTCCCTCTTCCTACCACCTTCTCTCCCTATTCCCTCTCTCCCTACTCCCTCACTCCTCCCTCACTCTTCCCTCACTCCTCCCTCACCTCCCTCCCTCCACTTCCTCCGTCCTAACTCATCCCGCATCTTCTCATCTCTCACTTCTGTACCCAATTCCATTTTTTCACTGTCTCTTCATCTCTTTTCCTCCTCTCCCTCGACTCCTTCCGTTATCTCGTTCTCTAGGTCTGTATCATTCTTTCTCATTTTCCCCGTATCTCTTTCTCTCTCCTCTTTTCTCCACTGTCCTCTCTTTTTTCCCTGTTTTTCATCCTGCGGTTCGTTTCGCCGCTCGCGCGTTTTATTTTTCGCATTTTTTTTGCCGCGTTCGGTTTCGTATCGATTGTGTTTTGCGGGGCGGAGTAAGGAGGGGTGGAGGGGAAGGTGGTTGGGGTGAAGGCGCTCAGTTGATCGAGAGGAAGACACCCTCTCTCACTCTCTCTCTCTCACTCTCTCTCTCTCTCTCTCCCTCACTCAATCTCTCTATTCTGCTGTGAAGGATTGATGAAGATGCGAGCTCTCTCTCACTCTTACCCTATATCCTGCTATTTCTCTCCTATCTCTTTATCCTTTATATCTTCCTTTATCTATCTCTTGTTCTTACCATATGTATTCTGTCTTTCTATCCATTTTCATCTATCGTTCCCTCTCATTTTTTCCATTCGTATTTACTTAAAACTAATTGCTTCTGTAATACTTACACACGCACACATATACATACTAGTAGAAGGTGCTTGCATTCTGCAAGCATTTCATCTCCCTTGGAAAACATTAATTTTTCAGAGAGATATTTCATCATGGGAAATATTTCTTTAATTCAAAAGATTTCTCCTCGGCACCGATTTTAGATTTTTCCGTATGGAACAATAATGGAGTAAAACAATAACTAATATTTGCAATTTTAGGATATATGTATATATTATAATTTTTCCACATTGGTTTAATAATGACACACATTTCTGCCAAATTTTAAATTTGTAGCACATTTAGAAGTGAAACAACATTTATCTAATTGTTTAAATTTAAATACTTTTTCACGGCCGCAATAACAATTTCATGGCTAAACTGAAATGTTTATTCGTTTACATAGACTAAGCTCTAAATAACTTGAAACTTTCAGCTCCCTAACTCGCCCCGTAGTATCTAAACATTTAACTATTTGTTTAAACTTGAAGAATTTTAACTACCAAACAGATTAACACACACACACACACACACACACATATATATATATATATATATATATATATATATATATATAATATATATATATTCAAACCCCGATTTAGCGCCACAGTTTGTTCATCATTGACATTGTCGCCAAAGTGGGGGTGGCGGTAAATCCTGGTAGTATATGATTGCTTTATGTAATTATATGGTGGAAGTTCTGTTCACAAGGATTCATGAGTGGTATGCGGGAGTGGCACTATATAGGGGGGCGCTAAATCGGGGTCTGACTGTATATGTACATAAGTTTACTTGGATATATATTTCTCTCATTATAAATAGTACTCTATCAGTTAATATTGTAAATTTTGAACAAATATTTGCCAGCAATGTATTTCTCAAATATCCCTGCCCTTGTTTATTAATTCTGTTATCAATTTATACTGTGTAAATCAAATTCTGTAATCAGTGAATCTACGTTATATAAATGTAAACAAATTGTAAATGGTTCGGTGGAACCTTCGCTTATAGAGCCATTTTTCTTTAATTTCTTTCCGTGATTTTTTCTCTTCTTCCGTTTCTATCCTCTGCTCTGGCTTTCTCTCCCCTGCTTTCTCGCCCCTGCTTTCTCGTTTTCTCTCCCCTGCTTGTTCGCTTTCTCTCCCCCACTCTTTTTCTCTCCCTTTCTCACTTTGATTCCTTGTCTCTCTGTCTTCTTTCTTCGCCCTTTTTCCTTTCGGTATTTCCATCTATCTCTCCCTTATTTCCTGATCACCTCCTTCTCTTACCTTTTCCTTCTCTCTTTAAATCTTTCTCCATAGTTTAAGAATTCCTTTAATATTCGACCCCCTATCGTTTTCTTTTGTCTATTTCCTCTTTTAACCACAGTTTTATTTATCTCAACGTTTAACAATTTGTGCCTAATTTACTGTTTCTCTCTAAATCTTCTTTTACCATGAATTTTTCCTTACGCTAATCGTCCAACTTTACACTTCACTCTTTTTCCTCTCTTTTTTCCATTTGAGTATCACTCCCGTTCCTAACACACACACGCACACACACACACATATATCCTTATCTTTGCCTATTTATTGCTCTATCGCCCGTTTGTAACTCTTGCTCAGATGTATTTCCGAATTAATCACCAGACTGTGGAAAAAGGATTTTTTGCGGATTTTTGGCACAGTTTCGGTCCTCTGGACGAAAGAATTATCGCTTCTTTTGTTTATTTTCACGCTAAAAAGACGCTTGAATATTTTGTGACGAAGTGCTGGTACTTGATATATGGTGTAGCCTGCCGGAAATCACTTTCGCGTTTTCCCCCCGCAAAAGAATATAGTTGTCAATGTGTGTTTAAGTTTTTCGTTTGTGGAGTACACTCATCGCTCCAATTGCACGTATTCACTTTTTCCCTTCAGCACGGTTCTCTTCTTAAAGAACGACACAGCCATCAGTTTCACTTATAGCACGGTTTCGGAACGGTCTCCAAGCATTGACTGTATCAGCAGGTTATTAGAAAAAATGATGGAAGCACTTATGAATATAATCAAATTGTTTTATGCTGAGTTCAAGATTGTGCTCGAATGTATGCTCCTCTATTCATATAGAGAAACTTGTTGCACTTTGCAGAGTTCGCTTTACACTTTCTTATCTAAGTGAGGGAGGAGTGTAGTTGTAGAAATGTAGGTGTATACGAAGTTGCCTAGTGTGCGACGGCGATCTTAGTGACGCAGGCCTTACAAACCGCTTATATCTTATTAGTCACGTATTGACGAACAAGATCACAAGTCTCTCTCAATCTGGTTTTAATGAATTTATTATTTATTTATTTATGTCATAGATGAGACATGGGGATAGTTTTATTTTATTGTATTTTGTCTCATCCAAAAAATTTGTATCGTGTGGAACTTTGATATTCCGCAAAAATGAATGACTCATTACGGTAAGGGTATGGCGATAATAGCCCATGAGGCTGATTCGCCATTCAACACACACACAAGATCACTGATTGATTCTCATCCCTTTTGTTTCGAACGCCTTGGATAACATTCTGGCGGTGTCAAACCCAAGAGCCATTCCGATTGTGCCTCTCCATGGCTCACGATTTACATGAGAGGCTTCATTTCCCTCTATCGGTCTCTCTAACAGCTTCTGTTTGGTCTTCTTTGCGGTCGCTTCTGGTCTCTTTGGACCAAATCGAGGGTTATTTTTTCTCCATAGGTGTCCGGTCGCATCTGAGTTGTCTCTTTTCCTGTTGGAATTTCAATCGATTTTCTCCTGCCTTGTTAGGAATCTTGAGGAGCGTTTGCCTTACTACGATACAGTAGTCCTGTTATATATTTTCATTGTTATTGAACTCATTATAGTACGCTTGTGAGTTCAGTTTATATTCAAACGATAAATAACTAAAATAGATAAAAGTGCTATAGCCCGTGATTGAGATTTCTGAGTGTGGTGGGTCTTTATGAGAATTGCATTGTTGAGTATAATACTGGATTTCGAAGGCATAAGGCTCGAATGAGGTTGGCTATTTGAAAAAATTGCTCGTATACAGTGGCGTAGCGGAGGAGGCCAGTTGATCCCGAGCGCAGGGCTGAAGGGGCGCAAACTCATGGACCGAAAATTAACGTTTCTGTTTATAAACAGTAATAATATTAAAATATATCCCGAAATAAAATGCTAGTATAGTATGCTTGGGTTTCCATCACATTCCTCATATTACATTTGTCTGGAAAATTGTACAGGAAGCAAAGGGAGGGGGGCGCATCTCTGTGACTTGCCCCCGGCTACGCCACTGCTCGTGCATTTATTAGAATTGCTTTGTAGCCGAGTTTCAGCTGCTGCTTCTATTTGAAAAGAAAAATGCAACTGTCCATCATTGCCCTGATTGTTTTCTCGGACGTAGTATTAAAGAAACAATTGAAATTTGTTTTTATGTAATTATTGACAGATTGAGTTAAAATCATCCGTATACTATCATTTCAACTTTTTAGTCGATTAATTTTTTCAGGTTACTTTTGATTTTTTTTAAAGTTGCGACCTGTGGAATTAATCCACATGCTGTCATTATTTTTTCATTAAAGACTTGCAAGTGACTTGGAATATATTTATTTTTCTCGCCATTCGAATCGAATAAAATATTAAAAGTTCTCAGTCGTATATTTTATACATATATTTTTTCCTACTGAAATCGATCTTTACACACTCCAATACCAATGTACCGTTCGATAACGTTTTTCGTGCATTTTTGCTCAACATTCTTCTTGCCGTCAATAGGTCATTCTGTGCAGGTCGAAGCTCGGTTATTTATCCCGTCCTCTTTCTGTGCCTCTTTTTAGCATTCATTTCTGCATTAAATAATTAAGCCTTGCATTGGCACCTGTGAATACTTTAATCTATTAATCTTGCTAGTTTATAATAGTTATCGAGTTAAAGCAAAATAGTTTATTATATTTTTTCGCGGAGTTGGCTGCCATGGTCGAACGATTTGGGCAATGTGTAGCCCTACTAATGTCGTATTTATTTGTTTTTATTATATTTTATACAGCATATCCGTGGCCATTTACAAAAGGGTTTTTCAAATAGAAACCAAGAAAAACACGGGCATCCATACCCAAAGCAGAATTTGAACCCACGACCTTGGCATAGGGAGAGACATGTTAGCAACTCATCAACCTAGGCCGGTAAATAAATCTTAAATCGCCGAATTTAATGATAATACGTAAAGCACCTGATACGTGTGCGAAGACAAACGAACATGGTGCGGGTTGAATGTTTTTCTTTGATAAGAAAAGCACCTAGAAGAGAATTTCGGTGGGAAAGTGTCCAGGTTCATAAATGCAGTAGTTAAACGAGCGATCGATACTATTAAAATTCTCTGAACGAATAATGGATTGGATTCAAACGGATGTCTTTATTTTGGTTTAAAAAAATTTATTTTGTGATTTTCTTTTTCCTCTTTTCTATTCCATTTCCTTCTTTTCTCTGTTACATTTTTCCTCTAGCTTTCCTTTCTTCTTGCGGTTCATTTTTAAAACAGCCGACGATTCATCTACTTACGCTGTCAGCGTCTCATTCTCTCGCTCAAGCTGAACGCATACAACCTCCCCCCTATCTGCCCACTCTCTTATCCTCTCCCCCTCTTTCCCCCTTTCCTTTTTCCCCTCCTATCCCCCATTCTCCCCCCTTCCTCCCTCCTCTCCTTCCCCCCTTTCCTCTCCTTCCTGTCCTGTCCCTCCTCCCTCTCCTGTCCCTCCTCTCTCTTCCATCTTCATCCTCCCTCTTCCCCCTCTCTCACCCCTTCCCGTCTCGTCTCCTCTCTCACTCTCCTCTCACACTCTCCTCTCACACTCTCCTCTCTCACTTCTCTCTCACTTCTCTCTCACATCTCTCTCTCTCTCCTCTCTCTCTCTCTCCTCTCTCTCTCTCTCCTCTCTCTCCTCTCTCTCACCTCTCACTCTCTCACCTCTCACTCTCTCTCTATCTCCTCTCTCTCTCTCTCTCTCCTCTCTCTCTCCTCTCTCTCTCTCCTCTCTCTCTCTCTCTCTCCTCTCCTCCTCTCTCTCCGCAGTATCAGTTTCTCATTATATTCTATTTCCGTTTAATTCTTTCCATCTCTCACAGTTACATTTGCTTTTCACCGTTTTTCTGTATTTCCCTCTTTCACTTTACAGCCTGCCTTATCGTTTCTTTTTTCCCGTTAAATCTCTATCCCAAAAATTTCAATTCATTCCATTTTTCTCCCCCCTCCTTTTCGGTTTGCCCTTCGTGCCAGAAAATAGAATGTTTAATAAAGTCGACGATGCTCTTTTTGTTTTTATTTTTAGCATAAATATCGAGTGGAAAACGACCTGCGATAAATAGGGGCTGTTTTGTTTCTCCCTGTCTTTTGAAGAATTGGCATTTTGTGTAGAAATGCCGACATTTGCGGTTATGACCCACGGTAGATAATTTACGAATGGCATAGAAATTTGGCCAATATAGATTCCAAAAAGTATTGACGAACTTCTTCACAAAACCAACGGAGGAAAATGCGTGTCAGCATTCGTTTATTAGCTCGATGTGTATCCAGCCTCGTTGATTCGTTTTTGGGTTTACCAATTTTATTCGGCGATTTATCCAGGGTAAACAAAATTGGTTTGTACCGTCGGTATCTAGCTCTGCGTTTTTATTGCCGTTAGGTAGCATTCCGTGCTCGGGTTTGCGAGTTTACTATTCGCTTATGCAGTTAATGATCTATTTGTAATTTAAAATACAGAGGATTTACGATCGTCTCGGTTTGTGGGAAAGAGGCATAGTTTGCTCGTACAATATCAAACCGCGGATAATCGGAAAATTGCTCATATTTCGGAAGTTAATTTCAGCTACTTTTTCAACATATATGGAATACCACTTTTTAAACCATAATTTGCAAGTACGTAAATAACCCGAACCTCGATGATGTTCGCATTACTGAAATAGTGTGTCCCAGTAGTAATGAAATTTATATTTTAACGTTAATTAAAGAAGGTACATCTATCGAAGCAAATCACGTATCCAACGCGTCAAGCGCTGGTCCACGACGGAATATTTGCCGTAATGCATACTCGTTCGACGAACTCTACCTATAAGGTCTGGAGGTGAAAATTTAAAATTAATGATTCGCACGATTCAGCTGGTCCTGAAATCTTTATTCGATTTACCAAAATAACTTACGAGGTAGCCACACATAGATTACTTCTTTTTAAATCATGGTAAAGTGTCGTTCATGATCATGTCAGGGATTATGCTAGACTGTCTGTTACGGAATAATAGTCACAACTTTTATTAGCTGCTGTGTTTCACGTGGACAGGTCACCTGTCGCTGCAATATTATTTTACGGTGGGTACAGCCGTCACGTACGCTTCATACTATATCAACCACGCATAGCGAAAGAGCGCCGGTGTTAGCCTTCTCTTGCTAAATGGATTTAGGGAACAGAATGACTAACATCCTCTCCGAATGACGGATTGCCGTCGTAATCTCAATTAATAAGCAGTAGCGAAACTATAATACCGCCGAGTTCGCAGCCGCGGTGGGACCATAGATTTAGGGTGCCCTGCAGGTTCATCTCTATCTATGTATTATATTGGACATTACGTATTATTATCGCGTGGGGACCGAAAGTTTGTAGTTCCATCACTGTTAACGGGCACTCACTCGGCATCCGCTAGCTATCGAACCCGAGCCTGTTGCTGAGAAGGTCACAGCGTCGCCGTTCATTGATTATCAATTAATATTCAAGTCTGCATTTCGCCCTGAAAAGTGCGGAGAACGGTCGGGTTCGACTAATAATAAACGCTTTACCATTTCTCTCAAAGTTCATTCTCACCTGCGCTGTTTTTACCTTAAAAAAAGAACAGCGAGTCGAGTTGGACGGGAGATGGTTTGCTCGTGCGCGAGTCGGAGCGGAGCAGAGGTAGCGAGGCGTGATTCGGTGTTTTAGACATCTCGTTCCTCGGTTGGAATTCTTGAGGGGGCGGTTGACGGGCGGTGCAGATGACGCAGCCCATCTCATAAGCAAACGTGAGTTTCAGGATTTTCGAGGGTCAATAGATCCGACAGCTCTGAGGAGCTTTTTGGCTGCACAGAGTATTACTTGTACATATTTAAGTTTGTTTAAAAAGTACTAGTAAGGGCCCTACGAATCAATTTTTTTTAGAATCAAGTCGCGAATTGAATCATTCCTAAATACATATTACCATCAAATCGAATCGACTGCGAAGATAAAGTTATAGGATATATGGACAGTTAAATTTGAATCAAGCAGAAAATGGTTTATTTGTGAATTTATGAGTATTACCTATATACAGAAATTAGTGCGGTTGTAGTATTGAGGGATCTGGATTTTAAATCTACAATTGGTCGATTTCAATCGATTGCTTATTAAAAATCTTAATCCAAACATATTTATATTGCAAAAGAAACTCAAGGTGACGAGAGACATAAGGAACTTGAAATATGAGTGGGTTTACTAAATATGTTAGGGTTAAGAATTTTAATAAACTATCAGGGGAGTAAAAATCCAAGAAATCACAAAACCAGACTATGATAACGGCCTACTGTAATGCACAGCTGGTATGTTATCTTCTTGTCTTACCATAATATTTTACTTTATCCTTCAACCATTTTATAGTTTTTGAACACATTGTTTAAGCACGTTACGCAGTCCACACCAGCCAATGTAGTCAGGGGAAATAATTTTGAAACAGGAAGAAATTCTGCTATGACCGGGAATCGAACCCGGGTCTTCCACCTGCCGGGCGGATATTCTACCACTGAACTACCGTAGCAGATAATTTTTCCTGTTTCTGAACGCGAGTGTTTTTCTTCGACGTTCTCTCGTAGGACGTCCGTTGGGGTAGGTTGATACTAGCTTGGCTAGCCCGGACCCAACCAAGAAAAACACCTGCATTCAGAAACAGGAAAAATTATCTGCTACGGTAGTTCAGTGGTAGAATATCCGCCCGGCAAGTGGAAGATCCGGGTTCGATTCGCGGTCATACCAGAATTTTTTCCTGTTTCAAAATTATTTCCCAAAATTAGAACTTATGGCTATCTGCATAGGATCTTTAGATGATATTATCCCATCAATGTAGTTAGACTAATTTCTACCAGATTCAGATCATGATTCATTTAGACTAATTCAGCTTTTTATTTGGCTGTGTGTGTATCACGAGTTAATCACTCACGAACAACGCTATCCATACCGGTTATGCAGGCAATCTTCATCCCTCCGCCCCCTTCCCTCATTAACCGTACTGCCAGCGCTTTCCTCCCGGCGTCGGGAAGGATTGAAGTTTTTTTTTAGTAGATAGGGAGACATAAATTGTATTCTGTTTGACGCAAGGGTGGGAAGTAAAATTACTTTCATAGCTCTCGGTAACACGTCCTTATTCGGTTGGACCCGCTGGTATATTCAGAGACGTAGCTGGAAGATACATATGGCGGCGCCTATGGCAAAATTTTTAGGAAAGATCTTAGTTATATAGAATATTATTTTTCTGCGTTTTAATAAGAATAATAACGTTTTTATGTAGCTTTGACATTTGAGTATTAAATTGGTACTTATTAATGAGAAAATAAGCGTTTGGTATTTTTGTGGGAACGTTTGGCGCCTGTTGCAAGCGGCGACTATGGCAAACGATACCTTAGCCATGCCATAGCTACGGCACTGATGATATTACGGTGTCTTTATTTCTCTGTAACTCATTCTTTAGTCGATTAGTTTCCGCAAAAGTTTTTTTCTTTGAAAGTAGACTCGATGGGGAATTTCAACCAGAGCGTAATGCGAATGACACCACGTGGTCGCTCTTCCTTTTTTGCGGTAACTTTGGAGTCGCCTAAGCGATCGCCGAAGGAAAATAGCGCCGTAGAGATTGACTCGGTAAATTCTTAATTTGACACGTGCGCTCGCTGTTCTTTCTCCCTTTTTTCTCTTTCACTCTCCCTCTCTCTCCCCGCCTCTCTCTCCCCTCCCCCTATTCCCCTTCTCTCTACTCTCCCCCCTCCCCCTCTCTCTCCCCCTCTCTCCCCCCCCCTCTCTCTCCCCCCTCTCCCCCTCTCTCCCCCCTCTCTCCCCCCCTCTCTCCCCCCCTCTCTCCCCCCCTCTCTCCCCCCCTCTCTCTCCCCCCCCTCTCTCCCTCTCTCCCCCCTCTCTCCCCTCTCTCTCTCCTCCCTCTCTCTCCTCCCTCTATCTCCTCCCTCTCTCTCCTCCCTCTCTCTCCTCCCTCTCTCTCCCCCTATCTCCCTCTCCCCTCTCTCCCTCTCCCCTCTCTCCCCTCCCCCTCTCTCTCCCTCCCTTCCCCTCTATCCCTCCCTTCCCCTCTCTCCCTCCCTTCCTCTCTCTCCCTCCCTTCCCCTCTCTCCCTCCCTTCCCCTCTCTCCCTCCCTTCCCCTCCCTCCCTCCCCCTCTCACCATTTCTCCCCCCCCTCTCTCCATCTCTCTCCCTCCCCATCTCGCCATCTATCGCCCTCCCTCCCCCTCTCGCCGTCTCTCTCCCTCTTTCCCTCCCTCTCTTTCCCTCCCTCTCTCCCTCCATATCTCTCCCTCTATATCTCTCCCTCCATCTCTCTCCCTCCATCTCTCTCTCTCCCTCCCTCCATCTCTCTCTCTCCCTCCATCTCTCTCCCTCCGTCTCTCTCCCTCCATCTCTCTCCCTCCATCTCTCTCCCTCCATCTCTTTCCCTCCCTCTTTCCCTCCCTCTCTTTCCCTCCCTATCTCTCCCTCCCTCTCTCTCCCTCCCTCTCTCTCCCTCCATCTCTCTCCCTCCCCCTATCGCCATCTCTCTACCTCTCTTTCCCTTTCTCTCTCCCTCCCCTCGACGAGCAATTTAATCCGTTCGGCTCGAAGGAGGAGGAGATGTCTCCCTCCCCTTTCTCTTCGGAGTCATTTACCTCAACTTGTCTCTCATTTCTCTCCTCCCCTCCGCGAGAAGTTTGACGCCGCCACTCAACTCCGCCCACGCTCCCCTCCCACTAACCCCTCCCTCCAACTCCACTCTAACTCTTACCATCCAACCCCGACTATCATCATCTCCGCCTCTTTATTCTTACCCTTTCTCTCCCCACTTCGCTAATCCTCATTCTCTATCTTCCTCGGTCGCCTTTTGTTATCTCTTTTCCTCTGGTCTTCTCGCTTCTCTTTATTATCCTTTTTCTCTTTTGTGGTCATCTCTACTTCTGTTCGTCTTCTTTTACGTACCTCAACGTCGGTACGGAAATAGACACGTTTCCTGAAAATCTCGAAGCAGCGGCGGCCACAGAGTTCTTAGAGCCCTGGGCAAGCCTCCTCTGATTTGAATTTAACTTTGCTGTTCTTATGAAGCTACAATGAACCATGACTTTTGTTTACTTAAAAAAATGTGAAATTTGAGCCACTTCCTTGCCAAAACTTTGCCCATATTTTTTTGCAGTCCCATTTGCTCATCCTCTAGGAATATCGGAAACTATGTTCTCATAGAAAAAAATCCTGTAACCTTCATGACGTTTCCACGAGAAAGCGTTAACTCAAAAACACGATGAAAATAAGCTCGGGGATGCTCCAGTCGTTATCTACAAAAATGTTATTTATATTGGATGCTGCACAGAAAATTATTTTCAATACGAGGACCGATTATCGCTTTCCTTTCTTTCTTCCATCTCTCTTTCATCTCATCACGCCTATCTCATTTTTCTTCCTATTTACCCCTTCGCTATTCCCTCTCCATCCTCGCTTCTCTTATTCTCTTCCTTTTTCCACTTTTCCGTTTTCCCGGCCACTTTGTATTGTCAACTATCCTTTTTCCTTCTTCCCGCTCGCTTTCTTTCCTTTCCTTGTTCTAATTATTTTTTCTTTCTCTATCCCTTTCCCTTCTCCATCACGCATCTTCCCTCCGATCCAATTTCTTTTCTCTCTCACCCTTTTCATACACATCCTACCTCATTCTCATCTTCTCTCTTTGTTGACTCTTTTCTCTCTCTCTCTCTCCTTATCCCCTCTCACTCCTCTAGGCACTTTCTTCTCCCTTTCCACCACGTGTCTACTCCCTCCTGCCCCTCTCTCCTCTCTTAAACCCGAATAGTGTTTACTCTTTTTCCTGCCACATTTGGAGGCTATTATTCCGTTTCTTCTCTAAGTGCGCGAGGCAAGAGAGATAAAATAGGATCCCACGGTTAAGATTCTCGTGTTTTACGAGACTTGGTCACGAATGGGTGAATTGAAATCGGGTGTTTTATTTGCGAATGGGGTCGCACGCTTGCCATTCGTTTGTAAGTTAGGTTTTTACGCAATCTCTTTCTGTTTACAGCGAATGAATTCACGCTGCAACAAAAAGAGCGTTATTTCCGACTCGATCTCTATTACTGTATTTGCTCTGAAGGCTGGGTGGTATTATTTCGTTAGGCAATTTGTGATGCGCAAGTGCATAATTAATCCTCTGATGGAAGTCTATATTACATTACCACGCCACATTGTAATCAAGGAATTGATGTTCTTTAGATCGAATTTTGAATGAATAAATTCTTATTATGTTCTCAATTTATTTTTCTGCATATTCTAGCTCAACTTTTATGCCGAGGACTTCGAAAACGAATTATAGAGAACTCATAGCATGGTTGTACATAATCCAGTTGGTTTCAGAATCAACGATCGATGAATTACTTACGAGGACAGCTACTTAGCAGATGAAAGGCGAAAATGGATGAATCAATTGCTTTATAGGTAAAGGAGTTATATTCGGAATTGATCAGGTTTACGGATGTGAAATTAATCGGAAAATACCCACTGGCGAAGATCTCGCAACGGCCGCTGCTAAGAATAATAAAAAGTATTCGGGAAATGACGAATGCTCTTTTAACTATTGATTTAAAACATATTTCGTTTAAAAAACATTTTTATTGCTTTGATTTGCTATTTTGATGTACCTACGTCTGATTAAATCTTACTGCTTTCGTTTCTTTCTCACCCGCGGCTCTCGAATACATTACTATTTGGGAGATAAAGGTAATAAAAGCTTATTAGTCTAACGCAGGAGACATCAACCTGTGTTTTAAGGGCCTCATGCGGCCCCCAGTGTTATGTTGTGCAGTCCTCAACCACTTTGGAAAAATTAGTGTACTGATTATTTGAATGAGTATATTTAACCAATAAGAAAAATGACATCTTCTCTCTATAACGTTCTTTTTAAAAATTAATCATCTTCATTTAGAACAAGGAAGTGACATCTTATATAATCATTCAGATATCGTTCTTTATTTCTGAATATCCGCGTAATCCGAAGCAAGCCTTTAAGGATAATCGCTTCTATTGTTGTGGATCCACATATTCGTACTTCCTCTTGATACGGAGGTTGGCGTGATTTAATAGCCCTTAAGACCTTGAAGTTAGGCTTGAGATAACACCGCGGACACTTATGAACGATATTTTATGTCGGCGTTGTCATACAAATTCTCGTTTCTTCGGAATACAACGTTGTGTTACGTAATCCTTGCATTAACATATTTCACCTCGCCACCTTCCAGTCCATCTTTTCTCCGTTCCTTCATCCCCTCCACCGATTGCATTGTGCCGTCATTCGACACATTCCCGTCTTTTACACTCGCTTGCTCTTGCTTATTATATCTCCTTTTTTCACTCCTTCCCCTTCCCCGTTTTATTGTGTATTAGTATGACTTACCTTATTTTATTCTTTTATATATATTTTTTATGCTTTATGTATAACTGTGTTCATGTGTACATCATTTTTAAGTATTTAACTGTATGTATTTACCTTTCAAGGCCCTTTAAATCTTTAGATATTGCTATAAGTAGGTTTCGGAGGTTTTTCACACTACCCTTTTTGTGTGGGTGTTTTCCTGCAGTGGGAATTTTTCTAGGGAATAGTACACTATCTTCATTAGTTTTTTCCCCGCAACAACAGCAATTACCCATCTGTTTTTAAATCCTATACTATTTTATACATTCCATTGTATTTTATGTTGCTCTTCATTTTATGTAACCTTTTAGTTTAATTTTATTACTTGTTACTATCTAATTGTATGTAATTAACAATGGGTTAGATGGAAGAGGATACTGTTTAGTCTCAATCTCGCCCTAATAAAGACGTATATCTATCTATCTATCTATATCCCCTCTTCTCGCCCTTTCCTAGTCCTTTCCTTTATTCTTTTCATTATCACATTTTGCCTCTTATCTTTTTACACTCCTCTTGCAATCTTGTTCTTCCTCGCTTTCCATTCTTTTCTCAAATCCTCTTTGACTGATTTCTTTTGATCTCTCATTATATAAGGATTTTACACTCGTCTCCTCTCCTTCATTTCCCTTCTCCCGAAATACATCATTTGCCTGGTCCTCTCCCTCTTCTCGCTCTTATTATTTTCTCTATTTCTCTCTTTCGTTCTCTCTTCCGTTCTCTCTTCCGTTCTCTTTCTTTCCTTCCTCTCTATATCTCTTTTCCTGTCCATTTCTCTCTTCGTCTATTTCTCTCTTTCCTTCTCTCTTTTCCTCACTTTTTCTCTTTTTCTCACTTTTCTCTTTTCCTCTCCCTTTCTCTCTTTTCCTCTCCCTTTCTCTCTTTTCCTCTCCCTTTATCTCTTTTCCTCTCCCTTTCTCTCTTTTCCTCTCCCTTTATCTCTTTTCCTCTCCCTTTCTCTCTTTTCCTCTCCCTTTCTCTTCCTCTCTTTCCTCTTTACTTCTCTCTTTTCCTGTCTCTTCTCTCTCTTCCTGTCTCTTCTCTTTTCCTGTCTCTTCCCTCTCTTCCTCTTTCTTTCTCTCTCTCTTTCTCTTCCTTTCTCTCTTCCCCTCCTCTCCATCTCTCTCTCTTCCTTTCTCTATTTTCACTCCCCTGCCTTTCTCATTATATCTCTTTCCCCCCATTTCTCCTCTCTCTTCCTCTCCTAAATATTCCACTCCGCTCTCATTCTTTTATTTATCTTCACTTCCACCCTTTTTGTCAGCCGTGCTGTTTATCTCGGCTGTAATTGTAACTTTTTTTTCGAGGCGACGTTGTCTTTAATAATTGGAGGAGTGCCCATAGAACTTTTAAAACATTTGCTGGAGGAAGAGAAAGGCTTTAGCATATATACGACTCCCATTGCTGCTGTCTTTGCTTCAAATGTCTCTCGCGTTCGTCGTTTCCTTTGTTTATTATCTCTGCGTAATGGACCATAGTTACGTCGTGGAGGTCAGGCCAGATAAATAAATAAACACAGGAAAATGAAAGTTGTGAACGGTGAGATTGCGGACTATATAAACTGGAATAGTGTATTAGAAGTCCGCCATTCGAATCTCGGACGGCTAATTGATGCAAAACAAATTGACGACGTGCTTATTTAATTCTGTCATTTTTAACTGCAAGGCGCTTTTTTGATTCATATCAACGCCAGGCTAATATTTATTTGCTTTATTATTGTACTTGATGTGCTTGTTTTTCCTTGGCACTGCAGCGTGACGGGATGCTGACGTTGGCAGTGCGTAAATGGCGCGATGCGGCCTCCGTCATCGCGTTAACTTTGATCCATTTCTGTTTCCTCGATCGAAGTGGTGCTAGATTGGAATTCCGGCGCAAAATGTGAGGAATTCGCTCTCGTCTTCGAGGGCGTTGCGGGGAGCAACGGAGGAAATGGAAAATTTGCAATTTCATAGCCATGTTACCGTAATTTTCCGTTTATAATACGCACCCAGTATAATACGCATCTCGGTTTTCACTTTTGAAATGTCGAAGTTGTCTTATCACCATGTATAATGCGCGCCTAAAATATTGTAATAATGTAGCCTTTCACTGTGGAACTGAATAACGGAGGGGAGAGAAATTAATAGTCGTTTCGATTTTGGGAGCGTGTACCTCTACGTATCATGAACTATTCTAGTGCGGTGATAGAGAATGAAAATTTACAGGTATTTGTGAATATGACTACGAACTTCTAATATACATTAAACGCAATTTCACTGATTTTACTGTAACAAATAAAAAAACTTATTAAATTTATCTTCTCCGTTATTGCATCTAAAACGCCTTTATAAAGACTGAACGTGAAAGATTATTCTAATTTTTTTAAACAAAAATTCAAAAAGAAATTCCATCGGAACGCAACCATAATAACAACTATGCTTTATCAATGACAACGTGTTGGGAAATATCTATTACTGGATGGCTGGAAAAAATACTTGTTTGTTACCATGTGTAATACGCATTCAAACTTTTTGTCAATTTTTCTTGATAAACTTACGTATTATGCACGGAAAATTACCGTAGTTATTTCTCTAGCAGGTTGTAGTAAGTACTAGATATCTAAGGACACGTATTTGTCCGCAAGAAAAAAAACGTGTCTCTGTTGCGATTTTCTTGCATGTAGTCGAATATCTACTAAACTCGTTTTTGCTCGACCGATGTTTTAAGTTTGTGAACCATCTCTGTTATATTTCCATAGAATTATACGAACCTCCCTAGAAGTAAGGGTTGCTATTCATCGAAAATTTCAGTACAAACTCGAATCAAATTCTCTCAGTTTGGTGTGATGGCACATTTGTAAACTAACAAACCAATCTTGAGATCCTTATTTTGACTGTCTATGTTTAAACTTATTTTTCAATGTTTGACTAAATAAAATG
The DNA here is from genome assembly GCA_028673005.1 of Tanypteryx hageni. NCBI lineage: Eukaryota > Metazoa > Arthropoda > Insecta > Odonata > Petaluridae > Tanypteryx > Tanypteryx hageni. The sequence continues at coordinate 157,517,564 of CM054115.1, forward strand.
TAGGTCGAACCTCTAATCCGGAAAGCTCGAAACCGCTGGCGTTTCGAACTATAGAATATTCCGAATCACGGGTGGTTGGTGTATAATGAGTGTCCTGTTACTGTGCACTCTACTTAACCCACAATTCTGTATCCTTAACACAAGGACATAATAAATAAAGTTTGGGAAGACATGAAATAATATAAAATTAACAAAACTAAACAGCCGAACAGGTATCTATTATTTATTTACCTAAAATGCTAGCACAGTTTCACTTCCAAAGTGAAGGGTGCAATAATAACTAAATCAAATTAAGCGACATCTGCTGGGTGTTGACTGGAGAAACATCGACAGGGTTGGCTGACGACATCTGTGACGTTGGTTGAAGAAATAATTAGCAACCACTTACATAGACGATGTCCAAATGGCCAAAGCGTGTTAAAAATTTGCAAAACACACGGAAGCGCGCAAGGGGATGAGCCCAGTAGTCACATATTTATAGTGTTTTGTAATTTCTTCTTAGATAAATTGTCATTTAATTTATAGGAATTTAACTTCCATTTAACCGTGGGAATTTTTTTCTAAATTGTCTTGCTCGCTTTCTAAGTACAGTAGTTACAAATGCGTCATTCAAGGTGAGCACAACCTCCAGACTCAGAAGTATTTTTTTAATTCTTTCTTAGGCTGTGGGAATACATAGCACTGGAAAATGAAAAATTAATCCACACCAAGGATGTTTTTTCCGGATTTCGGATTAGAGAGGCTCATCCTGTTGTGTATTTTGAATAATTTACTCTTTTGATTTCATCACGAAGCTTCTCTGATTAAATTGGGCAATAATATGTGTGTTTTCATTTACATAGTTACTATATCTCCAGGCTAACTATTATCAATCAAATAAAAAAGCATAAAAACATCTTGCTTAGCAACTGATAAACACCCGATGCAACTTTAAGTCCCAGAAATGTTGATTCCGACGGTCCCGAGACCTTGCTAAGTTGAAATTATATTGGTGCGTGGCAATTTACGACCACCTAATCGAGTACAGTCCAATTTATTTATTATCGCTTAAGATGTTTACGTTTATGATTGTCTGCTACTTTGAATAATACCAATCTAGACCTCTTATAACTTAAATTTAATCTAATCGAAACGTTGCCTGAGCCATCTCGCAGCCTCTTGTGACTAATGTAGCTTTATAAGTTGTTATGGCGCGGTAAACAATCGCTCACGTAATGTTCCATAATTTATGGGCAAGGATATATTCCTAACAATGACTGCAACTCAGTTGTTCTTATGCGATTAAAATTGGTGAAATAAACAGACTATTTTCTAGTTATTGCTGATTTGTTTCGAAGATATCCGAAATGTTTATTTTGTCCTCGAATTGGGTGAGAAATAGATATCTAGCTATGTGGTTTCGTATTACGGATATTTGTAATTTTTATATACATAATATCCTTATTCTTTCCGTCCGTCGGAACGCTGCTTTGATTCGTATTGAGTGAAATCTAAAGTTCGATCGCGATCTTTTTAACGTGTTTTGACAATTTTTTCGACTAGGTAGAAGATTGAAATTTAGTAGGAATGTTTGTTTCTTATAGCAAAAGACATTTGCGAAAAGAAAATTCCCAAATAAGACCTGAGTTCGACTCCAGAAGATAATTTCTGTTTCCCATAAGATAACACGTAAAAATCGATTTTTCGACTTGCGGGATTTTACTCTTTTGCAAATTAAAATTAGAAGGAATTGACCTACGATCTTCGGACCTGGACCGTTTTAAAGAAAAATAAATATCGTTTTCTATTCTTTCTGTCACATTTCGCCTACGATTCGAAATCGCTCAAGTTATACGTTTAAATAACATTTATTGGAAAGATTTAAGCTTTTTAACGATATGTTGCCTTGCCGACCGTGTCGTTGTTAAATCTCGAGATTGTATTGTCATCCTTATACTATATGCGTAAGAAAAGTGTGCTTTGAATTCTTTAGTACGAGAGAGTGAGTGAGAAGGCGCCCGAATTTATTATAATTAATATCGTCTTTTTCATTAATTTCTTTTCAGTTAACTTCACATTGAAATTTTTGCTAATTAACTATTTTTAATTAACTATTTTTATTGTTATTTTCCTAGTTATTTTTGCAGTGCCATTTATAATTTATCGGAGTTATAAATTCGTATCGCATATTGCAAAAATCCATTCCTTGCCATGCAGACCTTTTACGTTTACATTTTAAAATTTCTCAAAGATGGGGTATTTAGCTTAGTTATGCGAAGAAAAAGGTTAAATCTCATTGGTAAATCTCCAAAAATTGTTTTAATACGATACATATTTTCACGCATTTTATTTATATTGGGCCATTGTTGTCCCAATTGTTGAATTCTATTCTTGGCCTCATATTCACGCTTAATAAATGCACCATTTCTGTGCTTTAATACGGATCAGACTGTCATACACTGGTGTAACACACTGAATATATTAAATAGTTAGATGAAGGAAGGAAAAGAGAATGGAAATGCGCAGAAATGGAGGAAGACATAGTATTTGTATAGGAGCTGCAGTACAAAATAACAATAGTAAATTATAATTGATTATAAAATATTTTATACGATCGAATCATGCGCCATTGCCATCTGGTGGGAATTCATAAAACTAAATATAACGCAATTTTCAATGGATATCTTTAAATGATAATACACCAAATATTTAGAACCGAAATCCTGATAGGATTGAAAAAAAAAAACATTTTATGACTTTTATTTAACTTTCTTTAAATAAAGCCAATTTTCTGAAAAAATGTCAAAACTTCTATAGCTAAAAGAAAAGTACGATCTTAAAATATAGTTAAAACTCATTGCAATTCATGTATTTATGTATTTTATTGCAAGTTACTGCACATTTTCCTTTAATGGTAAATTGACTTCATTTACGTTTTATCCTGTTTTTACGCGTTAAAAAGGGTTAATAAAAATAATTAAATTATTAAGTTAAATCCTACAAGTTTTAAATAACTTATAATTTTCTCAAATATTTCAAGTAAATTTCTATTGATTCTTCATACATTATATCTTATTATTTCGCTTTTCCTCTTATTCTCAGGAAATATTTGGATAATCAGTTGGCCTCCCTGATAATAATTATTCAAACAGTATAATTAAAACAAAGATAACTTTCAAAAACACTGATTTGATTTGACTGATGTTTCATATCGACATAGGGAATACTTGATGCTTTAATAGGAGAGAGAGAGAGAGAAAGAGAGAGGGTGAGAGAGAATTAAATGGTCCATCAATTAAAAATAGCTTTGGTCATATAACAACTGTATATCGTAATGTATATCTATGTCATACAATTTATATTCGCACAAAACTATTTTTACTCTCTGTAACACTCAATTATGTGAATTTTGTACTTATTGTTTACTTTTTAGTGCATATAAAAGTAGGTTTAATTAATTTTTATGTCAATTTTATTTTAACTTAATACTTGATTCACGCATATCCGTTACATTTGACGGGAAATCATGCTAGTGTTAATAATAGTTTTTGACGTAGACTTGCGCAATTTTGTTCTGTAGCGCAGGATCTGGCGTAGCGTCTTTGTAGGTGGCACGCGGTAACCCGACGTTTCGATCCCAATGCTGGCGATCTTCTTCAGGAATCCCTGGTATCGGGATCGAAACGTCGAGCTTCCATGTGTCAAAATACGTAGCCGCTATCGGAAGCCATATCCAGTGCTATATTAATAATAATTAGCAGTTCAAAAAAATAATTCCGAAATGGATTCCGCTATAAAAATTTCACATGAGGCCTAAGTGTGCAAATGGTTTGTTTATGTTAACTTATTAATTTATTTATTGAGATAAAGAAAATGCATTAATTGCTTATTTTCTCTTTCATTTCAGGTAAGTGCCTGCTTTTTTTTAAGGGCCATCCTTTTTAAGTTCCGGATTTGGGTGAGTGCCTTGGATTTTTGGCCCATCGCTATTATCGTTTACGAATCATTTCGCGCAGTATCTTCGTAGCGATGAGGCGGCTTCAGTGGGTTCGTCTGATTCCGTGCGATGCCTGAATCCAATTCTCCTTCTCTTTTGTCTTCCCTCCTGTTATCTACGAGAATACGCGCGCTTCTCATTCCGCACCCCCCTCTCTGTGGGCGGGGCCTATCTGTTTCGTCTCATCCCACCTTTATTTCCTGCGTTCCCGCGTCAATCAAAGAGAAAGGGTTCCGGGAGAGGAAGAACTAAGAGTGTAAACTACAGTCACTGCAAACACGGGCAAGAAGGTAGCGTGCCTGCGTGTTGCGTTGGAGAGAAAGGGGGAAGTGAGATAAATAGAGAGAGGGAGGGAGATGATGAGAGAGAGAGAGAGGGTTGGTTAGGAAGGAGAAAGAGAGGGAGATGGAAGAAGTAGAGAAAGGGCGGGAAGAGGAGAAAAAGGGTTAGCATAGGCTGAGAGGGGAAGTGGGAGAGAGTGGGAAGTGGACAGTAGAAGATACTTAAGTCTTTGATTATATTTGTGTGTATATACGATACGTATGTATGCTGAAGAGGTATTAGGGGAAGATCGAATTCGAATTCAGAAAAGGAAGGGGAACCAGAAAGGGCAATACAAGATTGCTGAGTATATTTCGTAGACTTGCAGAAGGCCTTCGATAGAGGAAATTACCTATGATGATGATGATGATATATGTATGTATACGAACGTGTGTCTGACTGTGCATTGGTACATGTATGTAAATGTGTGTATATATAGATAAGTATTATTATTTTAGATACATATGTTACTAATTGGCAGGTGGCCACATGGTAACAATAATACGACAGATTTAAATTTTAAAATTCAATGTGTGCGTGTATATATGTATTTGTTTTTACGTATATGCGTATTTGTGTATTATATATATATATATATATATATATATATATATATATATATATATATATATATATATATATATATATATATATAGTGTTTATATATAACTGTTTACTTGGCGGAAGCGGCGTTGGAGACCCTTTGCCTTGGCATGTCACCTTTGCCCTCTTAACCTCCTCCAATCTTGTATCTCGTCTCAGAAAAATACTTTCATTCAGTTTCTGTCCAATTTCTGTCTTTTCTAGTCTTTCTGTCACGCCTTCTGTTCGCTCTTGTCTCCAGTCCGATCTCTCCATTTCTTAGCTTCTTTTCCTGACTCCCTCTTCCATTTATCTTTTGTCCTTTTCTCCATATTATTATATTTAGGCTTTTATTTTTGTTATTTTTCTCTATGTTCTCGGTCGTTTTCAATTTTTAGAAATTCTAACTTGTAATTCGCTGATTTTCTTCCTTTAATCTCCGCTTTTTAATTTTTTAAATTGTTTCTTTGTTATCGCAACTGCGTGTCTCAGCTACGTCTGAAGTATCGGTTAGCGTATTTTATGCGTCTTTGGATGTTTTTTTTTGTTTGTTGACGCTTGAATGTATTTTTGCGTATTTTATTGAATGTGCTTCGCCGTGCGTTTTCGTTTTTATGTTTTTCTTTGTATTTGTCGTGCGATTGTGCTTTAAAGCTTTTGTTTTATTCAGTGCGTGCGTCTGTATTTTAACCTTCGCACGATTTATTGTGTATGCGTGAGTTCGATTTTATTTAGCGTATTTTAGCGTAAATCTGAAAGTCTTAAGGTTTTCTCTTGACTTAATACAAGCCGAAGAACTTGGTAATAGTAATGATTTTTATCGAAAACTTGTTCCACGATTATATTCCATAATATCTCGAAAATTAAAATACCACCAGCAAAAATTCGTGGTCGTTTTTTTCAGAGCTTCGATGCACATATTTAAAATTATTTTCATACTCCATCCAGTCTTGCGTTAAATAATTCCACTCTTCTCAGTTCTGTTGTCTGTTCACGTTTCTCGTTTATTTTATTCTTTCGGTCTTACTGTCCTCTCGTACTGCTCTGGTCTCTTTTGTTTATCGCTAGTTAACTTCTGTTCTCTTCCTCCCTTCTTTCTCCCGCTCTTCTCTCACCGATTATCTCATTCCTTCTTTTCCATTGCTCAACCGCATAACCGGCTTTCTCTATCTGACCCGCTATCTTTTTTCCCCCAATTTTTATTTCTCCTTGTTTCATTCTCTCTCTCTTCCCTTCTCCCTTTCCCTCTTCATCTCGCCTAATTTGTATTCCTCACCTCACTCCATCCTCCTTGACGCCACGGCGCTGCCAACTCAAAACAACGCGCGGTGGTGTTTTAAATCGCCCGTTATCCTCCCGATTTGAGGCTTCATTCAAGAGTTTAATTAGCACAATTGCCCGTATAGTCTCTTCTTAAGTGTTTATCTTGTGCATCGTTTCCCTCTAAGATTTCACAGTGGCGTTTCTTAATTTGCGTGGGAATTTTTCTTCGGTTTTATGCAGGATTGGGATATAAACTCGAAACAATATGCGTTTTTCGTTTTTAATTTAGACTTTTTCTTAAAACTCTAATGGGTGCTTATTAATTTTGTTAAAACGCTTTTTCGTTTACCTACGCTTCATTATTTAGTGTAAGGAGGCGAAAGTGAGGCATTTGTGGTGAAATTCTCAGCTGTGGCGCCTTAAAACTATTCGTTTATAAAAATCGACGCGGTTGGCTACACTCGTTCCTCGTCCCCTTTCATATCACTCCCTCGCGCTTGGTGTGTATTTTTTGGTGTCACTCGACCCATTGTCTGCCCTCATCGACCTAACGCTTTCTTTTCTTTCCTCGCGCTATAATTGTTGGATATACTGTCTGAGATTCGCTTTTTTATGGAGCCTAAACTACTATTGCTTTTTTCCTCGCAAAAGCTAACGAAAGTATGATTCCGTGGTGCGCGAAATGCTGGTGAATTTGTTGCAGTCTGTGTTAAAATGTGTAGTTTTGCTAAAGTAATATATTGAGGGTTATTGTAGCGTTTTGGAGGTAGCTGAAGTGATTACTTATCCAATTATTTAATTTAAAAAATTTCGAGTGGCCGATGCACTCTGTCTTTAGTGCGGCTGTTGTTTGTGCTTTAATACGTGTGTAGGTTCGATTGCATTCGGCGCAGCGCTAAAATTAGCGAGCATTTAACGCCGGGAACCACTCACGGGTGGCTTCCGGCCAAGCAGCATTTGCACGCTCTCTGCGGCCTCTCCCTCTGTTTTTCCTGCCAAATGCTCGTTCTCCTCCACCCAATTACAAACGAACTTTCTCCACCGGCATCCTTAGTGCAACCCGAGAATTTATAAAACCCCTCGGGAAGCCGTTACGTTTGTTTAATGCCAAGGTGTGCAAATCTTTCTGTATTTCGGGCCGCATTGATGGTAGCGAATCCTTTGAATTAGCCGAATGCTTTGATGGACCGGATTAGAGTTTAAGTCGGAAGTTACCTAGATTATGACATATCATGCAATTGAAAATCAAGTCCAAAAGAGGTTTTTAGTGTTAAAATTTCATTTCATTATTAAATATTTAATGATCACAATTTGAATAAAAAAAGGGATTTGTCTGTCAAACTTTACGGATGTCTTTTTCATCACAGCTTCGCGGGCCACATAAAAGGTTCTCGGACCTATGGTTGCATTCCGCGAGAAATTCTCGGTGTAGGAGAACATAGCTAGGTCGATAGAATTAAGTAGGACGATTGCTGTATGAATAAAGGATTTTTGGCGTTTTTTTGGAGTGTATGTCAATAAACTCAGAATTTTTGTAAATCACTCAAAGCTGGCACGCAACAACATTCAAGAGTTGGACAAAAACATTGCTGTATTTTTTGTCAGAGTTCGGGTTATCCAAGATACCGTGTATCATCCCAATATCGTTGGGTAATCTATCAGATCGTGCCTTGTCATTACATTTATGAAGCGGGAGAGTTTAAAACTCAGTCGATACAAGTCACATTTATGAAGTGTAACAGTGAATTGTTCCATTGTAAAATGCACTTATTACTTTTATAGATTAAACTTTTAAGGCGTCGTTTGTATGTTTATAGTGTGTGATTTCTTTGCGGAACCCGGTCTGATTTGCCGTCAAAAAACAGGTTTATACGTGGAAGGATCGAAGTGAACAGGTTCTACCGCGTTTAATTTCGTTGTAAATTAACCCGTTCCGCGGTCAAAGGGAGAGATAACAGTTTTTTTCCTGTCCTACGCCTCTTCCAGTAGCTTTTGCGACGTTGAACGTTTCGCATAAACAATTCCGTCCTATTTATTCCTCGGCGTCGTCATCCTCCACGAACGCTCTCCGTTTCGCTCAATTTTCCCGCGTAAACTTGTTATGAAGTGTCTCTCGTATATACATTCCTCGCTTCGCCACAGTGACTGCGTTTCTGGAAAAGACCGCGTGAAGCGAAGTCTTGCAAAGTGGGATTGATTTCCCCATAGAAATGCAGTAGGTTACATTTGAGGTCCGGCTTGAGCTAAACGTGCGAAAATTTAGTCACATTACAGTGTCCCCACCATATGTCGGAGATGCGTGCTTGAAAACTGCGACACATAGCGATACCTACGTACTTTCCTATAGAGGTTACAGCATTAAGGAGTCCCTAAATTCAATATATAGTTATTTGCAATAGCGGTCTTACTATCTACTATAGACATAATGATGAAAGTTTGGGTTACGTTCCTGGCGGACGTTTTATGACGCATTTGTGCCATATTTATTCCAAATAATACATGATAATACAGTACATAAGACACTAATTTAAAATAAGCTAACAAAATGAAATGAACGAAATTATTACACATAAAAACGCTCACTTGGGATGATTCTTAATTTGAAACTACTGCGTAACACTGTGGCAGCATACAGGGCTCGAGCTTTGGAACCGGGAATTTCCGTTCCCGGAATTTACTCGATATTGCATAGTCTCGATTCCCGGGAAAATTTTTAATGATTCCCGGAATTGTTCGTTTGAATTTTCTGCCGAGTCAAGCATTTCCAGAATTGCCTTCATAGATATTGATATTGATAGATATTCCTCTGAAATTCAGCCCCAAATGTTAACCTATCAAAATTAGTTTTGATTTTTTTGATTTTATGTGTGTTGTACCAATAAAATTTTTGATAAATACTAAATATTTTTTCAGTGAATGCTATTTAGTAACTGAGTTATTAGGAGTTTGAGATTAAGGATCAGGTTGCATTTTTCTCTATTAATTCAATTTTAATGAAACGCTAATACAATGTCATGATGGATTCTTCTCGCGCCCGTGAATATCATTGATAAAAAAGGTCCAAAAGTAATGATTGCATGTTGCATGATTCTGAAACTAGGCGCTGAAGTAAACTACCTTCCTCTCCTATTCTTTTTCCTTCACTCCTCCCTCCCTCGATGTTTAGGTGTTATTTTATGTGATCTAGAAATGTCTTCCTTAGAGTCGAACCCTGGACTTTTTTCGAGTTTTTTTCGTCATCGCCTTAAAATATGTAAATCGAGCATTTCTGCCAAATTTAAAAAATGTATCTCGATCCTTGATCGAGTTATTTGCATTTTTATAGCGTAACAGAGGGAGCCACAAAGGGACAGAAGAAGGCTCTTATAGATTTTAGATCGTTTTTAAACCTCTTTTATACATTTTCTATCCTCAATTTTAACTTTGAAGGAATTGCAATATAGGATACATTAGTAGTTGGTCTCTTGTTATCTCCGCATCGTCAACATCGAGGAAAGATCGGTTGCGCGAGTAAAAATGAGTCGGAATATTGAATCTGCTAACAATTTTTCGCAAATAATGTATCACAGGTCATTGGGATTTACTAAAGACTTATGTATTTACGTTGCATCAATAGTAGATATCATGTTTAAATGAAAAATTGTTTATTCGATATTAAAAATGCAAAATCATTCTTATTCCCGGATTCCCGAGATTCTTGGGATATTTAAAAATCTAATTCCCATTTCCCGGGAAAAAAATATCGTCAGTGAACGGATACTTTTTGTGACTCCATATGGGGTGGCAAAATGAAATTAACATATAATGAAATGAAAGTACATAAATTATGTTAGAAATGAAATTAAAAACACAATTAAATGGAAAATTCGGCCTACTGAGGATGGAATCATTGATTTCGAAATGCGTATTTAGGCATTTTTTAAAAAAGAAGTACACTTGATGGTTTATTTTCTTGCCTGATTCGTGCACGTGTAAACAAGGGTCCCTGGCGTGGTGTAGTTCCCCTAAACGCGGAGTGAGATTGTGTGTGTTCGGTTCCTGGCGTGGAGTAATTTTCCCTAAACGGGTGTGTATTTGTGTACTTCTTTTTTAATTTTAATTTTTATGGTTATTAGGAGGTTTCTCCGTTTTCATTTTTTACGATTAAATGGATTTAAAGTTAAGTAACAGTGCATATATTGCAATTGGAATTTCTCGAATTTCGTCTTTGGCTTATCACAAACGACGTATATGCGAAGCTACGCAATTTATAACGAAACATGTTCCTTAATTCTTTGACATCGTATACGTATGCGAAACGAGGCAACGTATAACGGGGAATTACTGCATATTCCTTATTGCTTCTGTAGTCTTTTCCCTGTGACCTCTCGAGTCGAACTAGAAATGTTTATGATTTTCATGATGCTCGGAGAAGGTTTCGAAAACCAGCTAAAGCGAAACAGTTTGGAGCGAAGCCGTGTAATTCAAAGGATGGGTGTACTGGAGCCCTTAGTTTCGCCTCTCAACCGTCATGATTTTCGTATTTCCTCCCGATCTTTATGTTGGCATTCTTTGTTTTTTCTCGTCCACGCCGTTCATATTAATTTTTCTTGATTTCTGTTCATTGAACTGATCGCTTTTCGAGTTCTGCCCCGTGGGCTGCATTTTTTCTGCTAGAATTTTCGCCCGAGTCGCTCAGAGCTAAAAATACACCCACGCAGTGATATCAGAATATCACAGATTCAAACATCGTTTTGCTCGTGAAAAACTCTTTTGAAATACCATTATTTATCTATGTGTTTTGCATGCATCGTGTTGAACTTTCTTATTGAACTTTTCATTACAATTTAAATTCTTTTTTGTATTTAAATTTCCCCGTCATATCTTTCTTTAGCGCGCAATTAATTCTTTTTGTTTAAAGAAATTTAAATATTCTTTCTTATGCAGCCTTTCCTTTTCCTTCTTTCTCAAAACAAGTAGAGTGTAATTGATGAACATGGATAACATTAGCTGGATTATATTTTTATATGTGGTTATACCGCCACATATTCGGTCACCAGAGCCTCGTTTGCAAGCGGCATCAATGTGGAAATATACGCTCAAAATTTCGGCTTACCATCTCTTACACCTTCGGAGATATTTATGAAATATAATTAACGGGCCCCTATTCGATGCTGTCTATATTTCAGGGATCAAATCCAAATAATAATAAATGACGGCAGTAAAGAAATCTACACTCCAAGTCTTGGCTCTATCGTTTACGTTTTCGTAACAATTTCAATTTAAGCAAGTACATAGACGCCAAAGTGAAAGTATTAGCGCGTTAAAAAAGCGCACTAAAAATTCAGTTGGTATTTATTTATTAATTTACCTCGTAAAATATGCTCACCTTCCTGGACGCGCAAATAGTTTCACATTTTTTTTACACTCGCGTATTCGCCTCAAGTTTTAGTCATCGATATTTCTCAAGAATTCGATAGCTCCAGAACTGTGGAGGCGTGCGCGAGCCCTTTGTTTAGCCTTGGATCGGTAGAAATTGAGGGTTACGCAATAAAAAACGGGCGCCGCGGGCAAGAATCGGAATTCGCGCTATTTTTGCGGAACCGTCACGCCATCGCGCCGGCTTAATTAACTAATAAACATCGACTGAAGTAATTTTTTTTACGTTCTTTTCTCCCAGATGTGGTTCCGCTCCACTAAAACGTTACCCGGGAAAATATATACTCTATGTGAGCATGAAGTTTTTCATCCACGTGGTTTCGTTTATCTTGTTTTTCTCCATCGAAAGTTCCGCAGCCCTCCGTCAATATCGCTCGCATCGGGCGCTTAATTGAATCGGACCACTCGATTAATAAGCTGTCGATACCATTGGTTGAGTTCGGCGACGGTGGCGTTCGATCCGGAAAATATTCGGAGGAACTGTGAGAATTCTATGTTAATGAGACGTTAATTTTTCTCGGATGGCGAACTGTACGGATTTGCAAACATAAAATACTTAATAAATATGCATACAGCTTAAAGTCAATGTTGGTTTACTGGCAGTCTTCTTTTTAGCACGTTTTCTTAAAAGCAAAAAACGAGATAATGTGATCACTCTTTGTCCGTTTGTCTGTGGACAATCGACTTTTTTGTTTTAAGATATATATGAAAAATCTTTCTGAATTAGATAGCTCTGATTTTGTGGGATTTTTCAGTGGTTAGACTTTCCTGGTAGTACATAGATTTTCCGATGGGTGGCTTCAACATCGGAAAATTCTAAATTTTGAACTGGCATTGTAGCTACTGAAGCTAAAGGAGTGAAGTTTTCACGTATGGGAAGGTCCAGTAAAGGTCTACATTCCAACGGTGCGAGTTTTTCTCTTCCCCCGGGGGGAGGCAGATCAGAACACTGAAAATTTTTAAGAACGCGAGCTTTCCCCCTTTGGCGTCAGCATGGGTATTTTACTTGTTCTTTACTATTTTTACTTAATATAAGTTCTACTACTGAATTGCATTGTGGTTTACTGGCTTTTATATCGATACAGAATACCACGATAAATTTTCATATCTGTTTGTTAAATGTATGTATGTAAATTTTTTCTATTCATATCAACTTCAGAAATTGTTCTGCTCTTGATAAAAGTTTCATATTTACAAATTTTTGGGGCTATAAATCGCACAGAATAAACTCGTGCTGCCAAGAACTGGTTGACCAGATTTTGCTTCGTTGTAAGTAAGCCAAAATCTTTTAAATTTCTTTTTTATCGTCCTGCCTGGCTCTCCATGTCATGGCGATTCTCTTGCTCAGATATTCACTGATATTTTGACTTGTCTTGGGCCGAATTTAGGCGACGCTACCTTCGTTCAAATGCATCAGTTACCAGTCTTAATTCTTCAGCCTACTAGACTCATTTTCTTCTTTTTAGATCATCGTCTTTGTTCCAACATGTTTTTCATTTTATTTAAGAATAAATGAAAACTTTAATGAGATCGCTTCTTCAACCACATAACCACATTTTAATTGCAAAAAATAAACATGAATGATACAGCTTAAAAGTTAAACAATGAATCTTCAAAATAAGGTTTTTTATTGTCGTTAGTAAATAAAAATAGGGTGATTGATTAGAATGTAAAATTAATCCATATATTATATATATATATATATATATATATGTATATATGTATATATGTATATATGCCCTATAATTCATTACATAAAATATTTTTCTCGCCATAAATTCCGAAAGAAAAACTTGTGGTAGGACTATGTTATCCTTTATTCAGGAATAAGGCATGGCAACATTTTAATAACCACCAGTTTTAGAAAATAAGCGCGCTATTAACAAAAATTATAAAAATAAGTATGTACTTATATCAGGTATCTTCGATAGCCATAACAAGGTTTGGAATGCGCACTTCGGCTACAGTGCAGCCGTCTTCAGTGGTAATTCACCGAAAGTCCATTCTAAAAAGAACACTAACAAAGAAACGTCGTTCGTCTGACTGTGAACCTGAGCATTTGTAAAAAAGCGCTCGCAATGCAATTAATTTCTCGCTTGTAAGTAAAATTAGTTTTCCGCTATTATCCCCTCCCCCTTCAGCTGTTTAACCTACCCATCAAAAAGGAGTGAAGCATAACTCGTTCCTTTTGTGCAAAAAACGTCGATGCTGAGCGACCTCCTCTGTCCGAACGATGGTTGAAAAATGCACTCTGCGATCCCGGGAACGACTGTCACCCCGATTAATTAATCGCCGCTCTTTTTATTCCGTTTTCCATAAAATTCTTATCTGTTACGCGCATCGGAGCATTCGAAAAAAAACAAGTTCCAGCGTTCGTAGTCTTCACATTTTTTCCCCTCTCTATCCTAGCAGCACGCATCGGTTTGTGAACGATTTTCAGCCGTGCGGGGGGAGGGGGCTGGGTTGGGGAGGGAGAGGAACGCATACACACACCACTTCTGGTTCCTAGAAGCTGAGACCCGGCAGATGAATGTGCGGTTGCCGTGACTAAAAATACCCCGACCACCTACTCCCTCCATCACTTCTCTCCACTCCATCCCTCCCTGTCCGTTCACTCCTTCACTCCCACCCGTACCGGCTTCGAAAGTGAGGTCGGCCTTATCCAGGGAGTGTTGGGAGGAGGGAGAGGGTTGCGGTCGTGTTCGGCGTTGGACGGAGAGGGAACGGTTGGGAGAGAGGGGGAGGGGGAGTTAGAGGGAGAGAAGGAGAGAGAGGATGATAGGGAGGTTATGGAAGAGTGAAGATAAAAGGGGAGAGAGGAGGAGGGAGTGAAGTGCGAGTGGGTGGGAGAGAGATGAAGGGATAGGGAAACAGAAATGGAGAGAGTGGAATAGAGGTGGGGCGAGAGAGGAGGGGGGGGAGGGAGAGAGAGACTGGTATGGAAGAGGGCGAGGGAGGTAAAGAGATGAGCGAGAGGTCGAGCTTATTCTCCTTATGGTTCCGCCTTCATCCTGTCACGATGCTTATCCATGGATGGGAGATCGTGGGATGGCGGCGAGATAGTATTATATCGTGGTTATGTTTTGAATATGTTTCATCGTCCCAGTGTTTCTTCTTTTCGTCTCGCAGCCCGTTGCATCGATCGATGAAGGAATGGTTGGGGCTGTGTTCTTATGTCCCCGGACTGATAGCCATTACACGTATATACACTAGCCTCGGTTGTCCGATCTCCACCAATCCGAATCTCCGGTTCATCCGGGCCGTTTTCACGGTTACACATATTATTGTTTTTCGAGGCATGTAAATCTTTTGATTACCCAGTGATCCACGGAGGTTTAATAATAATGAACTGTAGTGTTGTAGAAACCGTTTGAAGATGTTTTACAAATACTTAGCTTTGAAGGAGTTAAAGAAATTGATGATTGGTTTCCATCTGACACGAAATCTATCTTCAGAAGTGATGTTGGGTTTCTTATCGATGGTACTTATGTCGGTGAAGTATATGGAATCAAGCGAGTGAAATTACGAAAAAGCGTGAAAATGCATGAGAACCCGATGCGATATTAGTAATTAGTGGATAGCAGGATGCCGAGAGTTATTTTTCGTGTCAGAAGTCTGACGATACAACATAATCTTTTTTAAAAATAAAAGTGTTCCGTATTAAAATATAATTTATATTTCTTTGTATATAGCAATACCCATAGTTAAAAACGTCTTTACTAAATGCAGCGTTTGTTTTAGAATCCACTAAAAATGGTCACACCCGATTATCCGTATTTTCGCTTATCTGGATCGTGATGTATGTATAGAGCCGGATAATGGTGGTTAGAATGCAACACTTTATTTTACATAAACCCAATCCTGGGACTCACAATTAATTTCCATGGTTATTGTTAAATAATATGCTATGTATAGATTTTGTACATAATACCTCATGTTTCAGTTTGTACCTAAGTTTTTCGCGTACTTGCAAAAAAGTATGGCTGAGGTTATTATTACTTGAGTAGCCTCGGGTTCGATCTTTATAGATCCATTCGACATGAATTGTGTTGCATCGTATGGATTTGCCTCTGTGGTCTCGGCGCTTTATATTTTAGGAAATTACCATGTGTTAGGGCTGTGCGTCATTGAAATCTGCGTTCGTGTATGCGTTTCGATATTGAAAGGTCTCGCGCATGATTACTTGGCAAAGATACAGTTGCAACGCAGTACCCAATCTCTCTCTCTCTCTCTCTCTCTTTGAGGAGAACCACTTTCGCAAGACCCGGTCTCTTCTCCGGAAACCCTCAGAAATATCTTCCGCCAACTGCTCGATCGCTTCATTTATCCCGAGAAAACGGCTACTGAAACTAAAATACGTCTGAAGGACACTGAAACGGCTTCTCAGTTGGAATTGTTCTCGAAAATAAATCGTCGCATAAAGGATTTGAGTGAGAATATTTAAGGGATCCGCCGATTTCCGTCAAATCGACGTGATTTTCCTCCGGCAGATTTTATAATTGCTCGTCATACGTTGTTAGCTTAGCGGTTGTCAAGCCGATTTCTTAATGAAAGCAAAACAACCCGCAGCGTTGTCACAATAAATCCGACCGTTTCACGGGATAATAATATCCAGCTTTCAGAAGAGCGCGACGAACTCCGAAGTGAAATATAGATGGAGCTTTAATAAGTTAAACGTTTTATATTTTTACATTTCCATATTCGTTAGCTTGCAGACACATTACGTGTGTTTTTTTTAGTGTATCGCATGTAAAATATCCATTGGTTATAATGTATTATAAATATAATATATATAGATAATATAAAAAAGAAAATAATCCCAATATTAACATATCAATGACATTCGTATGTGCGAAGTCAAAAGATTTTGAGATTCGTGAAATGTATCTTTGATGGAAACGGCTAAAATGCTGTTTTGTCTAATTTTCAAGCGATGATAATTGTTTTGTGTTTATGCTCGAGCTTGGAAAATATTGGTTCGTTATGAGTATGAGGTAAAACGCGACACATAGTTGTATCATTAATCTCTTTGACCAAACTTGGAATCGAAAACATTCGTTTGGCCGCTAAGCAAATACGACGTTTGATCGTTAGGCATAGATGGGAGGATGCATAGATTGTGTTGAATAAGCCGACAACAACGGGACCTATCGTACTGCAACGAGGGTCAACGGTGCAACTCTAGGTTTACGCGATCCAAACAGAGGGCTATCGTTTCGACGTTGATCCAACCCACTCGTAAGTTTTGTTTCCTCGAATATCGGTTGCTATCATTTTTCGGATGCGAGCTATTTGGATTTAGTCCGAATTTCACCTGCTCTGCGAAATGATTGAATTTTGTGCGTTTTTTTTCGAAAACTCGTTGAAAAGCTGCGTTTTTCGCTAGAATTCCTCATTGTAAACGAGTTATAACATACGTTAAGTATGATGAACAATGTTGGGCTGTCATGCATCTGGAGTTTGAAACGGACGAATTTACTTATATTTCCAGTGCGAGAGTAGATATAAATATTCGATATTAGTTTTATGGCGCGATCGATTGGTCATGTAAAAAATAATCATGGGATGGTTGCCTCTCGTCCTGTTGCCCGCTTCTCAGTCTTGTCTCACAAGCGTGGGAGTTTTTTTTCTTCTTTTTTTATGGTAATAACCTCTTATGATAAGGTCGTGTTGTTTAAAAGCTGATGATAACAAGGTCGCTATTAATAATCCCGAATCGCTGACCGGTCCGAGATTATTAAATCGGATTCTCCCAGCGTCCTCTCAAATGCACATTTATTCATTTCTTGGTCAACGTTTTTTCCCATTAAGCTGCCTGTTGGCTTAATGCCTTTCCTTCTTCCTCCTAATTTTCGTACTTATTCTTCTCAAATCAGACATTTTGATCGCCAATTCCCTTTGCAGGAATGCTCCATTCTGTAGTATATTCCTTTCTTATAATTTGTGTTATGATTGCTGTGAAACAAATGATTTGGTGATATAGCAGCGTTGTTTAATCGGTTGTAGTGTTTGTTCTTGTGAATCCTTCGGTTGGTATCGCGACGGCGATACACTAATTATGAATTACAAGAGGAGAACTGGATCTGTAAGTTTGGATTTCCTCGAGTATTTTTATCAGTTGCAACCTTCTCACACATCCCATTCTTTTGAATTGCATTGTAATATGTATATTACGATAAATTGATTTTTACAAGGATATATCTTCCTGCTCTGTTTTTAAACATTTTATTCGTTAATCTCGAATACAAAGGGCGATGAACGTTTCTTTAGCTTCAATATGTTTATATATCGTCAATATGTTTCTATGGCCTAAATGTGTTTTTATAGTTTCGATTGTAGAAACTGAATAGGCCTGTATTCAGATGCTTGTAGCATTCTTAAATAAAGTCGACATTCATGATGCGAACTCGTCTAAAGCGACTATAGTCAGACCACGATTTCGCAAGATTTAGGTCTTTTCTGCGAAATAAATATAATTATTTCTGCGAAGTAACAGATATTGCAGACGCGGAAGAATCCTGGCGCATGTTCAGATATATGATGCGAGAGTGCACAGATAAATTTATTCCAAGCAAACTGAAGCGTGAAAATGCAGAACCTAGATGGTACAACCACGAAGTTAGGAGCGCTCTCCGACGGCAAAGAAAACTCCATTCTCGCGTAAATAATACATCCTCAACAGCTACAGTCGAACAGATTGCAACGATAAGGCAGCAATACAAGGAGCCGCGCTCCATAGCCAGAGTGTCAATGCGTTTAACAATTACAAAAAGAAGGTTTTACAGGATAACTTGAAAGAGAACCCGAAAGTAATTTGGTCTTACGTCAGGAAAGTCCAAGTTAGAGGTCCCACTATTGCGTCACTAGATCGGAAACGGGAAATGTAGTTCACGATAGTGCGGAGAAAGCAACCCTATTAAATCAACACTTTCAGAAAGCTTTTACTCCTAATGACGATGAATGTGATACCCCTATTCCTATGCATCAGGACGACTCGAGGGAAGATTTGATATTTTCCGAAAATGATATCGCGCTCTAACTTCATTCAATTAAACCAAATAAATCTCCTGGGCCGGAGGAAATACCCGCGCGAGTATTGAAAGAATTAGCTTATGAAATCGCGCCGTATTTGAAAATTATATTCGAGAAATCCATTACGGAGGGTGTCGTTCCTAAAGATTGGAAGGTGGCACACGTTACGCCTATCCATAAGGGCGGCGACAAAGAGAACCCCGAAAATTATAGGTCTTTTCCTTAGCTTCATTATCGTGCAGAATACTTGAGCACATAATCTTTAGTTCTGTAATGCGCTATTTAGATAGTTACTCATTGCTTAGCGGATGCCAGCACGGATTCCGGAGAGGTAGATCATGCGAAACGCAGCTCGGCCTGTTCGTGGATGATTTGTTGCGATGCGGAGAGAAAAATACTCAGGTCGATGCCATATTCATTGACTTCAGGAAGGCGTTTGATAAAGTATCTCATAAGAAATTAATTGCGAAGTTAGGACAATATGGTATCAATCCGAAAGTTGTCAATTGAGTGAGAGACTTCCTCTCGAATAGGGAACAGATAGTTGTCATCGATGGGAAATACTCGTCCCCCGTTAAAGTTGCTTCGGGTGTTCTTCAGGGAAGTGTATTGGCCCCTCTACTTTTCTTAATCTATGCAAATGATATCTGCTCGGTAGTTCGTAGTAAAATTAGACTTTTTGCCGATGATACCGTTCTATATAAAGAAATAAAAAAACAGGAGGACCATCAGTCGCTGCGTGAAGACTTAAGAACCATTTCAGCGTGGTGCAAAGAATGGAAAATTTAAATTAATTACACTAAATGTCCCGCAGTTACGTTCTGGAAAAGTAAGAACATAGAAATAGGTTTCGAGTATAAAATAGATGGAATAAATATTCAAGCAGCCGAGTATGTAAAATATTTAGGAGTAACCATTTGTCGAGATCTTTCATGGGGCATGCACATTCGTCGAGTTACAGGCGCGGCCAACAAGAAACTGGCATTTATAGGTAGAATGGTACGGAACACTACAGAAAAAGTACGTGAAACATGTTACTTATCACTGGTTAGACCTCAAGTGGAATACGCCTCACGCGTATGGGATCCGTAAGAGAAGGGACATATAATTAAATTAGAAAGAGTTCAGCGCAGAGCAGCCAGATTCGTAAAACAAAAGTACGAACATAAGGAAAGCGTCACCACATTATTGAGGGATTTGAACTGGGTAGCACTGGAGGATCGTAGATTGAACTCAAGGTTGAGATTTCTGGAGAAATATAGATCGGAATGTCTAAAAGACGAGGTTGTAGGAGTAATTGAAGCACCAACGTATATAGGTAGAAACGACCGTGACGATAAGATACGTGAGATCGATTGTAGGTCGGAGCGTTATCTAGGCTCGTTCTTTCCGAGGACTAGACTAGACTAGATCACAATAGAAAATTTCAACCTGCGATAGTCAATCTTTAGGTAGGTTTTTGGTGCATTTCACCCCCTGCCACCCACCAATTAAGTGACTTGCAGGGTAACATGTAGATGTAGATCCGTCCTATATACTAGTGCCATTGTGAACAGAACTTCCATATCGTGATTATTTTGAGCAATCATATACCTCGATTTACCGCCACCTCCGCTTTATCGTCAATGTCAGTGATGGACAATCGGTGGCGCTAAATCGGTGTCTGGCTGTAGTTTTAAGTCTCGGAAGACTCGGTTCTGCGCATCATTTCCGGGAAGAATCGTGCGAAAAAACCTTCGCCGGCTCGAAAATTTTTCGAAAGATATACAAAAACGGCGACCTCTCTTATAGGATTTCGGTTTACGATACTCGCGTTTTTCGGAAGAGACAGTTTCCTCGCTCGTTTCATGGCTTTGTCACTTATATGCGTGTAGCTTTGAGGAGGTTTGAAGGGGAATTGGGAGGGTGAGGAGATAGATAGCATAAATTGGAGAATCGTCTGAAGCGCCGTTGTGATCTTTCCACCGTTGATTCGCCGCCTATGACGTAATCGAGCGGTTGGGAAGAGACGGGCTTCACGGTGTCAGGGAGGGGGAGAAGGGGAGGGTGGAGGGTTTGAGGTGAAGAGGCCGGGCCAGTGTGGAATGGAGGGAGGGCCGTTGTAGGCATTCCAAGCCGTAATTGTCTCGCTTTTCGAATTCTCCCACCGTATCCTCTCATCCCTTGTCTCCACTTTGACACTCCCGTTCCTTTCTACTTCACCCTTTCTCCTCCCCTTCTGACTCCTTTCCTATTCTCTCTCATATCCATCTTCCTCTGCACCGTCTCCTTCACCGCTCCTTCGTCTCCTCTCAGGCCCTCCTTCCCTCATTTCCATCATTTTATCTTTTCTGATTTCTCTCTCCTCGGTCTTCAACCCTCTTCCTTTATCTTTCCATCACGTTCTCCTTTCCCTTGCCTTCTTTTCCTCCTCCCTCTTTCCATTCTCCCTCTGCTTTCTTTGTATTTTCACGTTCTCTCTCTCAACTTACTTTCTCCCTCATTGCTTAACCTACTTCCGTTCTCTCTTTCCTTTCTCTCTTTCATTTCTCCCTTTCCTTTCTCCCTTTCCTTTCTCCCCCTTTCATTTCTCTCCCTTTCCTTTCTCTCCCTTTCCTTTCTCTCCCTTTCCTTTTTCTCCCTTTCCTTTCTCTCCCTTTCCTTTCTCTCCCTTTCCTTTCTCTCCCTTTCCTTTCTCTCACTTTCCTTTCTCTCTCATTCCTTTCTCTCCATTTCCTTTCTCTCCATTTCCTTTCTATCCCTTTCCTTTCTCTCCCTTTCCTTTTTCTCCATTTCCTTTTTCCCTTTCCTTTCTCTCTCTTTCCTTTCTCTCTCTTTCCTTTCTCTCTCTTTCCTTTCTCTCTCTTTCCTTTCTCTCCATTTCCTTTCTCTCCCTTTCCTTTCTCTCCCTTTCCTTTCTCTCCCTTTCCTTTTTCTCCATTTCCTTTTTCCCTTTCCTTTCTCTCGCTTTCCTTTCTCTCCCTTTCCTTTCTTTCCCTTTTCTTTCTTTCCCTTTCCTTTATCTCCCATTCCTTTATCTCCCTTTCCTTTGTCTCCCTTTCCTTTCTCTCCTTCCTTCCCTATTCGTTATACCTTTGGTTTACCTCTACTCTCATCCCTCCTTCCATTTCCTGTCTTCTTTCTCAACCTCGCTTCTCCATCTAACCCTCTTCTCCTTTTAACCTCCTCTTTCTCGTTTACTATCGTCTCTTTTACCATCGTCTCTTTTCTTCTTTTTTTATTCTCATTTTTGTCGCCCTCTGGCACCTCTCTTTTTATCCCTTCAACGCGACTCCGTGACTTCGACACGGACTACTTGTCTTGACAACCCGAGGGATAGTTCCCTTACCTTTTATCCGGGGTAGCCATTTCGCATGCTTGTGTTTTCCCGGAATTTCTCCTCTTTCTCTCCGTTCTCTCTCTTCCTTCTGTCTCCTCTTTTCACTCTTTTCCCCTCGTCTTCCTCTGGTCTCTCTCCCTCTATCTCTCTCTCTCTCTCTCCCTCTCCCTCTATCTCTCTCTCCCTCTATCTCTCTCGTCTCTCTCCCTCTATCTCTCTCCTCTCTCTCCCTCTATCTCTCTCCTCTCTCTCCCTCTATCTCTCTCGTCTCTCTCCCTCTCGTCTCTCTCCCTCTCGTCTCTCTCCCTCTCGTCTCTCTCCCTCTCGTCTCTCTCCCTCTCGTCTCTCTCCCTCTCGTCTCTCTCCCTTTCATATCTCTCCCTCTCGTCTCTCTCCCTCTCATCTCTCTTCCTCTCATCTCTATCTCGTCTCTCCCTCTATCTCGTCTCTCTTTTCCTCTCGCCTCTCTTTCCCTCTTGTTTCTCTCTCCCTCTCGTCTCTCTCCCTCTCGTCTCTCTCCCTCTCGTATCTCTCCCTCTCGTCTCTCTCCCTCTCGTCTCTCACCCTCTCGTCTCTCTCCCTCTCGTCTCTCTCCCCCTCGTCTCTCTCCCCCTCGTCTCTCTCCCTCTCGTCTCTCTCCCTCTCGTCTCTCTCCCTCTCGTCTCTCTCCCTCTCGTCTCTCTCCCTCTCGTCTCTCTCCCTCTCGTCTCTCTCCCTCTCGTCTCTCTCCCTCTCGTCTCTCTTCCTCTCGTCTCTCTTCCTCTCATCTCTATCTCGTCTCTCCCTCTATCTCGTCTCTCTTTTCCTCTCGCCTCTCTTTCCCTCTCGTTTCTCTCTTCCTCTCGTCTCTCTATCTCGTCCCTCTCTCGTCTTTCTCTCCCTCTCGTCTTTCTCTCCCTCTCGTCTCTCTCCCTCTCGTCTGTCTCCCCCTCGTCTCTCTCCCCCCCTCGTCTCTCTCCCCCTCTCGTCTCTCTCCTCCTTTCGTCTTTCTCTCCTTCTCGCTTCTTTCCCTCTCGCTTCTTTCCCTTTCGCTTCTCTCTCTCGTCTCTCCCTCCCTCTCGGCTCTCCGTACTCTTGTTTCCCTCCTTCCCCCTCTTTACCACTCTCCTCGTCTCTCTCTCGTCTCTCCCCTTCTTCCAATTCGTCTTTCACTCTCTCTTGTACTTTCCTCCCACTCTCGCTCCCCCTCCACTCTGTCTACCTTCCTTATCTCTCGCTCCTTCGTCTTTCTGCCTCCCTTACTCCTCTCTTTCTAAATCTTTGAGTCTCTGTCACGCGGTTCGATTCTCGCGAAGACCGCAAGAAGCTTTCCACAACGGTTGAGCGGACCGAAACGTTTATACCATTCTTACTATGTTCTTTTTGATGCATACGTTTACTTCCCCTGAGTTGAGACGGCGTCTTATCTCCTACGCGGTCGAATGCTTCCTTTTCAGAAAACAATAATGGCAGTTTATTATAAAAAATAACCGAAACTGATTATTAAAACTCGGTCAAGTTGAATATGTTTAATTTTTGTTTGTATAATTTAGATGTATCGTGGATATTTTAAATGTGTATTCGCGAATGAGATGTCGAAAGCGACCGTCTCCATGGTGAATAAGAAAAGGCGTTATATGTGCATAATTGCGGTATTTGTAATGGGCATTCTTAATCTACATGAAATTAGTAGGGGAGACTCGGCTAATTCCGCAGTACTAAGCCGTAAAACAAATACTGGGTTAAATAAAAAGCTTGTGGCTCAAAACGTAGCATTCCTTCAAAGAATACATTCTTTTATAATATACACTTATAAACAATATATTTCTGTTGTTCATCGCTCGAAAGAAGAGGCCATGCAGCGCAACACCTCAAAATCGCTAAGAGACAGGGTTTCCTAGCTAAGGCTTTCACAAAGCATAGACTGAAGGTAGTAAAATAAAACCATTAAAAAAGAGTTATTAACAATTTCAACTTCCATTTGATACCAAACTTATCCAACTTTTGCAAGGAAATGTATGTAATTATTCAACGCTCCACAGTAACAAGTCCTAGCACTGTACTAAATTACTGCCACATCAAGTTTGAAAAACTGACGGGAAAGTTCATTACCAATCAGGCTCAAGTTTTATTTCAAGGTCAACCATGGTTTGAGTAATACAGAAGGCTCCCGTTAACATTTCCAATCACTGAACTAAAGTCGCAATAGACCTGCATGCCAGAGTACTGCGGATTTACCCGTACTGCGGAATTGGCCGAGTCTCCCCTACATGTCCATCGTTGCCTAAGATTGCATTTTATGGAGAAGAAGGTGAATTTTCTGCTAATTATGATCAGTTTTCGAATTTCGCCGTGGCAATGGACATTTGTGCTCTTTATTATTGTTGTTACTATCAATAAGCCAATTCCAATTTATCAGGAGTGCTTATTCAGATCAAATGATTAATAGACAATAGCAATTGGAACATTACTTCAAACGAGGCATTGGTGAACCTTTGCTGTCCTCTTTAATCTGAATTTCTGCTCTATCTTACACTTTTTCTTTCTTGCTGCAGTGCACTCATAGTCGTCATGTCAATTTCAGCACATTTTCATTCTATAAAATACACTAAGTGTGCAGGAGGTTTAGTTGCTGGTAATATGAAATTATATCTCCAGTCGTTGATTCCACCTTCTTCGACCGGTTTATTATCGATTTATTATTTTACCCTCAATTACCTGTGTTGATGGCTCGGTGGAAGTTCCGCGAATCATCCAAGCGAATATGTAGTCATCATAATGGTAATTTGATTTGGATTTTGTGTTTCCCTTGCATTTCAGTAACTGTGTAACTAATAAAGCTTACAGGTAACTCGTTTAGACATAAAGTAGGAATGATTATTAAATTTCTTTTTATATATCGTAGAACGTAAGCTGAGATCGACAGTTCCATTTTTAATGTGACTATCCCTTCAAAAATTGTTTTAAGCGTTCGAGTACAAATTACTACTCGCAGACTTCGCGTTCCATCAATTTATTACAAATTAAATAATTAACGATCAGTAGGCATATGTAAAATATCCCGACGTCCAAACCTCAGATATAATTCTTATTATATCAAAGACAGCGGTTTTCGTAGTGTATTTATCCTGAAATTTCTGCGCTATTTTTAAGTGAATGACATTTGGCCAATGTTTTATATTCGATAATGTAGTACGCTCATAGACTATATATGCTTTTCTATTCTTTGCCACATATTCACTTAGGCTTTATTTATCGGTCTTGGTGGAGGGGTTATTAGTGTGTCTGACTCCCAATTTTAGGGCCGCTGGTTCGAATATTGTCAAAGGCATGTTTGTGACCGTCTTTGTTATCGTTATTATTCTCATTGTTTCTGAACCGTTAAAAATAAAGATAAATGACTATTTTCGCTGCGTTATAGCGTCATAAGGTTGGTTTCGTCAAGAATAATAATGTTTCAATTATTTACGACCGAAACTAGATCATTTCGCGCGTGATTTTGCATTCATATGCTGTATTATCGGTCTGCGGTCGATTGAGTTTTTAAGTTATTTCTCCGCTCAGTAGGAAAATATAAATATCGACTCACCAATGTGTAAAATCCTCGAATCAGATGCGAACCGTATTTTCCCAATATATACAATATTTCGAAAAAAAATATATCCGAGGCATTTGAATAGATTCGCTGTTTATCGCGTACGTGTCCCTTCGAAACCTTTTGTTCAAACTAATTCGAATGATTCGCGGACGTGTGGCGGCGTCCACTAACCGCACCGTGTCAGCCCGCTTGCCCGACGGAACGCGCATCTGGCTGTTCTAATTTTGATGAAATTCGGTTATGTAAGGAGCTCAGATATATACCTACTCGTCGACTAAAATGAATCATGCTTCGCATCGGACGGTTTCTACCTTTAATAAAAGTACATAGTATGGTGTTTTATAGTAGTTCTTCTGTGCGTTGACTTTATTTGATCTTACGCAAATGTACATATACCATGATTTATTTGAGCAGAATATGAGAAAGCATTTTTTCCTGTCTATTTTATAGAAAACATGGCGGTAACTGATAAATCAAAAACAAGTATTTCCTTTTCGGAATTCAGTTTTTTTGGAGTTAATTTGGCCTTGGTTGCTAAAGACATTTTGAATTGTGGAACTTCCACAAATATGAGAATGTTCCGATGTTTAGTCCAAATTTACAAATCAGAAAATGATAAATAACTTACATCATTCTTGGAGATTTGAAAGTTAGGTTTCAAAGCTTGCGTATAAAATTCATACTAGATTAATTTGTTTAAAAATTTAATATTAACAAATTTTATTTAAAGTATTAATACAAAGGAGACATTGCTTTGTAGAAAATTTTCTTATCCGTTCTATTCTCATAGTAGTGACTTTATTCTCAAGTCTTGTAAGAATCATAAAAAGTTTTTTGTTTCTAGTATTTTGTGAACTTTACGCTTACCTTCATATTCAATGATTCAGTTTTTTCAAGAAAAAGAAGTTTTCTCACAATTTGTACAAAATATTTTTTTAGCTATCACAAATAGACGGGCTGACATTTTCTTTTGTAATCAGTTTAAAAGTTTAAAAGAAAGTAAAAAATATTTTATAATTATTATCAGTTGTGGTTTTGTTTATAATTCCCGATATTTTTTATATAGTTGACGGTATATTTTGCTTACAATTGCCGATATTGTTTATAATTACCGATATTGTGTTTGTAATCACCCATATTTTATTCATAATCACCGATGACCCTGTAAAGACATGCAAGCTAGTTGTCGCATGTCGGGATTGGTAACTTGAAAAATCCCACGAAAACACCTCTAATATACGTATTGTAAAGTGTTAGTCACGCGTTAAAAAAACCCGTTTCTCACCTCTTCGGGCAGATATTTCAACTACCGAAAAAATGAAATCTTTGTCCGGACTGTACTTCATTAGAGCCGGTTTGATTATGTCCTACCGAACTTTAAATCATTTCCTGTTGTATTTATGGATAAATCCCCCCTTGCGTTTGTTTTCCCGCGATTATAATTGGACTTTATTGACTGCTTTCGCGGCGGGGTGCCCGGGTTGGTTACATGACCTTTCGAATACAGATGAGGCGCCTTGGGTAGTGGAGGGGGGTAAGGTGTGAGAAGGGAGGAGGGGGTGGGGAGAGGAGGGTGGGGAGGCAGAGCGGTTGGGTGCACGAGGTGAGGAATAAAATGCGTCTGTGTTTGCGTAGGCGGGGAAGTGAGGGCGGAACCCTTATGTACGTGTCGGATTCATAAATCAACAGGAAATTATTCGAATACAGGTTCAGAAAAGCTTCGGAAAAAGTTAGGACATCGCTTTTACTGATGGCAATATTGTTTTAGTGACTGTAGAGATTCTTAATTCATCATAAACTTGGATGGCTTCGGAGGTGATAAAATGATTACGAAGCGTGTTGTTCACTGAGATGTTGCGAATCTTTTCTAAATTTTGAACAAGCGTTTTTCGTGGTGCAATATAAATTTCCTCTTTTCTTGTTTTTTTTGTCATATTTTTCACTAGATTCTATACGGTTGCATATGTACTTGCGGACGCTCCTGTAGTATACATTAATACATTTATTTCTCTATTTATAGGCACCCATATCTATAGAATTTTGGACATTCCATATGAAAAGTTAAAAAAGAACGCCTTACGGCCAGGTCGTGTCCGTCTGTCCGTCCGTCCGCATGTTTCATCTCCGAAACCATTGGGTGGATGTTCATGAATTCGGTATTTAGGATATTAGGGCAAAGAAAATAAGAAAATGATATAAATGGTTCACGTAGCCTAATCGGGAGTGCCACTTGACGCGACAAAAATGAACATTTTCTTTATATCTCGTAAAATATTACTTATAACAAAAAAGTCAAGCAAAATTTGTGGAACTAGTCAAATAGCATATGTTTTGCTCAGTATATTTTTATCGAAGGAGTAGCCGATTTCAAGAAAATCAAACGAGAAAGTCGTAATTCACTTTGAACTTAGAAAATATTTTCCCTTGTTTTTTAATTGTTGTTAACGAAAACAATCTTCGTGGCAACTGAACTAAATAATAACTGCTGTAAGTACCTAATTAGTTTAATTTTCTTTCATGCGAACGCAGCATTTGGTAAATGAAAGGACATTGATAATCTACGGCGAAGAAATTAACGTAAATACGTCTATTTTCTTTACGCATACACAGCTATTGTAAGTGAAACGGGTAATTTACAACGAAGGAATGAATGTGAACATAAAGGTTATTTATATTGCTACTATTTGAGTGAGGTTTGTTTTAAATAATTGTCGATTTTTTTATTACAACCGATTAGGAAATAAATCGGTAAATCAATAATTCGATATTTTTTGTCATCGCTACTAGCATATCATCTTTAGTTCTTACAATTAGACATTATACTAATCCATTAATTTTTCTTTTTTGCCATGATTGCATAAATCGTAAAGAACGCCCCTGCCTCGCATCTATGCACGCATAATGCGTGCATCTTTCATCTCTTGTCAGTCCCATAAAGACTTCGTACATATATTTCTCATTCATTGCCTCGTATTTTCACTTTTGTAATATTTACCCTTAATTGGTACACAGCGGTCTCACAGACCGCTGCCTTCCGGTTCACTCGCATATCTTTCTGCCATTTCATCACACACACACTAGCTCCTATCTGCCTTCCCATCAGTGGGTCAGCAGACACTGTGTAAATTAGTCGTATTATTGCCTTACGTGTTTTGCTGTTATTTGGTTATGAATTTCAAGAGCAGTCTCACAGACCGACTGTACCACTTACGTAACTTAATTAACAGGTATGATAACTTTATTTCTTCTCATTTTTGGGGCTGATCATATATTTCTATAACTTATTTATACATTAAGTTTCCATTAAATTATTTCCTAAGCAGGCCGCCTATTTTCGTAATTTCTTTGATTAAGTTTTTGGTTATTTTCTATAAAATGGACAGAAAACCAGGTCCATCCTTCATACGCCCAGATGCACCCAGATTTGGAGAGGTAGCTCAAAAATGTTAGAGGAATTTGATAAGGGTGACGCTGTTGACAGTGAGGATGACATAAATGTTCCAGATTTCGTGATTGAAAGTGATCCCAGTTCTGATACAGAAGTTACCGTCAGTGAGAAAGATGAGGTAGGAATTAGTCCAACTGAAAGTTCACAATAATAGGAAAGCAGTAACATTATTTTGGAAGAAACATGATCAAATGGAGCAAAATCCGATCTGCTTAGAATGTTCAAAAAAGTTTGCAAAACCTGCGCTGAAAATTAAAAAAATAACTAATATCTTAGCTGTGAAAGATGACATTCATTTGTTTTTTGGTTCTGAAAGTATTTTCCATCACGTGTGCAAAAATTGTTTTAGATTTGGGTTTCTTAAGCATCTATAATTGTTTGAGGTGAAAGCAAATGAAATAAAATATTATCATTTGTGTAATTTTTATCATTAAATTGAAGCGATCTCACAGACCTCTCATACCAGTTATGTAATTTTTTTAAAGTGTGCCAGCTAAGAGTTAATCAGAGCTATGCGGGATCAAACAAGTTAAAATAAACATCGTTTCCTACTCATCTCACACAGCGAGAAATAACCTGCGGATCCCTGGTTGAGAAACACCTCTATAGGACCTGCCCGGCCAATCAAGTTCATCGCCATCGAAATCGGATCGTCAGTACATTTCGACGGTCGGATTCTCGTTTCATCACCTTTTGCCATATGGTTTCGATCAAAATTCACGCGAGGAAATAGCGCTCAAGTGGAGACCTCCATCGGACAGAATCCGACGCTTTGTGGCGGAAAACGGAGCCGTTTCACTGAGGTGAACCCAAAAAGGGAAGTTTCCGAGAGGCGAATGTAATGAGAGCGTGGGAAGTTTTTCTCGGAACGACGTAACCCGATGAGCGGTTTAATCACTTTATAACTGAACAGGATCGGTATTCCGTCAAATGGGCTGTGTATGTCTCCTGTCGCCTACCCTCTGCTCTGAAACTTCGTCCGTCACATTTTGTTCCATGTAATGCTATGTCTATCCCCGCGAGGGTCGCGAATTTATATCTGCACGCGAGGCGTGCTTCTGATGCTGCTTTTTCTTCACCGAAGCATTTGTGCTAAGTTCCTTAAAGAAGTAGGATCAATTGACACAATAGTTTTCACAGAAAAAGGTGAAACCCACATGTGAATTTGACTACATCAGTAATAATTGCCTATGGTAGACTCTGGCCTTTCTTTAGCTAATAGAGATGCCTATTGTTAGGAGTGGTCCGTGGTATTCCAGCACTCCGGACGAGAAACTATTCCAGCAGCCCCCACAGATTTTTGTTAAACGTTTGAAAAGTATATGTTAATTTATTGAATCCTCTGTAAGTGTAATTAAAGAATAAAAGAAATGCCATTAAGATACCAACCCGCTATATAAATGGTTTCCATAATTTGTTCACTTACAAGTAATGTATTTGTCACGGTAAATGTGCGTAGTCCGGTAAATGCGTACATTTCCCGGCTAATGTGCACATTTACCACCAAGTTCGGCAAATGTAAGTATAACATACTTTTACCGATTGGATTGGAGAAATGTACACATTTACCTAGAGACACTGGTAAATTGGTTAAATGTCGCAACACAGGCCACAACATGGCGGCGTCGCGAACATCTGTTGCATTTTAGAAGTTCGGTAAATGTGCGTTGCCCGGTAAATGTGTAAATTTCCTGGTAAATGTGCACAACTAATTAAACTAACTAAACTAAATTTGAACATGAAGGAAAATTTTACTCGGCCCCACCGGGTTGGGTAAATTAGTCGATGTGTTTTTGGTTCCTCCTCACGTTCACTGTGTTTCTCCCACGGGTTGGGAAGCGTTAATCTTCATATGTATATACCAGTGGAGTCGAACCCTCGATGATTTTTGTTATTAATTAACGTAATTATTAAAGTGTACCGTTTCTCATTCATACTTATTTCCACATTTACCAAGGCACATCGGTAAAAGTGCACATTTACCGAGAAATGTACGGATAATACGTATTTCTGGAAATTTAAACTTAGAGTTACCGAGCTTGGAGGTAAATGTGTACATTTACTGGTAAATGCACACATTTCCCGATTACGTACTTTTACCGTAACATACATATAGATGGTCGGGATAGTCGACACTTTAGCGCCCCGGACAGCCGCTCGACTCACCTATCCTTATGGCCGGGCCTGCCTTTTGTTACATTTTAGATATAAGGTGAGCGCGATAATTCTCCGTTGAATTCATTAAGAGCAGTGCACGCAGCAAGTGTAGTGTAAATTAGGCATTTTTTGGAATTAAAATTTTTATTTCTGTTTCCAGAATTATTTTGAAATTTTCTCTGAATACCAAATATGATGGAGCTTTATTGTGAGATTGCGGAGTAGAAATTTTAAATCTTAATACTGCTGGCCTGACAATACTGTTTGATTGAGATTCCCCAAGTACGCAATAATCATCTCCTCTACTATTTTAAAAATTCAAATAAACTTTTAGGTTAGTTGTAGCATTGTTTTATTAAGCATGTTTATTCAGATGTTTCTCATCATTCTTTTTTTTTGTAACGCTCGTTGATTGTCATTCCGTAAATTCTTATAGAAACTTCGCTCTCTAACTTTAAAATTATAGTTCAAGCACTTGCATTTTATCAAGCGACTAA
This sequence comes from Tanypteryx hageni, assembly GCA_028673005.1. NCBI lineage: Eukaryota > Metazoa > Arthropoda > Insecta > Odonata > Petaluridae > Tanypteryx > Tanypteryx hageni. Next base: position 157,549,154 of record CM054115.1, read on the forward strand.
CCGTTTTTGTTCAAAATCTGCTGTCATAATAAAAACAAGGTATCCAACGGAGACAATAATTTAAAAACAAATGGCGAGACGATCTGCTCTAAGGATTTATTGTAAAAGACGCGCGTAACTTATAATAACTTAATACAAAAGTTTTAATTCATTGCAATTGAGAATTATAAATTAGGATAATATAACCAATCCAAGAGCGTTTCCTACAGATAAATTATCTACTAGAAAATTTATAAAGCAGCATATTGTGTCTTATCCAATGCATCAGTCCGACATAGTTGCACCTGAAACAAACCACTCCACTTAAGTGAAGCCCTCAATTTTCGTACTATACGTAATCCAATCCATTATTCATAGCACGTCCCTTATCTTGCTACTCATCAGACAGTCGCATTTTATGTTCGATTCCCGCAGAAACCTCGCGGAAAAACGCGGCCATCGTTTTTATTTCAGATCGTCATTTTAGCCTACTCTCCTGTACATATTTTGTATACGTTTTAGAGAATGATACCATTGCGAATGACGTTGTTTATTGTGCAGTGCTACGAGAAGGACAATTTTCCCCCTCGATCGTTCACCGTCTCGTCGAATAGACGCCTGTGACTCGCGTGTCGTTCCGAACGGCGGGAAATAAAAGGACGTGGAGCGAATTATCTAGCGATCGGTAGTCGGGAAAGAAAATCGGTCTATTGTTCTATCTTCCCCCTTCCCTCCTGTGGGAGGAGAGCTGTCTCTCATCGCAGGTGCACGATCATTTCTCGGAGATACGTTTCTCTTTCCCTAATTCATCGATCTCCTCGCAAGATGAAGGCGCTGCTGAATAATTGACGCGCATTGCGCGGTCGCCGTTATGACGTTGTTGTGCCTTGTCGAATTTCATTGCCATCGCGCGCTGTTATGCGCGGTTTTTGTTCGTGAATAAATTTAAAAAATAAATAAATAAATTTAAAAATCGTCTCACATCTGCGATTGTGTTCACAAATTTTATCTCGTCTTATTCGTTTGAGTCCAATATGCATAAAAATCGGGATGGAGTGTTTGCGTCTCTGTCTTTTTTAGCGCGACATCTTTTATTTGCACTGCTCGAAGCGTTATAATGACGTCAAGTTTTATTCATGAAGATTTTAGTCTTCAAATGTCTTAAAATGAAAACCGATATACTCCATAGTAACGGAACCAAACAAGAATTGGATTAATTTAGCTTTATCACTTATGTATTTCTTCGTTTAAATTGTATTAGGTTTTCCTTATTGGCTTTGTTATTAATTTTTAATGAGAATTTTTAAGCGTGTTAACCTATAGCATATAATGAAAATGTTGGAAAACGTAGAAGATGTGGAACTCTAAAGTTTATGTAATTTTTCATGGATGCCACTGCGGGTTTTGTGCTAATATTTTGCAAAAATGATGCCTCTAAATTCCGAAACTACAAGTAGTAGCTGTAGTATACCTGAGTAGCAATAACGTGTCATTCAGGAATGATTTTATGATCTTGAAGTCTTTTCAAGAGTCATGATTTTTGTCTTCGACAAAGCATGCGCATGGCCAATTTTTATTGATCATTATACTTGCCATTGCCTCGTTAAAATTATTTTAACGCAAATCACGGTATATTTTTCAAACGTGAACGTTAATCTACCATAAGCATGCATGCTATATTCCTCCGCCTTCTCTGTATCGGAAAAGCTGCGCGTACTCGCATACCTCAAGACATATTCCGTCAGATCCGCTGGCACGCGAGTTTACTTTATGCAACACTGTCCATTTGCAACCTTGCACGTAAAATCGGTTCTTTTAAACTTATTTTTCGGAGTCGTTTCCCGCGATGCCATTAGCGACCGCCAATTCGCAATTATTTACCTCCACCCTCCCTACTTTCCATGTCTGAACTGAGAACACTTGCCCTACCCGGTGAACTACACTCCCACGCCCGCGGTTTCGCGCACATTCTCCATTCTCCATACCTGTAATATTTATAAAAATTCCAAATAGGATAAATAATAATAAATATTTTAAGGAACTGCGAGAAAAATGTAGACTTTACAAATAACAGAAATAAGCTCAAACCGTAGCCTTCTGATATTGGATATAGCCACGAAGCTCCAACAATTAAAAAAATAAATGGTGCGTTACTAAGACGTAACTAAGCGTAAAGTGTTTACAATAGTCACCGGTATGTGGTGTGGCGGTGGCAGCTAAAAAATAAGTTTTAAAAATATTTCTTAAACAGTGCATTATATGGGAAAATGTTTCGAACAAACGTTGTAGAAAATTACATTTTCTACAACTGTTATTCCAGTACGTTTTGACATCAATCAAATATTAAAGCATATATGAAAAATCTGATGTGACGAGTGTAAACACCCACTTCCGGTCGACCGATTTTAGCTAAAATCTACTCAGCTCTTGACCTTCTATTACAAATGCTAAATATGAAATTTTATACCGATCGGATTGTTAGTTTTTGAGTTAAGAGCGCGCACAATATACTGGTCACAGACACACCCCCAGACATCGAGAAAATAGTCAAAACGTGTTACGTTGAAATCTCGAATTTGATTTTTTTATAGAAACAATACTTTTTATATACTTCGTATATGGAGAAAGTAATAAGCTTACAAATTGAAATAAACAGAATTAATGCATATTAAAACAGTCACCTGGGGCGATTCTCGAGCTGACACTACTGCATAACACTGCGGCCACATACAGGGCCATTCGCAACCATTTGCAACCTCATATGATATAATGAAATTAACCACAAATGAAATGACAGTACGTAAATTATGATAAACAAAATGAAAAGCACGACTAAATGGATTTAAAATTATAGTAACTTTGTACGTATTGCATTTGGAATATCTTGAATATCGCCTTTGGCTTTTCACAAACGTCATATAACCACGTGACGTATAACGAGAATTACTGTCTACCTCCTGTTTCCTGAAAAAATTCTAGATGTTGATGAAGCGACTCTTTAAAAAGTGGCTTTAGCAATGACATCTGTCTGTAGGTAGTGGCGTTTCAAGGGGCTAAACAGCTCTATTTCTCCCCTTTCCGTATCTCTTCCTCACCCCCTCCATATTCCTTTTTTCCATTTACTCCCCCCTCCCGTTCTCTCCCTTTCCCCAGCTATTTTCCAAACTCGCGAAGTTAGGTATCTGTCTTATCTCCGCCCCCTTACCTCTCCTTCCCTCGTATTCTCCGCTTTTCCTCCCATTCTCTACCCTTCTCCCCCAACTTCGCTCTCTCCCAATCTCACGTGACTAATCGTCGTCCTAGATACCTTTTGGGAGGAAAGTCTCCTCAAACTCGTGTGGTCCGTAACGGTTAATTAATTTCTGGGATTGTTGGGTTGCTTTTTTTTATAACCTATAAAATACCGTCGGTTTGAATTTTATTGTTCTTAACTTAATTTTTTTATCTCGCTCATTTCGAAAATCGTTTCTTTTTTTTACGTATTCGATGCGGTTTCAGCTGATTGTTAAAAATACAGGATATATATAAAGATTTGTGTGTGTCACGGTAAATGTGCAATTTACCACCAACTTCGTTAAATGTAAGTATAACATACTTTTACCGATTGGATTGGGGAAATTTACACATTTACCTAGAGACACTGGTAAACGTGGATAAATGTCGCAACACAGGTCACAACATGGCGGCGTTGCGAACATCTGTTGCATTTTAGAAGTTCGGTAAATGTGCGTTGCCCGGCAAATGTGTAAATTTCCTGGTAAATGTGCACAACTAAATAAACTAACTAAACTAAATTTGAACATGAAGGAAAATTTTACTCGGCCCCACCGGGTTGGGTAAATTAGTCGATGTGTTTTTGGTTCTTCCTCACGTTCACTGTGTTTCTCCCTCGGGTTGGGAAGCGTTAATCTTCATATGTATATACCAGTGGAGCCGAACCCTCGATGATTTTTGTTATAAATTAATGTAATTATTAAAGTGTACCATTTCCCATTCTTACGTATTTCCACATTTACCAAGGCACATCGGTAAAAGTGCACATTTACCGAGAAATGTACGGATAATACGTATTTCTGGAAATTTAAACTTAGAGTTACCGAGCTTGGAGGTAAATGTGTACATTTACCGGTAAATGCACACATTTCCCGATTACGTACCTTTACCGTAACATATACACCAAGAATTTCAATAAAATTGCTTGATCATTGTAATTAGGATAAAAATTATAGTGGTAACAATAAAATTATATAATCTATAGCGCGTATTTCTATTAAATTTACTTATGTTATACATCTATCCCTATGTTAATTCTCATTTTTCTTTGGAGATAGTTTCGAAAATAATTTTTTTAAGGTTAGGTCCTGGAAAAAATATTTATTTTCACAGCCTATCATTTTGGCGTTATTTTATATTTTTTCCCGTTCGAGGCGCTGAATTTTTGGACAATTCATCACTTTCCGGTGATATTCTTTCGAAACTTTAAATGATAGGATTTCCGAGTTATTTTACGGTATAATTAGTCCTAGTTAGCCTTAATGCGTCATAAAAATACTAGACACTCGTTTACTTTTTTTAGTTTTCTTACACATACCGGTAACTCTAATAAATCATTATCTCCATGGATAAGATTTTTTTCGTTCTTACGAAACTATAACTTCCACATCTTTTATTAAATTTTATTGATTTTTTAAAATAAATAGCTTCACGTCATTGAATGTTGCGTATTTACGAAGAATTGTGTCCACCGATCTGTTTTTTATTTTAATCACGTCCCAGAAAGGCAATAAGTTGGAGTGGGGATACGCTACGTATATATTTTTTAAATTGCGGCATGCTTATCCAGAATGTACGCTTTAGCTATTGTGCGTGCCTTACTCTTCGCACTAGAGCCCGATAGAGCGAATCGCTCCTTTTAAAAATAAACACTAATAAAATAACTTCCGTAAACAAGACGCAGGCTGCTTTTTGCTGCTATCTCGACAGCGTTTCCGTCGCTTCATGGCGAGGTTCCCTCCCTCCCCCCCAAATACACACAAGGCGGCACCATATTTTTTTCTCAAATCGAGTATGTACTTTATTCCGCTGCGCATGCGCCTTGTGCGCCTTCAATATATGTACCTATCCTTTTCTTTCCACCTTCTCCTCCTTCCATTTCCGAACCTCTCTCTCTTATGTATTTCATACGTCCTTCCTCCTCCACCGGTGACCTTGGTGCAAAAAAGAAAACAAAAAATAAAGGAACACCGGCAATCTTATTTCGCGCTTCTTTTTTACATTTTATTCCGGCCCGTTTAACCTGATCGCCAAACACCGCGCCTCCTTCCTCCCACACCAGATCCATTCCTCGGCGGGTTTATCGGTTGTTATTAAGTCCCCGCTCGCATACCTATCGGCAAAAGCGGCTCTCTACGAAGGCTGGGAAAGTTTCTTCCTCGCTTTATGAAAACAAGAAGAATTCTCCTCTCGCGTTTTGTCTTGTCGCGTAGTTAGTTAATTCGTTCCGATTTCTTTCCGTTTTATTTACTTCCTCATCTTCGGTATTCTGCCTTTACGTGGGGGTTTCAACTCAACTCAAACCACTTTATACCATCTTAGGCCTTTTACTCTTCATCTTCTCGAACACATTAGCTTAATTTAAAGATAACTAATATTTCGTTTCTCTTCTTACCTGCTTGATCCGTTTCTAGCATCTTCCCTTATATGACGTATTTCAACAGACGATCTCCTCTCAAAATTTGGTTCACTCATTAATTTGTACTTTTTCTCCTTTTTTGATCTTATTTATTATTATCCTCCCCTTTAAAACTTCCTCATTTGTTTTTCTCTCAGTCTGTGCCAAACCCGCATTTTAAATGCCTCCAATCAGCTTGCATCTTCTTTTCTCATAGACCCATATCAAAGTTTTTTTTTTAAATCTTTTATTTGTATCTTTATTCAAATTGCCTGTCAACAACTCTCGTCGTCTCGTAAATGCCTCTATAGCTGTTGCTATCCTTGTCTTGATCTCTTTCATACTTCTTCCATTCCGAATCAGAATACTACCTAAATAAGTAAAATGTTCCACCTGTTCAGTCCTGATTTGCTCTTTGGTTAATGGCCTATATATATTTTACAAGCGATGTCTCTTTTAAGAACGCGCCGAAATGAAGATTTTCTCAAGAAATTGCACTAAAATATTATATCAAAACCGGGGCGTAATTATCCGCATCGATCTATGTAATAAATGTGACATTTGATTTAAGAACAAAAGCATATATCGGCTCAAAATATGTATTACATATATCACACTTTCCCGCATGTCTCATCTTAGATGAGACCCGATGTTGACTAAATGATAAAAACAGACAGCCCGCCAGTTACTTTAAGGGGCAAACGTCAACCTTGAATTGTTGACAAACAGACAGAGAAAGCCGATTCCCTCTTTCACAATAGCGGATCGTGAGTGATTCATTACGTGGCGTTGCCCTGAGGAAACTGTGATTACGTAGCGTGCCTTTATCGTGGAAAAAAGTTGCATTCATTTTTCTCCGTTTTTCAATGAAAAGTCTTTTTCTACTGTGTTGGACGTTCCTATTTAAATTTATAAAATTGTATATTTTTAATTCCAAGCAAATATAGTGTCGTCCGTCACATAAAGAAGGGCTCAGTTGCAACACGTAGGTTGCAGCCAAGCCTTATCAGGAGGGCCATAATATCCATTTATTTTTCCATAAAATTTTAAAATTCATATAAGTGCTTGGATATACAATTTGTGTTTCTAACTATTCTGCGAAAGATCTACTGTCCACGTAAGTGGTAATATAACTTGATTAATAATCAGTAGTTTTTTCCGTTCATGTGAAAGGGGTTTTTCCTATTCGTGAAGCAACGACGCAGTCCGCTTCATCAATAATTGAACCAGATTCGCAATTAATCGTTAAGCAAAGCCTTTATCTTTTGCGGCCTCAGATAATTGCGATTCCATTGCCAATTTCTTAGCGTGATTATAGCAAAAATTCGGACTTAGATCAGCATCGAGTTTGATGTTCCTTTTAAAACCCTTTGTCTGGCTGATACACGGGGCGTTTGCCGACAGGAAAACATCCCAACGTAATTAAATTTGCGAATGGGAGGCACTAAACAAAGGTTTCATCCAGTCCTCCGCCCACCCTTTCGTAGCGCCATAGGCGCCTCTTTTGCCCGTTGATTTTCGTTCATCTCTTTTGCTTTTTTAAACCACCGTCCTCGATGCGTGACAAACTGTCTCCAACGATTCACTCGGGTTGTTTTTTTTCGTTTGCGTCGTTTTGTTTTTCGTTTCACTTAGGAGGAGCTCGGCTACGGAGCGACTAAAGAAAGCACGTGTACCAACACCGCAGCTTTGGCTGAAGGAGGGGGGAGGAAGAGTGGGAGGAGTAAAGGAGGAGGGAGTAAGAGATGAGTAGGGATGGGAAGGAGGGGAGAGGAAGACTAGTGATATCTTAGCCGTCCGCAATTACGTTAACTACCGGTTACAAATCTTAAAACCCCCTGCAGCGTTCTTATCCTCTCTGTCTCACTTCCTCCTCCCTTCTCGTTCTCTCTCTCTCTCTCCCTTTCCTTAGTAAAAGTCTCGATTCTCTCCCTGTGACCTCCGAGGATTCAAGGGCGTTTTCTTAGTATCGTAGGCGTGACTAGAAGGGGAGTTGATAACACCAATTGGAGAAATTCTCTCAAAGCCCCTCTTCCCACTCCAGCCTCCTCTCCCACTTTCCCTTCTCCCATTGCTGCATCCCCTCCCAGTCCACCTTCCCCTCCAATTCCACCCTCCCCTCCTCTCCACTCCCTTTGATTATACACGGTCCCATAAAGTTAATAGTTCTATTCGTGGCCTTAATAACGCGTCGAATACTAGGTTTCTCGTGGGATTTTCATATTCGTCCCGCGTTTTCTAGGACTCTCTGGATTCGTTTGTCACGATCGGTTCGTCGTGTTTTCGATGATGTCCGTGATGTTGCGCGTCTCTCGCGTTGATTTGATGAGGGATTCGTTGGAAGGGAACCTATTTCCCCGAGTTTTCGGCGGTGCGGTGTATCTGGGGGATCGCTGTAATGGGATAAAAAGGATGGGGGTTGTAAAGTCCGATGATATTACTAGTATTAAGGTGAAGGGTTATTCTCCTTGTCAATATAGCCATACGCATTATTCTTTATATTTTGCTTTCCATTATATTTCCTCATATCGTGCACGTCCTCTCCTTTTCTAATTTGGTTAACATATCGAAATCTCGGTCTTCCTCTGATTTTTCCCCACTCAATATTTCTTTCCACAATTCTCCCGAAAAATTATTATTTCTCGTGATGTGTCAAATCCACCTTCCTATTCTGTTTTCTGTAGTCTCCACTAGTTTTCTTACCTCTTCTTATTCTATATAAGATTATGAGCTCGACTAATGGCTGAAAATTAATTTCAGAATAAGCATTTCTTTCGTTTCAGCTTATATTTTACATCCGTCTCCAACGCTTCATTTAAAATGCATCCAATCCTTTTCTGTTCCTCTTCGATATTGTCCACCTTTCAATTCCGTAAGTCGTTATACTCCACATGTATGACTTAATCATCCTTTTCCAGTGTTCTTGTTTATTTTGCTGTCGGATAGGTTCCTCCTCCAGCAGAACTCATTCTTTGGCGTGCCTATTCTTACACTTACGCGTGTTTGCAGGTTCATTTGACGAGTGCTATTATAATTTCGAATTTTGTTATTATGGCAATTAAAGTTACACTATCCCTGTGTAAATGTAATCAATAATACAATTGGCGTGGAGTATTTTCTTTTCCCAGCGTTCTCTCTCGCAAGTAACACCCTCTTTGATTTATCATTTCCCATTTTGACCTCACAGCCGAGTCGTATTAACTGCATTTCTAATAAGTCGAGAGATTAATAACCGAGTTCCCATGCAAAAAGGGATTGGAGAGATTCAGAGGGAATAAGAAAGAGAGGAGAGATCGAGTTGAGTGGGAGGGTAAGTGGGAGAGAGAGAGAGAGAGAGAGAGGAAGAGAAGGGAAAGGGTTAGGAGTCGGAGGTTTGTGTAATGGCGCTTTCAAGTCGCCGGAATGTCTGGGTTTAAATTTCAAAGAAACGGTCTCCTCCGTCCCTCTCCTTTTCAATATTCCCTTGTTTTTCTTGCTTTGGTGCAATTTGGAGAAAACCTTTGGAAGAAAACGCATTGATGCTGTTTGAGTTGGGTGAAAAAATGGTGGACGAGGCATCTTACAATAGGATGAGGTGTTTCTTTTCCAATAAAAATCTATATGGTTTGATTATGACAAGGTTTATCAACTCTCTTTTTAGAAATATTTTCACATTAATTCGATATAAGTTCATTTTATTTTGGCATTCAAACTTATGTTGGGCTTATTGTTCGGTTGGTTGCACAAGGTTAAAGATGGCGATGTTATAGGTTTCACAGACACAAGCTAGTAAACGAGCATTTATCTTTGGCATTTTTAGTTGTTGTTGCTAATAGTCCAAACCACATGGATATAATCTCCAAGAAAGACAACAAGGACGTAATATAACATTAAATTCTTGCAAAGGAATACTAGCGGGAGTGGTGTATTCTTCAACTACTCGAAATTTCTACTTATCAACAGATGCTCCACTATATATTAGTGGGCTATACATACATAATATATACATAATGATAATAATGAATTATCAGCGGCGAAAATGTTGCACAATGTACTTCCTACAGTGACTTAAGTCACCTAACTGGTTTTCCGGCCGTAAAAACCTTTGCCGAACTGGAATCTGCTAATCCCTGAGGAAATTCTAAGATTGTCTTTTCCCCATTGGTAGTGCTGCTATCCTTGCGAGCTACGTTAGACTCCGTATGGGGGGAAAGTATGAAATAAAAAAATTACGTACCTACGTTTTAAGCTAGTTTTTTTTCGTTTTAGACATGAAGTCTTCTGCCCTCTTTGCGAATCGCGTGTTTTTCTCCGAAAAGGATTTCGTGAGGAAGTAGAGAGGCTTGGATCCTTTGCTCATGTCTTTCCTTCTTTGCATTTCAACCTCATTCATTCTTTGCTATGACTCTGAAGTTTGCCACACTTTGTCCATTTCCCTCCGAGCCATTAAGCCATCTGACGACCCTTCAACCCAACTGCATCTATCACGCCTACGTTTTTTCTCTTTCTCGCTCGATTCTTTTCTAGCTCTCTATAAATGCTTCCTCATTCTGTCCCACCTTTGTGCGACCGTTTATCCGTTTTGACACGCTTTCTCATAATTTTTTTATCGTAATTTTTTTGCACCCGTTTAGATTCATATGCACTAGCGAAAATCAAGTTGTTTCACAACGGTTACTGTTGTGATTTGTTATTTATTTATTGAAGTGATTTAACCCTTAACTACTCGCGTGGCAAAAAGTTACGTAACTACTCGCGTCGGGTCAATTTGACCCAGTATCCAAAAAAATGTAATCACTTCATATGTTGTGTTGTTAAATAATAAATATTCATGTTATTACATAATATAAGTCCTGCTAAGCGTGATCTAACATAAGTGTTCTTATAACATATAACAAAAAATGCTTATCAGAATGAAATAACGAAAAAAGGTTATTAGAATATAACGTTTTTTTTAATGAATAATTTTAAATGTTATTTCAGAATGGAAAAATTATAGAAAGATTAAAACAATGCAATACATCAAAAAATGTCTTCCTCACAAGCCGTACATATAATCCTTGAATGATTTTTACAAATAGTTTCATTACAGTTATTACAAGTTTGTGAGTATTTATTGTCATTCGTGCTAGGACACAGGTGGCACATTCTTCTTTTTTTAGTTGCTTCCACATTTCCTGTCCTTTGACACTCCTTCATCTTTTCAATTCCATGTTCATTTAAAAATAAAGATATCTCTTGTCTCCGAGTCCGTGATACCTGTGGATTTTCCGCTCTTTTTACAATATTTTGCGTGACGAGACTATGAGCTAATTTTTTCAAACACATTCTCCTTTTTTGGTTTTCTATGTTACTTTTAAAAATAACATAAGCGTTTAGTGCAGTAACATTTACTAAATGGTAGAACACAGCCAATGGCCATCTCCGCGTTCTGCGGCCAACATTATAATTACTGCAAAGCTGATCACAGGAATCAACGCCACGTTTGGTGGAATTATAAAAGGTAGTCATGTCTGGCTTTCGCTTGGGACCGGTCTCCTCATCAATCATGATGCATAGTGGAGATAAGTATTACTGATCTAGATTTGGCAGGAAGATAGGATACCATAGATAAATTTTTGGTAAATCCAAATAGACTAGAATGTACCTCTCTCCTTTTGGAAGCAAGAAATTCGATAGGTATCTCAGGTTTATTTTTTCGTCAGCAAAGATTTAGCTAAGGGGATACTAGTATACCAATTATCAGTGGTTATGTTCCTACAAGTATCTTTTATTGGGGAAATCAGCCGTTGAACAATGTCATAAGGTTTATTTGACCGATTGTAAGGGCCTTCAGGCTGGGTTCCTGCGTAGATTTCAAATTTCATTAGGTAGAAGGTTCTTGAGTCAACCAGGGCAAATACTTTGATGCCGTATTTATGGGGCTTTGTTAGGCAAATGCTGACGAAAGGCGCAACGTCCCCGAAATGGAAGAATAAGTTGTTCATCAATCGTCAAGTACTCAGCGGGAGTGTATGCCTGTTCATACTTTTCCCCAATCAGCGTCAATAATTCGCGTATCGGTGCTAATTTGTCCAACTTCTTCCTTTCATCCCTGTTAGTTGTGTCATCAAATCGTAAACAACGAAGTAAAAACAAAAATGTCATGTCATGGTCACGGAAAAAACTGGCGGGCCCACAAATATTAAAAATTTAAATGAGCTGCCCTATAAACTCCGATCATGAATAAAAGACCAACTAATGCTTTCATTTCTACTTTGTCAGTGTTGTTGGCATCACGATCTGTCATATTTTTCTCTCACTCTTGAAATGTACAAATTAGTATACTGAATTAGTTTATCGAAAACATCCTCATCGAAAAAAAATGAAAATGCCTATTCTGATGTCTTAGCACCTCTAGCTACTGGTATGACACCAGGAAAATGCGAAATAATATTGTGCTGCTTTGCTCGACCTAAGTTACTAATTGGGCGCTTTCTCCACTTAGTTTTCTTGTCTCGCGTCGGGTCACATTGCAAGTTACTATGTGACAATGTGTCAAAATGACCTCGAAAACCACGTTAAGAGAAAGAGTTACACATTGAGTTACATTAGAGGTACCGCCATATAAACCGAGCAGAAAAAATAATATCAACTGAACAAGAAAAAACATGGGTCATTTTGACCCGACGCGAGTAGTTAAGGGTTAATATTTCACCTTTTCATTTTCCGTCTATTCTTGGAATTTAGGAACCCCATCAATACTTTCCCTCCGGAAAAATATCGAACTTGTCGCATCAGAAAGTTCTACAGAATTCGGTTTTATTTCAAGATTTAATACAATCGCCCGTGGTGCATCTTGGTAAAGTGATCGTATGGATCGAGTTGAGACGGATAGTAAAAAATCTACATTTCCACCAGGAGTCGGGAACCTTTCTGCCTTTCGTAACATTTCGATCACCTCTCTCAGTTTCTCTCTTACCTTTTTAGCACAAATTCTCGAAAATTTCCATAGTTTTTATTTTCAGGCTTTATTTTGGTTTCGGTGCACAAAGATACGCCAGAAACAATAGCTGCAGCGCACAGTGTAAAGTGCTGTTTGTGTACTAGTTTCAAACGAATAAATCAATTTCACTCACGTTTTTCGATGTACATCGTAACTGTTCATTTAAAAATACTACGCCTATTGTTCTGACACATTTTTGTTCTATTTATCATATTCGTACTGCAGTGCTCCCCGATTGTTAAGCCGTCTCTCATTTTACCGCGGATTGAGTTATAACGCGCGCCTCCTGCACTCTAAGCTGAACTTGAAAAAAATTCCGCTCCGCTGAGTACGAAATGACGTCAATGCTGATTTTTCTCTTTTGCCATTTGAAGCCATCATAATAGAGAAACAAGTAATGTTTATGAAAACAAAATTTTTATAAACGACCTTTATATCGATGGAATGAAGCGATCCGAAGATCCTATGCAGATAGGCATAAGCTGTTAAGTTGGGAATAATTTTGAAACGAGAAAAAAGTCTGCTATGACCGGGAATCGAACTCGGGTCTTCCACTTGCCGGGCGGATATTCTACCACTGAACTATCGTAGCAGATCAATTTTCTCGTTTCTGAACGCGGGTGTTTTCTTGGTTGGGACGGAACTAGCCAAGCTAGTATCAAACTGCCCCAACGGATGTCCTCGAAGAGATACATCGAAGAAAACTCCTCCCTCTCAAATGGTGAGATTGCCAAGTAATAAATTGATGGAATGAAGCGATTTTGTCCACCGAATAGTACAAATCTACAGTCGGCAGCTCAACTCTACCAACCTATATAAAACCTATTGAAAAAACGCTTGCAGGCAAAATTTCCACTTGGCTAAAATAAATAGCCAAGCTTGTTCTAATTCTCATAAGAGGAGAGTTGTTGCAGAGGATAGGCAAGTTAATATAAAAGTTATTAAAAATTGGAAAAAGCTTACTAGTTACGCATGTGTACCATGTTGGGTCGAACAGGCCGTGCTAAACCGCGGGTCGTTGCGCTTCCCCCGAAATCCGCAGAGCACTTTATAATGAAATCCCATTTTCGTGAAAAACTCCATGCATTAGTAAGGATGGGATACCTTCATTACTCTTTGTCCGGTTCTGCTTATTCGCATCTTTCATTCGTCATGTCGATAACATCGCCCCCTTCTCTTTCCCTCCCTTTCTCCTCCCGCCTCGGTGCTCTCTCCCTACCCTTGTAAACCCCTTCATCCCTCCCCTTATCTGCCCTTTCCATTTTATCTTTCTTTGATCCTTTTGAAATGGCCCATCCTCGTCTCTAACCCTTCTCTCCCCTCTTCAATCCTTTCTCCTCTATCCCTCTCTTTTTCCATGTCCTTCCGCCGCAGTTACAAGATCATTTTTTGTTAATTTTTCGAGAGATTCTTTGCATTTTTTTGCCGCCAGCCGCATGGATGCGTGTACTTTCTCTCCTCCAATGACGAACTGTGTATTTAGTCTACCTTTCTGTACTCTCTTTATTTTTTCCATCCAGTGTATGTCCCTAATGGTGGTCATTCCCTTCTGCGGACGTATCTGCCTGGATGCGCGTAGTTAATAAACCCGTACGAATATATACATACTATATGTACATATCCAACTAAGGATGCCTATATTTAAATAGTTTATTCTTACTTAGAAATAGATTTAGAGAATAGAGAGGGTGTAAAAATCAATTTTATGTGTTACCAATAGGGTTGGACGGAACTCATCGTCTATTTATATTATTGTACCTATGGGAAAAAACGTGCTTCGTTTATCGCCTATTCATGGCGACGATTATCGAGGTATCTCTGTGTTGCCAGATTCGAGAAAATGAGTAATTTGTTGTGATCATTCTAATTTTTTTATTCCCATGAAAATGCTATATATTTGTCAATTGCTTTTTTGACTTGTGCACTAAGACAGTTTTAGTTGACACAGATATATTCACTTGTTCAAAGGGAAGAAATATATTCTTCTGTTAATCGAAAGTTCTAAAGTATCGGCAATAATAACCATAATTGTTCGCTTATTTTTCAATTTTTTTCGCCGAATCATGAAAACATATAGCGGTAAATCATATGGATTTTTTTTCGTTTTAAAGGGATGACGCCTACTGAAAAGACATGACGCATGATATTATCCGTAACGTTACTGCCTAAACCTGTTACAGTATGCTTTCTCGCTCACCAGTGGAACACCATTTATCCCAGCTGAATTTAAATACGTTGTTTATTAGTTGCATCTGCATCGCGTTTTGGATCACGTGTCGCGTCCTTTTAATGTAGAAATGTCGGTGTCGGTGCTAAGGCTAATATAGATTAGCGAACAAGAATAAAACGTTGAAAGTGTTCAAGATTATATATGCGCAGTTTTTACTTCATCTTTTACGCATGACCTCGGATTCGGAAGTTAAGTCACGACTAAAGACTAACGCTATGGAACAGAAAATACGCCACAGCTGTGAATCTTAACGTTATAAAAATGAGTTATCCATCTTATTACGGCGGGTATTTATTTCAGCATCACTTTAAATATACTAAGAGGTTCGCGACCATTGAAAAAATGCTCAAAGAGGTACGTAAGCATGAAAAGGTTGAAGGGCCGTGCTCTAGACCAGTATTTCCCAAACTGTGTTCCGCGGAACCCTTGGGTTCCGCGATAGCTTCACGAGGTTCCATTAAATAGTAAGAATGAGAATCCAAGGGTTCCGTGATTTCAGATAGTTTGGGAAACCCTGCTTTAGACCAGTGGTTCTCAAACGTAGGGTCACGAGCAGTCTTTGCTATGCCAACTGATTTTTTTCCTCATTATCTCAATTCTTTAATTTTAATTTATAGTTTATAAGCCTATGTCTTATGTTTGAGAGTCGGACCCTTCAGAATAAAATACTTGTTAATTTTAATGTATTTAAATTTAATATAATAAATTTAATTTTAAAATAAAAAATAACACGGCGACATATATTAGCTTCACTCATTTTATCAGTCCTCACCTTTCTCATCTTTGTTGTAATTCATTACGATATATGAATTTTTGATGAACTAATTTATTTTTAACAATTTATTTTTTCTAATTTCTTTTAAATAACACCGTAGCAAAAAATTTAATTTTCGTTTACACTTCGGGTTTCTGCTTTTTTGAGGTCGTGTTTTCTGTTGAGCTGTAGTGGAATAATCAAATTTACGATTATATCAATGCAAATATATAGGTAAACATTTGAAAAGATATCTGAAAGCGTACCTGCATCTGAAGACACATCATCCTGAACTTGCGAACAAAGAAGTCGAATACTTCAAGCTGAAAGAAGAGAACGTAAAGCGACAAAGGCTGTGCGCCTATGGTGTTTCCTAGAGGACTCATCGTTCAGCGCCTGAAAGCAAATTATGAATTTTCCTTACTAATTGTGCAGAACAAGAAACCACACCATTACTGAAGAGCTAGTTCCAGCAGCGAAATTAATGGTTCACAACATGCTTGGTAAGGAGGAAGCTCAATTATTGGACCAGATCCCGCTGAGTGATTCCACAGTAAACCGACGTGTTTTTGATTTGGCAGAAGATATTAAGGAGCAACTGATTGGGGAACTACAAACAACCGAAGCATGGAGTATCCTAGTCGATGAGAGCACCGACATCACTAGCGTCGCACAAATGACGGCATTTGTGAGATATATGGATAATAATACTTTAGAAGAAGATTTACTGTTTTGCTTGCCACTTGAGGAGCGCACCTGTGTAGCTGATATTTTTCGTAAACTGCGAGATTCCGGTAATCAAAATAAATTCCGCAGGAATAAACTATATGGAGTAATGACAGATGGTGCGGCAGTTATGATGAGGGTCAACATCAGGGCTTCATGTTTTAATGCGCGATATTGCTGCAAACAGCACTTGGCCTTAATTGTATTTTACACCGAGGAACTCTAGCCGGGAGAACGTTACCTGATGATTTGAAGTCAGTTTTAAAAATAGTTGTAAAAACTAACAATTTCAAAGGAACTCCCTTAAAACGCGTTTGTTTCGTCTGCTGCACCGGGATGTGGATGTCGAATATAAAGAGCTTCTTTTTCTCTCTGCTGTGCGTTGGTTATCGAGAGGAAGAGTTCTTGAATGAATATTCGAGCTCCGATCTGTGGTAGCTATATCCTTGAGACGGCAGAAGTAGAATTAGTTGTTTTCGTATTTCGAGGATTCAGCGTGGATGTCTAAATTGTCATATTTAGCCGATACTTTTGGTAAACTTAACGTACTGAATAAAACATTGCAGGGGAGAGAGAAAACAATCATCGAAGCAACAGAGAAAATCCAAGCATTCCAAGGCATACTTGACCTTTGGGTCATAAAAGCGGAGAAGTCGCACTGTTACAGTTTATAGAAGACACCAAGGTAGATCTAAGTGAGGTGAAAGTTTCTATTTGTAAACATTTGCGAACACAAAAATTGAACTAGAGCGATATTTTACAGTTGTCCCTACTTTTCAACGACCCTTTTCTCTCATTCAAATTTCTTTTATGTCAATTTGATATTGTAGAAGAGGATAATATCCAAGATGCACTACTAGACTTACTGAGACGGATATGCCAAAATGTTGCTCGATTCTGGTGTGAGCGCAATAGAGTTTTGGTTAAAGATGAAGGAAACATCTATAATAATAAAAGAAGCTGTGTCTGTCTGTGAAAGTCATAACTTCAGAAAATAAACAGGAGCTTCAAAATTTGGCAGCAGCTTCAGGTTGATCCTGAAAATTGCAGTGCCAAAAATAATAAATGTAAAGCGAGAAACAAGTTGATATATGTCGATAGCGAATTACGCTGTGTGTTAAGTGAGCTGTGCCCCAGAATCGACAAGTTGTGTTCAAAAGATAAATATAATTCTGTAACCTATAAATATACAATTTTAAAAATATATGTTATTCCAATATAATAAATAACAAGTTGATATGTCTTAGTAATGATAAGCATCTAAAATGTATCTAAACGCGTAAATATTTATAAATAAAGTAATTTCAGTGGTAAAATTGTAGCTTATTATCATAAATTCCCATAATCGTAGAAATCCTTTTTTTACATCTCAAAAAAGGGGCGTCGCAAATTAGATCTGCCTGAGAACCACTGCTCTAGACTACTTCATAAATGTATATATATAATACCTATATTTATTCGAACAATCGATGCTCTTCTCTGAGGAGTCATGGTAAGCTTTTTCACATTTTCATTACCGTAGGAGCAATTTTAAAAGCAGGCTATCTTTATAATTTTCGACGAGGTATTAAAAAAAATATTTTCCTATGATTATAGTACTACCATATATGAATTGGCCTATGTTTTTCCGAGCCCAAACCAGTACAAATGTTATTTTCTTTCTCATAAAACTTTCTTAAGGGAGTTTCTGAACAAATGAGTACAACTATTATAAAATGCTTGATTACGAAGTCATGATAGAAATAAATCGTTTACGTTTTTACCAATATTCTATGATCAATCTATATACGTGCTGAAATAGTTAAATAGACACGAAAACAGCGTTTAAAGTAAGGGGAACAGAAATATAGCTTTCAAAATACAGAGAGGTGAGCTATGCGTCCGATTAAGACAAATCATGATTTAATAAATTATAATTTTCGTAAATCACTACGGAAAGTCAGCCTGTAAAACATCGTCAGAGTCAGCACAGTACAGATAAAATCAGTACCGTT
This sequence comes from Tanypteryx hageni, assembly GCA_028673005.1. Classification (NCBI taxonomy): domain Eukaryota; kingdom Metazoa; phylum Arthropoda; class Insecta; order Odonata; family Petaluridae; genus Tanypteryx; species Tanypteryx hageni. Next base: position 157,567,472 of record CM054115.1, read on the forward strand.
GTTCAAGTGGTCCATTAAATTCACCGTGTCTTATGTTCGGCTATTTAGTTCGTAAGACTAGTTAATTGAGATTATTCATAGCAATTAAACAACCATCACTTGCTTCATCGAGGATGCTTATTCATCCGGAATCGATCACGATTCGTTGTAAATTTTATCTCTTCGGTCAACTGCGTTCGTACCAGACTCAACTGCTCCATTTTATTCTTTTTTTTTAACGCGAAATGCCTCCGGATCGATGCCAGAAATTGTATTCCTCGCGTCGAATAAATGACACTCATCTTTTATCGCCCGCCATTCGTCCGTTTCCCGCTCCTTCCTTTGTCCGGATCCTTTGGAATTTATATCGCCGTCTTTACCGCGACCTGAAATACCAACAAAAAAAATCAGACTCGTGTTTGCTAATGTCTCGACCCAGTTTTCGTATAAAATGTATCCGCGAAACTAAGAATAAGCGATGGGATTGATTTCGTCACGGAAAGGTTTGTTTGAGAGATTGAATTCGAGAAACAGTTGGGGTGCCATTCTCCCCTTTTGAATAGTCGCCGTCGATGATGCGGCCCGGATTATCTTTTACGTGATTATATGCATTTTTGAGCAATTTCCATGGTTATCTCGTTGTATCCGCGCACGCAGCTCGAACAACTGTACAATGGGTTTTCAATTACTCGAAATATATTTATTGAATTTTCTTATCTATTTAATAAAATAGGTCGATAATTGAACACTTTTTGTCTTATTTTGAGGCTAGAGTTCCTGGAGAACGATTCTTTGTGCGGATATTGTGTTGGTTTACATCTACATGTTACCCTGCAATTCATCTAACGTAAGTGGTGGGTGGCAGGGGGTGCGATTCACCAAAGCCTACCTAGCAATTTTGTTTCTCAGGTTTGCCTCTCCTATTATGATCTCGTATTGCCTTCGGAAAAAACGAGCCTCGATAACGCTCTGTCCTACAATCGATCTAACTTATTTTATCGTCATGATCGTGTCTACTTGTGTACGTCGCTGCTTCAAATACCCATTGAAGTACCTAGTTAAAAAATGTTCTTTAATTGGCTGCAATTTAATGATAGAATTATCGCCATATCAATACAAAGTCTACCTCAATAGTTCAGTGGTACTGTACTATATCCCCGGCAAGTGAAAGTTACTGGTTTAGGCAGAAATTTCTCCTGCTATCCATCAATTCTCGGCTCAAATTTTAATATATTATGATAACGTTTTTGTAACTTGAGTGGGTATTCCATCTTTTTTGCGCTGATTTTCTCATGAATCTAGGCACTATTTCCGAATTATTGTCTTGAATGGGAAACGAAATTCCGCTCGGAGAAAATTGTTCACTTTGTCTATATGTGTGTGTGTGTACATACATACACATATATGCGTACATTTTCATTTAAAATACATGAAAATTACTTAACAATACATATACTTACATTTGCCAGATTTGGCTCGTTATTAATCGAAATCATTGTCAATGTCGTCCTCATTATGGATTCCGACAAAACCATGAGCGCCCACACACTAGGGTTTATGAGATGTGCTTTCATTTACGTAGGTTAGATAGCATTCACTGGAATAACGGAGCGCGAGTCCCATGCATTATCCGCAAAAAAGAATCAACTCCGTACGAGGAAGGGAATAGATATTTTCGACATCGCGCCGCACCAAATAATCCCCGCGCGACTCTGCATGAAAAAATGCAATTATTGTTGACCCCGATAAAAAAATGCGAAAGATTTCATCGATTCTTCCTGCTTCGAGTGCTTGTGTGTGCGCGCGTGTCATATTTATCGAAAATTAGAGGGATATTTTTTTCTCTTTGACGTTTACAGCAAGTAAATGGAAGCTATAAACATGGCCGTTTTGTTACGCGATTTCCGTTGCCGTCGAGAACGAATTAACGCTCGGGTTGTCGATGAAAACGATACGTAGCGAATTCCCCATTATTCGGGGTGGATTCGTCGACTATGTCAAGCCGCCAATGGCTTCGTGCTCCACTCGATTTTTCGGTGTTTTTTTTGTAAGACTTTATTTTTTAGATGAATATCTTGCGTTGTTCAGGATTTCGCGTTTGTGGAAACCTGTTTTTGGCTCTTTTGAAGAGGATCCGGTTAATCGGATCCTTCGGGCAGGCAGCGGAAGGCACTCGTTATGGACGTGAACGCCGCCGTTCCAGGTACACGCATTGAAAAACGCGAGCTCGCGCTAAAAGTGTGTGCAGGCATACCTCGCTTTGCGCGACCCCGTTTTAAGCGGATTCGTTATAGCGCGAGGCAGGCTCGCGCCTACCATGTGTTCAAAAAAACAAAGACGGCCGACTACTGAGGCGGGCTAACCATAAATGTATTATAAATTCCATTTTTACAGACTTGTGGATGTTAGTAAGTTCGCCTATGGATCCCCACTTAAGGTCAGAATGTGATACTATAAAAGAAATCCCGAGGACGGCACACCGTTTTTCTCTCTCAATGGACGGCTATTTTGGCGTTATTATTTTTCAAGAATGGTGACTTTCTGAGTAAAACTTCATCGCTGATTTATTTGAGATTTCATTCATACAGGAAATAATTCAATTGTTGCCAGAATGTAAGGAAGTTTTTAGTTTTCTATACCATTCGAAAATTACCGTCGGAGATAAGTCACTGAAAAAATGTAAAGATTTTCCTCTGGCGTTGATGGACGGAAGCCGAGTAACTAGTGTATACGTGAAGTAGTAATGAGTGTGTTTTTGTGTCGTTCAGAGGTGCAGCAACAGTATAGTTATTAGGATAAGTTGTAACGAAAGGAATAATTGATTTATTTGCATCGGAATATAATAAAATATTTACTATTTGTTACGTTAGATTTCCTTATTTTATTAAAGCTTTAGCGTTTTATTTAGTCGGGTTACTGCTTGGAAATCGATCTTGGCTGCGATTTATTACTTTTGTTAACTGAGAGCCTTGAATAAATAAGTTCTTAGAATATGAAGAACGCTAATCGAATTTCCAAATGAAAAACATGTTGAGATTAAATTTTCCCTGGCATATTGACCCGTATTTGGACGCGAAATATGTCTAAAAACAACAATTAGCATAAATTAACAACGTAAATATATCAGCGTCAATTGCAATGAAATTACGAAATATATTAATGCTATAAATGCAATGATAAAGTTATAATCAACATGTATTTTGTATGATTCATTGAATGTTGACAATAAGCCATGATTCTATTTATATATGTTGCTATTTTGAGTTGACGCTTATTTTAATGCTTCATTCATTCCCATCGGTCGTTTTTGACGGGCGACCACACAAGTTGCATTTTAAAATCCGCACGAGTTTAATGTATGGTTCTTACTGCTCAGTCAGGCCAATAAAAGAAAGTTGGATGTTCGGGTTTGCTAGCTTTAATAAGCTTAAGTTTCAGTTTTACTGAAAATTTCAATAAAAGAAACTGGTAGCTTTTTAGTTAGTTTTAGTCGCAGTTTTTTTTCATAGATTTTTTTCGTAGTTTCAATAAGGGAATGTTATCCTGACCCACACGGGTCAGGTTAACATTCAGTTTCGCACATAAGGCGTAGAGCATGTGTACAGATGTAAACATAAGCTCGAGGTCAGTTAGTGGTTAACGTCGAAGAAGGACCTAGTCAACATTTCTGTCTTTATCGTCACCGATTCCATCGTAAGTGCGCACTGGAATTTCATCCTATCCCATTCCAAACTTTTGTTGAGGGAAGAAAGCCCAGTGGACACTTACCAACAGAAGAGCCGCTGAGGTGTTGGAGAGATACATTTACAAACGTAGATTGAAGGACTCTCGGAATGACCCCTTCCTCAGCCCAAGAAAGAGGAAGGCGAACTGGGTTGAACATTATCTGAGGAGAGCGAGCATGATTAAAGACGTGTTAGAATGTAAACTTGAAGGGAAAAACACTAAAGAGATAGGCAGGGCTACGGTCGAGCCGGACGGCTGCCCGGGGCGCCAAAGTTTTGGGGGTGCTATCCCGATCATATATCTGTGCGTTACTTGCAAGTGAATACGTATTGGATACCAATTTATATCGAGAAACAGGCTGGAATCTTAATGGAATTCCTTTTTATTTTTCATTATCAATAATTTTTACAGCGCGATGAGTAAATTAACATGTACTTTGTAAATATTTCAACAAACATTAACGGAGAGGGGCGCTGGAGTGTTATCTCGCCCGGGGCGCCAAAATTCCTCGGGTCCTTGAGCTAGGAATATGTTTCAGCTGATGGACGACTTGAAAGGGAAAGAGAGCTATCAAGACGCGAAGAAGATTACAGAGAGCAGGAGTATGTGGAGAACGAGGTTTAACGGACCTAAGGACAGATTACCAATAATTATGATGATAATATAAGTCTACTTATATGCAGTGGAACTTGGTGATAACTAGACGGTAATAGCGAAATAGCGCACATAAAGATCGTTTAAATTGACCAATTTGGACTAGCAACCATTCATTGTGAAGCATCATGGTTACAACGTCCGTCCTCACGATCGTAACTAGGGATTGCAATCCCGGAGAAATTTTTCAATCCCGGGACTTCGGGATTCGGATTTTCCAATCCCAGAATCTCAAGATCCCGGAATTGGTTTTTATTACAATGGCACATAGAAATTAGGAACAAAATACCCGATGCAAAAACAGCTAATAGTTATTTATGTCTTTAATACATAGCATTTTTCTTCAGTAAGCGAAATAAAAAATAAATGGTGAATGTGTAAATGTAATGCATGAGTGTGTAAAAACAAAATGCTCACGTTACATTTTAGAAACCTTAATATATAAACCTCAGTACAATGAACTCCATAGGCAAAACGGAAAACACATGCACCCACATGCCAAAGTATATAAAAATGATGGTTTAATTTTAACTAAACTTGAATCATTGGATTTTTATTATCTAATTGTAACATCTGTAGCATAATCGTTGATAATAAGGCAAAATAATGGTTCTTTATGAAAAATAAGCTTTATTAATTTAACCCCAACTCATATTTCAAAGAGATTTAAACGTATTTGAAGTATGCTCTTAAAAAGCAGAGTGCGACTAATGTTTTATCTCTCATTTTTGATCTGTACTTAGTGCAAAATATGCCAGCGAATTAAAACGCCCTTTCAAATTCTACGCTTGTTGGAGGAATAGAAAGTAACTGTTCATAAAGGAAGTGTAATCTTGCACCTCTACGTCCACTTTCACAGAAGAGATTCAGCTCACTTGTGATTGCTGCTGTCAGTTCAGTGGAGCTGTACTTATATTACATCAGTATCAGACGTCGATGTCTGGCCAGATGATGCCGTATCACGTGCAAAACCGGTCTTAAAAATAAACATGATGATCCAAACAGAACTTATGATCCCTAATTTTCATTTAATCATTTATTTAATACTTATATTGGCTTTAATAGCTTTAAAGTCATCGCGGATATGTAGCTCTTTGTGTTCACAAATTTCATAATTTAGCGTTATAAGATGCTACAAATGCATTCGAACGGAATATTAAACTGATCACGTGTATTTGTGCCTTGAAAATAACGCGTGTAGATATTAGAATATACCGAATCTGAGTCCAACAATAGTCGTTGCTATGGCAACACTCGTAATGAGTGATAAAAACTGCAAAATCGCCTGTATTTACGCAAAATTCTAAGAAATACAATCGATAAGCAAAATTCTACGATAAAAATTAGAATCTCCATTTCTTTCCTCAGAGAATAGAACAAAACTCGCTCCGATATTACAATTCTAAGATATTTTAATGTGCAAGAGAAAATTACCCTGCACGATGGAGTTTAGATATCCCATGTAAATCAAATGGGAAGGATAGTTCCTGGAATCGAACCCGGGACTTCAATCTTCGCAACAAAAACTATCCTCGGGAGCTCGACCCATGTACCAAGTTTCACGAAAATTGGTATATTGGTTCAAAAGTTAATAGGGGGACGGACAGACAGACACACAACGACAAAACTATGCCTATTTCCATTCTGGAAAGTAGGCTAAAAATTGTGGAAAGTAGTAATTGTGTATTTAACCCTGGATGAGTAACGTGGTAAAAGTGGTACTCTATGAGTAACGTGGGGTTTTTGACACCCCAACCTAAATTTTACTTTAAAATAAAGGTTTTACGAAATTGATTATTATAGGATAAAAATGTTCTTCCTGATGAACAAAAAATTATAATTAACAATGGGAAAAAAGACAATTTATTTATAAAAAATTATAAAACGAAAAGGAACGTCATTTTCATATAAACACGAAAAAATATTATTAGCCAATACTCTTACACTCAACAAATGAAAAAACAATATGCTCCAAACAAATAGGCTTGAAACAATGTTTTCAAATCATTGTCTTCTTGGACATAGCTGGCATCGTTTCTGGGAAGTATTGCTTGGTGCTCTTGGTGGCTGTGGAAGTTCTGCATACAGTAAATGCGCTATGTTAGCTTGCAGCTGCCTTGACAGATTGAACTCATAGAGCCTAAAATATATATCTAGAATATAACCCTCGATTTAGTGGAGTGAATTAAAACGTATCATGTACATATCTTCTTGATTGTCTTCCTCTAAATCTTCTTTATCTGTAGTAGGGAATGGATCTTCCTCTTGTTGTCGCCAACATTCCTCGGCAATCATCTTGTCATCCTCGCCTACAGTCCACTTTTTATCACTCATTCTTTCAAGACGCACAATAAATGAAAACTGTACGGAATGAGCAATGTGGGGTGTACGACACCCCAACACCCCGAAAAAATATAGAAGGGAACAGTCTAAACAAGAGCGAGTTTCACTGCAGACTAGTCTCATACTAACTAGAAAATAAAAGAATGACAGAAGCTGCCAAGATGAATCGTCACAACATTGCATTAAAAATTGATTCACCTTGGGTGAGTTACACCCCACGTTACTCATCCAGGGTTAATATGAATAACATGCAACAGTTACCTATATACAGAACTTGAACATTTTACGTCTATCGGAAATACATCTGAAGGCATAAAGTATACGGTAAAACTTTCCTGTATTATGTAAAATTTCTGATAAATTAAAATAGAAATCCGAATCCCGAGATTTTCATGCTACTAATCCCGAGATTTCGGGACTAATTTTGGGCGGGATCCCGAGATCCCGGGATTGCAATCCCTAATCATAACAAACAACTGAATAATCGAATTTCCATTTAAGGAGTTCACCTTATAATAGTTTTCCATTTTTAATGCACGTGCATACACATATGTATACACACTCACCTATGCGTACTACTATAAAGAAAAGTTAATTGAAAGTCGTTTAATAACCAGCTCCGACCGTTGAAAATGTGCAAGGAACGGGACGCTGGGCTACCGCGCCACTCCTTCCCATTCTATGCGAGTGTTGCTTCCATCCTTCTCTCTCTCTCTCTCTCTCTCTCCCTCCCCCACCTCCCTCGCTCCGCCACTTTCCACCCCTTCCGCCTTTCCTCTCCTCCCCTTACCTCCGCCTCTCCCCTCTCCCTCCCCCGCTTCTCTCGTCATACGCCACCTCCTGCTAACTCGTACTTCCCTGTTACCGAGCGCGCGTAAAACCATTCCCGATTCAGTGCGGTCCTCGCGTCCCCGCTCTTCTGATTGGCCGTTTCCATCGTCAGGAACCCCCCGAATGGATCTCGCGGAATCTGGATGGATGCATGAAGGCAGGGTTCGCATTCTGTAAGAGGGGCCCCGTTGCAGTTTCATTTATGGGGTCTCCAAGATTAATTTTAATTTTTGATTTTCAACCCCTTTTATGAGAGAAAAATTAAGAGTATATAAAAGAACAGCACAAACATAAGGAAAATCGATGTTATATGATTGTCGTAGAATGATTGATGACAAAATATACTATCAAATTTTTATTTCATTTCGAAAATGCCTTTACAAAATACAAATGTGCAGAATAAGTAATGGTCAAGTTTTTATATAACGTCAGTGAATATGTGTTCGTTCGAAGTGGTACTGGCTTATATGCACGTTTTGTCTTTGTCACGGTTTGTTGTAAATTCCGCTTAATTTACTGGTGGAGAATGTTTCGAGGTTTATCTTTTCATTTGTTAGTGAGAGAATGGTTGTTTCGATTGGTGTTATTATTTTGGAGATATTAGGCGTCAATGCACCAAAAATGTTCACATTTATAAACGAACACTTTTTCGGACATGACGGCAATAGCCGTCGTTAGTATGTTGCTGCGTGAAGTCAATACGGTTATATTAGTCATGATTTCGTATTGTAAGTAATCACTCATTAATTCGTAATGCACACGTAGTTTATCATGAAACTTGAACATGCATAGGAGCAGTTAAGATACTATACTAGCGCTTTGCTAGAATAATTCAACAAAAATCTACTTTCTGCAAATGTATGAAGTAACTCCTACCGCATATACATATATTAACCCTTAAATGCTACACTGTGGGTGAAAAAACACCCAGAGCAGCTGTGTTTGCAATTGAAAGTTATTGAGAAATAATGGGAAAAATTGATTCTTATCGCCGTGTTTTGCTTGCGTTTTGTCAATCTAATAGCAATCTTATGATAACATTAACGGGCGATGCCGAAACTTCGTGGAATTTCCATAATAAAGATATCATGTGGCGTTGTTAAAATTGAACTGGACTGTTTTCATTTTTATTTTGTTTGTAATTTTAACAACGCCACATGATATCGTTAACCTTATGGTGTTTCAGTGCCAGGAAACAGTCGTAAATTTAAGCTATTCATTTGAATTAAGTATCTTTAAACATGCTATATTTGCTCTATGGTAAGGAAAAACGAGTCAGTTTCAGAAGTTAGTCTTCCCTTATTAACGTCTGCCCTTCATCTTTGAAAATCGTTGAAGCACTCGGAGGATACATCATAATTGGATAAAATAAGTAGTTTTTTAAAAGAACATTTTTCCGTTATTTCAATTTTGTTTTTCCAAAATTTATTGCAAGCAATTACGAAATAACTTCCCGGAACCACTTCAATTAACATCGCCCGCGGTAACATATACGTCCCATTAAATATTTTAGGCGTTTTTTGCAAGAAAAGCCGTCGCGAGACGCTAGTCTTTTTCATTTCTCCGCCGGTAATCATATCTTTGTTGTGAGAGAAAGAGAGAAACAAGGGCCGCGAGTACTTAGCGAATCCAGTTCCTTTCCTGCTTAGCAAAAAAACCGGTTCAGAAATCCAGGTCGGTCACGGCCTCGCTCATAAAACCACCATTTTGTCACGCTAAAGACCCTCATTAACATGGGGCGATTGTTCGGGGTTGATGCAGATGTTAAAGGCATCGGCTGGGCAAAGCTGTCTTTTTTTACTTTTGGTGCGTATGTTTGACGTGCACAGTGCCGAAACGATGGGTTCAAAAAATTAACGAATAAAATGGTGAATTATTACTCTCACCTAATTGCTTATATGAATAAGTGATGTAGGCAAGTCTTTTAGCTATAAAACAGCTGATGCCTGAATTTCTTAGGAAGAGCAAATATTATCGACTATGTAGCGACGATAAAAGATTAACTATCGACGAAAGCTCCAAAAATCATCCCTAGATCCTTTTAACGAGTGATATAGTTAATTCTCGTAGTGATAAGAAGTTTGATAAAACCCATGAGCTCATTTAAACTGAAGATAAACTATCTTCATCGATAATTTGGCGATATTACCACAGGAGAATCAAATCTACTTGTGATAATCGTAGGATTCAGTTTGTTGCTTTGCATCACTTGCCATCCATCATCTGATGAATTGCTAGTTTATGTGAAGTTGTGCATGCATGTCACTGATTAGAGTCGACGACCGATGACTTGCTAAAGATGTCGGCTTTTCTGTATCTTCTATACGCAAATGCTTTCACGCGCACGTTTTATAAGGGCTGCATGTCCTCTATTGGATGTTACTTCGCTGAAGTAAAATTGGTGGAAGGAGTTCCTTAATGTCTGGAAATTTTTTGATTGGAAGCGGTAGCATGTGGTGACAATTGGGGGTCCAGAGCTAATGTTATTTGGGAGCCTGAATTCAAGCTAAATTAAAGTATTGGAAAAATTTCAGGACTAGTCACTTAAAAATAAAAAGATTGAAAACAGTACTTATCTCGAAGTATCTCTAATAGTCACAATAAGATTACGAAAAACCAGATGCGCATTTAGGCTACATTGCAGTCGTCATCAGTGGTAATTCACCGAAAGTAGATTATAAACTGAGATAAGTTATTTTTCAATGTTCTTTATTTTTAAGTATGTGTACTTACTCTTTTTTTCTCAGCCATAAGACGTCCTCGATAGTTCTCTGGCGAATCACTAGAAAATTTTGTTTAAAATAACTTTGTAGGACCACTAATTTATTACACTACGTTAAAGCATCATCAGCTGAATGGCGAGTTGTAATAATTTAACAACCGAGTGATTCTACCAAGTTTTTATAAACAATATTTTTTCAATATGACTAAGAAATTCTACTAAGTTACTTCTAAAATGGAAGATTATTCAAGAATCAACTAAACCTAAGAATTCATTTTTATGAAAAATAACCAATTCGTATTTTTTTAATTTATTCAATTTTTTATTTTTACGATTTTTATTTTTTGTGAAACGGGAGTTCCTTGACCTCGGGGGCCTCAAGGCTGCAGCCCTGCTACCCTGATCCGCCCCTGAGCGGAAACCAGTGATTTTTTACAGCGTGCGTGTGCGAAAAATGTTTGGGATATATTTAAGTTTCCTCTCCACAGAATACTAAGCACTCCATAAAATAGCGAAAGATTACCAGCCTTTGCCAGTCATGAAAACTGTAACATTTGTCGCTGAATTCGAATTTTTAAATAGTATTCAAATCATGTCTCTGCTTTATTCTGTCTCTTTGTACATAAACCAATTTAACACAATACGAATATTATGACTCCTTTTCATGGCATGGTTTACGCCAGCCATGCATATACCCGAGAATTTTTTTGTAGGCGACCAAATTAGGTTTACCATGCTCAATAGTGGTAAGAAAAGGGAGCCACTGGATATTAATGCGGGCCACTAATATTTAAATCCTCATTTCCATGGCTGGTTTACGCAGTCATGCTATTTTTTCATTTGAAAAACTTTGTATCGAACTATTACATAGCTATAGTAACACAAAAGATTTTTTTAGCTATAAGTAAAATTTGTTGTGGCGACCAAGGGCGGATTAAGACTTCAGCATCGAGAAGGGAGGAAAGGGGGTATCGAAAAGGAAAAAATAAACTGAAAATAATTACATAAGCATACAGATTTTAATACGCGAAATTGAAATAGATAAAATTTTGTACAAAAAAATGAATACAGTAAAAAGAAATTTCTTCGATGTTATTTTAATTATTTTATTAGATTACTTTCGGTGTCCTGAAATCTCGGAGAGGAGGTAATTACCTTTACCTCCTCTCCCCCATTATCTGCCCCTAGCCGCGACGCCGTGTGTTTTGTCACAGAATTTCGTTTCAGCACTCATTTTCGTTTTTTTTGATCGATAAACCTCATCGATTATTTTAAGTATTATTAAAACTATATTATCGTTGTTGCATATAGGTTTTACCTTGGAAATGTTCCTTTCCTAGAAAAGAAATGTTATATAACGTTGAATATATTATAGGTTTTTATCCGTACCTTTACTTAGCGAAATGTAGTACTACAATAGTTGGATGGTTATTTGATGTAATCAGCACGTCATTTGAGAAAGCGGTCGGTACCCATCGGAAGGCTCTTTATCTCGTTATTTGGAAAGGATTACGCGAGCTCGTTTTGGCGCGGACGTGTCTGTCACCTTCAGACAAGAATCTTCCTATTATTCTTGGGCCTTCTATTTTTAGCGGCTCAGTTAGAAATGATACATGCCACGTTATGGTTACGTACATATAGCCCCGCCGAAGATTCCATTCATATTTTTCTGCGGAGGAAGGTAGAGACTGACGCCCTACCCCCCTCTCGTAAAAACAAAACCCTTTCCTCCATCATAACTCGCCGCTTCTGCGGACCCAATTCCGGCCGAAAAACAACCAAGCTTTCCCGAAAGGAATCCCTTCGAAACCTTTTCCCCCGTCCCCATTCCACATCTCCGCCCATTTCCATCGCTTATTCCTCTTAATGCCTTTGTCTGTTCCAACTCTACGTCATCGCTCATTCCCCACCTATTTCTCTCTTTCTCTCTCGGGATACAACTGTTATCGTTTTCTCTTCGTTCCTAAACCCCTCTTTCGCCTCCCCGAACAAACTTTTCTCTCCCTCCGTTCCCCTGGAAACCAGCTCTTTACTATCCCCAATCCGCCCTCCTCTCATCCATTCCCCACCCACTACGCCCAATGGTCACAAAAGCCGCCATACCTCTGTTCGTTGTGTGAGGGATTCGGTTAGCTCTTTTCCCTCCCTCTATTTCCTCTCTCCATTCATCTTATATCCCTTCTCTTTCCTCTCCTACTCCATCTATTGCCTTTTCTCTCTTTCTACCGACTTCTGTCTTTATTCTTGTTCCTTCTCTAAACTCCGTGAACTATCTTCCATTTCCTATCTCAGTTCCTTTCTGGCTCCTTTTTATATCTCTCCTTGTCTATCTCTTTCACCTTCTCTCTACTTCTCCCTCTCTCTACCTCTCTCAACCTCTCCCTCCCTCTCTCAACCACTCCCTCTCTCTCAACCTCTCCCTCTCTCTCTCTCTTCCTCTCCCTCCCTCTCTCTCTTCCTCTCCCTCCCTTTCTCTCTTCCTCTCCCTCCCTCTACCTCTCCTATACCTCCTATACCTCTCCATCCCTTCCTCTTTGCCTTTCTCTTTCCATTATCTCCCTCTTTACTTCATCTATCTCTCTTCCTCATTACTCTCTTCCTCTCCTTTCACTTTCTACCTATCTCCTTTTCCCCACAAACGTTTCTTTCCCCCTACCTTTTGACACTGCCATCTCCACCAGCGTCTTTTGGCCTTCAGCGAGTCAAGCCTTCCTCCAATCTTCTTTCCCTGTCTTTTGCCTACTTTCATCTCGCCTCCTTCTTCCTCTCCTGCCGGCTCCGCCATAATTCTTCGTCCTTTTTCCTTTGTTCCTTTTCCTCGTCCGTGTTACCTCTTTCACTCGTCGCTTTCTATATCTACCACGGTATTTTCCTCGTTTCTTGTCCTGCAACCTTCATCTTCCTCTCTTTCCATCCGTCTGTGATCTTCCTTCTTCCTCTCCCCTTTCTTGCTTTTGGAATTTTTTCTCAGAAGTGCAAATCTGTTTAATCTTTGGTTTTTGTTTCTTTGATTCATAGCCGCATCACTTCCCTAATTTTGGTGCTTCTAGCAGTAATTTCTAAAGGGTTGGTCAGCTTCGCGATTTTCATCGGTCGGTAAGCATGTAACAGCGCCACGCTGGCTGGACAGTTTTTGATGAAATCAAGCATTGAAGGATCTCTATAAAATATGTAGGTCGAATTAGGATTGGAATGCCACCTATCATCTAAACAACTAAAGGCGCCGTTTTTGCTGACGAAATTTTGCAAGTGGGGTTGATTAATAACTATACAACCCACGCGACTCTTTGGAATCAATTTGGCTTTCCAGTGCTGGCAGTTAACTGTGAACGCAAGTTGAGATTATTTCCTTGGCCGTGAATAACTCGCTTTGGATGAATTTTTTAATGTGGAAGCGGAAGAACAGAGGAAGTTGCAGGTTTCATTTTTCGGCAATTTTCGAATCGCTGAAGTGTTTAAGATAAAAGGCCGCTGAAGCCCAACCCTTCCCCTCTCCATCTACATTTCCTCTGAACATCATTTATTCCTCCGGTGTTATTTCTTTTTCCTTTCCACTTATCGAATTGACTATAATTAGCCGAGCATTCACGGTTTTCCTGCTCTTTTTCAACCTTCTTCATCTCCCATCTCTTCTCTCGTCCCTTCTTTTCATTCAGCTTGCTTGTTACCTCTCACAACTTCTTATCTGGTCCCTTAAATACCTTTTTGCATACCCCGCTTCCATATTTACACAGTTAATGGCTAATTGAAATTCGCTTAGCTAAGACGTTTTTGTCAACTACACAGCATAAACGGTAACAGCAGAGTTAAATGGAGAAAGAAAAACGCTGCTCAATGAAACTATTTTATTGACTTTATAGGATCTGGCGTTGCTCTTGATCAAAATTTATAGTCTTATGGGATATAAAATTAACTACCTTAGTTTAATAAGTCGCAGAAGACAGGCATTCGTAATTTTATATACTTTTCCACCAAACCTGTCATTTAAAAGCTTTGGGATATACTCCTCGGAGAGCTCTTGTGTAAGTTCCTGCTTCTTTATAATAGACATTAGTTATCAATATCTATATATGCTGCGTAGTAAGTCAGAATTTCCCTAGAAAACAGCTGAGGAAAACTTACAAATTGAAATAATTCGACCTTTAAGTGCGTAATTGTCCCTATCTTTGGTTGCAGCACCATCTATCTGTAAAATTTTATTTACTACCTCTTCCGAGCTTTAAATTTTTGTTCTCCTTCCTGTATTGCTTATGCGAAATTACTAGAAGAAGTGATGAATCTTTCCTTTGAAGAAGTAAAATATTTTACGTTGACCGTTTTCTCGTACGTATATGAGGACAAAAGCATTGGAAGATGGTGATTTGATGGAGGTTTTCAGTTCGTACTTTACTTTTTACTATCTTCGGAATGGTAAGGCAGACGCTTAACCCAAACCTTCACGATCTTCTCCCTCTAGGCTGATACGGCGGATAGTTATACCGACAGGTAACAAATAAATTGAATTTTGGAGGCGGAGAACTTAATGTGTGCCTTGGAAGAAATGAGTTTTCACGTTTCCTTCGAGATATGTACGTTGGAGATGCGTTTCTAGGAAACTGAAAAAGCGTATCTCGTGAAACATTTTTCCATATAACCGTATGTTATTATTATTAATGTGTTCACAGTTCGAAATTTCAACTTAGTCGTTACCTAAATATTGATATAATTGGCCATAGTTCGCTAATATGTTGATGCAACGACTTTGCCTCTCCTTAATTAAAAGATTAAAGACATACCTTTTTAACTGCTCAGCAATCCAGATATACGTAAGTAACTTCTCCATCTTCACTATAATAGGAGTTTGTTTCAAAATAGCGATCTAAGAGACCCTTAAAGGCGTAGCAATCTTTGCACATTCTTTTATCTTGTCGCTAAACTACAATATTGTGGCAGTTGAGGTTGGAATGTTCAAAGTCATACCAATTTTCGTTCCACGCTCTGTTTTTCCAAAGCGAATCACAACTTCGAGTTTTATTTCAAGGGAAATAGCCCTTTTTCCCTTAGATCCAACTTTAACCTTCTTTTCCGACACGAGGGTTATTATTTAATACACAAATATAGTAGTGACAAGTAATTAATGGAAAATCCGTGGATGCGAACACTACAAGAGAAAGGCTGTTACTGAGCTAGCTTGAGCCGTCTATAACCCCTCCATCTTGCGCGATGTACCATATGCATCCACGTTTTCATTATTAGCTCTAATCTTTCGAGTTCTGATTTATTAGCTCTCCTTCAGTTGTTTTACGATTTCATTTCATCTGAGTCCTGTGGTTATTCGTTGTCTGTGTTTACATGTTAGTTATTTTTTCTTTCACGGGTCTACCCATTAATACAACCCTCAGTCAGTTCAAAATGACTCTCGCGCGTTGGATGAGGACG
This sequence comes from Tanypteryx hageni, assembly GCA_028673005.1. Taxonomy (NCBI): domain Eukaryota; kingdom Metazoa; phylum Arthropoda; class Insecta; order Odonata; family Petaluridae; genus Tanypteryx; species Tanypteryx hageni. The sequence continues at coordinate 157,583,145 of CM054115.1, forward strand.
ACGTACTAAGTGAATATATGTGCTCGGAAAACGACATAGCCGAAAAAGACACGCTTAGAGGTTTAAATGCCAAGGATAAAGTCACGCTTGAGGGGCTAATCTTTGTTGCTGAGAATATGTGTGTGTTATATCATCGAGAGAAACAACAAGTCACTATAATGTGAAATAGTGAAATATTTAAATTGTCGTATTGGCGAGGGAAGACCGCGTATCTCAAATTTTGTGCCCTTAATTTTGTCAACGCGTATTAGCGAAAAAGCGTATTTCGAATGGGCGTATCCGGAGGGATGCCTGTATTTTCATCTATTATTACATGAATGAAATTCAACGCCGCACGTTGAACGGGAATTTCCTCGAATCTTCGTTCGATGTAAATAGATAAATTCGTTTCCAATCTTTGAAACCTCGAATTTTTAATGCAAGCAATTTCTATGGTTACTCTTCATTGCGACCCGTATTTGTATTTCGGATCTATATGTGCAAATTTGGGCTCGCAGTTTAATGAAGGCACATCTGAAGTGCTCGAAAGAGTTTGAAATTGCGCCGAATCGGAGCTTGACCTGTTGATCCTCTCAAGTTTGTTAATGTTGGCGCGAATTATCAGAGAAATCAATAAGCGTGAACTTTTATTAAGATGGCATCCTTGTTCTCCGAGACAAAGGCGTTAATAGTTTACTCTCGGGAAAAATTATCGTCTTTTCTTAAATGCGAATTTTTAATTTTTAAACTTCTGATCAAAAACTCAGCTACGTGCTCTAGAAATTACAATAGTCTAAATAATGGGCGTGTATTTTTTTTAATGAAAAAATTATTTTGAGGCGCTCATATGCATTATGTAACCATAGAATAAAATTAATTTTTATATTACACTTTCAAATGGTCAGAGATACCAAATAACTTCTTAAGGCTCGTATCCATCGTTTCGAATTTTAAAGCTCCATTTAAACATAAGGATGCTTATGTTATGTGATAATAATGTATAAAATAATAATAAGCGTTTATTTATAATGAAAGATTACTTTCCGATATTAGTGTTGAGTGAAAAATCCTATAAGGTTGTTTGAAAAAATGTTGAGTGCTTTTATAACATTAGTTCCCTCCACGAGAAAATTATCAAACTTGTGTTTAAGCTGAAAAAGCAACTCAGGTGCCAAAAATAGAAAAATAATGTACTTAAGTATCTCCAGTAACCATAACAACTTGTTATGGATTGAATGATTTTTCAATTTTTCATACTGAAGCGCTTATTTTCGAATTTTTGAAATGTTTATTAGATCCTGGGAATCAAGTTTTTTTGTTAAAATTTGGCACCAGACGCTTTTTACATTGCAGGAGAAATAAACGGATAACGGATTTCTTAGTTTTAATGATGCATAGTTATGACATGCCTTATTTGGAAGGAATGATATAGATGAAAATTTTAGAGATGACAGACTGGGTCTCTTGAATCTAATTATTACGGATACCAGGGAAATTGCAGAAAAGAAAAGCGTTCGGAATTCACAGGGCAATGAAATATTCAGCAACGAAGGAAGTATGCGTGTGCTACTCGGAACGAATTATTTTGTCCCGATTGTTAATTACTCTTTCATATCATCCACGTAACGCAGAAATATGAGGCTTCTACGTTCTCTCTCTATTAGGAAATAGTAATCCGTCTTTCCACCGCGTGCTACCGAAGAGAAAACTATTCAATCGGCGCTTATGTTTTTTTTTAACGATATTAGCATAAAAATTACAAGTCAGACCTTTCGTTGATTCAGCACGCAGAAATTTTCTCATTTCCTCGGTTTTTTCATGCGAGAAGACCGTCGAGTTTTGTTTTTAGGGTAACGCTCAATTGCTTTGTCATTTCAAGGATCGAAATTACTAAAAAGGACTGGGCTTTTTGACGCTAGCAATTTCTCTAGTCGAGCGTTTTGAATTACCTCGGACTCATCCGCCCGTATCAGGCGCATCCGGTTCGCTGATGAATTCCCCGCGTATATCCAGGCGTATCGATTGTATTCGATGTGTAGAAAACTCGTACAATCGAATCGTTGCTTCGCCCGAAGATCGAGAAACGCATTGTAGCCGCGCAATGGCAATAAGAAGTCTGAAGGAATGCGACGGTGCGATATCCACGCGAAAATTAACGCGCCCTATCAAAAGAGCGAGGAAATGACGTTTCACGGCTAGCCCGCCGCTGCGCTACCTGACCCCTTTTCCCTCTTCCCCTCACCTCCTCACAGAAGCGGAAGATTGTGAGCTTTTAGAGGGCGTCGGAGGCAATGGGGAGAGGGTTAGAGGGGAAGAGGCGAATGGTGGGGTAGGAAAGAATAGAGGAAGGGAATAACGAGAGAGGGAAAAAGAGGATGAGAGGAGAGAGAGAGAGAGAGAGAGAGAGAGAGAGAAAAAGTGGTCGAGGACTTGGGTCTCCTCCTCCCCCTTCCCCGCCTTCCTCTCCGGAATACACGAACCTCGAATTTGAACACCAAGTTATCGATCCCCCCCTGTGCATTTGCCCTCCCACACGCACGCCTGCCCTATCCCTTCCTCCCCATCACACTCCCCCTCCTTCCCCTCGCCACCTCATATCTCTCTCCCCCCTCCCTCCCGTAGTAGTCGACCCCCCTCTCTCCGACCCATCCGCACAGCCTTATTTCCCACCTCAGTGTAACACCAGCCTTTCCTTATGTTGTCCCTGTTAGCTCCCCCATCCTTTCTTACCGCCTACATCTCTCTCCTCCCTCTTCCCTCAATCCTATATCCAAATGCCTCCCTCTTCCTCTGTCATCTCTCCCTTCCTATGCCCACTCACTACTCCATCTCTTTTTCTCGCCTTCCCTCTTTCTCCCTCCTTCCATCTCTCCCTCCCTTTTTCTCCCACACTCATTCTCCTCCATATCTCCTTCCTCCCCCTCTCTTTCTCCCTCTATCACTCATTCTCCTCTCTCACACTCTCCCCCTTTTCTCCCTCCTCTCTCCCCCTCTTCCTCTCCAATCTCACTCCATTTCTTTACTTCCCGTCTCTCTATCTCTCCACTCTCTCTCCCTCCCCCCTTTCTTTCTCTCTCTCCCTCCCCCTTCTTTCTCTCTCCCTCTCCCTTTTCTCTCCCTACCCTCCTTTCTCTCTCCCTTTCCTCCTTTCTCTCTCCCTCCCCTCCTTTCTCTCTCCCTCCCCTCCTTTCTCTCTCCCTCCCCTCCTTTCTCTCTCCCTCCCCTCCTTTCTCTCTCCCTCCCCTCCTTTCTCTCCCCCTCCCCTCCTTTCTCTCTCCCTCCACTCCTTTCTCTCTCCCTCCCCTCCTTTCTCTCTCCCTCCCCTTCTTTCTCTCTCCCTCCCCTCCTTTCTCTCTCCCTCCACTCCTTTCTCTCCCCCCTCCTTTCTCTTTCCCTCCCCTACTTTCTCTTTCCCTCCCCTCCTTTCTCTTTCCCTCCCCTCCTTTCTTCATCCCCTCTCTTTATCTATCCCTTCCTCTCCTTTCTCTTTCCATACCTTCTCGCCCCTCCTCTCCTTCCCTCTATACCTCTCTCCTCTCTTTCTATCTCTTTCTCCCTTCTCTCCCACTCTCTCTCCCCAATCTCTCTCCCCAATCTCTTTTCTCCCTCATCTCTTTTCTCCCTCCTTCCCTCTCTCAGTATATCGTACCTCGATGTCGCGCGAGCTTTACCCTCTTTCCCCCTCCATTTATCATCCAATCTCTTTTGCTTCCTTTTGTGTTACTTCTCTTCCTCTCTTTGATCTTTTTCCTTCTCTCTCTCCTTTTCATACATATCCGCGACTTTTACTTCTGTTTTTGCTAGTTCTCTTTTCGCCTCTTTTTATACGAAAAGGTCTTGACCTTTTTCGCTCCCTCTTCTTTCGCCCCTTTCTCTCTCTCTCCTCTTAACCTCTCTCGTCCTTCTACCTTTTTATCCCCTTTTCCATTTGCCTTGAATTTCTTCGCCTTTCAAGCGCTCGACTTTTTTTCCGTTTCTTTGTTATTATATAAACAAGTCCGCGCCTTTTCCAGGAGATTATTTTTTTAACCCAACCTTCTTCTTTGACTGCTTTATTCCTTGTTTTTGTTAGCAGACGCTTTTCGCGCGCAGTTTGCGTTTTGTATCTTTTTCTAATTTTTTCATTTTCTCTCTCCATTTCTCGCAATTCTCACCATAGGCTGCGGGATACAATTGCAGAAATTTGGCCCTATACGACAAGGTAACGCGAATTTCCGAATTATAAACCGGAAAAGTAGTTGCAATCGAATCGAAATAAAATCTGTCGATAACCATAACTACATTACCAAAAAAGGATTGCAGTTACAGTAAAAAGTAATTCCCGTGAAAGTTTGAACCGCCTTTAAGCACTTTTTTATGCTTCACAATGATCATGATTTTTTAAATCTATTCTCTGACTGACTGCTATTCCCGGGTTGTTCTTTGAAATATTCAATTTTATTCTACCAAAAAATGAAAAAATGATCTCACCTTTTGGCTGGAACCCAAATGATTAATATTTCTCCAAAGGCACGAAACGTTTGGGAAAACCAATTGCGAGACGTCTACAAATCGAACATCCTCAGCGTTGGTCCATCGATCGCCCATTCTGAAAGCAACCGTTCAGGATCAGTAGTAGGTAAATTACCACCGAGGTCAACTGATTTGTAGACGAAATGCCCATCTTAGTTCCTAATCTCTTTTGTGCCTTTGAAGTTATAAGTTCGTTATAAGTTCAGAAGTCTAAGAAGTGTCGGTTTCTCAGAAGCTGCCGACTGAATCAGCCAACTCGGGAATAGTTTACCTAAGCAGGAATTCAAAGAATTTTGAGATTTTTGTTTTGGGACGGAAAACACTCCGGTGCTCATAGCAAGGTGTTTCATTCACCATCTTCAATAATTCGAAAATTGCGCGATAAATATAATGAAGCGCAATTTTTGGCAAAGATTGTTACATATTTTAAACAAGCTTTGAAGTTGTCCCGTCATGTTTCCTCATTCTTCGATTATCTATAGGTGAAACTATTATTATTTTTGCCGGTTCAGGTATGGGGCTGGGAGAATTGCTTCTAAAATTACGGTCCTTGGTTCGAATCCTGATAAGGGCATGTGCGGATCCAGCAACTTCTCGGGGAGGGGGCGGTCGCCTCAATCCTCCCTTCTTGAATCCGCCTCTGCCGACGGCTCCTTATTCTTAACGCAGCGGAGCTGGTGCGCTATACATGAGCACCACTGCTGACACCTGGTCTGTGGGACCCGGTTGCTTTTTTTAGTTTCTTTTTATTATGAGATACGATGAAAATTAATTAATAACTTTAACACAGATTTGTGGACTTTTTATGACGTCAAAACATTTGTAATTCTTTCATGATCTTTCTCGTAGTATAGATTCATGTCTGAAAAAGTTAGCGCTTAGGGTAATTTACGAATTATTACTAATCAAATATAAATTTGGCTAGGAAGTATACGTGAATACTTAGATAGCATTGTTATAAAGCAGGCCTAGCGATTCTACGCATGCAACGATTGAGCTCAGGCTGCTGGACTAAACTGAAGTAGATTAGCGAGGGGAGAGGTACTGAGTGTGGTAGCACTTAGTATATGTTGACACCTAGTTTTCATCATAGAAACAAAATCAAATCGTTCTCAAAGACCCCGCGACAGCTCCGCCGGATTAATATTCCTACCGTTGGGATATTTCTTTCCCTTGCCCTAAGGATGTACGTAATCTACAGCGCAGAATGAAGGACTTTTGCGCGGAACGGGTTTAGGAATGCTTCCAGTGGAGGGTGATGGGGACACCCATGGGAGAGGCGCTCGCCCCATATCCCCCTCCCTTTGTGTCCGCCTCTAGTTTGTAGTGGCATGTGCTATAATGTGTTTGGAAAGAATAAATAATAATAATTAATAAATTTTTTTAACACAAACAGGTTTTCCCAGTGACATGTTTTATAATAGATTTATGACAAACACACAACCATACCCTCGGCAGGATTCGAATCCGTTTTACTGTTGGAGGTGACCTGTATCTAAGAATGTAAAACCTCGCCAAATGTGCAAAATACGCCACAAATGATCTTCGAAGAGACGCATTGCTTATTCGCGAGCTGCGTCCGGAGTTTCTTTATTTTTCCCGCTTCATCGCGGTCGATTCTCAATCGGAAAAATCTGGATTGACCGAGTAGGAGAAGATTCATTACTTCCTACGTCCGCCCGGGTGGTTGAATTCGAATTTCGTCGCTCGAACCAATATGCGAAGTGCTTTCTCTGGTATACGTGGGATGATAGCGTGTGCGTTCCGAATGGAAGGTGTTTTTGTTTTGTGTGCTCGCGGGTGACACGAGTAAGAAATATTTCTAAAGGTTTCATCAGTTACCTTTCCTGGTCTCTTGGGTTTCTCTCTCTGTACTCTTCGTTTCGACCTTCGCTATTTCCTGTCTTGATCGTCATTTCGTTGCGTCTTTGTCTTTTCTCGCGGTCGTCGCGTTCTCATCGCTCTTTATAAATCGTCCCGCTAGAGGAGATTACGCGTGAAAATTAACTCCCTCGCACGGAAAAAGATGTTTTTAGACTTTTATAATTGTTCCGTCCGACGCGTTGAGTGGTGCAGTTAATTTTCTTTTCCTTTCGAAACCGCGTTTTATTTTTCTGAGTAGCTATTTAATGCCATTTTGTTTCGTTGGAAAGAAGAAATTAGTTACTACATTAATAGAAGTTTGAAAGCATCTGACGCGACTTTATTGGTGGAAATAAATTAAAAACCTTTTTTCAACATTGTGATCGCAGAGAGAATTTTTAGCTGCGTAATATTATATGCGCAGGCTGTGAAAAGCAAGTTATTAATTTGGTTTGATTATAAATACCAAAAGAATGATGCGGATGGGAAACGGTTTTCAGAATATGGTATTTTGTTTTATGACGTTTAATGTGGCATACCTCAGACTTCCACATATCCACCTTATATTTAAAAAAAATCACTTCAACCTTTTATGTTACTTGCTAGAATGATATTTTACCGGTAAATGACTGAGTTTAATTATTTTCATCTCATCTAAAAGCAATTAGTTAGCAACGGAGTTGGATGGGAAAGGTATCAAAGACTCGGAGTGAGGAATAGTGAGAGATGGGCTGATGCGGAAGAAAGGCAACTCTTAGCGTCCACGTTAACACTTCTTATCCAGAGGCATAGACTACCATGACATCATCCATATTCAAAATGTGTGTGCAATCATATGATGCGCGGAGACAATATATCTTGTACGTGCCGAAGAAGATTTTATTTGCGTTAATGTAGCTTCTGATTGGATAGAAAGAGAGGAAGAGAGAGAAGGATAAAGGAGAGGAGAGGCATAACTGACGGACAGATAAACACAAATGAAAGTGTTGATGAAAATTTTATGCAGGCAGCCATATGCTTAACACGATGGATTCCGGAAAAGCAGGAGAAACCGGATTCGATTCCCAGTCAAGGCAGAATTTTTCTCCTACATGTAGGAATGGACCTTATGGTCCAAATTTCGCCCGAACAAAGACGATTATCTATCTATCATGGGAAATACAAAACCAAATATAATATATTGTTTTTATAATATTCTATTTTCATTTTATTTTGCATTGTGTCCTAAAATTGCTAAACTTATGGCGGGCCAGATGTGGCCCGCTGGATGTAGTTTGGGCTCCACTGAGTTATACTTATGTAATATATATACTATAATATTTATCGAGAGACGCATGGAGAAAGTTCGCTGTTCTACAACATAAAAAGATTTACTTATCCTGTGAAATTTGTTCTTTTCAGTTTTCATTCAACCTGTTCACTCCTAAATATTTTCCGAAAATTCTGTTTGTTTTGAGCATTGATCGGGATCTAATCGGTGTACATTTATTTAAAAATCTCTTATAGTCTTACGTTTATCCTTCGAGATATTGTTTGTAGTAAAATCCAACAATTGATGCGATGCTCTAACCAAAGCTTTATTAACAGATTACCTTCGCTCTAAAAAAATGCTGCTACCGCTAATCTATGATGGGAGTAGAAAAATTTAAGTCTGGTTTTAAAAAATTTCTAGCTAATTATTTTTAGCGTTTTTTCTAAAAAATCACTTGTGTTCGCTTTGTCCGTCTGTTCGTCCGAACGGACAATTCTCTGGAATCCTATAATGTGGAGAAGCCAAATTTATAGGATAGGTCGGCATATATGAGGAATAGAAACGGTAAAAATTTGATGAGCTAGAATCAGTCGCTGAAAAGTGAGGGAAGAATTGCAGAGCAAATTGCATGAGGCAGTAGTTTTCTTGTTTTAGGATTATGACGTCGTAAGATTACGTCTTTGGTTGAGGTTCAAGGCGTCATTTTATAATCTGTAAATTCCCTCTAAAAGCATTATATCAATTTTATTTAATATTGAGCTTATCAAGAAACATGCAACTAACCATGGCTTCAACGAGTTGCTATATGGATTGCATATTTTTCTTCAATTCACTACCATAGGATCAAGTATAAGGTTAATGGGAAGATGCAATCCGCGGTTTGCCGTCCAAACTGGGTTCTGCTGCATCTGCATAACCGTTTTGTCCTCCTTCATTTTTTTGGGCCAGTGCTATTATCGGCAGAGGGAGAGAGAGGGGGAAATAATAGGATTATACAGGCTCTGTGACGTTGTGTCTTGTGTTTTTTCCCTCCAGGGGATCCACTCAAGGGTTCCAATTGCCTCATTTGACCGTGGCGGTTATTTGCCGCCATTTATCACGAGCAATAAGGCTTTGATGGCGGGAAAAAGAGGATCAATTTAGTTGGCCATGCCGCGAATAGTTTTTTAAGGTCAGAGCAGAGATTTTCTTTGCTGCTCTGCGATTCCTCAAGTGTTACATGGATTCTGCGAAAACTTAAAGTATCGATATTCCTCATACATCAATAATGGTTAACTTGCTGTCGATCTGGTTCTTTGCTTAGCGTTAGATCTATTGGGGATCTCCGCACTGTTACTAATGTGATTAATTGAACGCGCTGATGCCTCATGATTTCCTTAAGGAATTCTATTCCCTCCAGTTGATCCCGGCGCGCTAATGTAATCTCCGGCAAAATGAAATGGGAGTCAAATAGTTTTCCTCTTCGTTTGCCTTTGCTGCTGAAAAGGCACCCTGAGAAACATCTTCTTGCGATGCAAATTTAATTTAAATATGCGTTGATTTCGATTATAACGCGACGAATACATTCAATCGCCTACGTATTATACGATATGTACATTTAGGGGTTCATGGGTGTACGATGCATCCAAACGTTCCTGGTAGCAGAGATATTTTTAATATACATTTGAAATTTCTTTTTGTTTATTCCAGTCGTAAGGGTGGCGCGAAACACATTAATTTTTATGGAACAGTTCGGTAAAAAACTTAGAAAATCGATGTTTCAGATTATTGAGAGAGTGTTTTACGAAAAGGTGCAGCACGTAATTCAAAAAATTACTTTATGTAATTAGTTTGAAGCGTAATATAAGCCCAATTTCCTCATTGTTATTATTTCTCGAGGGGCCGGATAAAAAAACAGCTTGGAAAACGAGTGATAAACGATGCTCTGGTGTCGTTAGTATTGACGATATAAGGAGAAATAATTAACTTCTTAGCTCTTGTACTATTGCATTCGCTCGACGAAGTTCTAGATGATATTGCAAGGTCCTACCTTTTACCTTGAAAGTAATAAAGAGCAAATTCAGTCGACTCTAGTATCTCTCGTCTCTTGTATTTATTCGCTCGTTAAATGAATATTGATGGAATTGAAATATTAAATTTTCTTCGTTAGGATCAGCAACATTCTAAGTCACGAATTCAATCCAAAATGCTTCGATGAGTTCGTTACTACCCCAACTGTGCAGGGTACTATAAATTGGAATGAAGACTAAACCGTGGATATTTAAAAGTGTTGATTTCATAAACTTCTTAGGTTATTTACAAAGATTTCCCTTAAATATTTTATTAGAAATTCGTTTGGGTTTGGGCCGTTTAGTATGACTTAATTAACGAGCAGTATAAATGCACCACGCAGGCCGCGAGCTTGAGATCCCTGATCTATCGGGCTCACTTTACGGTCTTATTCCAATGGATGAAAGGCTGTCAATCTAAGGCCTACGGGCCAAGTGCAGTCCTCGGTGGTATTTAGTGCGGTCCGCGAAGCCATGGCGTTAAAGCGACCGATGAAGTTTAACGTAGGCTATTATATATTTGGCCATTAAACATATTATGTTGAAATGTTAAAGCTGATAAATTATTTGGAATGGATTTTCCCTGTTATTATATCGCAGCTTCTTTAAGTAACATCCTACATAAATACAACTCGCTATGAAGGAATGATTGCCGAGCTCTGCTCTGGATTATCTGACAACTCCTGCATCCATAAAACAGTTGAGTAAACCAGACGCCAAAGCAGACATTCTCTTTGGTTGTCTGTTGATTTAACCCTTTTAAGATCGAATGATGAAATACGCCGCAAAATCTAATCTTATTGAAAACAGTTTTAGAGTTTCGCATATAGAGATATTAAAACAATTGACTAAATTAATTTATTATTTTCTAAAACAGACGTGATTGCGTATGGATGCGATTTTTAATTAGGAATATTTAAATCTATATAGATAACTTATACACCATGCGTAAAACTTAAATATATTGCCTAATTAGTAAGTATACCTAAGCGATAAAACAAGAAAATATATAGTGGCCACTGCAATTTTAGTCGCCAACGGCGGCCGGGTGCCTGAATTCGTCCAGCCTTGGTTACCAACCAGGGCCGGTCCAAGGTACAGGGCGGTTGCACGGGGCGCTATCCCGAACGAATTATCTACCGTATATACTCGTGTATAGTTCGAGTTTTTAAGACCAAATTTTGTGCAAAAAATTGGGGGTCGAACTATACAAGAGTAATACTTTTGAGGGTTTAAAATCTCGGATCTAAAAAACTATCTTTTTAAAAATATCATAATAAAAATCGAGATATTTTTTGGTCACCCACCTCGCTGACTTAACTTCTATGATATAGCTCCAAAACTTCCTATTTACCTTTAATTTTATCGATTTTCATTAGAACTATGTTGTGTTTTTCATTTTTTTCTTTTTCGAAGACTTAAATACCTGTCCTGTATTATCTCGAAATTCTGATTTGATTGCGACCCAGTAGTATTTTTCATTATTCTTTTATACGTTCTGTGGTGGGTTATAGTGCATTTTAACCAAAATTCGTAATGTAACCATTATGCTGACCTTTTGTCGTCGTAATGTTGTTACGTGAATACTAAAGCCTGTCTCATATTCACCGATTGTTTTCTTGATTTCTATGCATATCTTTCTTGCGTCTCATAACAACAGATGAGTTGGAATGAATTATATTGAAAGTGTCATTGACGACGTTACTTTATGGAACTTCAACAACTTGGATAAAAATGAATAACTTTGTAACATTCCAGTCTTCCTACTACTTCGATAACCCACCAAAGGATTTCCATTACAAAGTCGTTCTAAAGGCGTTACGTCATCTATTGACCAATAGATTTACGATGTTTACAGTTTATTATTAGTATAGTATTATTATGATACTAAAAGCTGTTGAAAACCAAGATCGTTCTATATACCTCGATTGTGAGCTTCGAGATATCGAAGCGAAAAATGTCTATCCTGACGGAAATCTAGGGTAAAAGAGTAAGTAGAAAGCTAGGGTCGAATTATACACGAGATATATGAAAAATATATTTTTTTCGCCGAGAAATCGGAGGTCGAACTATACACGGAGTCGAACTATACACGGAGTCGAACTATACACGAGTGTATACGGTATATATTGTTTGCAAATAGATAAATTTATGCGAGCAATATCTATCGCCGAAATGACAGAATTTCAATAGCATCCTTTCATTTTTTGTGGTCATTGTTTTAATTTTTAAGGAGCTAAGAATTAATGTAAATAGTGGACGTTCAAATGTCTTCTTAAAGTATCTGAAGGGGGCGCCAAAATATCTAGGGCCGATCCTGTACCCAGCCATTCAAATCACTTGCATACACATTCACATTCGAGAAAACCACAACAAGCACTATCTTTTGATTACGTAATTGTTCAAATTTCACTCACTAGATAATTCTGGTGTCATAATAGAAACAATGATGCCGTTAGCCATCATCATACGCCCTGAAAGGATTGAAACAGAATCGACGACTCGCTGAGTACCGCACTCTAAACATTGAATTTTCCCGAGGCTGCATTGATGCTTTGAAATACCTGCCAAAAGCTGGAGTGTAGAAATTCCTGTTACCCGGAAAGTGGGAATCTCTGGTCCACGGAGGCGTCCAGACTTTCTCGACCGATGCGATCTTGTCTAGGGTTTCGCAAACTATCCTCCCACCGCCACCTCTTTTTTTGCATTTTTTATATTTCCAAGCGCGATCGTCACGCCCTTAATTTGATTTATTCTCCGCCCTCGTTATAAAAAAGTTAAAAGCGTTCTAGAGACAAGGGTTTTTCCTAAGCCCGCCCGGCATCCGGGAAGCTATATACGAGTGAAATCCCTCTCTCCTCTCCCCTCCCAGCCTTCCTCCCATTGCTCGCTATATGCTCATTTAACACTCTTGACCCCTGACGTCGGCTTCAATCAGCAGGACCCCGGACCAAGCGATTAGACCCGCATCGTCGGCCGCTTTTGCCTCCGATCTGTTACGCATTCTGCACAGGTGAGTTGCGTTCATTCCATATCGTTAAGCCAATGAAACGCAAAGGGATGGGTGGGGGATGGAGGGAGGAAGGGAGAGGGAAAGTGGGAGTGGTAGTAGAAGGGGCAGGTGCGCCCATTCTCAGCGACAAACTGGCCGCGTAGCATCTGGCCTTTGTAGCTATCCGGTCTTTCGCATTTTTTCTAATCCCCCCCTCTCCATCTGTCTCTTTTCATCTCTTTCTCCCTCTCTTCCCCCTCTTGCTCCATCTTTGTATTCTTTTCTTCGTCATTTCTCTTTCTCAGCCTTTCTCTCCGACTCTTTATTTCCTTCCTTACTCTCTCTCCATCTTTCTTTCCTCTTTCTGTTTTCCCTCCCGCTTTATCCTTTCTTTCTCTCATCCTCGTCCTTTCTCGTCTCTTTTTCTCCCTACCTATCTCCCTCTCCTAATATTTCTCTCTCCATCTCTTCCTCTCTTCCTCGCCCCTCTTTCTTTACCTCTACCTTTCTTTACCTCTCTATACCTTTCTTTACCTCTCTACCTTTCTTTACCTCTCTCTACCTTTCTTTACTTCTCTTTCTCTCCTTTCTTTACCTCTCTCCTCTCTTTCCCTACCCTCTTCCTCATCTCTCCCTCTCTTTTTCCCTCCCTCATTTCTCTCACTCTCCTTTCACTCTCCTGTCACTCTCCTCTCGCTCCCTCTCTCCGCCCACGACCATGCACGCCCTCTTCTCACACGCACGCCCTCTATCCTCTCGAATCCGAACTAACCCCCTCTCTTACCCCACTCTCCTTCTCTCCTCCCCTCCTTTGTGTGTCCCCCTTACCCTCTCGGCGACTCAGAGGTTTGAAAAGTACGTTCCTGCGTTTGGGATCGATTTATCGTCTGTTCTCTCCGGTTCCTTTTTTATTTTTTTAAAGCAGCCGGAGTGGGAAGGCATGGAGGAGAGAGGGGGCCAGAGAAGGGTGTCGTCTGTTTCTCTGAATTTCGAGGGAGAGAGAGATATCTTTCTAAGTGATGCGAAATGAGAAGAAAAGGGGTCGAGAGGTTGCGTTGCAAGTGCTTATGTACTTTCATAATTTAATGGGTTCATTTTCACGGCGCTGTGTTTGTTTGTGTATATGCTAGTATTTAAAATGAAATTCACGATAGAAGGTGTAACTTCGTGGAACTGCGTTTTACTAAAATACGAAATAACACAAAATTCACACCGTAAAATGAATGAATGGATTAAAACGGTGGAATTTTTACAAAGTTGTGTTATTTCTTATTTTAGACTTGTATTTGTTTGTGTATATATATGCATAAATGAATAAATGTATAAAGATATTAATTTTATGGGTATAGTATATATGTTTATATTTAAACAGTCGACAGTCTCCCTCTAGCATTTGTTGCATTTGCACAACATGATCTATAGACTCCTAAGGCGATCTGCGATATAATTTAGAACCCATATTAGAAGCGCAATCGGCAAACTTGGTCTCCTTCTCATCCTTTTGATTCTTTTTTTTGCTAGAGTCATTTAAAAAATTCATTTTGCACTGCATACGGTTACTTTTTAGGGTATTTTGCATTAATACTTACATATATATAATGTCAATGTTTTTTAAGATGCATATTTTATTACTTTACTTTTGATGTTTACTGTTGCTCCTTTATACTTTTATTTATCTTCCTTGTTTTAATCTTTTCCAGGTAAGTTTCCTACCTTTGGCGATCGCTTTCTTTGGGATGGAGCTTCCGTTTTTAATTTACAGCGGGCAGGAACATCGCTAAATTGTAAGTTAAATAATGTAGCGTCTGTTAACATACATGAGATATTTTAATTTTCTTGACTGCCACAATTACGTAAGCGATTTTCACTACAGAAATTTTAACTAATTTCACAGCTGTCATAGCAACCGTCTAGCTTTTTAGCGAAGCCTAAGGACTTTTTTCAATGCATGATAAACTTTGTTTTCTTTTTAAATTTTATTTTTCTGTAATATTTTATGCTTCGACGCAATTGTTACTTACCCATTGTCACTTGAGTCAAGTTGTAATCACAAAATTTTTCGAATTTGTATAATTATCTTGCCGCAAGTTAATTTCTCTGCAGCCGTAATTTATATTCGAAACACTAAACGGTGAGTGACTCAGGAAAGAAGCCCATATTTTCAACGACATTTGATCAGCGCTCGGTATGAATCCTTCTTTAAATAAAAATGGTTTGACCTTCTAAATCGCATGGAATTGAATCATCATTCCTCATCCTATCTTTGGAGAGTAATTATGCTTTTGCATACTGAAATACGACACAGAATCTCATATACAGCGTATTAAAATAATTTTTAAATTAAGTATTTCGTGGTCCGTATTCGTATTCTGTTGGCAATAAATAAACGCGCGGTTAACTTTGAATTTCGAAATTTTCAATTTGATGCCGCTTTTATTGGTCTTATTATCTGTCTTTGAGGCTTCAGACGAAATTTTTAACACTGAAAAATGCCTCGAAAAATGAAAAATTACTTAAAGACAGCATTCATTTACTCCAAAATCGAAACTTCGTGCCGTCCCTAACTGGTCCTTTTTTTCTCTTATTCTCTCTTTCTTACCTCTCTCTCACGCGAGCTTTTATTTTTCTTATCCTTACCAATTTATTTCCTTCGTTTTGTTTGACATCTCCGAATTGTCTTCCTAAATCTCAACGAGCCCAGACCGCCGGGCCATTTTCTATGTCGAATATAGCATCATTTTCCTCCCAACCTCCTTTCCCCTCATACCCATCCTTATCTTTTTCATTCTCTTCCCCCCCCCGCCTTCGTTCTTTCTCCAACGGTTCCGTTTCAATATGTTCTATCGCTCTCTCGCTCCATTCCCTTCCACCATTTACTTCTGAAGATTTTTTGTTCTCTTTTTCCTTTCATATTCCATCCCTCTATTTCTCCCTCTCTCTTAGCAGATTTTCCTCGACTTCCCTCCCCTTCGGGGGAGTATTCCTGTCTTGGGATTTCTCTATGATACCCGAAGCAGCTTACTCGTTGGGTTTATCCCAATCAAACTTCCGTCTTAATGTCTCTTTCTCTCTCATGGGTCGATAAATAAAACTAAACATTCAATTTAATATGTAAGACTATAGGTCAAGAGGTCGGCAACCTTTGGCACGTGTGCCAAAAGACTACGCATAAAGAGATTTTTATATGGCACGATATTTTGGGGAGAATTATGATAGATAGGTATTTAAAAAATAATTTTACTTTTGTTTCAATTGCATTTCGTATTTCAATGATGCCGCATTATATTAAGGATGCCTTATAATTAGGTTTGGTAGGATTCGACGTTTATTTTTTTTTTAATCGACGATTAAAATCGACATTTATTTTCCCGAGAGATTTTCGACGAATATCGACGCTTAAAATTACTACTTAAATACAGGGCTGGCAGTTTTCGGCCTCAATTCGATGATTTAAATTTACTTTTTAAATCGAAATTCTATGTAAAATATACGCTTATTTTACAATACTCGGATTATTTATTTAAGATTTTATTTAATATATATTCCTGAAAAATAAGTTCTTCAAAATTGAATCGTTTTTGCTCTACATGGCGGTAAATTTCTACTATTTACTTTCAACAACATAGAAAAGTATATTTAAATCGTTAATTTGATCTTTTACTAAATAAATAATAACTTTAAACCAAGAAAATTACATTTGAGCCGGCCACGAGATTTGGCGGACGTTTTTTTGATTTATCACAAAATGTCCATGAACTAAGTGTACAACGGGAATCTAAATCCGGTACACAACCTGTTAATACGACATGCAACGTGTATGTGTGTGTGTATATATATATATATATACACACACACACACACCTTGTTGCCACCCTCATCACTACATTTTCTTTTCCTTTAGTTAATAAATAAATAAATAAATATATATATATATATATATATATATATATATATATATATATATATATATATATATATATATATATATATATATATGTATATGTATATACACACATACATTTATATAAGAATATTTTCACTTGAAAGCTTGTCCAGAATAGAAGCGTGAGCTTTTCAAAAAGGCGCATATTTAAGTATAAGAAAATACCCTTCTTTCAGTCTCACTGTTAATGCAAGCCCAGAGAAGGAACGAATCGTACGTAGAAAATAATGCTGAAAAAAGGTAAACAGAAACGACTTAAATATTATAATTCAGAGTAGGTTTTTGGACGCATACTTTTCCATCGTGTTGGAAAATCGATGCTTATCGACTATTCATTTTCGTCGACTTTGATTTTTTTTAAATCGACGTTTTTCGATTTAAATCGAATCCTACCAAGCCTACTTATTATATATGAATCGGTTTTTGTGAGTGTTACGGACAAAATGACTTTAAGGTTTTCTCGCGCGGGTGATCGCAGATTATGAGTATTGATAATGTGTCACACCCACGGAAAAATGTTGCCGACACCTGCTCTAGGTGAAACGCAAGTTTGGCGCTTAGTATAAAAGAAAATTTGTGTTTTTCATTGAGTCTAGCTCCTGTAACCTCTTCATTTAACTTCTTTTTTATCTATTTACATTTTTACTGTTACCTTTTCCTCTTGCATCAATTCTTATATTTCTCTCCCCCTAACCTCTCATGTATTCCTCTATTGCTTTTTGATTCCTTTTATCTTACCCACATCTCGCATTTCTCTCGTTTCCCGCATTTTTGTCACCCTCTCCGCCATCCACGCTGTTCGCTGCTCATTTAAACGCCTTCTCGCTCCATTTTACGTCTCAAAGGGTGTCTTACCTCCAACTCTCTATGTATCCTATCAGTCCTTTCAATCCCTTTCATGAAGCTTCGAGGCGGGATTACTCCATCCCTTCTTTCCTCTTCTTCCCTCTTTCAATTTTGCACCTCAAGTCTCTCCACTTTTCTTTTCCTCTTGCTATGATTTTTCCTTCCCCAATCTATCGTTATCTATTTTTGCCTCTTCCCGTCCGCCTCCTTTCTTCTCTTTTCCCTACACCGGGAATTAACTTATTTTGTCTTTAACTTCTGACATTTTATATTAGGTTTTGTTTTATTCTGCTAGTTGTTGAGTGGGGATTTGAGGCAGTAGGTTTTTTCATTGCGTCTGTGTTTTTTTTGAGGAGGCAGAGACGGGAGAGTGGTAAAAAATGAGCATCTTTCTGCTTTTTCTCCTCGGAAAAATACATGAATTTGTGATCTTCACGACCATTGTTTTCAGGAACGATAGATGCTTTGTTGAAATATATTAGCAAACTTTTGGAACTATATAACCTTATACGTACCACTCATCTCAAATGCATGGAGGTGGGTATAGTTGTAAGAAAGAAATATTTACAAGCCTGTACCAAACTCTTTCAATTCAAAGGAACAAATAACTCCTTTCAGAATGAGCATTCGTTACACTGACATCTGTGGGCGAAAATATTAATCACATTCTCACGTAAAATCGTAGTCATGCTGATTTTCTCGGCTGTGTTTAAAGCGGGATAAATGTTCAATATTTGAATTTAATTTAAATAATATTATAACAGCAGATCTTCATTAACCGTAGATAGAAACAAATACACTTGAATCGCGGAAATACGTGTTGTGGAAAATCAATTCACTTCGCGGTAATACCAACCGGAAGAAACTAACGTAATCAATCTATAAATCCCTTAATTGAGTAATGAGAATTTTCTTCATTAGTCATCGATCAGGGATTTTCAACTTTTAATCTTAAAACATTTCCGCTCCCCAGAAATTCCAAAATGAAATACATGAAATTGGAGTTCGGTAGTTATAGAGACGCCTTCATCCCTAGATATGATTTTATGATTTTTTTCAAAGAATATTTCGCTATCCTTATAAAATAAACTGTTTGCCCGAATTTCATTCGTAGAAAAATGTTTCAAAGTCGATTATTAGTTCAAATCATCTCCTTTGTAATAATCTTCATTAAATCTATCATATAATTGTTACTCAGCTGTAAATTGCTGTTGTCTCGCGCACTTTGATCTCGTAGCATCGAAGGGCGTTTGCTTCGTCCTCTCGCTAAACCGATTTTCCTAGTCAATACTTCCGTTAATTCGATTAACTGTATTTAATAGCTAATTTATTTCAAATCGGTTGGGCATAGTTATAGGTTATAATGTGGCTCTCGTATACCTCCCTGGTTACGAAATTGGCTTATAATGCGTCAACTGTGGCGTCGACGTAATCGCGCATATTTTTGCGACAACCTGCTCCGGTGATGGAGAGAGCATTTCGCTGAACACATTACGGCGATGTCGTCGTAATTCTTGGCTATGGGAAGCGGCAATCTCTCCGTCGGGAGCGTGTTTATTTTTTCGTTTCTTACTACCACTTTTTTATTCACGATAATGATCATCTTAGCTATTTTCATCAGAATCAAGCAAGATCCGTCTTAGGGCACCTTCATATATTCTTATTATATCACATCTCTTAGACGCCTGTCTGTCTATTCACGTCATTTAACTTGTAGTGCGTACGGAAATGTAATTTTCTGGCGCAAAGACTGAAGAATGTATTGCAAAATTTTCCGGATTACTGGTGGTTTTTGATAGAGGGTTGTAGTGTTGGAAGATTCGGGACCTTGAAACGAATATTTTTTGCGAAAATTCAGTACGTGTTAATTCGTTCTTGTAAAACTTGAGAATTTCATTGCTGTGTTAAAATGGCTACAATAAGAAGGGAATGTAAGTTCAAATAAGTATTATGCATTTTTCGCAAATTCTTCTTTATGCATACTTTTGTGAAAAAATTCGCTTCCTACCATGAAACTTTTTTGTTTGTTATACAAAACCTGTATTACTATCATGTTTATGAATGATGTTTTCATTAATAGGATTCATTGACCGTTGAAATCTATATGCCTTGTATATCATCGACACGCATTTGCGGCTATGCTGCGAGTACATTGAATTATATTGTTCTAGGAATTCTTGTTTAGCGAATAGAATTTAGGTAGAATAGGTAATTCGCTAAGAATGACATGTCGTACTACCTCTGTACAGTAGTAGTAACGTTTATCATTTGTAATTTTCTATTTCGGCATATAAATTAAAAAAGTTTATTTATCTTTGTTGAATAGTTCACTGAGACTCTTAAATAGAAAATAAAACTACGTGATTTGGTAGAAGGTACCCGTGAATTAATTATTAGATACGTTAACACATGGCAGCCATCATTACTTTTTGGCGTATCAATATAAGGTCGACTTTTTGGTTCTTTTATGAATTCCTTTTATTACGGAAGAGGTTGCATTTTATAGTTAAGACGGAGTAAAGAAAAATCGAAGTTTTATTTATTTAAAAAAAAAGACGGATGTCGCACAAAATCGCATCAACCTCGCGGAAATGAGATATTGTTCCTCAACCTAAATCGAATGATATCTGCTTCCATTTCCCCTTTTACCTCCCGAATCTCGAGCGAGGGCGTTGAAAATTTATCGTTTCCCGATCATAAACACACGCGGCCGAAGAGAATGTCTCATTTCGTCCGCCCAACCCGCCATGAAACGGCGATTACGGCTTTACGGATTTCATTGGATTCGTCTCTTTGAAAATACCTCCGCCTCTCTATCTTTCTCGCCCTGGAAATATCTCCTACTCCTTTGAAAATATCCATTCCTTCCTCAGCACGGGTGAGAAAATCTGTTTAAGGGAGAAGGAACCTTATAAAATTCTTCATCCGACTTCCTCCTATCTCTCTCTCTCTTTATCCTTCCTCTCCACCATCTTCCTCTTCCCCTCCATCGCCCTCTTCCCCTCCATCTCCCTCTTCCCCTCCATATTCCTCTTCCCCTCCATCGCCCTCTTCCCCTCCATCTCCCTCTTCCCCTCCATCTCCCTCTTCCCCTTTCTCCCTCTTCCCCTCCATCTCCCTCTTCCCCTCCATCTCCCTCTTCCCCTCCATCTTCCTCTTCCCCTCCATCTCCCTCTTCCCCTCCATCTCCCTCTTCCCCTCCATCTCCCTCTTCCCCTCCATCTCCCTCTTCCCCTCCATCTCCCTCTTTCCCTCCATCTCCCTCTTCCCCTCCATCTTCCTCTTCCCCTCCATCTTCCTCTTCCCCTTCATCTCACTCCTCTCCTCTCTTACCTCCCTCCACCCACACCTCCCCCTTTTCGATATATTCTCCTATTCCGACGGTTCCAAGGCCTACAAACCATTCTACCTTCCTCATCCGCCTGCTAGCACGTTCCTCCCCCTATCCTCCCACTCTTCTCTTCTTTCCCTCCCTCCATCCTCTCACCCCTCCCTCTCCCTCCCTCCCTTCCTCAGCCTCTGTTCTTCTTCGGAGACCTTCAATCTTCCGATAGTTCTTTTTTTATTCCCATCCCCATCCACCCACGCCCATCTGCCATTCTGTTTCCCTCTCTATACTGCGTGTTCCTTATAACCCACCACTTTCCCTTCTCAGCTCTCCATCCCTCTCTCTCTCTCTTTTCCTCCCTAACTCTCCCCGATGTCATACTTTCTTCCTTCTCTTTACAGATCTCTCCTCTTGACTCTTTTTTATCTCCCTTACTCTACTCTCACTAGTTATCCTCTATCTTCTTCCGTCAAAGTTTCTCCGTAAAACTACACTTGCAAAAGACAGCCTATAAATCGAGTGTTCATAATTCGAATTTATTATTGCTCGAATGATATGTTTTATTCCCCGGGACTTGGATTTTACGTAACTCGAACTTTCTATAAGAAGAATCATTTATGTCTTCCCATAATGTTTGGATTATCCTCGCTGATAAATGGATCACTTGTTTTTGGAAAGACTATCGACGCTGGGATAAACATACGATGTGCCAGATCAATGCATTTTTCTCTTGTTCTAAACTATGTCAGCTGCGAGCTTCTTTTGAAAACGGACAAACAATTTAAGTTGATAGCAATTTTCTCCTTAGTTGTATAATTTAATTTAAAAAATCGGATTATGATGCGTTCTTTGCACGAAGTGAAAACGCATATAGGGGAGATCGATTCCGTCCGTCCGTCCTCATGTTAAAACTTGGAAACGGCAGGACGTACGTATTATGATGAAATTTGGTATTGGGGAGTATTGATAAAATTAGTCTACCGATTTCAATTTTGGTCAAAATCGAACAATAATGACGACCGCTTTACATGTAGACCTACATGTAGTTTACAATGTTCCTTTGTTTCAACTCTGGAACCGCTGGACGTATTTTGATGTAATTTGGTATTGGGGAGTTTTGCTAAAATTGGTCTTCCGATTCCAATTTTGGTTAAAATCAGACAACAATTACGAACACTTTACATGACCTACAAATAGTTGACAATGTTCCTGTTTCAACTCGGGAACCGTTTGACGTATTTTGATGAAATTTGGTAATGGGGAGTTTTGCTAAAATTAATTGACCGATTCCAATTTTGGTTAAAATCGGACAACAATTACTACCACTTTAGATGAAGACCTACATGTACTTTACAATGCTCGTTTCAACTCGGGAACCGCTTGACGTATTTAATAAAATTTCGTATTGGGGTGTTTTGCTAAAATTGGTCGGCCGATTCCAATTTTGGTTAAAATCGGACAATGACGACCACTTTACATGAAGACCTACATGTATTTTACAACGTACCTTGTTTGCTTCTCGTTAAATTCTCATCTGAGCGAAAAATATTGAGAACATTGTGAAATCTTAAAGAACGCATTTGGAAACTTTGTGTACTCCGACATGGAGTACACCTTTCCAATCTTGTTGCATACGTGTCATTCGGTTCGAGTTACCGAGGTTTGACTTTATCCGGGTTTCCTGGATGCACCGACACGGTGCGCCGCCAATCTTACCCCACTCTTCGATTCTCTCCCTCCCCCTAAACTCATCTTCCTTCTCCTTTAAGGTTCACTTCCTCTTGCAACCCACGTGTCTGAGCCAGTTCATCCCTTATCCCCAGAGGCTCCACAAACCCGCTCTCCCCCCCTCCCCTTAGCCTTCCCCTCCCATTCCCGCCTACCACTATAGGTCGCCCCCGGCGGCACAAGATTTTGACCGTGGCGACCAAACATTTCCGTCGCCATTGCTTTCCACATCGTGTCGCACTCGAAGACTCGCGGAAACTTCACGTCGATATGGATTCTCGTACGTGGGCGCCAGCTCAAACATGATAAAAGCGTAAACATACGCGGTGCGATTGCGCGGGTTCGCGCCGGTAAAGCACATTGAAGGGGGTGGGACGGAGGAGATTGGTCGTAGGTCGGCTTTAGACAAACATTGCCCGCCTACGTAAAACTCCGGGATCAAATCTTATGTCCATCCTTATATCCTTCTTTCCCTATAATCTTTCTCCCTCTCTTCCTCTATACCTCTCCTAGTCTCAGTCTCTTTGACTCCATCCTTTCTCTACTCTCACTTTCCCTCTCTATCCTTCCACTCTCCTTCCTCCTTTCCCTCCCCCTCTCCCCCCCCTCTCTCTCTCCCTCCCCCCCCTCTCTCCGTCTCCTCTAACTCCCATGCTCTATCTCCCGCTCTCTTTCGTTCTCCCCTCCTTACTCTCTTCCTCCCTCTCAATCTTCCTCTCCCTCCCTCTAGCGTCTTTCATCATACTTCCTTCCTTCTCTTCACCATCTCACCTCGCCCCTCCCATATACATCTCTTTCCCCCCTTATATAATCCCTCTCACTCCCATCCTCGTGTCTCGACCCGATTCCTCAGAATCTTCTCCGAGCTAGTTTGATTCACATTTCCCTCCGACCGTTCCAATTCCTTCCTCCATACCCTTCCTCTATCTCTCTCTCTCTCTCTCCTCACTTCTTCATCCGTCTTCCCCATTAACCTCTCCTCTTCATACTCTTTTCCTTAAATCTTTTCTATTCCTCCATTTTTCCTCCCCTCTTCATCTATCTTATTCCTTCCCTCCCATCTCGGTAACTAACTCTCTTTTCTCCTTTTCTCGCTGCGTCTTTCCTCTCGCCCTCAAATCTTCCTTTTGCCCCACTCTCCTTCTTTCCCTCCCCCGCTCACTACTTCTCACCCTCCTCCCTCCCAACCGGAACATATCCACTCCTACTTTCCCTCTCCCCTTTCACTTCCTTTCACCTCCCCCCTTTTATCTTCCCCCTTTCACCTCCCTCCTTAACACCTCCCCCTCTCAATTTTCCCCTCTCACCTCCCCCCTCTCATCTCCTCCCTCTCACCTCCTCCTTTTTCCTCTTACCACGCCGGCTGCTCCCTCTCCGAACTATTCCCCGCAAGACCGAGAGAACCATTCCTCATATTTCTCCTCCCTTAAACTCGCCTCCATCTCGATCCATCTCTTCGCCTTCTATCCTGGTATTCCCCCGCCTCCTCTCACCAGCTTCAACCTTTCCTTGGACTCTATCTCGACCCTCGTCCTAACTCGCCTCTCATCTCTTTCTTCCCTCTCACTACTTCTTTCTCCCTGCCTTTCTCACCTTTCCTTCCTCTCACTTCCCTCTCTCCCACCCGCCCTTCTTTCTCTTCCAGCTCCTCTCTCCCTCTCTCTCCCCCTCTCTCCCTCTCTCTCCCCCTCTCTATCCCTCTTCTCTCTCTCTCCCTCTCTCTCCCCCTCTCTATCCCTCTTCTCTCTCTCTCCCTCTCTCTCTCCCTCTCTCTCTCCCTCTCTCTCTCTCTCTCCCTCCCCTCTCTCTCTCTCCTCTCTCTCTCTCCCTCTCTCTCTCTCTCCCTCTCTCTCTCCCTCGCCATCTTTTCTCCCTCTTCTCTCCTCTCTCCATCCTCTCTTTCTCCCTCTCTCTCCCCCTCTTTCCCCCCCCTCTCCCCCCTCTCCCTCCCTCCCTCCTCTCTCTCGTCCTCTCTCCCTCCCTCCCTCTCTCTCTCTCTCTCTCTCTCTCTCTCTCCTCTCTCTCTCTCTCTCTCCCCCCTCTCTCTCTCCCTCTCTCCCCCTCTGTCTCTTTCTCTCTCACTCCCTCCCTCTCTTTCTCTCTTTAAGAAGGGACTATATAGTCTAAATAAAGTCGTCTGTCTGTCTGTCCCTCTCCCCCCCTCTCTCTCTCCTCTCCATCTCTCTCAGCTCTCCTCTCCATCTCTCTCAGCTCTCTTCCTCCTTCCTCCCTCTTCTCATCTCCTTCCTCTCTCCCCCCCTTTCCTTTCTCCCTTTCCTCTCTCCCCCCCTTTCCTTTCTCCCTTTCCTCTCTCTATCTCTCCTTTCCTCTCTTTTCCTCTCTCTAGCTCTCTTTTCCCTCTTGTCTTCTCTCCCCTTTTTACCTTCCCTCTCCTATTCTACCTCTCTCTCTTCTCAATCTCTCATCACTTATTTCCCCATCTCTTCCCCCTAACTCTTTATCCTTTTGTTTTTCCTCCTTTTTCCCTTCATTTTTCTTATCCCTCCCTTAAAATTTCCCATTTCTGTTCTCTCTTCCCCCCGTAATCTCCTACCACTCTCTCCCTCACCTTTCCCTTCTCTTTGTACCCCCCTCTTTAACAGCCTTCTCTATTTTCTTTTTTCTCTTGACCGCTCTTATCTCTTCTCTTTCCAGGGTTAACTTCTTCCCTTTATCCGATATGCACCTTATCATCTTTCCCTTAGATTACTGTCCTTCCCTCGTTCACCCCTTTTTACTTCCCCTGTTCCCCTTTTCCCCATTTCTTCCTCTCTCTCGATTCATCTTTTTTAGAGTGTTTCTGGAAGTCATTCCTTCTCTCTCCTTGTCTTCTCGACCTCATATCCCTCTGGACCTCGTAATCTTATCATTCTCTTCTCTCTCTTCCC
Source organism: Tanypteryx hageni (assembly GCA_028673005.1). Lineage (NCBI taxonomy): Eukaryota > Metazoa > Arthropoda > Insecta > Odonata > Petaluridae > Tanypteryx > Tanypteryx hageni. The sequence continues at coordinate 157,608,524 of CM054115.1, forward strand.
TTCTCTTTCCTCTCTTCCCTTCTCTTTCTTTTCATTGTCTGCGTTGCTTCGGTAGTTCTTAATCTCTTTCATTCTCTCTTGGATTTATTTCTATTTCTGTTTGAATTTTTATTGTTTGCCCCCTCTGTCTCTCTCTCTATCATTCTAATTCTATCTCCTTTTTTTTCTCTTGTGACCAGCAATTTTGTGCAACGTAGTTAATTGGATTAAAGGCGGAGGAACTTAAGAAGCATAAAATAAGATCTATCGTGATGAGGATGTTGTAATACATACTAACGAAGACTAGACAAATGCTGTGGCTAGATATTTTGTCCTAGTGTCTTCCGTTTTCTCCACTTTTATTCTGTACTCTTACACACAATTTACGCCCATTATTTGTGTATATTTAATATTTAAAACAGCTGCGTGTCTCTTATCCTGACGTTACTGCAAAATAATATTGGGTATTTTTTTATATCAGTAAGATAAGATCTATATCTCTCTCCTTGATCCTTCTAGTCCGTGCATGTCAAACTTGCTGTCCGTGGAATCATACGGCCCTTTCGGTTTTCTACCGAGGCCCGAATGCTAATTTTATCTTAACTAAATCGCTTGTGATTTTTTATAAAGACTTCATTTTTGTGAAAAGGTGGCGAGATTTTTTCATTGTTATTGTGTAACATTAGAAAGCGTTTTCTAATTCATCGTTTTTATTGGCAAAATAGATGTCCAGTTATCTAGGTCAGCGTTTCCCAACCGGTGGTTCGCGTACCCTTAAGGGTTCGCGAAATAAATCTGAAGGGTTCGCAAGAAAAATTTGGTAATGGCGCCTTTTTCACTTTCTTGTTTCTACAATTCTTACCAATATTTTAGTTTCTTTCGAATTAGTTGCATGATTTTATTTTCAATTTTTTCTTATATACTTCAAGAATTATGCTTGTATTTTACAGGGTACTAATTAGAAACTGATAATATCAGAGATTCTGATTTTATTGTGAACGTTTACATACTATGTACTATATAAGCCTTTTATTTTTCATGAATTAAACGCGTTTAAAAAGATTTATTTATTTATTCTGCATTATAAGGGGTTCGCCGCCAAAACTGTTAGAACTCAAGAGGTTCGCGAATTGAAAAAGGTTGAGAACCGCTGATCTAGATCGGTGGGCCGCATTGGAAATTGCCAATGCTTCTGCGGGCTGGATTAAAGTTAAATCGGAGGTTACCTAGAGTGTCTTAGGCATCATATGAGTGAAAATCAAATTAAATTAGGTTTTTAGGGTTAACATTTCAATATTAAAAAATCATGTTTGAATTCAATCTTGGACATACCTTTGATAAAAATCAATAACGACATTAAAAAGAAATTATTTGAGTTGATAAATATTTACTAAGGGATCCTAATTTTACGCTAAACATTTTAGCAGATTTCGATAAATAAAAAATAATATTTTGTAGGTAAATCAAAAATATGAAAAAGTTTTGAAAATTACGAAATTATGGGTTACATAAAATTGCTTAGTGGGTCGCAAAGGGCTCGCGGGCCGCAGGTTGAGCACCCCTGATCTAGATAAAGTATTATGCCAGCTCTGGCCATCATTAAATGACTGTAATCCTAATGTGGCTCTTCTACAGCATCTCTTCGAGTTTGACATGCCTGTTACAATCCATCTTATTTTCAATCTTTCAATCGTATTTTACGAGGTTTTCTGACGCATACTTATCTATTTGCGTTTCAATTCTATAGCATCAGATTTATGCATGCTTTTATTGGGGACGTTTCCTTCGAGCGATTCTTGTTATCTAGTTACCTTATTGGCTGGGACTATCCGTAATTTCGCGTTGTTTTATCTGACACTGAACGATCTATCTGTTGCTCATTGTTTTCATCTAAATGTGTACATTTTCATGTTAAATGTCATAATAATCTTTTAAAACGTTTTAAAGTCGATAATAAACAGACTGTTATTTCGATAATCTTTCTAACGGTGTACAGCAGTAGCGTACCGGAAAATGTTTAGGCCCCCTGCCAAAACCAATTTGAAGTGTCTGAAATTTTTTAAGGCCCTGACAAAAATAATTTTGCCCTCCCCCTCCCCGCGCGGGGGTTGCCCAGTACGTCACTGGTGTGCAGAATAGTCTCTCATCCAAAATCATAGAAAAACAACAATAGCTTACATTCAGAAATGCCCGGAACGCAATTTTATTTCAAAATCAGTAATGTGATTTTTCCTGAAGGAATTGTTTTTAACATGATGAGTTAACGTTGTGGAAAAATCACTGAGGTCGGCAGATGCGAGCGTCACAATTCCACTTCGTTTATGGCGACATTTAATGCGGGAGCCACAAAAAAATATCATCTCGGAAGATGATGAAAAATATCTAAATCTATCCTGTAACCCAATTTTGAGCAGCTGTCGGAATCTGCGTCCTACTTTTCCGATGTGCGGACAGCCAAGAAATCGCGATGATTTTTTGAACGTGCCACAAACGACACTGAAATTTCTTCCTAATCCACTCAGTATAGGCTTCTCTTAATTTGCAAAGAATACCTCGCCATCCTCAAATACTCGCCACTTTAATAATTTAAACGCAAAATTCAATTATAAAAGTGATACAGGGAACTATTAAGCCGTTAAAAATAGTTTGGAAAACGAAACAACTGATTTTGTTTTTGAAAGCGTAAAACTGATGCTTACAGAAGCCTTCATAAGGATAAATATTTATATTTTTGGTTGTTTGAAGACATATTGTCTGGAAATTTTTAATTATAAGCAATTTTGTTTATCTTTCAAAAGCCTTATCTCAAAAAGTTATTGTTTTTGTAGATTTTAGTCTTGCTACAATCCAATTGGTAGGTCAACGTTCTATTACTTTTCTAGCATCTAAAAAACAAATAAAATGAAGATCTACAATATTTGCTTGACTCTTCTTTATGAATATTTTTTTCACGGGGTACTCATTATTTCTTTAGATTTCGGAAACGCATTCAGTCCAGTTAACCATAGCGAGTGTCGAAGAAGTAAACGGTTCCGTACGCGTAGTTGTTTTCGAACATTCGGCAGACGATAATCCGACATATCCGTATTTTCTGCATGTTGAATACATGCAATGACTTTGGGAACTTGGCTTTCAGCTAGTATGACATTGTGAAAGGATATTCTGGAGCCAAAGAACGGTCGAGTGGTCATGGAAGGAGGATTATAGGAAACGAAAGCAAAGGGGAAAGAGGAGTATTGGATTTGTTATAAGAAGGGGATGGTTACGAGGAGATGGAAGGAGTTTTTTATAAGTGATAGTCGGTGAACCTAAAATTTTCGGTTAATCCGAAGCTGAATTTTCGGATCGGAAAATAGTAAATAAAGAACTTCATACGATGGAAAGGAGGTAAAATATTAAACAAAGTTTAATAACATCCGAGCTGTTAAACGTTAAAATCCCTCGTTTCAAGTCATTTTTCCTATCGAGAGAAAATCATTTTGTCTTGCAACAGTCGAAAACAAGAGAGTAATATTTAATTACCCCTATTGAGAGTGATTCACGGTAAAAAAGATGACCCTGCTGTGCAATACGCATGTATTTACATTTTTCAAGCGAATGCTTAGCAAGCGTATCCAGAAAGAGGTCGGTTAAGCCGGAGATTCGGATAAGCTCTATTGAAGTACATGTTTAAAGCAAAAAGTAGGCATTCTCATTGGTTGATCGCCAATACATAGTTGCTCATGTCGAAAAATGTTTATGCATTTTTTTCTCTCTATCAATACAGGTTTTCACCTTAATGATCCTTGTAATGTCTCCCTTTTCTCTCCCTCTCTCTTCACACGCGTCCACTTAATCTCCCCTTCTCTCGCTCCCTCTCGATCGCTCATCGTCATGGCAACAGGAGTATCTTCCCGCCTTTTATTCAACCCGTCCTGTTCCGTGGGCTCAAGTTTACAGTCTCTCGGCGTCTTTGTTTATTCCGGACTGGGAGATGAGTTATGATTGGTCGAGGAGATCGATGGCTTATAATGAAAAAGAACTACGCAGAGTGAATCTCGTGCCGGGTGATTTATTTAAACACGGAAGCCGGATGTGTCTTCACAGAGAGCCTCATTCTGATCGTTGGATTTTTTCTCGCTTGTAATCGTGAATGTTAATAATTGCAGTCCCCGTTAACCTTTGTGGACTTGAGAGGAAATATAAAACAAGTAGGGATGTGCTCGGGTTTTCCGTGGCACATAAGTGCTTTTCGTCAAATTCGCCATGGTGTAATAATATATTAATGTATTTGATTTGAAATCAGAAAATTATTTTTCCATATATGGTGGTAGCCCAGCTTTATAGATACGCTCGAAACATATTCATTTCATTTTGCCATTCTTTACTCGCCCTATAAGCAAAATTTCTTTTTGAAATCGGTTCAGCTAAAGATTTCCAAACTCATAGTTACAGAAAAATTCTAACCTTGATATTGTGATAGCCCTGTTTAGTCGACCTGGTTGAAATATGCTGTTTTGGTTATTTATTTTTATGAAGATTATATGTACCATATTGGATTTAAATTCATGTTGCCATATCTCTATAAATACTTGTAAAAATATAATTTTACTTTTTACTGTGGTAGCCCTGCTCTTTGTGTCCGCTTATAACATCTTGATTTCATTATGGTATGTTGCACTAATCTTATATACAGAATTTAGTTGAAATCCGTTCAGGCAATTCCTTCCAAATCCGTAATTACTGAAAGAATATAATTTGTATGTGTGGCGCCCCTGTTTGGTTGATCGGCTCAAAACATGCTACTATGATTTTGTAGATATGTGTACATTAAAAATTTTAAATTTGGTTAAAATTGATGTGAATACTTCAACACAAATACTTGTAAAAAGATTTTTTATTACTTGTATTGTGGCAGTCCTGATTTCTATCTACATTAAAAATATTGATTTTGTTTTTTAATGTTGCACACCTTCTTCATACTAAATTTCGTTAAAATCGGTTGGGCCAATTCCTTCCAAATTCATTATTAGCGAAAAGATTAATTTTGCAATTGTGGCACCCCTGCAAATCCGATCTAATCGAAATATGCCATTTTGGTCCTATATTTATGTGAAGATTCTATATACCAAATTTGGTTGAAATCGGTTCTACCAATTCTTCCCTGATATAGGCGTACGGACGGACGAACATCACGAAGATAATAGTGCTTTTCAGCATTGACGAAAAGCACTAACAAGTAGGGCTGTACCCGGGTTTCCCGTAGTACATAAGTACTTTTCGTTAAATTCGCCGTAGTATAATCGTATACTAATATATTTGCTTTGAAATCAGAAAATTAATTTTCCTAATATTGTGGCAACCCTGCTTTTTAGATCCGTTTTAAACATGTTCATTACGTTTTGTCATTCTATACTCTCCCTACAAACGAAATTTCCTTGGAATCCGTTAAGCCAATACTTTCGAAATTAATAGTTAAAGGCAAATTCTAACTTTGACATTGTGGTAGCCCTGTTTAGTCAACCCGGTTTGAATATAATAATTTTGTTATTTATTTATATAAAGATTATATACATCATATTTGGTTAAAATCTATGCTGTCAGTTCTCCAGAATTACGTGTAATAGAAATATTATTTTACTTTTTACTGTGGTAGCCCTGCTCTTTAGCTCAGCTTTAAACATCTTGATTTCATTATGGTATGTTGTATAAATCTTATATACAAAATTTAATTGAAATCCGTTCTGCCAATTCCTTCCAACTCCATAATTAGTGAAAGAATTTAATTTGTAATTGTGGCAGCCCTGTTTGGCTGATTCAGTTTAAATATGCTATTCGGGTTTTCTATATGTGTACATTATAAATATTATAATTTGGTTCAAATCGATGAAGACATTTCAACACAAACATGTGTAAAAAGAATGTTTTTTATTTCTTGTATTGTGGCAGCCCTGCTTTCTATATCTATACTAAACATCTTGATGTTTTTTTTAATGTTACACTCCTCCTTCCTACAAAATTTCATTGAAATCGGTTTAGCCAATTCCTTCCAAATTCATAATTACCGACAAGATTAAACTTGTAATTGTGGCACCCCAGCGCAGTCGATCCGGTCCAAATATGCCGCTTTGGTCATTAATTTATGTGAATATTCTATATACCAAATTTGGTTGAAATCGGTTAAGCCAATTCTTCCCTGATATATGCGTACGGACGGATGGACATCACGAAGATAATAGTGCTTTTCAGCAATGACGAAAAGCACTAAAAATGGACGACTGAAATTTCGAGCTCGCCTTGTATATCCACTTCAATGAACAATCAAGGTAAATGTGTCTCTCAAATGTTTTAACTCAGATATCAATTGTTGATAATGGTCCTTCGTATAAGAACTCATGCGTTTGATCGGTATTTAGAAAATTGTAACGTATTGTATTGAAATTCAATGACAGATAATTTTAAACCATTAACGCTGACATGTTTCGGGAACAATTGGGACGTTATCTTTGGAAAAATAATACGTTATCCCCTTTGTAAAAATACTCTTAAAGAAAGTTATTTGGCTTCTCTTTAGATATAGGTTGTGAATAGAGTAAATTTGACGAAGTTGTAAGCGAGCAGTGATCTGTTGGACGTTGTTGAAGAATAGAGCTATACTTACAAGTGAAATGGCATCGGCAGATTTTGCTTGGAGAGGCAGTTTTGATGATCTCACAGAATTTTTAAGGCCGGGAAAAAGAAGAGAGCATTTTCGACGGTCCGAAGGAAGCGATGTACTTGCGACAGATGTAGATCAGACCTCTCCAACTTTTTAAAGTCAGCGGGCAACTTCAACTAAAACAAATTCAGGACGCGGGCAACCTACATTGTATTTATTCATTTAAACCTACTAATGTTGTTAAAAATTTAATGTATCCAAACATAAGCATATTGTTACGAAAAAACGAATTATTTTAGTATTCAGAACCTCTATGTGAAATCTGACAATTTTATCAACTTGTCCGTTTCATGAAGGAACATCTCGTCAAAGCTATTCTCATAGTGTCATTCAAATTTTTGTCCTTCAGAATTGAACTTCGACTTAATTTGATAATTTCCACGCTACATAAGGCAAATTTAATTAAATCCGTTGAAGCAAAACGGGAATTCAGTCTAAGAGTGGCGTATTTTAGAAGTGGCACTTCTCTCTTGGTATTCGAGGCCAAACATTTGGCTTCGGTAACCCCGATCGCAATGGAATGTCTGTTATAAATTCAATGATTTATATTTCTAAAAAAGTAGTACTTTACATGAAAACACGAAAGGGATTTGAAATGAATGTTACCCAATATTTCATACGACTAAAGTCTTAAAATCTCTGTAACTGTAGTCCTCGGATCTTTATCCGCCTCGCGGGCAACATGTTGGACAGGCCTGATGTAGACACTGGGGTTGCTGAACTTCCGAATGGAAGAAGAATTAACGATCCGATACACGGAAGGTGTCCGATTTTATCCCCGCCGCGGTAGCTTTAGATAGTTCTTCTCTTGCACGAAACCGCATTTTCAAATTTCCAAATCGAACGAATGGTGGTTGTCGAAAGAAAAAGATTCGACATTGGGGCGCGGTTCCCGAAAAGAAAATCCTTTTACTTCGCGTGAAACAGTCGAATCCCGTTCGTGGGGAAATTGATCAGGTTTTCGTTTTCCCAAAAAATACCGAAAATATTGCCGTTTTCCTTCGACTACGTCGACTACGGGTGAATTAGAGAACCATTCGTCATAGTAACTCTTCTAATTGTAAGACAAAAGATAAAGTTATTCTAATCCTGTGTGTAAAAATATACAGAGCGGAAATACAAATACAACGAAAGTTATGAGTACAAAAAAACAATGTGCTCAGTTAATGGCAAAAATATTCTTTATTTAATGTGTCACTGTGGTAAGATCAGAAGGGTTTGAAACTCAAGCACCGATCCATTTAGCCCATGGGCAATTTAGCCACTGCTGCTAGCGATGGCGTACCCAAGAATTTCTAGAAAAAAGGTAAAAAAAATTTCAATTTATTTATGGCTCGTTTATATTGTACGTACATTTGCTGTGTATCATCGACAGGCATTCATAATTGAAATTTGGGTTGGATATACGTGTGGGTTAATGTCAAAGAGATATCCTCATGGGTGGGGGAGGGCACCCGAAACCCCCTTCCCATCCCTTGCATAAGTGGCTCTAAGCGTCTCATTATAACGGTCTACTTTCCACCTAATATATAATTTTGCTGAATTTAAACCCGTAAACATATTTACATTTTTAAACAAGCTCAAGTTTTACGAAAGCACTCGAATCTCTCGCTTCGCGAGTTAGGTATTGCAAGTGTGAAAAAAATGATTCCCATTTCCTCCACCACCATTTCTTGGGCACTCTAAATTTTGCGTCTTGCTAGTCTTATTATCATTGGGTAGGAAACGGAAAAACAAATCCGTCGATTCACCGAAGCTGTTCCCGCCCTAGGAAAATCTGCCGAGCGATTAGAATACGATGCGACAATATCTTCCCCGTCCGTCTTTGCGTCAAGATCGATTTTTTTACGAACGAAAACCGAAGTAAGGGGGAGGAATGACAACGAGTTTTCTGGTGGTGGTGGGGGGGGGGGGATCTCTTGGTTTTGGCGGACGGGCATATTTTTTAAAAACAGTTTGCCTGTGTCCGAAGTGATGGATGGCCGCGGATGTACTTGGCGAAAAGCGGGCCATTTAGTTTGATTGATGGTCCGAGTTCGTTTCGTCCTGTTTTTAGTTGCCGCCTTTAAAAGTTGGATTCGTCCCTTTTCTTTATTCATTATCAATGGTTGTTAATATTTTTTTGTTCGTCCGATCTCTCAGTGTTCAAGGAGAGAACGTTTTCGTTTGTTCTCTTTTTGTCATTTCGCTGATTTTTTTGCTAATTATTTCGTGCGAAATCGATCCCTACTTCGATTTTTGTATTTGGTTTAACTGAGCATCCTCGATGCTTAAACAAGGAGTTTATTAAATTTATGTCCGAATTTAATCGTTGGTAATTTTTTCAATTAGCATTTAAGCAGTTCATAAACAACCTTATAGAATGAACACATCAACGACAGCCAAGACAAGAACATACGACCATGTTCTTGAAAGCATTCGAAACCACGACCCTAGTATTGGGAGTCAGGCAAACTGACCAACCCTCTACCAAGGGAGGTATGCCCCCGCCGTAGTATTTGTAGGCAGCATATGACTTGCGATTCCACACCGAGTACCGGTTACTCGGGTACTCGGTGTTTTCTTCGATTTTTCGAGTACCGGGGTAATTTTGTTCGAGTACTCGGTTATTATCGGAAAAATTAAAATAAATTTACGAATATTGTCGACTGATTACAGGTACTATTATAATAATTAAAGTAAATTCTTTTAAAAATTTAAATAAATTACTTTACAGGTAAAAATGCCTGTAAATAACGCCACTACGGTTTTCACCTTCGCGTTACAAAAGGCTTCAGCAGATGTGAGCTTTACATTCGATTTAAATCCAGCTTCCTTATATAATCAGACCGTGTAGTTACATTGTATCACAACTGGAAGAAAACAATCACTTCCCTCTCTCCTCCTCCTTACACTCCCCTCCATTCCCTTACCAAATCTTTGAAAACAGCGAGTCCCTTCCCTCTTTTTGTGCCAGCAAGGCGGGATTAGCGTCAAGGTAAATTACTGAATGCCGTAAAAGGAGTTTTTCCCCAGCTTGTCGTCTAATATAGATGTCTACAACCTTTATTCGTTCATCTAAATTGTGCGTAGCATCCACCAGTCTGGCCTTGCCAATTACTGAAGAAGGATCGTACCACATCCGTTTCTTGTGTGCATTTCTGCAGCAGTTGCCCTTTGTCAAACGTTAGTAATTTTAAATAAGTATATATTATAAACTCAAAAAATTCAGTTTTATACTGGATGTTAATCCTTCCTGAAAATAGGAAAAAATTAACGTAACGTACATTTGTTATTTCTATTAAACGTTTTAGCTTATCAGCGTGATTATCAAAGTATTACCAGTATTAAGGGATATATCATCCAGCGTGCAATAAGTAAGTCTCATTTTCTATATATGTATTTTAATTACAATTCAATTCGGTACAGTGAGAAATTAATTCAAAGTAACTTTTAATTCAAATTCTTTCATTGTTGCCCAAATATGTCTTCTAATAAATCTCAAGTTTGAGATTTATTCAAAAAAATATCTTCAGATACGGCGCAATGTCAAGTAGAAGAATGTGTAGACAAGATTTCAACTAAGGGTGGAAATACATCTGGGATGATAAATCATCACTGTGAACAGCAAAAGTCTCTCTACCAGCTCTGAAATGTTATCTTTTGTTTCCAGAGAATCATTGGAGGAAATAATATCAAAATGTGCTGCGAAAGATGGAATCTCATTTAATACTATTGTTAAGTGTGAAACAATTCGAGATTACGTCACTAATCATGACTACAAAATGCCAACCAGTTCATTTACAGATCGAAAATGTGTTATGCAATTTTTGAGGAAACGAAATAGGAGTTGGAAAATAGGATTAAATCTGAAGAAAAATTTACGATCACAGTGGATGACTGGATAGATATTACGATGAGAAGATACTTAAATATAACGCTGCAAATAATAGAAAAACAAATTGTTCTTGGCTTAGTACCAATTGTAGAAAGTTGCACATAGAAAAAACTGAAGAATAGGTTTCTCAACGATTGCAGGACTTTGGAATTGATTTTAACAAATATATCGCTGCCTCGACACATGATGGAGCAAGTGTTATGGCGAAATATGGCAGGATCATTTCAGCAGAAAGCCAGTGCTGCTACAACCGTACAATACATTTGGCGATTGTAGAAATATTTTACAGAAAGGAAACAGCTGTTGTTCTTGAAGAACAAATTGAAGTTTCTGATGACGAGGATGAAGACGAGCAAAATTTGAGTGATAACGAAACTGATGATGAAAGTTTAAATTAAATTGACTATGAAATACCTGCATTTCGTTTGAATTACAAGAATGCATTAGATAGATGAGAAGAATGATTAAGTTTTTTAGTAAATTATCCGTTCGTAAAGAAATATTACTGACGTATGTCAGAGAGAAGGAAGGAAAATCTCTTCGATTGCTTTCAGATGTCAAATTTCGTTGTAGTAGTCTAGTGACAGCAATAGTTCGATTTTTGAAACTTATTGACTCGATAAATCTTGCTTTGAAAGAGATGGGATGTATACTTTATAGTGAAGATAACATTACCTTCTTAAAAGAAATCGTAATGGTGCTAGAACCAGTCAGACTTGCGGTATTGGAATTGAGCTAATTTAGCTCGAATTTGCTGACAGCTGAAGCTACTTTGATCTACGCATTTCAAGAGTTAAAATCAATCAAAATTCCTCTGACTCTGGAATTCCAAAAGTCCTTGAAAACTAGAATTGATCGACGAAGAAACGCGGATTTGATATCACTAATGTTGTTTTTGCATCATGGAGTGTATCCAAAAGCCAACGAGTTTTTCACTTACTCATCAAAACCTGGAATAAAGACCACCGCCACAGGTCTAATTAATCGGCTTTATCCTAGCGATACTCAGGAATCCTAAAGTTCTGACGACGTCGACGACCATGAAGAAGAAGTACCGAATGAGTACTTGAAATTGCAGAAATGCATTGCATTCATCACGCCAAAAGTAAAAGAATCTCAACAGTTAAGTATAGATAAAGAGTTAAAACTATCTGAAGCAAATAGTGGAAAACATACCGACAGACTGGAAAAATTGTATCAAGCGTTGCTGTCTGTTAAGTCGACTTCCACTGCTTCTGAGCGTGTTTTTTCTGTAGCTACTTTCACCACGAAATTGCGAAACCGCATGAAAACCTGTACTTTAAACGCTCTAATTTTTTTGAAATACTATTTTTTAAATCATTGAATAACTCTTATATCAATAAAGATAAATAAAATATTCATTAAATGAATATTTATTAAAATTTTATTTTTTCCATTAAATATTCGAGTTACCCGGGCACACGGGTAGCTCGGTGAAATAATAATCGAATACCCGGGTACCAAAAACTCGAGTAATTTGGAATCACTACATATGATGGAATTATTCATACAATTTTAATATACCGAACTTCAGATATCGAGCCTTTAGTTCGAGTGAAACTAATCTTGAATATCATCACCTCAGCCAAATGAATCGGCGGTCGTCGACCTTTTTGCATGCCTTCCTAGTTTGCTCGGTCTTTTCTCGTTGAGACTAGCATAACTTTTACGTAGAAGCCCGTATGTATTTACCAAACAATTTTTTTCGACTAAGGCGACGATCCCAATTGGAGTCCGTGCAATCATTCGGCATGACTCAAAAATTGTTTTTAGGCCCTCTTTATGTGCTAGGATCGAACAAAAGATGGCGATCATTTCGAATTCTTGTATTTTTTAATATTTAGGGTTAAGATTTTATTAAATGATTCTTTCATATAGCGTTGACGGCATGCGTTTATCATGCTAAGATAAATAGGATTTTAGCACGTGTTCGGCGACGGTGGTGTTCGATCCGGGAAGCATTCGGAGGAACTGTGGGAGTTCCATTTTAATGCGACGTTCATTTCTTTCGGTTGGCGAACTGTACGGATTTTCAAGAATAAAGTACTTAATATTTAGATTAAACTAAATGTTGGTTTACTGCGAGTCGTCTTTTTTGCACGTTTTCTTAAAAGCAAAAACCTGCTCTGATCACTCTGTCTGTCTGTGGACTATCAACTTTTTTGTTTTAAGAGATATTTGGTAACTTATTTTTGAAATGGATAGCTCTTACCAATTTAAGAATTTTCCAAGTAGTTCATATATTTTTCGCTAGGTGGCTTCAATATCGAAAAATTCGATATTTTGAAATGGTATTGTAGCCAAACTACTGAAGCTAGAGGATTGAAGTTTTCACCGATGCATCGCGATGGGAAGGCCTAGCGAGGATCTACATTCCAACGGTGCGGGTTGCAATGACATAGCTAGGTTCTCCATAGTCCGGGGGAAAGTCACAGAGATGCGCCCCCCCCCCCCCTCCCTTTGCTCCCTGTACAATTTTTCAGACAAATGTAATGTGGGAAATGTGATGGAAACCCAAGCATACTATACTAGCATGTTAATTCGGCATATATTATGATATTATTATTGGTTATAAACTGAAACGTTAATTTTTGGTCCCTGAATTGGCTCCCCTTCAGCCCTACGCCCGGGGTCAACTGCCTCCCTCTGCTCCCCCCTCGATAAGCCACTGGTGGGTTGTATCCATCCCAAGGGGGGAAGCAAAGCAAAACCCTGAAAATTTTAAAGAATTTCCATCTCTTACTTTGCAAAAGTAACTTACGTGCTATGTTTGAAGTTGGGCAAGGATTAGACGAAATATCTTTCGTATTTTTTTAATTAATAGATCGGAATAGTAGTGACAGATATTTATATTCCTTCAGAGAGATTTTCTCGTCTTTGAATTCGGCTTAAATAAATTCCACGTCCTTGCATTTCGAGGCAGTATTGTTCGTCATCGCTTCAGGATGATTAAGCGCATTTACCTAACTTGACGTATTTTTTAATACGTTCCATATTCGGAGTCCGCGAAGCGCGGCGATAGGGATTGTCTTAATATTTGCTCGGACGTTATGTTTGAGCATTCCGTTTGTTCTTGCTGATGTTCGGTCACGCGAGGGTAACGTCCAATCCTGTGGCGTGTTTAGGGTCACGTTTAGCCAGGTTCTCGGTTGGGAAAACAGCTCCTTCTATTTGTTGCCGCGCAGCAAATTTTGTGATATTGTCTAAATCGCCGACCTCAGAGCGAACATGCCGTTTGAACTCTTCTATAAACCCCCTGTTGTTTGCTATATAAAGGGACAAAGTTATTTATAAATAATCCGTAAAATATGTTTTACTTGACTAGGCAGAGTTAAATTACAAATAAATAAATAAACTCTAGGTATATCATACTAATGACAGCTGAATAATCAGTATTTTAATCATTTTTACGTGTTATATTTTTAATTTTTTATGGCCGTGACCAAGCATATTCCTTTACTAAGCTGTAATGATTAGATTTCTAATTTTTTATAACACCAAATTCTGCATTTATAATAAATAGATTTTGCGTCTAATAAGCTTCGTTTAGCTATTATCAATGTGATGAAGCCGTGGTTAAACGAAGTATATACATGTGAATAATCAGTTGGTACATGAAATGTGTACAGTTACAGCGGAAATTCTGAGCAGGAGTTTATCATGGAACCCACAAAGTTGCAGAGCTTATAGAAGCAGCTTGAAATACTAAACAGTTCGACTTTGGTTTTCATTAATCGTAATATCATAATGTCATCGTGAACCCAGAGAGATGGGATTCCTTAATAAAACAAAGCACAAATTGGAACTCTTAAAAGTCTACGGCGATTTCAATATGATTTTTGTGGTGTAGCTTTTACTTAGTTTTTAGGAAAGTTTCGGACAACTCCTATTAGCATTGGCATGGCGTTATGTCTGCGTTTGCACATCTATCAGGCCCTTTTCCGCAAATGCATTTTGTCGGTATTCTAGATTTTAGTTGAAACGCCGAAGTAAATTGACCTGCTTGAATCGTAACATTCAGTCAGGGCCGCCACTTTAATGGTTACGAAAAAAAATCTTTTCGAGTATACGTACGTAAATACTGAACCTTTTTTTTAGCGGCCTGAATTCATGTTTATAACACCGTCAAGATAACTGGTAGCTATAAATTTTAGAAAGATAAAACACGATAAAATACAGTATATCGTATAATAAAGATACATGGCAAACTTTTATGCAGTGCTCGAATTGGGCGGGAACGCCGTTCACTTGATAAAAAACGAATCGCATAGCGTTCCCGTTGTTAAAAAATCAGATAAGAATGTTTCAGTTACTAGCTTTTCCGTTATAAAAAAATTCCAATTCGAACACGGCTTTTATGGGATTGTTTATGCTTGGTTTCGGTTACTAGGTAACAATTTTTACACACATGATTTTATGACGAAAACCATAGGACACGATGTTTATTCGCGGAATGTTAGCTACCGGATAAATGTTTCCCATAAAAATTGCAGTGATGAACAAGTGAAAAAGTTACATATTTCTCGTCGAATAAATTCTTCAATAGTTATAGTTATGCGTACGTATAAAATGAACAATTATACAATCAAACGTGTTCTTTATCAAAATCTACTTTCGGCGAATTTCCGCTGAAGACGGCTGCTATGTAGCCGAAATGCGCATCTGGTATTCTATAAGTTTGTTACGGTTATTGGAGATGCCTGATTCCCACCAGCTGTGTGGGATCCGTGCGAGAAGGGTCAAATAAAGGACATAAAAATAGTGCAGCGCAGGGCAGCTAAATTTGTAAAAAGAAATTTCGATAATAAACAGCGTCACGAAGCTGAAAGAAGCTTTGAAATGGTCATCGTTAGAATAACGCAGATTACAGGCGAGACTTATGCTGAAAGAAAAGTATGTGTCGGGGGAGCTAACAAACGAGGCTATAGATCTGGGGTGGCCAAACCGCGGCTCGCGAGCCGCATGCGTTTCTTTTAACTTAGTATGCGGCAGGGGCATGTCAACGTTTTTCACTACAGAACACACTGACTTAGTGTCTTGAGACGTGTTGGGGATGCCTAGGAGACATGCATTATATCTGAATTTCTTCGGATACAGGTTGTTTTACTGGTCGTAAATTTATGAACCCAGAATGTGTGTCATGCGGCTTTCGAACTTATGACGAGGGTAAGTAAGTTTGGCCACCCCAGTTATAGATGTTATCAGAAATCCAACATATTTCGGAAGTTTACAGGTCAAAAGGGCGAGTGTCAAAAAGGCGAAAACAAAATGGGCGAAAGTAGAGAGCGAAATTAGTAAAGGAATAAAGTGTAGTATAAATTGGTGTGTGGCTGGAGTTGCTTTCCATCAAATGATATCCACACCGTACCTTTTATCAAGGAATTGATTCTTTGTGAACAATCGTGGTTTCTTGTAGCAGATATGGCTACCAGTCACTGCATTTTTCAATATATTTCTCAATGCCTAGCTATAATCAGGTATTATTAAAATAATTAATAATTATTATAAAATCCTAAAATCGTATGTGACCACCACATTTATTTAGAAAATGGTAAGATTCCAACCCACAACCATTTCACCCAACCTGAGATGAGGAAATAGAACGAATCTAACCCCCAGCCACTTAACCCAACCCTGGGGAAGGGAATAGAATGAATCTAACCCACAGCAACTTAACCCAACCCGGGGAGAGGAAATAGAACGAACCCAACCCCAAACCACCTAACCGATCCTAATCATTAGTCGAAAGTACTAGCGTATAAAACCTCCAACTTTTCTTCCTTCCTTCCTTCCTTTCTACTTTCGCCCATTCTGTTTTCGCCTTTCTGACGCTCGCCCTTTTTGTTTTCTCCTTTTTGGCGCTCGCCCTTTTCACACTCGCCTTTATTGTTTCGCCCTCTTGACGTGTTACCATTTCGGAAGGCACGATAATGAGGATAGGATTCGCGAGATCTTTTGTAGAACAGAGTGATACAAAGAATCGTTCTTCCCCAGAACGATTAGGGATTACAATAGAAAAACGATAAATGGGAATTGCTAGGGACGTTTGGTGCATTGCACCCCCTGCCATCCATCATTTAGGTGACTTGCAGGTTTTAATGTAGATGTACCTGATACATGTACTTAATTTTCCAATTTTTTATACTTAAGTGCCTGATATGGAATTTATTTTCATAAGAGGAGTCGATAATTCTCTAGTGCAGCGGTGCACAAACTTTTCTAATGGCGGGCCACATCAATGGTTGCGAATCCCTTGCCGGGCCGCATTGGAAGTTGTCAATTCTTCGGCGGGCCGGTTTAGAGTTTAAATCGGAAAATTTCTATATATTCTGAGGTGCCATTAAGTGAAAATCATGTCTAAATAAGGTTTTCATGGCTAACATTTCAATATTTAAAGTTCTATTATGAAAATTTTCAAAAAATGTATGAATTTGTGTGTTAAATTTTTCGAATTGATTTTTCGCCTTAGCTTCGCGGGCCGAACAAAAACCCTTCGCGGGCTGCATTTGGCCCGCGGGCCGTAGTTTGGGCACCGCTGCTCTAGTGAATAAGTGAATGGTAAATGATTAATTCATGTTATTTCGAAAACCCATTCGTATTTCTGCTTTAAAAGAGACCATCTCGCTGATCATTCAAAGATGGTATGTTAAAAAAAAACTACTCGAATTTCCAATGAAAAAGGACCTCAAGAGATTGATCGAATTAAACGCTCATTCCTTTCATCGGGCTTTTTTTTTTAATCGCTTCGCGAATACTGCTGTTTATTTAACACGGCGGGCGTTGGCGAAGTAGGCGGTCAATAACTAGTTAATAATCCGATAATGGGATGTAATGGGTGGAAGAAGCGCCTTCGTCCAGCTCCACAATACGTGTATTTTTTCCGGCGCCCACCTCCAACATTCTAAGAACGATCTTGGCGGTGAAAGGATGAGGACGGCTTTCTGAAAGAGAAGGACATGGGGTGAGAGAGTAAAAGGGAGGGAGATGATGTGGAGGGCAGAGGAAGGTAGATAGTAGGATCGGGACGGCGCGGCCGGATCATGTGGGTAACTGTGGGTTGGGGAATCGGCCGATAGGTGGTGGCACAGGCGCGCCGTGCACCACGTTCTTTGGCGTAGGGGAGGTTTTAAGCCGGGTACGAGGTGAAGGGAGGCGGGGTAAGGCAGGTATGAGATGGCGGGATAGATAAGCGCCCGGAGGAATGACGGGAAAGGGAGAGGTCGAAGGAGAAGAGGGAAGGGCTGCTTGATGTCTTGTGGAAGAGGCTGAGAGAGGGGGAGGAGGGTGAGAGGAGGTGGATGACGTTTTAGGTGGAGGGATAAGTCATTGGGCAGTGAACCGTGGAGGAGCGTGTGGTCAGCTATTGTGGATGCTGCCTTTAGATGGTCTGAGGAGAAGTTCTTATCTCTTAAAGAAACTTGTGGCACAGCGTTGTTTCTTTTGGTCGTATCTGAATGGCAGTTTTTAAAATGTCTAAATGTAGATTTTTCTGGCGCCTTTTTACATTTCATGTTAACTTAAGAATAAACCTAGAAATATCGATCCAGTATATTGATTTTTACTTTCTCCATATACGAATGAAAATAAATGAAAAAAATCGAATTCGAGATTTCAACGGAAATACATGTTTTAAGGTCCCCTGAACACGTTTGGACTATTTTATGGATGATGTCTGTGTGTCTGTCTGTATGTGATAGATTTTTGTGGGCGCTCTAACTCAAAAACTATTAATCAGGTCAGCGCAAAATTTTATATTTAACATTTTTATATAAATTAGAAGATCTGATTAGTTTTTGGTAAAAATCGGTCGACCGGAAGTGGGTGTTCACTCTTGTCACTTATCCGTTATTTTGAAATATTTGCTTTAATATTTGATAAATATAAAAATGTATTGGAATAAAAGTTGTAGGAAATTTCATTTTCTACAACCTTTGTTTGATACATTTTTCCATATAATGCATTGTTTAAGAGCTATCTTATATTTTTAGCTGCCACCACCATGCCACCTACCGAAGACTATTGTTAACAATTGACGCTTAGTTACATCTTATGTTAGTAACGCTCCTTTTTCTTTTCTTAATTGTCATCCGGAAGTAAATATTGACAACGATCCCAGAGCTAACAACATGTAATTTGCCATATAAATGTGGAGAAAGTCATGGGTTGCCCACATCAGTTTATTTTAAATATCGAATTAATCAAAATATATCGAAAATATACAAGTTATCTAAATTAGCTTAAATATCGAATTTATCGAAATATATCGCAATTTTAGAAAATGCATATTTTTTTCGAAAATTGTTGTCCTCGGGATATTCTTCGCTTTTAATACCGCTAATCTAGGTTTTTTGTAAAGGCTCTCTCTGGCATCCATTTGTAATTCGTTTTTGTGGGCGGAATCAAAACTTTCTGCGAACGTTCCAGAGAAGCGGTCGAAAAAAGAAGGATCTGCGCGAATTTTCCTCGGTTGCCACGCGAAAAAATCATTCCGGAGCCCTAATTACCGGAAACGCCCTCATGAAGGCGGCATTTTTCACCTTCGGCGACGTCGGGTGAATTTGCCCCGCAAAAACCATTCGTCACCATCACTGTGATGTATTCGTGTTCTTCGGTGCGGCTGTTTTGCCGCCGTTAGGTCCTTCCCTCGCATTGTTCTGTCGTTCCGCCTTGTCTCCGTCTATTTGCGGCTGTCCCCATCTTTCGAAATGTCCGATAACGCAGGCCTCGTATCAATAGCGAGTCGTTTTTTCTCGGACGCGAGCAGCGTTTCCATTCCGTTGCAAAATACCGGCGAGCTTAATTCATTGGAACTAATGCCAATCGTGCAGAGTGCACTGCCCAGTACTTCCAGAAATAACGTTCGGGGATTCATGTTATACATGAAAGGACAAATCATTTGGTTCAAGAATAAGCGCTTAAGTAACATACAATTAATAAGTGCTTATCTTATGTATCTCCAATATTTATAGCAATACTATAACAATAGCCATACCTAAGATGAGAATGAGGAGAAAACACATCAGCACTCCGTCCTTCGGAAGGGACGTTAAGCAGTTTGCCCCCTTGATGCTCTTCGTAATAGTAGACTACTGCCGGAACCGGGTTTCCTTCCATTTGTCCGGTGTGGAAGGCAACGGAAAACCACCACACCATGGGTAAATATATGTGCCCTAGTCAGTCAAACCAATCTAAGGTTTGAGAACCATTTATCACCTATAATTCGATCTCGCGTTGAAGACACTGTGGATCGCATTATGTCAATGCCGCAGTGTACGTTTGGCAAAATTTTCTGTCGTCCAGTTTCAGCTGAAAAACCTCCGCGTGAAGGTGCACTTATAGGAATTAGAAATTTTCCAGATGGCGATGTTGCAATCGACCGTTAAAAATGCACTGGTTACTTTATCATTGTTATATCTTGATATAACAAATTAATATTCGTGATATAATTTCATTCAACCTATCGATATTTCGACAATTTTTTTGCTCGATTGTTGCCATACACCTGCTCGATTTGGTGAAGGGAAAGCATTCCGGGTTTTATTAGAGTAGGACGGGCAAGTGGGACATGAGAATGGGAAATGGAATGGGCTTGGGGATTATGGCACTTGTAGTTTGCAATTTTTTTAAAATCCGCTAATGTAATCGTTTTGTCCGTCACTCTTCCGTGTCCGATGAACTACCTCTACACCGTTCAAGTTAGAGCAACCGAATTTTGAGGGATTGTTCATGGCCATAAGTTCTTCCCGCGGTTGAAATTTGGAGACTCCAGGAGCAGCTTTTCCTTTACTTGTGTTTATTCTAGTACTGTATAAATATGCCGCCTCTGGAGATGAAACAATATGGCGCTCTGGATCGCTACACGGAAGGGGTAGGTACATCGCCAGCATCAGTTATTCATTGCTACCCCTGGGAAGGTTCCTCCTTAGGCGCCCCCCTCCCTAGCACGCCTCACTGCCCTGAGGGCAAACCCATCCACCACGATAAAACGCGTAGCGTCCCGTGGGTACCGACGGACGTTTCATAAAACTCGAAACAAATGCCGATCGAGTGACGTTGACGGGTTTAGTCGTGTCTTACGTACGGGCAACAGAGGCTGCGCGATCCGGAGAGTGATGTATGGAATCCCGGAACTCCCATTATTAATCAAAACACTTTTAATGGACTTGTTTTTCGAGTCGTCGGAGAAGTTCGATAAGGTTTGCAGTCGTAGAAAATACGAGGGTGTCAGGAAAGTATCCACAAACCATTTCTTCGAGACAATCGTTATACGATTGCGATCAAATTTGACACTTATAGATGGTTTCTTTATTAGTTACGCTGTTCTTTTATGAATCAATGGAATTTGGCACTTTTGATCTTCAGTAATTATTCTTCCATTGATAGTCTTCAGGAGTGTAAATAAACCATTGCGTTATCTCCTAGGGAGTTACAACGGATTTGTATGTGAATGACTGCATAAATTCGTGAAAAATGATTATTTTCTCTTTCTCCGATGTACTTTTCTGGTTTGTTTATTGCTTTATTATAGGTGATTCATGACCTTCTTTTATTTAAATTATCATCAGCATTCTAAGATTGACTTTTAGTCTCACAATGCAATATGTTGTATCATCTTCCCTATGTTTGTATTCTTTGCAAGTATTGTATACTAGTAGAAGGTGCTTGCATGCTGCAAGCATTTCATCTCACCTTGAAAAAACATTAATTTTTCAGACAGATATTTCACCATTAAAATTATTCTATTAATTCTAAAGATTTCACCTCTGCAGCGATTTTCGTTTTTCCTACATGTAAAAATAATAGTTTAAAACAATCCCAAAATGTTGCAATTTTAAACATTTTACATTTTATCCATTATGGGGTACTAATGCTACACATTTGAGCCAAATTTTAAAGTTGTAGCACTTCTAGAAGTAAAATAATATTTTTCTAATTGTTTAAAATTTAAACATTTTTAACGGTTGCCGCAATATATATATATGGAGATATTGAAATGTTTATTTGTGCAAATGCACTGTTCTGTAAATAATTTGAAAATTGCAGCTTCCTAGCTCATCCCGTAGAACCTAAAAAATTATTAAACTTTAATGTTCAAATGGGGTTAAAACAACCCCTAAAAATTAACAATTTTAAAATTTTCCATTTTTATAGTTGGTTATGAGAAAAGTTCTATAATCTTGCAAAATTTCAGCTTCCTAAACTTATTAGATTGGTCTACACACTAGATTACGTTTTCCCATGCTAACTTATGGGAGATATTCCGGGGTCTCTGGAGTCGAACCCAAGACACTGTAAGCAAAAGTGACAATAATTCCTAATAGATATTGCGGCCATCTAGCAACACTGATAATTTCATTTTTCTAGTTTACCGGTAAGTGCCCATAATTAATTTACAAAAATAGCGCAATGCTTTTCTTATGGGAAAAAACGCAACTTTCGGAATTTCTGGAGTCGAACTCATGTCACTTAGGTAAGAAGTCTCATTTTATCTGTAGGTTTCTCCATCATATCTACAAAAACTGAAACTTTGAGCCCTCTAGCTCTTGTAGTTTGGGCTGGACATTAGTATCCTCCTGTTATATCCTCCTCTGTAAGAGTCGTCGATATATAATGATACATTACGTAATTTTTTATCCTATTCTGGTATCTCATTTTGGTGCAGCAATTTATTTAGTTCAAAGTTTTAAGTTACATGGAAACCAATTATTATGTCAACTTGGATTGAAAATTTTTCGATAAAAATCAAAAGTTTTAAAACTGTCTTTTAACACTTTCACTGCGACGATTACGAGTAAAGCGTGCAGGTAAATGCCAAATATTCGGCAGACTCTTCATTTGACTGCCTATCGGTTTCGACGTTGTTGAGAAAGAAACTGTCGACGTATAGTAGATGTATAAATGTAATAATTCGCCCGCCCACCGACGTACGTACGTGTTCGCTGACTCTCTCGCCTTTCCCTTTCGCCTTTCCGCTAGGGTTAATTAAATGCCAGAACGTCTTCCGACTTAGCAAATTCCCTCGTCGTGAAAGAAGCTTATGTTATTAATTTTTTTAACGAAGTTGGAGAAGAAAGAGGCGTCACACAAATGGTTCAGAAGCCCTTCAGCAAGAAATCTCGCATTATAATAATCCTGGCCCTTTTACCTTTGTATCCTATCGCGATGAACATTAGTCAAAGACTTAAATGTAACAAACATTTTATAAAGAAATTCTGAATTATGAATAACTTTTAAATGATTAAGTATTCTAAGTTGAATTATTGATCCTACCTCATGGCCTGAATCCGGTAGTTGCTATAGGAAGTTCTTCTAGCCGCACTACGGCCGCGTAAGCCTACCTACAAAGTAGACGTCCACAGCTGTGCTTACTTCCATTTTTATTAGAAGTCGAATTGAGTAATTGGTTGGTGGAACCGTTTTATGGCTATAGGAGCCACATAGCTCGTCTACGGACCTCTATTATTAAGTTTTTATCCATTGTCAGCATTCGTTTTTTTAATAACATTTCTACCCTTAATCGCATTCATTGTAATGCCAGACGCCTCAATAGACCGAGCGATAAAATCGCAACTTTTGACATTCCGCCCGTTCGCGCAACGTTTCCGTCCGTGTTTTCGGGAGAGTCGCTTTATCGTATGACGCTGAGGTTTCAGGGTTCCTTCGCGTGGGCGTCATTCCACCTCGTAGATTCGCTCGCTTCGCAGCGATTACCTCCAACGCGTCGTCAGGAGTCGTACTTTATAAGAGAGAAAGACTCCGTTGAAGATTTTAACCCGCGTGGCGATAACGCCTACGCTTCGTCTTTCCGTGGCGATGACGTCGTTAAGCATGCGAATCATGCTTTCGCCGCAATATGAGTGTCGCAGTTTACGTTTTCTCTTCTTCTCCCGGAATATATCTTTCGCGTCAAAGAAAGCCTGAATATCATATATGTATTTTAAATGGAAGTTTTTTTCGCAAAAATTCTTCATCTGTCAGGGCTTTCCGCTTAGAAGGCGAATCCTCTAAGACTGCAACTCAAACTAACTATTAATATTTTTTAAAGCAATCGCACGCAAGTTTTTCCCTTAGGTTTTTTTTCGCATTTTTACAACCGTAAAAATATTGATTACTAAGCGTTTTCATGTTTTTTTTTTGGTCTGACTGAAAATCGAAGTCGGCATTTGTTTGGAAAATAATCTCGTTTTCTCCTAATCGCTTCCTCTGTGTATAAGCAGCGAGATCGAAAGCATCGTGCCCGTTCCAATGATTCTCCTAATAGATTCGAGCTCGCATTATCACATTTTATTCTCGTTCTTTAGGTATATGCATCAACGCATGAGAAGAGTCGTGGTATATTTTTGCTTGACCCATTCATTCCTCTCATGTTAAGCTTTTTTGGTTAACCAAAGATTTGCGCTTATTTTCATTGAGGAAGGTTACATTTAATAATATCTTAAGTATCCGGATGAAAGTTTCCATCTAATGCGTCATTCGCAGCTGTTCGCTGCACAATTTTGGGAAGCATCTCACTTGGCGTGCGCAGTTGTTCTCTTGCTTGTAGAATACAACGTTATTTTCATAGCACGTATATTGTTATGAATAATCGAAAGAAGCATCTGAATCTTTCAGTGCAACATTCGCTTGTTTCTTTTAACGTTGATTGTTTTATCGTATTTATTAATTCACTGGAGAATTATCGATCGTCTTATTAGCCGTGGCGTACCACAGACCCCCGCAACCTCCGCCCGTTGGGGAGGAGGGAGGGGATTATGACCACAGGGAGCCCACATTTTTTTGTGAGGGCCTTAAAAATTTTTCCGAGACCAGTTTTGTTTTGGCGGGGGGCTTACACATTTTCCGGGCACCACTGCTTGTGAGTGAAATAAAATTTTTTAAATAAGCACTTAAGTATCAAATTCCGAAAGAATAAGTTCTTAGGTAACTCCAATAACCTTACTATGCCTATTGAAGGTACCTAAGATAAGCGCTTATTTTTTCAAGATTTTAAACTGAAGTTCTTATCCTTGAAATCTTGTTTATTGATAATTGCTTTGCCTATGCGCATTCGTTTTTATGATTATTCGTCATTCATATAGAGCTGCTTCATCAATCCAATCAAATAATCAAGTAATAATTCAATATGTCATTATATTTATTAATTATCATTCAATGAATTATTCAACTCTTGATGTAATGTTTTTATCAGAATCTCTTAGAAGTGTAAGTAATATAAAGAACCTTGTAGCAACGAAATGCATTACGGTGAAGTTTTACCATATTCATATAATAAAGTAGGGTATTTATAGAGAATACATTACACTGAGAATTCCATTACTGTAACAAAAGTTAAATTGAGATTTAATTCTCTGCGTGTACGAATACGAATGTTTATATATTCTCATTTTATATACCAATTATACATATTTTGTATATATTATATAGTATTGTATATGATAATATAAGCATTGAATCTAATCCAACGATATTTGTTGCATTTATGCAGCTCCTGATACGTACCGAGGCTTTATTCCCATTTCACCATTTTCACTACCGTTCTGAAATACTCATGTACCGTTCTCTCTCTCTCTCTCTCTTCGTTTAAGATCTCAGCGTATCTCATTTTCCTTTTCTGGTCTCTCGCTATTCTTGTTGGAATCCCAAATCCCTCGCCGCCTCAAGGATCTCAAGTGTAAGGAGAGGGGATAGAGCTATCTACGCGAGCGCTACACAGTTACCCGCATCCCATCTTAATTACTCTCCTATCTTAGAAGTGCCTGTCTAGCCGCTTTGGCGTTGCGACGTCACGGATTCCTTGAAAGTATAGCCGTCGCTTATTCAGGAGTTAATATACCCCGCTTGATGCGTGCCTAGAAGGAGACGGTTGATCCGCGATTGGGTCGGTTTTTTTCGGTCGGTGATTCGCTGGGTTTCGAGATTTCGGAAATTCGTATCTTCCTTCAGACAAATTTTTCGTATTCGTGTTTTATTTTAGAAGAGTTTATGGAAGATGAACCATGTCAGTGTATTATGTGAAGCGAATTTTAGTCGTATTCTCGTTTCGTAATGGCGATTAAAATGATTCCGATAGAGTGAAAACGCTTGGAAAACCGGATGTGCATTTCGCCTATAACGCAGCCGTCCTTCACTGTAATCCACTGACTGCTGATTCTAAGAATACTTTGATTCAGCCGTATTATCGGAATCTTCATGCTATGATTCTTAATTTTCTTGGGTTTCAAGGCATTAGAGTTTGAAGACAATACTAAATAATGCTAAACTTGCCATGGATTTTTTCCTTTAATTCACCGAGTTATTAAAAATGTTATGATCTTGTTTTTTCGTTTGCTCTTGATGGATGGATAAATATCTGGTGTCATAACATGATACGTAATTTACTTGTATTGATTGACTGATGCCTCGTGTTTTTTATTCGGGTTTTGCCTGTTTTGATCCCACCATGCTAAAAGTATACACCGCGGTTTCGATTTTTATTCTCTGTTACTTGAAACAAATCCAAAAATCGAAAACGCTTAAATATAATTTTATAATAATCCGTCAAAAACGTTTAACATTTATTCGTGAAGCTGCCGTTTATTTTAAACCTTAATGCGTTCATTCACCAAGCACGCATCGTATTACGGAGCGTGATTAATGTTCGATGAAAGAGCTCCAAAGAGAACTTGGCATTCGTTGCCACGAGGACTGTAACCGCTCAAAAGGAATTCCTCTTTTATCCGTGGCACAACGCCAGTATTTTTTTAACGGTTAAATCATGCGTGCATCTCATGTTTCAGTTTATGGTCCAGCCTACGTGTATTTATGCGCGCCGGCGGCTTTTATTGGACGGATTGACGAATAAAGAGTAAGAATACGATCCCAGGTATTTTCTAAATAAGTGCTCCAATACGCTCGTTATTATTAGTGCTTTTTGAGTGTTCCGTTTCTTGAAATTCCGCGGACATTTGCGTCTATATCTCGCAGCTCCTTCCAGAACATGCATTTCCCGAGATCTGTTTCTTATCGCCTTCATTACTTGCGGGAAAGCGCCGTCCGAATATTCCTGAATGAATTCCTCTCGGCCTCGATCTCTCGACGGTGATTGGTACCACGCCTCGTCACGTGTCACGATATCTTGCATTCATCGGCACGGTTGCATCAAAATTATCGGATGCATTGGAATTATTCACCTTTCTCTCGGCTTTATGGAAAGGTTCATTTTTATGGCGTTATGTGATTTTATGATAGCGACCTCGTGGATATTTCGTTGTATCAGTTCCAAGCCGTAGCCTTATTATGAGACCTTTCCGAAAGGTCATTTGACTCCTTTGAGCAGGGCCCTCCAACCCATAGCTCGCGGGCAACATGTTACCCACGAGAGACCTCGACGTTGCCCGCGAGGCGGCTCAAGTTCCAAGAACTACTATAGTAATAGACATCTTCTGACTTTAGTTGTATGACATTCATTTCAAATCTCTTTCAAGATGTCGATACTAGTGATGCAGCCAGTTAAATTTCATGTGTTTTCAATAAATATTCCTACTACTTTTTAAGAAATATAAATAATTGAATTTAGGACAGACATTCCCTTGCAGTCAGGATCGTCCCAGCCAAAAGTTCGGTCTTCAATGCCTATTGAGAAATATCACTTCTAAAATACGTCTCTCTTAGACTGAATTCGTGTTTTGTTTCAACATATTTAATTAAATGTGGTTAGCTGATGAAATTCGATGTCAGATTTCAAACAAGTATTCTATAGGATAAAATAACTTTTGTTTTTTTTTCGTAAGAATATTCTTGTTTAGAAACATTTCATTTTTTACAAGATTAATATTTTGAAATGAATAAACACATTGTATGTTGCCCGCTGACCTCAAAAAGTTAGACAAGCCTACCTTAGCCTACCTACATTTACGCAATGGCCGGTGGCCTAAGTGAAGGCATGTTTTCCATTCTTACGAAAGTCATAGCAGATATTTGATTAATCGCGATTTTATCATTAAGAAAAGACTGAAGTTTCGTTAAAATGCAAAATTCCCTTTCCGAGGGTATTGTGCTGATGGATGATTTAGGTAAGTGTAATCCGTTAATTAAAATTGGTGGTATTTCTAACTACATGGTAGTGTTTGCTTACTGCTGCTCGCCAGTGGTTTATTTTAATAACAATATCTAAGAGCGCCAATTTAGTTTTGAGTAAGAGATGCATCAACTACGGCCCTTTGCATAAAACACTTCTGCATTTAATAAATTATGCGATTCACTCCTTTAGCTATGAAAAGGTTGAGTAAACCAGTTTCGCATTTAATCTACCAATTTCGCCATCTGTTGTGGCAATTCATTCATTCTTTGGGAAAGAAACGTCGAAACAGACTAGTTTTAGATTGTTTATGGTTATTGTTTTATTTTTGAATGAACTCTTATGAATTTTTGTCTGAAAAGAATTCATTTGCGTTGATTTTTTGTGCAAGTCATTTCGAAAGAAGCAACTCTATGCGTAGTCATTTTAATTTTTAGGCGTTCTTTGCAAAGAACGCCTTATGGTCAGGTCGTGTCCGTCCGTCCGTCCGTCCGTAGGTTTCATCTCATATTCATGAAATTTGGTATTTAGGACATGAGGGCAAAGAAAATGTCATAAATGGTTCACGTACCCTAATCGGGAGTGCCACTTGACTGTTGACAAAAAATGAACTTTTCTTGATATCTCGTATATACAGCATACAGTAAAATATTACTTATAACAAAAATTCTTCAACCGAAAATTGTAGAACTAATCAAATAGCACCTGATTTGTTCAGTACATTTTTATCAAAGGAGTAGCCGATTTCAAGAAAATCAAACGAGAAAGTCGTAATTTACTTTGAACTTAGAAAAAGTTTCCCGTGTTTTTTAATTGTGTCAACGAAAACAATCTTCGTGAGAAGTGATGTAAACAATATCTGCTATAAATACCTAATTAGTTTAATTTTCCTTCATGCGCACGCAACATTTGGTAAATGAAGGGAAGTGGATTATCAACGACGAAAAAATTAACGTAAATATGTCTATTTTCTTTACATAAACACAGTGTAAGTGAAAAGAAATAGGTAATTCACGACGAAGGAATGAACATGAACATAAAAGTCATATTACTGCTATTCGAGCTAGGTATTTTTTTAAATAATTGTCTATCGATTATTAATTACAACAGATTAGGAAATAAAACGGTGAATCGAAAATTCGTTATTTCCTTGGCAGCACTACTGGCATACCAGTTCTTAGACATTATACTAAGCCATTAATATTTATCTATTTTGACATGATTGCATAAATCGTAAAGAACACCTCTGCCTCGCATGTATGCACGCATGATGTGTGCATCTTTCTTCTCTTGTTTATTTAAGACAGGTCGTTTTGGCTAGGGTCGGATTAAATATGCTTGTGATCAGGGCCGGCCCGAGCTACGGGCTAGCCGGGCGGCTGCCCGGGGCGCCCAATTTTGGGGGCGCTATCCTGTTCATTTATCTATGTATTATGTACTTGCAAGTAAATAAATATTGGGTATCAATTTATAACAAGGAACAGGCTAGAATCTTGACGGCATTCCTTTTAATTTTTCATTATAAATAATTTTACAGAGCTATATGAATAAATTAACATGTACTATGTAAATATATCAACAAACATTAACGGAGGGGGGCGCTGGAGTGCTATCTCTCCCGGGTCGCCAAAATTCCTCGGGCTGCGTCTGCTTGTGATAAAATGTATTCTTGATTGGTGGTGTTCATTTTATAGCTTCTTTTGTTCGGTATGATATTCAGATTAGGTTTATTCTGTTTATTTTTACAAATGGTTTTTAGGATATTTATGTTGCCTTGATTCCTAATATCGTGTTTTGTCTAGCACAATTGTGGGCAAACCTTTTAAGAGCGGGTGCACTTCGGCGGGCCGCATTACAGTTCACATAGGATTTTACGTGAGGGACTGGGAAGGATCCAATCATTGAATAATAATAACAATTTTTTTCGGCATAACTTCATCAGGAAAGCAACCTCTACGATAATTGTTCATAATAAGTTTCAAGTGTGAAATTATCGGTACTAAATTTCACGGTTCGCGGGCCGCATTAAGTGTTCTCGGGAGCTTTATATGGCCCGCGGACCGTAGTTTCCCGCCCTATTCATTTTAAAATAAGAACAATTATTTTTTTATTAGTTCTGGATGTCCTTTACTGCTTTCTGGGAATTTCTCGGTAGTTAAAAGAGATTTGCTGTCATATCGGGATAAATAGGCAAGATTATATATATTTTGTTTTTTTTTACCCTTTGTTACATTTTCGGTACACTTGACTTTTAATTTTAGCTTAACCAGCGTAGTTTTTATTTGAGAAATATCGACTCTGCGGTAAAGCTCGTATTTTGGAAGAGACTAAAACGGGAAACTTATGAAAGGTATTAAGGCTAGCGTCTTAAAAAAAAGGCGACTCCCGTCCCCAGGAATGCTGATTGGTTGTTAAAAAAGGTCTCAAGGGAGAAAGAACTTTTTAGTCCCTCCATTGTGTGCAACGTTCTTCGAATCTGCATTCCAGCTTCCTCTTTTATGTCACTCATTCGAAGGCACGACACTCTCGTCGAAGCATGGCAACGATGTCTCGCCACGTTCCTTATTATTCCCATTCGTTCGCTCCTTTACACTTTCCCTCTCTCTCTCTCTACCCTTCCCCATCCAACACGATCCTTCGAACACTTCTCTTTTGTGAAATTTCAGAGACTCGTATAAACTCCCAATTAAAACTTCACGCATCCCCGATCCGCATATGATGGGCAGTATGGCGGGGCTCGCTCCTTATTTTTCCCATCTCTTCTCCAGAGTTGCATGCTAGATGGTGACATCTTTCGACGATTTGTCCGACGGTAATGTTTAAACCTATACCGCACCGTCCAACCCTTTCTCTCTCCCTTTCTCTCCCTCTCTCTCTCTCTCCCTCTCTCTCTCTCTCCCTCTCTCTCTCTCTCCCTCCCTCCCTCTCTCTCTCTTCCACTCTCTCTCTCTTTCCTTCGACCGATTCCATAGCATGAGTTTGTCGCTCTATCGTCAAGAGTTTACAGGGTTTTTATATTTGTGTTTCCACGGTGACCTTGCGGTCGAAGCCAATATTTCTGTCCCTCTCAGTTTCCCCTTTCTCTTCTCTCCCCCCTTGCTTTTTCGCCGTTCATGTTTCCTCGTGCATTATCTTCTAATCCAATTTCTCTCTTCCATTTTCCGTGTCGCTGTGGTTTTTCATGTCTTTACATCCTTGCTTATATTTTTCTCCCGTACATTCCTTTTTATAATCTCCATTTCCTTTTCTTGCATCTCTCTCTCTTCCCTCTTCCGTTATTCCAGCCTTTGCCCCTTATCCCTTCTTATCTCATTTAATCTCTTTTTTCTTTTCCATACGTCAGCATATCCAACATTTCCAATACTCTTTTTCTCCTTTTGCTATCTCGTTGCCCCCCTCTTCTCAATTTTACTGTATTCCTGTGTTCCTCTCATCTTTTATTTCTCTCTCTACTTTTCCTCCTTCCATTCTCTCCTTTTTTCCCTTCTCTCCTTTTCTCCCTTCTCTCCTTTTCTCCCTTCTCTCCTTTTCTCCCTTCTCTCCTTTTCTCCCTTCTCTCCTTTTCTCCCTTCTCTCCTTTTCTCCCTTCTCTCCTTTTCTCCCTTCTCTCCTTTTCTCCATTCTCTCCTTTCCTACATTCCTTCCTTCTTTCTCACCTTTCCTCACTTCTTTCCTTTCCTCCCTTCTTTCCTTTCCTCTCTTCTTTCCTTTCCTCCCTTCTCTTTCCTTCTTTCTCTCCTTTCCCCCTTTCTCTCTTCTCCCCTTTCCTCCTCCTCCCTCCATCTAATGCCGATTGGACCATTGAATGCCTCTACATAACACGGCTGTCTCGGTCTAAAGGGTACGAATTGGACCCGCATCACCATCCGGTCAATTGCCAAGCGACGCGTTTCAATTCGACGGTCAACTGTTTCGTTTTTTTAAATTTGGTCGTCGTTCGAATTGGCTTGGAAGGCGTCTTGACGTTCTGGTTGTCAATTGTTTAAAGCTTTTCTTTATATTTTTTATTCATCGCGGGAGCTGAGATAAAAGGAATACTTCGTTAAAAAGTTTTTTATTTCTCTAGGGTTAAGTCACTTGATGTGGACCGGCGTAAGATATTTTTACTATATATAAATAAGGGATTGATGTTTCGGGTCTTGGTCGTTGGATATTTTGGTTTGATAAACGTTCGAAGTCGATGAAAAAATCTGTCGCATTGCAGTTTTCATTAGTTTTTGCACGATATCGGATGGATGGATTGCTTACATAAAACTGATATCGCGCAATTTATTCTTTTTAGCAGTTTTCTTAAAAGAAAAAACATGCTTACGTGATCACTCTGTTGGTCCGTCTGTGGACAATCAACTTTTGTTTCAGAGATATTTGAAATTTTCTTTTTGAATTAGATAGCTCTTATAAATTTTTTAAGTTTCCACCAATTGAACTTTCACAGTAGTTCATAGAATTTTTGTTAGATTGCTTCCAATTCGGAAAATTCAAAACTTTGAAACGGTATTGCAACCTAACTACTGGAAATATTGGCAAAATTCTTTTTGAATTAGATAGCTCTTTTCAATATATGAATTTTTCACTTATTACATTTTCACTATATTTCTTAGATTTTCCGCTAGATGGCTTCAATTAAAAAAAAAATTGGAGTGGTATTGTATCCAAACTAAGTGTAATTTTCACGGATGGGGAAATTCTAATGAGGTTCTACATTCCAACGGTGCGGATTCTCTTCTCCTCACAGGAGGAGGCAATCCAGAACCCTGAAAATTTCTAAGAAAACGTGCTTTCACCTCCTGCTCTATCAAGGGTATCTTACTTGTTGTCTTTTTGCTGCTCCTGCGATTGAAACTTTTTTATTTATATAAAGCGAAAGTGGGTTAGAAGTATTTTCTGTTAAATAATCTCTTTAGAAGTCGCATAAAACAGGTCCTTATTAGTATTTTTTAGTACAAATGATACAAAATAGCAATTTAACTGGATCAACAACAGCAATGGTTATTCGGGGATTCTCTTCCTCATTACAAGAAGGCATTTAATTCGTTTCCTCAGTCGGTATTGTGACGAAGAGATATCTCTTTCGCCGGTGAAGTATTCCTGAAGCTTGTATAAACATTAGAGCACATTTCCCCAGTTCCCCGGATCCGCTTGATAGTTCCTCTAATCCCCGCTGATCTACAGCGTCAAATTTTTTCTCACGTTACTGCGGTTTCGTCTCTAAAGCTTCGCGTGTCCGCGGACCACCACAAGCCTCCGTGCCCTCCCTTTCCCCTCTCTCACTTCTTCCTCTTTCCTACTCACTTCACCCCTCCTCTTTGCCTAGTTTCCCCTCTGCCTGGCTTTTCCATCTAATTTCTCCCCCCCCCACATTTCAACGTCTCCTGCCTCTCCAACTGTTTGCTCTTCTCCTTTTCCCTCCTATTCCTCCTCATTTATTTTTATTCATCTGATTTTTATTTCGCTCCTTCCACCCCCCGGCCGCTTTAACACGCACGGGGAAACATTCCCATCCTCTCCCAATATCCCCCGTCTAACTCTTCCCCGCCATCCTCGTTTCTTCCCCTCCCCACCCTTCCCTTCCCAAACCCCCACCGTTTTATTCACCCCCTCTCCTCTCCGTGAGCCTTAAACATCTCCCTAAAAAAACCAGCCCGCTCTCTTTCCCGCTTCCAGTTTCTTTCAATTTCCTCGCTTCCATATCATCCGCTCCGGTTCCTTCCGAATCGAAACACTCCCTAAACGACGGGAGAAAAATAAAAACCCTTAACCCTTTTTTGTTAACCTAAAGGATTTCTAAAAACAATCTTTCCGAACAAACCTTCCTTACTCGTGCTTCTTCTCTCTTTCACCCTTCGCACCCAACAAGACGGTATAAAAATATATCTCATCTATTTAGGACTTACGACGAAATACAATAAGGAAATGGCATAAATGGCTTACATAACCTAATCAGGAGTGCCACTTTACTGGTGACAAAAAATGAACTTTCCGTCATATCTCGTAAAGAATTGGCCACATCAAAATAGTTTTCAAATAAAACTTGTAGAACTAGTATGGTGTTTCTTTTCCAATAAGTTCTTATCGTTGGAGTAGCCGTCATCACGAAAATCACACAAAAAAGTCGCAATTCGCTTTAAACTTAAGAAAAATTCATTCATGGATACCTAATTGTTGCCAACGAAAACAATCTTCGTTGTAATTGAATTAAATAAGATCTGCTGTAATTGCGAAGCGACGTTTAATTTCCTTGCGTGTGCGTGCAGAATTTCGTAAGCGGAATAAAATGGATTATCTATGACGAAGAAAAGAACGCAAACGTAAATATTACAACTATTAAGCGAGGAATGTTTTAATTAATTTTCAATTGATTAATTTCAACTGATTAGAAGATAAATCCACAAATCAAAACTTTATTATTTCTCGGCATCATTTCTGATATATCGTTTTGCAGTATAGTATAGCCATTAAAATTGCGTAAATACGTTTATTAATGCATCAACTTGGTGTGGGGGGGTTTTTAGTAGGCAGATAGATATAATCGGGCCGTGGTGTTTTGCTGTTTTATGGTGTGCGTTCATTAAAAGCGCGTACATCGTTATGTTTGACATACTCCATCGCACAAAACGCGCCTATTTGTGATACACTGTACACTTTCCTAACTTGTTTTGGCTACTAATACCGATCCTAAAAGCTGATTCGTCAACCTGGATCTGTTCAAGTAATCCACTTATTTTCCGCAACTCTCTCCACTGGTTCCCGACTTTTTTGGATTTGCGAATTGATGGAAATAGCAGTGTGGATTGAGAGAGGAGCTTCACCATATGGGTTGCACAGTTTGTACGCACATCAGGATATTAGCGTGCAATTGTTTTCTGTTTTATAATTGTTGTTTTATAGCAGCTGAATGAGTAGGGAAGCTGTCATATTTTTGGATTTTTATGGACCAATGCCTTATACCGTTTAATGAAGCGCTGTTTTAACCTTTCTCTGGATCTCACCATGTTCCTCTGTTCAAAATGCTTTCTGCTCCTTAGCTATGTGTATGTATGCATCGTGTTTTCCGCATTTGTTGTATTTTTATAAGCTCCCATACATTTTCATATTCAGCGTAAGTAGACCTAAGTGTAGGATAGTGATTCCTAGCCAGGTACCTTCGGGGGGATGCAGGCCCACGCAGTGCGTGGGGGTCCCGAAAAAATGCTTGTAAGACTAACTAAATCAAATTAACGAGAAACTAAATAATACTCGCAAAACATTTATAAAATTATATAACAAATTTATTGACCAAGGACCTCGTGACGAACTTCTCTCGCTATCAACAGTGTTTTGAAAGATGAAATTGAAAACTTTATAAAAATTATTGGATTTAATAATGATTAAAAATAGACAGGCATCAATCTATAGCAGTGTGTGCACAGCTTGGATGATATATTTGACATGGCCAGTAACTGAGTAACTGTGTCGTCAAATGAAAGAACTTCGAAATTGAAGTTAAATGACTATCTACGCACTTATGTAGCCAGAAGTAGATTCAATTTTTTATCAGTTCTTTCAGTAGAAAATTCAGAAGTATGAAAACTGATCAGTTTATGAGAAATTTTCAGAAATGAAATGACGTAAATCTCAATTACAATTAAAATCATGAAAAAACTGCATTATTTTGCAACCTATTTTCAGAAATGAAATTTCGAAATAAATCAGTAACAAATAAAAGTCAAATAAAAATAATTTTATAAAGATTTTTTTACATAGTAGGTGGGGCTTAAAAAATTTTACTTGCATGGTGCCCCCAGAATCGTTACGCTCCTGTTACTAGCTGATGTAAATGTAGCGAGACGTGAAGAATATGGATTGTGCAGACAGGAAAAATAATCGATTTTCTTCATGCTGTTTTATCCATTCACTTATTCATCATTCGTAATTACAACTTAAGGGAAGTATTATGGTTCTTATCATTCCGCGCTAGTTATAATTATAATAAAAATAGAATTCGCCATGAGATTGGCATAATCTGAAGGGTGGTATTTTCATTTGGCCTGGCTTACAAAGTCAAAAAATTTCGTGTCTTATCATATCTCCATTTTCTCTGCTATATACTTTTCGGCTCCCCTTTCAGAAGTCCTTTCTCCAAATCCCTCTCATCCTCTTTGTATTCCCTCTTCCATCACTTTTCTTCCGTTCTCGCCTCCCTAATGCCTTGCCGTTCGGATTCTACCACATTTCCATTTCTATCGCCTCTCCCCCATGTTTTTCTTTCCCGATTTTGTTTGTTTTTCTAGCCCCTTTACCCTTCCTCTCTTTCGCTTTCTCTCTGTACTTCTCCATCCCTCCCTTTCTCGCCCTGGCTTCCATCGTCTCCCTCCCTTCCTCCCTCCCTCTCTCTCTCTCTCTCCCTCCGTTTCCCTTCCTCCGTCTTTCCCTTCCCAATCTTCCACTCACTTTCCCTTCCTCCCTCCCTTCCTCATCTTTCTTCCTCTCGCCGTCCCTTCACCAATCTCTCTCTCTCCCTACCTTCCCAATCTCCCACCCTACTTCCCTGTCTTCTACCCTCCTTTCCTTCTCTACTTCCCCCCCGCTTCTCTCTCCTTCCATTCCCCTCTCCTTCCATTCCCCTCTCCTTCCATTCCCCTCTCCGTCCCTTCCCTCTCCTTCCCTTCCCCTCTCCTTCCCTTCCCCCCTCCTCCCCTTCTCCCCTCCTCCCCTTCTCCCCTCCTCCCCTTCCCCCCATCCTCTCCTTCCCCCCTCCTCCCCTTCCCCCCTCCTCCCCTTTCCCCCCTCCTCCCCTTCCCCCCTCCTCCCCTCCACCCCTCCTCCCCTCCACCCCTCCTCCCCTCCACCCCTTCCCCCCTCCTCCCCTCCCCCCTCCTCCCCTTTCCCCCTCCTCCCCTTCCCCCCTCCCCTTCCCCCCTCCCCTTCCCCCCTCCTCCCCTTCCCTTCTCCACCCCTTCCCTTCTCTCCCTCCCTCTATTTTCCTCCATTCCCCACCCTTCTCTTCTTCCAATTCTCTCCGCCTCTCCTCCCCTCCTTCCCTTCCCCTCTCCTTTCCCCCTACTCTCGTTCACTTCCCCTCTCTCGCTCCCTTCCCTTCTCTCGCTCCCTTCCCCTCTCTCGCTCCCTTTTCCCCTTCCCCTCTCACGCTCTCTTCCTCCTCTCATCGCTTCCTCCCTTTCTCCCCCCTAATCCTCCTATTTTATCCTCACCATCTTCCACCCTCTCTCTGCTTTTTTCCTTCCCTCTTTCACTCTTTTCTATCCTCTATCGTACCCTTTACACGTTTTTTCGTCTTTTCATCGGTTCTTGCTTCTCTTCTCGTCTTTTCTTGCCCGTTGATGACTTAACTCTCTTTTCTCTCTTTCAGCCTCTCTTTCCTCGCCCTTGATGTACGCGGTAGAATAAAAATATTGGCATCACTCCGATTCTAGAGGGTAGGAAATGCCGTATCCAAATATTCGCCGGAATTAAATTAGGAACGGGAGATAAAAACTGCCAGATATGGGAGCATTTAGGGTTATTTGACCCCCTCGTATAATTTCCCGAAAGATTCAGGTCAAGGATATATACATATTTTTGCGAAAACTTTGCTGAAGATTGCTCACGGTATAGACAGAGATGAATTTTCTTTCATAGGGGTACTTGAGGATAGTTTTTATCGGTGGTCTCATTCTGGGATGTATTTGAATGAATCTTCCGAAGTGGTGATTACAGACTCCAGATGACCGTGTTGACGTATAAATTTACGGTTGTTATGGCTACATATATGTGCACTTACGGAGGAGGTAAGATAAACTGAGTTTCGACTAGTAACGTGGTTCACTAGACTAGCGGTTCTCGAACGTAATGCGCCTGGGACCCCCTCTTACGGCAGCCGATCTTGTCGCGACCCTTATTATGGCAGCCGACCTTATCGCGACTCCCTCAATCCCATCTACCAACAAATATAAAATACGAGTGGAATATTTAAAGAAAATCATCAAGATCTTTGTTGATATTAATAATGAAATAAAATGATGCAGTTAAAATTAACGAAAAAATAAAATATTGAAACTTTTGCGCATACTCTGTTCCGTCTTCGCGATACCCCTTGTGGTGACGACCCACAATTTGAGAAAAGCTGCACTAGAGAAATGTCGAGCTAGTCTTTTGGATGGAACCAAATTAAGAAATATGCATTCAAGTATCTAAAATAAAAAAGATATACTTATTACAAGAGCCATAACAAGTTTATGAAAAACTATATGCGCATTTCGGCTGCAATGCAGCCGTATTAGAACGTACTTTTGGTGAATCAGCGCTGAAGACGGCTGCATGGTAGCCGAAATGCGCATCTTGTTCTTCATTGTTATGGCTATTGGCGATACCTAAGATAGGTTCCCCTCACACAAGAAAATTGTCTTTGCGCCCCCCCCCCCCCCTCTATATCATGTTCAGTCAAAATTCATAAACAATACCTACTGGAGCAACAATTGCAATTACTACTATAACCACCACCTTAAGAAAAACAAGGAGGCAAACGATATGCTCTCGCCAATTGAGGACTAGGATTTAACGGCTGCATATTGTAGGTCTTACAGTTAAGACGGCTACACGGATGGCAAATGTAAGCGTAATATTTTGTGCCCCTTCGTTCTATCCCCCCTCCCCTCCAGGGGATCGCGCCCCACAGTTTGGAAATCACTGAGTTAGGCGGTCATTTTTGAATTAGCAACGATGTGTTTGAGGAAGCCCAGCGGAAAGTTGGAGAGCCGTTGGGGTTGACGAAGTAACACGCATGGAGACAGTTGTTTGGGAGGTTCGGAACCCTTCATCAGCAAGGGAGTAACTGCTAAAGCGGTGCATTTTTACATAGAAGGGCAATAATTTTCAGTCGGACACACAGTTTAAAACTATACCAGTTCCCATCCATCTTGTAGCCGAAAAGAGTTGCATATATATTTGATGTTTTTCGGCCTGAAAGGACTACGCAGGTGAGGCTATCGTACATACATACGCCTCACAAGCAAAAAATAAAGAAATAGAGACGTATGGCAGGGGATGGCGGTAGTCGGACTAATCCGATTACTGTTATGTTCGGAGCTGGCTCCAAGGCACGTACGAGGTTGCAATTTGAAGGGGGAAAGCCAAAACACTCCATATGACTCAATGTTGGCTTTTTTCGTCGAAGTGGCGTCCTAGTTTCAATTTTCCCGTGGGGATATACTCCTGTAACCGT
The DNA here is from genome assembly GCA_028673005.1 of Tanypteryx hageni. Lineage (NCBI taxonomy): Eukaryota > Metazoa > Arthropoda > Insecta > Odonata > Petaluridae > Tanypteryx > Tanypteryx hageni. The sequence continues at coordinate 157,647,354 of CM054115.1, forward strand.
ATTGCGTTGTTTCTGGCTGAGAGGGATCACGAGAGATTATTTCTCGGGCTATTTTTATTTTATCATAGCGCATATATTGATCTAGAAAAATTCTAGGAGCTCTTATCAACAACGAATTTAATGCCGTGGAAACCTCTCTATCCTAATTTTACAGAGAATAATAGCTGTTTGAAATATTCAAACGACAGGAAGTAAATGTTTAATAGCGCCACGAGTTTTGCTCTCTTAGCTATCCAACCATCTCCCGCAGCCATATATCCTAACCACATGAACCATCAACTTCCGCACTTAGCTTGCCTAGCATACGCATTGCACAGAAGTGAAATTGAGAGTAATTATAGAGCAGATCAAAATTAAACATTTCTTCGCGATTTACTAGGGCGATTAACTTTTCCTATTTAACACCTAGCCAACATATCCTAGGTTTTTTCTATGGGGGAAATATGTATCTTTATATCCCATCCTGCCACTAATCCAATACCCGATACTCTCCATATTCCTTTCTGATGGATATGCCAGCGGACTACAGACAATTGGCGTACTTCTTGGGTACGGGGGAAACAAAAGACGATCGGATCCCGTGGCAAATTGAACGCATCGCAGCCCAGGCTTGACGTCATTTTATTTTTGCAAGATGCATCGGTTTGTTTCGCTGAGGACATCGCTGACGACGAAATTGGGAGGTTTGGCGAGGAGAAAACGTCCCTCCCCCCGCTTCCTCACTGCCTGCTAGTCTGCTCGAGGGAGAGAAGAATGAAAGAATCGTCTTTCCGACCCACACAAGCTGCTTTTCGATTTTTAAAAATTTTATATTTCTTTACGAGGAACGAATTAAAAAAATAACAATTGCCGCATTCGGAGAACCCGTCGATGGAAACAATGGCTCGCGATCCGCGTCAGGGCGTAAAAAAGCTCGAGAAGGTGGGGGAAAACAAAAAAATAAGAGAATGAAATTCTCTCTCAATAATCCGAGTCTCCATCTTGTGTTCGATCGTGTCTCGGAATATAAAGTTTTTTTTTTTTACTTTTTGTCGCTTCCCGTCTTCCAAAGTCGTTTCATTTAATCTTTGTCTAATTTTTATTGCTCCGTTCCTCTCAGTTCTCTATTCCTCCTCTCTCTCATTTCTTTCCGTTCTCTCGCTTTCTTGTATCTCTTGTATCATTCGCCGTTGATTATATTTACACGGTTATTAGTTTTATTCTTCGTGTGCATTTTTCGCATTTTGTTCGTGATTTTGTTGTGCTTCCTGTCTCCGGTGATGATTGTATTTATCACTTTTTGGAAAATGTTTAGCTAAAATTTACTACATAATTTGAAAAATGTCATGTTCGTATTGGCTTAAGAGCGTTATCTCGTCAAGTGAATATCTAAAATAAGATGTTCAGAACCGCATATAATAAAATTTTAAATGTTTCGGATGACGTTTATCTTGCCATCTTTAGTTAAATCCGTGTTGGAGAATAGTTATTTCATAGTCTGGGCTGATTAGCAGAAAATTCATTTTTGAGTATATAATTATGTATATTCTCAACAATTTCGGAAAGGTCTCTCTCAATAATATACATGGCAATATGTTACCGTATACCTATTATATATTTTGAAGAGTTTGTTTTGATGTTTGGTTGTTTGTGTGTTTATTTGTTCCTGGAACTCCTCCTAAACGGTAGAAACTGGAATAACCAAATTTGCTACGATTCTTCCTTACATCCTAACTTGGTCAAGGTTTGGTTCGCCTAACGTTTTTTATGAGGTTATTTTTGACCCCATTGTTCAATTTAAATAGGCCATAAGAGTAGCATGAGTTTCTGTGCAAGACTCCTTATTACCCTTCTTTCTTCTGCAGCGCACTTGCAAGAATCAATTCTTCGTCCGACATATTAATACGTACAAATAAATTTTAAAACTTCATCTAAATATGAGTGTCTTTCCACACAAGTCGTAACACCAACTAAATGAAGTTACTAGTGTGGACAGGAAGAGTTACGTAACATATTGTTACGTAACATGGTAACAGGTTGCGGTAACTTGTTATTATAACATGTTACGCTATAGTGCGTAACACTTGTTACATAGTATGGACGTGGCATTAGACTCGGGCTTCAAGTACATTTGCACAAATCTTGCAATAAAACGCATGAAGAACAAAAACAGATGTCTCGGTTGACGTCGCCTCCCAGTGTAAACGCAAATACATCAAGAACGGTCGGCTCCATTTCGACAAATCTTTCGCCTGAATAATTGGAGCGAACTCTTGCAGTTTTTAAGCGGGAAGTCGTCTCCCGAAAAGGCATGGGTACGATATCAGGAAAGTTTTCGTTTTTACATTTGATTATCACATAATCAGCAGGAATACGATGTGTAGACCTTTAGCCTTTAACATTTTAAAATAATTTACGATCGAGACTTTCACTCGAGATTTACACTATTTCACGTAGAACTAAATGAAGATTCTTATTCTTACTTTCTATTCTGTTTAATTTTTGTTTCCTCATATTTTAAGTTTATTTTCCATTTTTTCCGATTTTTCAACATTTCAATTGTTGATATCGGATTTTTGCATTGTTAGACTCGGGCTTTCACGTGCATTTGCACTAAGCTTACAATGAAACAAACGCATCAAGGACAATAGCCCATTGAAAATTTATGTGAAAGGTTTCGTGTAAATATAAAAAAATGAAACACGTAGCGAAGAAAAGAAACGATTCCAATGCATTGTAATAATGGACAACTTAACATTTCAAATAGAAAGATATTTTACACATACATTAAAAATATCGTTTCGTTTGCAAGTTTTATTGAGCAGTTTAAGTAAACTCAACGTATGAGTGCGGACAAAAGGTACACCGTATCTCCGCCGTGTGCCTAGATTTTGGATTGTTAAATCTTTTGAGAATTGTTAAACTGAAGTTTAACGTCATGTGGACTATTTTATTTACTTAAGAGCTTTTTTATTCTCCCGCTGCTCGTTAGTAGATTTTTCCCGCTCGAATTTCTCCCAGACTCCAGCGACCTTTCGTTTCAGGCTTCTTTTACGAGAAGGAAACCCCGAAACAGCTACCTTGTGAAGTTATAATCTTGTGGAGCCGTAATGTTTTACTGTTTCCCTCTCTTTGTAAGAAACATACATCAGCGCTTATTCAATCGAATTATTTTCTCTATGTACCTTAAATGGCTTTTCACGGTTACGAAGTAATAAAATTGATTCTTATTCCTCATACTTCACGTCCTTGCTATTGACAGGCAGGCACGCTTACCATACTCTTAACGATTTCTATAACAGATTTTCCGGTTATTTTTGTTTTTTTCCTGAAGTATTAAGGCGGGCATGTTAAACTGGCGGCCCTTTGGGCGCCTTGGTGCGGCCCGATTGCAAATTTTGGTCTCGACCAAATCGTTCGAGATTTTATATTTTGTGAAAAGGAGACGAGTTTTTCATAATTACTGAGCAACGATGGAACACGGTTTCTAAATCGATGTTTTGTTTGCAAAACAGACGTCCAGTCTTCTACAAAAAGCCTATTGTTTCCAACTCTCGCTCTTATTAAACAACCGCAATCCTAATGCGGCCCTTCTATAACATCCATTCCGTTAATGTGGCCCTGATGCCCCCTTCGAGTTTGACATGCCTGTATTAAGCGATATAAAATCCAGTGTAACCTGGGTCGTTTTTAAAACCGTGTTCGAAGCCTTTCGAACGAGACGTTTTCTATATTTTCATTCTTCCCTATATTCACTTTTCGCGCTAACTTTCTATCTTGTCCTTTTCCGACTATCCCGGCATGGCTTCCCGTTTTTCCTCACTTTCTTTCTCTCTCTCGCTCCCCTCCTCACTCCATCTCCCTTCTTTTTCTCCCTCTCTCTCTCTACCTCTCTCTCTCTACTCCGTCGCCCGTGATCAATCGATTAATCAAACCCCCGTTTCCTCCTTCGTCTGTTCTTCCCATCCTTCATCTCTCTTTCTCACTCTCCCTCATCTATTCATGTCTCTCTTTGCCACTCCTATCCCCCATTCATTCCATTCTGCTGCTTTTAGCCTCTCTCAGTCCGTTACTATCCTTTTCCACTCTTCTGTTTGCCTTCAGTTTTAGTGTCGTCTCTTCAATGCTTTTGTCGCCAAATCGGATTGTAATGTTTTCATGAATCTTTCCGTTTCTCGGTCATCGTTTCGTAAATTTCCTCGTCCGCGCAGCTTGATTCTCTTTTCTTCGTCAGTCTTATATATAACCTCGATGCTCTTTTTCCTCCGCGCCTCTTTCGTCTTATCTTCCTATATTTCACCCCGCTTTCCGTATTTCGCTTCCGCTGCCACGGTTTCCGTCACGTTTATGCCAATTAGGCGTCGAAATTCCTCGAAAGGCGGAAAATGTTTCATTTACCGCCGTATTGGTTTTTCAAAGATGGTGGAGTTTGTGAATGGGTATTGAAGTCTTTAATTGGCGACTGAAAACGTTTACGATTCAAACATGGACGAAATCGTCGCAGAAATTATGATGTTGTGAGCGCGTGGGAGACTTTCTACATTCGTAGACGCCAACGAGGGTAACGGCTGCCCTTCTGTTTGTAACAATTCTGTTGGAGTTGGCAGGTTCCAAGGAAAACATGGGCGATGGGACAAGTACATAGACTAGTAGATAATATAGGACACATCGAGATCTACTTCCTGTGAATAAGTTTCAACAGTACAATTGGTTAAATTTTGACATGTTTGAAAAAGAGTTTTTAGTGCTTTTCGTCATTGCTGAAAAGCACTATTATCTTCGTTATGTCCGTACTTCCGAATATATCAGGGAATAATTCAACCAAATCTGGTACATAGAATCTTCACATAAAACATGACCAAAATGATATATTTGGACAGGCTCGACTCAGCAGGAGTGCCAAAATTGCAAAATAAAACTTTCCGATAATTATTATTAACGGATTGCAACTAAATTTTGTATATAAGATTTTCACAACATACCATATTAAAATCAAGATGTTTAAAGCGGAGCTAAAGAGCAGGGCTACCACAATAAAAGATAAAATAATATTTCTTTTACACGTACACTGACCGCATGGATTTTAACCAAATATGGTTTATTAATCTTCATATAATTAAATAACCAAAATAGCATATTTCAACCGGGTCGACTAAACAGGCCCATCTGTAATATTCTGTTTTAGTAAATAATATACTAAAATCCTGATGATATTTTCTGATTTAAAAGCAAATATGTACATTAATATACGATTAATACGGCGAATTTGACAAAAAGTACTTCTGTACCTCGGGAAACCCGTGTACATCACTACTTGTTAAATATCAGATGCCCACACATTGCATTGGGAACTAGGCGCATTTTCTGTCGCTTTCTTATCGTTTTTTCGTAATTTTTATCCTCCCGCATATTTTTCTTGTCTCCTGCATTCGTTCTCTGCATCTTGCTCCTTTCTTCGTCAATTATTTTTTCTGCTAACACTGTATTAATTATTTCCTCTCTTTCTCATTTGTCTAATTCCTATTTATTTGTCTTTTTACACCGTCAGATAACCATTCAAGCATAAAATTTTATTTAATCATATAGTAATTTATGGTATGTATTGTACGGTTTGTACAATATTCTTTGCATAAACTCGTGTTAAATAATTCGATGAACGACCGCCCAAAGACCTATAAATGAGTATGATTATGTGACGGTAAGAAGTGAGTGTTCAGCGGTACAGACTAGTAGACAGGTACACCGTCTGCGGGCAATACGAATAAGTAAATATGCATACTTACGTACATGTATAATTATGTATGTTTTTGTGATTCTTATCGTGTTTTCTCATTTTTTCTTCATTTCTGCTCCTTTCCTCAGTCTATATGTACCTACTGTCCACGCTACCCAACTGGCTCCTTCCTCCGTTTTACCTCTTTCTTCGTGTCCTTCCATACTCGTCTATCCTACTTTTCGCCCCTCGCGAAAACACTTTCCCCGTGGCATTTCGCCCGTGCTTAATTCCCATCCCAAATATTCGGCTTTTATAAAATGGTCGCCCTGCCGAGGATAATCTAATCTCATTTGCCGAGCCCTGGATAAGAGCATTTGTGCCTTTGACGTCTTTCCAATTTCCTGTTCCGTTTGGACCGCTGGCCCCTCTCTCCCTTTCCTCTTTCTCTCTCTCGCTCAGGATGTTCCTTTCGTAATCGGTACGAATCAAGTGTTTTGAGCGAATGGACCAACAACGATTCGGTGTCGCAAGTGTTGCTCGTCTTTACTTTTTTATCATTTTACTTGAGAAATCCAAGGCCTTTGCTTCTTCCAGCTAAAAGGTTCGCCAGACAATCACACGTCATGCCAATTACTCAGGAATGTTTTCATCATCCTTTGTTAGCGAGAGAAAATTTTAAAAGCAATGTTTTTTTCATGAGCTTCTTTTGAAATAGACAGAAGAAACTTCGTGGAAATTCATTTTCAGGAGCAGTTAAATGCAAAAAAATAAATGTTATGCAACCTCGTGAACATTTCAACTAAATGCTAAGTGCTTTACGTGTACGCACTAGCGACCAGTGTAATGATTTTTAAATAGTGGAAATATTTATTGAATTAAGGTCTTATTAATATCTTGTATTTAGTCACTTACTAACTTTGATAATTAGCAAGAACTCCCAAAGATAAGATGGTACTATCTACGACGGATGCTAAAATGATTAAAATATTTAAATTAATCATACAATGTACATTTATTATTCTTCTCTGTGTGGATAATGACGCTTTTTTCTGTTTCCAAACGAACTTTTAAGTTTATCTGGATAGAATTTGTTTGTACTTGGCATAAAAACTTATCTTTAATCTCATAGCAGCAGATTCATTCCTAGTTCCTAGTTTGCATCGAAATGTTATCTAATTTAAGAATAAAATTTCAAAACTTGCTTTATCCAGAGCAGGGAGCACCGGAATCGATTCAATTGAATTTGAGAATGGCAAACGAGGGAACCGTGTTTCTGGCTGGAGTAATTATGAGTAAGACAGTTCCAACTAGAATCCGAAGTAAAATTCGGTAAAATATAAAAAAGAGATAGAAGTGGCGAAGCTTTATTTTTCTGTTAAAATGAAATAAATAAATATATTATATTTTTAGTACACCACTGCCTATCAAGTTAGAAGTGTATTTTACGGAAATTTATGTCATCATTGTTTGAAAATGTACGAAATGATTCATTATATAGTTTGGATATAACAACTTTAGATTTTGAAATATGTTGGATCCATATTCTGTTTACCATATTGTATATGAATATTTCAGTAAAATGGAATAGATTATTTCGATTAGACAAAGAGAGAGAGAGAGAGAGAGCGGAAATATTCCATGTATAAATTACGCGAAAATCGGCAGCATAATATTTTCTTGCGCATACTTTCAGCTTTTTAAATTTTTTTCCTATTTAAAGGAATGATAGCTAAATCTTTACCGAACGACTTCGTTTAATTCTATTTTTGTGCAGAATTAAACTTAGTTGTTCAGCGAAAATTAAGATTTCCATTCTTTATAATGGACTTCACACAAGATTACAGAAACCACGTTTTATTAACGAGGTGTAGAATCACCATCCCGGTTCACTTCTCATTAACCACCCATAACGCCAGAACTTCAACATATTCGGATGGTGCAGTTTAAATGGGGGCAGAAATTTATCGCGTGACGCGAAATAATTCGTTGCGTAACCCTCTACAAACATCCTTAGGACATAGACACTAGGAACGCCATACACAAAGGAGGCGCTAGACTATGCGTTTAAGGGATCTTCATGATTTCACGGGTCAACGAGAACGAAGGCAGAATCGAGGGGGGAAGGGAGGGGTGAATAAAGGAAAGAGGGTCGTGGGGGTGGATAAAGGAGGGGAGAAGTGCGTGGGCGGGTTGCGATGGAGATGTGAACGAATCGAGGGAAAGGTTTTATACACTCTTTCGATAATAAGGTTAAGTCCGGCGGAAACGGTGTTGAATTAGCAGTTTGAGGGTATCGCTTCGTTCCGAAAAAAAATTTTAATCACCATTCGTCGGGGAAAAGCTCTCATTATCTTTCTTTTTAAAAAGAATTGGGATGAGTTTTGATTGGACAAGTTGGTCTCAGCTGTATAGTGTGGTAACTTTTTTAAAAGTGGAATAGGCCGAAAAAAGATGTTTCTACGTTTTATACAGATCTTTCGGATTTTGTTCCACCTCAGTTCGCCAATTTTTATCGTTTAACATTTGTTTATATAGCAAATATAAATGTACTATCGTTCAAAAATTTTCAGACAGACTTGCGTTAAGCGGTAGTTTTCTCAAATATTTTAATGTCGCCCTGGTTGTTTGTGGGTCTGGTTAGCTCTGTAAAATAACGATTCATTCTCAGTTTTAATAGTTTATCCAGATATTATCTCGTTGCGTTATAAAATATTAACAAGCCACTCGGTGTTTTAGTAAAATGAGCCATTTTAACATTTGTCCAAGTTTAATTAGGGTGGAAAATAGTCGTATGACTCATTATCACTCTAGTTGGTCACCAACTAAAGCTTTAATAGAAAGATATTAGCTTGATTTCAATCACAACATAAACAGAAAGTTTTTAAATTACCACAAAAATTTTATTGATACAAACGAAACGTGTTACGCTCTGCTGCAAGATTACTAAGTGGCAAACAAGTGAAGCAGCCAGATATACTTAAGAGTTATACTTTTAGAATTTCAACGTTATGGGGGCTGAGAAATAATTGACATTAATACAAGTATGCCAACTTTATATGATAATATCTTTCCTTTTTGGCTGCGCTTTTTACGTTTTGACCTCGCGGAATTCCAACCTCAGTAACTCCACTGTGTTATTACTCGAATTTATGATTACGTAAAGAACGCATTTTTCCTTAAAGTATGCCAATGCGTACTATACCTCGATTTTCATTCTATCGAATATTCCGTTTCTGAAAATGTTTTGGATTCCCCCGATAAGGAGAGATTCATAAAGGTTCGACCGTGGATACTTGGACGGTAGCTCACAACGCGTCCCGAGCCCTTGAAAGCAAACGAAGCGCTATTCCTAGGAGGCAGAGGGAAATCGTATTTTTTTCATATTCACCTGTCCGTCAAGCATTCTCTTGACACACATCCAAATCGAGTTGCAGCGATTCCCTTTGACTCGAAGTTAACTGGGAGAGGAAGGTACGGTCCCGTGGTCCATGCCACTCTATAGGCAGGAGAGAGAGGTGTGCAGGAAGAGCGGAGTCCGTATGGAAAAGAGAAGAAAAAACTCCGAACGCACACAAACACGCACACATCCCCATTCCTTTGCATCCCTCTCTTATCTCCAACTCTATCTCCAAGCGTCCCTACGTGGAGCGAATTTTTCTCTCTCGCTCTGAGCCCGTGTCTCCGTAATTCCGGCCGATTTTGTGTGGAAGGTATCCATCCTATTTCTGCTGCTTCACTGTCTCCCCCCCCCCAACTTTTTACCTCTCTCAATCTCTATTCCTTTTTCTCCCTTTTTCCATGTCTCTCCTCTCTCGCCCCTTTTCCCATCTTTCTCACCCTCCCTCCCCGCTCTCTCCCCCCCTCTCTCTCCCATATCACTCCTCCCCCTCTCACTCCTCCCTCATTCCTCCCTCGCTCTCCGTCTCATTCCTCCCTCTCTTCCCCATTTACTGCATCTTTCGTTCTCTCCCTCTCCTCTCTTCCCTTTCCTCTTATCTTTCCCCCACTCCTCCCCCTCTCCATTTCTCCCGCCTCTCCTATTTCCCATCCCCTCTCCTCGTAAATCTTTCTCCCCTCTCTCCATCCCTTACCTCATCTTTTCCTTTTCCCATCTCCTCTCCCCCTTTCCCTCACTATCTCTCTCCCCCCTCTCTCCTTATCCCCCCTCTCTCCGCATTTCTATCGCCCTCTTCCTATTTCTATCTCCATCTCTCTCTCTCCTTTTTCATTTTTCTCACTCACTTTCTCCTCTCTCTGCTCTCACCCATCTAGCTCTTCTTTTCCTCCCTCTCTTTCCCGCCCATCTCTCTCTCTCTCGTATGTATATATATATATATATATATGTGTGTGTGTGTGTGTGTATGGGTGTATATATATATATATATGTATATATATGTATGTATGTGTGTATGGGTGTGTATATATATATATATGTATATATATATATATATATGTGTATGTCTACCTCGCCCTTCCTCTCTTAGGGCTCGGATGGAGTTGATTATTTTCCCTTCTTTTTATTTCGCTCGGTGATGGTAAATTTTTTTCCTGCCTCCACCCACGTGCGCGTATAAAAGGCGATACTTCTGCTGTACTGCGATATCTTCATCTCATCTCCCGTGCCATTCTTTCTCTTAATACGCTTACAATTCTTCCCTATCTCTTCCGCTTTTTTTCCTCTCTGCCGTCCTGTATCTTCTTCCATCTGTCTTTCTTTTTTATTATACTCTTTCATCTCCTCTCTTCTGTTCCGCGCAATTATTCTCCACTAAAAGAACTCACAAAGAGGAACCTAGCGGGTACATACTCCCCTTCCCACTTAAAATATAATTAAGCGATTAAAAGAAGAGTTTTAAAAATAATGTAAGAGGAAACCTTACGATTAATTCATTTGATTGTGAATTTTTCTTTATCTACTGCATAGTTTTGAGTATACGTAAAATCATAATTATCACGCAACACGCGTGGAGTTTTTGTCAAATTTTCGAAACTTGGAGATAACCATGCGTGCTACTATTTCCCGTTCTCCCTTTTTTATCTTCTTTCCTTCTGCCTTCGTATTACCTTATTTAATCACTTCTCTATTACCTCTTCGAGAGGTTTTCTTAATGTGTAAGTAATTAACTACCCTTTCACCCTTTTCATTATCTCCGATGTCCTATAATATTTCTGTGAAAGGTTGACTATGCGCTCATTCGTAACAACTCATTTTCTCAGCTTTCCATCTTCCTATAATATTAGTTTATTTTCTATCTTTAATTTTGGTCCTCTATCCTCTATGTTTCGCGATTATTCCTCTTGCCTACACCTTCACTCCCCTCTTATTATCTCTCTCTTTTCCCTTTTTTCCTCCTTCCCGTCTTCTCAATCCTCTCATCTTCATCTCCCCATTGTCCTCTCTGAAGGAGCCGACCCTATACGGCTAAGGAAAGAGGTATGGGTTGGAGGGGGTTGAAAGAGGGGTGCTGCACCCGTTCTTGTGGATGGCGTGGACATATAGTTCGAAAGGAAGGACGAAGGGACTGGGGGACTTTTATTGGGTAGAGCGAGAGAGAGGGTGAGAGAGAGAGAAATGTAGGGTAGGTTTATGTCTTCCTTGCTCTTCCGACTGCGTGGGTGGTAGACAAGGGGAAGGCTGATTCGGAAAGGTGGTGTCAGGATTTGAGGAGAAGAAAAGAGAAATTGTTGGGGGTGTTTCAGATAGGGATGGGGTATTGAGGGGATAAAATACTACCGTTACCATTGGTACTACACATACCGTACTATTAGTTCATTTCTCTTCTTGCGTATATTTTCCGTTAAGTACGGCCAAGACAGGACTCTAAAGAAAATAAAAAGTCTGCGACAGCCCGCCATTAAGTCTATAACCATTTTATGTATAAAATCTATCAAAGAGGCCGTTACTTTGTGGAAGTCCATGATCAGTAATGGTTGATACGGGCGACGGGTGGAGTGGGGAGATTTTGATGCAATTATTAAAACACCGTTGTTTCGTCGGCTGGGTGACAATTCAAATAGCAAATAATCTGATGGAACAAATGAGGCTTCGGACTAGCTAATTAATTTAGGTAAAAAAATCACGTCATCGCCCCTATTTTAGAAGGACGTTAGATAAATAATAAATAATATTGCTCTTAGAGCTGTTATGACTATCTTAAAAATAAAAATAGTCATGAGTATTCCTATCTGAAGTATTTTAGTTCGTGTAAAAATTTTCTATTTATGATTAACTTTCCATTTTATGTTGTAGAAATAAAGAGCCTTATTAGTTAATTCCACATAAACTAAGTTTATATGGAATTACCAAATAAGTCTCTTTATTTCTACAATATGAAGAAATTCCACCAAGTGACGCGTGAAACCATTAACTATTTCATTTTATGGTTAGATAAATTGAGGAATGACTCGTAAAACTCAACGTATCTCGACGCATTTTCGAGTTTGCAAGTCACTGTAATTTTTCAAAATCTTGGAGTTGTGCGCCGGTGATTTACGTCGACCAGCCGCGATAATTACGAACGCTGGAACGCCGCAGCGTGCGGCGACGCCCGAAATGACGTGAACATCGCGAGCGCGTCTCGGTTAGAAGCGGGATTCGGTTTCGGACCTCCCGGTAATAACAGAGGATGGCGAGGAAAGTAGCCGAATATCGAGTTACCGAAAATTTCGCCCGTCAGTTGTCAACGTTACCATAAAAAATCATTTCCTTGATTGTAGCCTCCGGAGCGTCGCTTGACTATGCTTCTTGCTTTGCGCAGCTTATCGTCGAGTTAGGGAGGCAATCTGACCGAGATGCTCTAAAAAATGCGCCTCTTTTAGATTGTACTTTTAGCAGTTGAAAGAAACGGCGTAGACGAGACTAACGTGGCATTTTGGAGTGGCTTAAGGATGTGGAACAACATGGATGTGTTTAATAATCCGTAATCTTCCGAAAACTAAAGTTTTGTTTTAGTAAAATATTTTTTAAACTTCCATAAATCGGTTTGGGAATCCAGGTGCGCATTTTGGCCACGAGGTGTCCGTACTCGGAGGTGATTCTCTGGAGGTAGATTATAAAAAATATATCTGAAAATTTTTTAGAGCACTCTCGGTGAATGATCACTGATGACGGCTGCTTTATATTCGAAATCTGCATTTTGTTTTCCCTAACGTTTTTATGGCATTTGAAGAAGAAGAATAGCGTCTCAATTTGATATCAATCTTAAGATGAGCGTGATAGTTCTCTTTTGAATTTTTATTAAAATATTAACCATTTTTATTTTGGGTGTGCGTTTCAGTAAATAATGTAGGCTTATCATTGCGAAATGCGGCCTTCCCTATATTTACAATTTATATTTGCGATATGCACATGTAGCCCAGAATCAAGGCTCGAACAATTAAGCAAGTCGGCGGTCTCGGTGGAAAGAAGGTTTGCAATAATGTCTCTCAATGGTGCGGTTGCGGGTTCGTGTCCTCTCATGGGCAGGCTCGTATATTCGCTTCTCTGTTGTTTTTGGTTAGCTCATTTAAAAATACCGTGGAAGTCACGCTTATGAGGTGTTTAAAGATGAATAAGACAATTTAAGCAATCGGAAACTTAAAATTGCTTTCTAAGAGATTATTTTATTGCAGTTCATTTTCATAATCACGGAATATTAACATTTACTCGTTCGAATGAATGGAAATTTGCATAGGCGAAAGAGCCGCACCTTAGAAAAAAGGATGCAATCATTACTGATAAATATTATTGATATAATGGTAACAACTTGAGACGTTATGCGAGTGACTCTTGATGAAACAACGCTACCATTTACGATTTACAGTTTTCAGTTCAGTTCGCCTACGGTTCTTGGCGTATTAGGGATTGAAAACAAATATAATTCAACAGAAAACTTCCTTATGCGACAATGGCGCGGTAGATTTTTATTCTTTTACAAAATTTGATCGAAAAGTCGTTTAACTCTCTCGCAAACCTAGAGTCGGAGAAATTCCCGCCTGTGGCAGCACCGTCTACGGTGCTCCCGATTGCCAATTTACACCGGTATATATTTTCTCTCTCTCTCTCTCCCTCTCTCTCCCTCTCTCCCCCTCTCTCTCCCTCTCTCCCGATCCCATCACCTTAAACCTCCCTCGTTCCACGGTATGAACGAGAGATGCCTCTCTCTTTCTTTCTCTCTCGTTTTCTCTTCTCTCTTCGAAAAAAGAAGCAGGAGAATAGCACGAAAAGCGCCCTCAAGACACCCACCCCCGCCATTACTCCCTCTCCCATCTCTCCCAGATACAGCCAAGGCGCATTGACCCTAACACTCTGGCGGTATGGAGTTAAGAGGCGAGAGAGAGAGTAGGAACGAGAGAGGAGTGTGGAGGAGTATTGAAGAAGAGGGTGGAAACAGATCGAGTAACCCTTCCATCGTTTACTTCTACTCTTTTTCTCTCTTCCCTTCTACGATATAGTGGTTGTGTAGCTTGGTGTTAGTGGCCATTTTAGTAGGATCGATGACGATTTGATGTACACACACACACAACACACTCATTCTGCGGTTCGAAATTATTTCGGATTTTGACAAATCCGGAAAAAACATCCTTGTTCCGGGAATTTTGCATAGATGGCGTTTATATTTATCCGATATCTGTGTTGCCAAAGCTCTAAGAAACGATTATAAATAATTTTAAAATGTCTAAAACGTCAGCAAAACGTAAAAAACGGTTTCATCCATTATGCCATCCGGATCGGGTAAACCAAACTTTGTGTGAGAAACCTCATTCATAGACATATGTACCCATTTATATTGTTTTTTTTTGTCTTGCCATGCTTTATTTACACATATCACCGTGTTAAAGACAAAATTATGGCTGAGGTACTGTGTACGGTAACAATACAGTCATTATACCCTTAGTTCAGAAAATTCTAGAACGGGGAACGCCTCCAATGCCGAGTTTTCCGGATCGGAGAGGTTTAACTGTGTATGAGTGTGTGTATACATATATCTCTACGTATAGAATAGAATCTCGATTTTGTATGTACGTATACGAAAATCATTGCAGCATAATTTTCATTCGCATTTTAAAATTAGTTAAATCGTTGCAGAAATACGGCACTTGAACCTAACATCGTCTTAAAGACTGAAACTTCATTTTCCTACCGCCGATTTTGAAATTCGCGTCGAATCGGACCCCTTAAATTTCGCGTTTTTTGGATTAAAAATCTTCCATTGTCAAGGGCAGTCGCATTGTTCCTCTATGGACAAATTTTGGACATCGCTTAGAGATTCGCCAACTCTCCACCCCCTGGCGCTGTTAGTTTCCCTACCGTCCAATTTTTTTTTAACTAGGTGCATGCTATAATAAGTACGAGAATTTAATTTAAATAACAAATAATATATCCCTTCCCCTCATATGGACGGGCGTTAGTACTAGTAGTATATTTATATTTTTTTCATACATACCACATTTACCCGATTATAAGACCACCTCGAATATAAGACAACACCTCTTCACATTTCTAGCAAATAAACAAATAATTTAAACGAGATTTTAAGTATTTTCTACTCTAAATCCCTAAACATCTTGACCACAAATGCAAATGTGATTTAAAACATTCTAGACTAGTCATAATCACTTTCATTATTTTTTATTTCTTTCTTTATTTCTTTCTTTATTTCTTTCTTTCTTTCTTTCTTCGCGGATATGGTACAAACCCTAAGCTTCGATGAAAAATAGAAAAAAAGCTCGTCTTATAGTCGAGTAAATACGGTGTCAATGTATATGTGCGCGTACGTATATGTTATATATGAGGTGTGAGAGTGGGAAACCAGTGATGTGACGGCTAGAGAAGGGAGCGGAGAGTAGGGGAAGAGATGTTGTGAGAGAAGATCGGTTGGGGGGGGATTGTAGACGGGGCCATAAGAGGAGATTTTCTGGGGGAAAAAGTACGGGGGAAGAGAGGGTGTGGCAAAGGGGGGTGGGTGGGACTTGCGGGGTCAACTCGGTCCCAATTTTTCGAGAGGAAATGGACGTGGAAAAAAGGGCGGATGTGTGAGTGTGTGCGTGCGTATGGGTTGCCGTGTATGCGTGGAGAGAGAAGAGTGAGGGATGGAGATGGAGAGAGAAAAAAAGGAGTGAGCGAGCGAGGCTGAGATTGGAGGGGATGGTAGAGAGAGAGAGAAAGTGGGTGAGGAGAGGATGCGGGAAACGGAAAGGGGAGTTATTTTCCGGAGAGAAAGAGTGATGTGGGGTGGAGGGAAAGGGTGGGGAGGATTTTTTCGGGAGAAAGGGAAATAGATGTGTGGAAAAATGTAGTGGAGATGGAGTGAGGAGATTGGAGGAAATATCAGAGGGAAAAAATAAAGTGGAGTGATAGAGAAAGAAGAATATAGTGCAAAAGGAAATTGGGTGTTAAAGGTGGGGAGATGAGGAAGAATGGGATAAACAATAGGAAAAGAGGGGTGAAAGGAGACGGAAAGAAAGAAAGGAAGACTAGTAATGTTACTTAAAACTAACTTGGTACTCGAAATAATTTTTGGGTTGAAAGATCTTGTGAAAACCTGAAATGATCAGTTTTCAGTTAGACTCCCTAACTTCATTCTCTGCCTCAACTATTGCATTTCGTCCGCTACAATTAGATATAAAATCGATTAGTTATTATTGTTAGAATTCGGTCGGTTTTTTGTGGAAACCCGTAGATTTCCTACCGCATTTAACATAAAAAGTATTTGCCAAAAATTAATATAATTGCATTCAAGTTCCGCGATTCAAGTTTCCTCGTTCGTCTACTATAAATCGCTGTGGGAACGGTTAATCGTTTTGCATCCTTATATTTAGGCAACCAACATCACGCACCATCCTAATTGTTATGCAACCCAGACAACGCTTACATTGAATACATCTACGTATATTTTCCAAGACAGGCCGAAGGGTTAAGTCATTCATAATTAAGTTAAAATATCATGTTTCCAGACGAAGATAGAGAATCGGAAAATGCGTCAGCGTCTATGTGGATGATGCTAGAGGACGGAAGCTGACGGAGGGGAAGAGAATTTAAGAGAACGTTTTTAGTCGGAATTAGCCCGAAAAGAAGCCGGAGGAAAACGCTCCGAATCGGAAGAGGGAAAAAAACGGGCGATCGGGCGGTTTCATCGGGAAAAGGAGAGACCGGGAGGAAAAAAAGGTGACGAAACCGACGAAAAAATACGGCACGGGAAAGGAAAGGTCTGGAAAAATGAATTTATAAGAGGATAGATTGCGTGGTTTAGGAGGGATAACGAAAGAAAATTAAACAGAGGGAAGAAGGGACGAATAAAAAGAGAGAGCGAGTGAATGAAATTGAGGAAATGGACGTATGTGTACGCAAAATTCACCGTAGTGGAGAGCTATGAATTTGGAAAAGGGGAAAGGCGTCGTGGGAGAGAGAAAGAGAAGGGGAGGGAGGAGAGAGCGATGGACATTCGCATCGCATGAGAGCACTTGAAACGAGAACGTATGACGAAGGAGAAAGTCTGGCAAAGGGAAGAAGGTGCACAGTATAGAGTGGGTGGGTGTGTATGTGTGTGTGTATATATATATATATATATATATATATATATATATATATATATATATATATATATAAATGTGTGTGTGTGAAAACGAATATGAGGAAGGAATTGGGAGATCTCTTAAAAGAAGAGAAATAACGGAAAAGGACAATCTAAACGGTAGAAGAATTATAAATGGAAGTAAAGAAAAATGAAATTGCGATGGAAAACCTAAAGGAAAAGGATAATTGTTGATCATGGAAAGTAATGAATTATCTTTTGTAATAAATAATATGAAGTAATAGATGAGGCTAAAATGTAGAGAAATGGCCGAAAAAAGAGGAATTTTCTGCCCGTGGCTTATGTAAGATGAAAAGGATCGTCGGAGGGCGCGTTTCAGCTGGTGGAGTAACTTGAGAAATTCGTAATTAAAAATTGTGGGTAAATAAAAGAAAAAATTAAACAGAGAAGTGGACAAATCGAGGCTAAAAGCATAAAAAACGATGGATTAGACGCAAAAAACGAGGAAAAAAACGGGAACGTGACTTAAAGATAATTTACGGAATAGGCCTGAATTTGTGGAATTCCATTTTGTAGAAATAAAACAATACACTTCGAATAAATTCAGTTTTTTTTAAAGAGAACTCAACCTAGGTTTCAACGTAATAACGTCGTCATCAGATAAACATCATCTGATTATGACGTTGTTACGTTGAACTCTAGACCGTGTTTTCTTAAATAAAGTGGAATGTTTTTAAAGTGGTTAATTTCATTTCCTGATACTAAAAGAATAAGAAAACACGAAATGGTAGCTGTAAAGGAATCTAGTACATGAAATAAGGAAGAGTGATAGTAAGACGCGAGGAAGGTGAAAGAAGGATGTCTCGACACTATCGAAAAAGGGAAGCGAGCGAATGGAAGGTGTGGTAATAAGAGGCGGATACGGGGGAAGATGGTTAACGGAAAGCGAGAGAGAGAGAAAAATACATAATAGGGCGGATGATAGGCAAAGCCTAAAAACAGAAAAGGAAAAAGTTTAAAAGAGGAAAAGGCACGTTGGATGAGAACGCAAGGAGGAGAAGGAAGGTGAGAGAGATAGAGAGAAAACGAGAGGATTTGAAGAGCGAGAGAGGTGTGGGGGAGATTTGCGGATAAATGAAAGAGAGGGGACGACGAATCAGGAAGATGGACGAAAAGAGTAAACCCAGTAAGAGAGGGAGAAAATAAAATAAAAATAAATTCTTGGGGCTAAAGGGTGTGCGAATGTTGTATGAGGGAGCGACGAGAGAAAGAGAGAAGGGAGCCGCAGGGAGAGAGGTCGGAGGCCCGGGGGATGGAGGGGAGAGAGAGAGAGAAGAGTATGGGGGAGGGAAAAGACCTCTGGTTTCGGAGAAGCGAGAGAGAACGGAGGGGGAGGGGGTGGAGGAAAGGAGAGGGGAGGAAGAAGAGAGGGTTTTATACTCTGCCTTTCAATTAGCATCCGCAGGTTTTTAGACGACCCCCATCCACCTCTTCTCCCTTCCTCTCCTCCACCCGCCCACACCTTCCTCTCTCCCTCTTTCCCTCTCTGAACCGCCGAATCCCACCATCCTGGAATCCTGTATCGCGATTTTCATGAGGGAATCTGTTAGTGTGAGTGGGTGAGTCGCATAGCGGGGAATTTTCCGGTTTTTTTTTTCGTTTTTTAATCTCTTTTTTCTCTCTCTTTATCTGCCTGTCCTCTTTTTTGCCCTGCTCCCTCTCGGCGTGCTATCTCCTTCCTCTCTCTCTATCTCTCTACCTCCTTTCTCTCTCCTTTTTATCCTTTTCGAATACGTCGAAGTGTTGTGAGGAACAACAGTCGAGGGTTTTCTGAGAAGATCGGTCGTAAATGTGCGCCCGTAAAGGATTTATCTACGGTGATAGATTTTCTTGACATTATCTTTACGCATTGTCATGTTTCATTTTATTATTTCTGTTTACACACACGCACACACACACACACGAGGTCTGATCAAAAAGTTCTAATACACAATGTATTACAAAAGAAGAGTTGAAGGTAATGGGCCAAAATGTTGAGTCAGAATATACAATGATATTACATGCAGGAGTGGTGCCACTTCTCTCTCCACCAAACCAGTTCTGAGCAGAGCATTGTCAAGTTGACACGTGTCTTTGCCTTCAGTCGCAGTCGAAATGGTACAAAAGAAGGGCAACGGGAAACAACGGAGCAGAAATTCTCCGAATGCTAAGAACTGCTTATGGCAATGCTTGTTTAATTAAGCAAGCCAGTTGTTTATCAATGGATAAACCGTTTCCAACATTGCCGAGAATCTGTTGAAGAAGACCCACGTTCAGGTCGTCCGTCAACTTCACGCAGTGATGAAATGGTTGCTAAAGTGAATGAAAAATTTTGTTCTGAGATTAACCATTAGAGGAATCGCCAATGAACTGGAGATATCATACAGATCATGTCAAGCGCTTTTGGCTGATAATGGCATGCGTCGAGTGTCTGCAAAATTTGTCCCAAAACTGTTGTGTAATGACCAGAAACTTTGCCGTCAAGAAGTGTGCAAGGACATGAAAATGAGGGTGGAAATGGACATTAATCTTAATCTGATTTTTTTCTATTCCCTAAATTGAAAATTAAGCTAAAAGGACGAAGATTTGAGGACATTCCAGCTATTCAACAGAATGTGACGTCGGAATTCGACAACCTCAAAGCTGAAGACTTTCAGCGATGCTTTCAGAAGTGGCAGAAATGTTGAGACACATTTATATCAATGGGGAGATACTACTTTGAAGGGGACAGCTAATAAATATGTTTTATGTTATTTATTTTCTGTTTTGTAAATGAAGTCTTAGAACTTTTTGATCAGACTCGTATATATACATACACACACACATTATTATTATTAATTATTATTATTTCAATATACAATGCAAGTGGGCGCCTGGCCCGGTGGCAAGGTTACAAAATACACATAGACCCCGATTTAGCGCCACCGTTTGTTCATCACTGACATTGGCGCTAAAGTGTGGGTGGCGGTAAATTGAGGTATATGCTAGCTCATTGTAATCATGAGATGTGTTTTGTTCATAACGATTCATGGGCGGTATGCGGGGATGGTAGTATATTGGGGGAGGCGATAAATCAGGATGTGTGTGTATATATTCGTATACATATATATATATATATGTATATATATATATATATTTATATGCCAACAAGGTGTTGGGATGAGGAAACCCAGTGAACACTCACCAATCAGACGACTTCAGGAATTATTCCTTCATCAGCTCTCTGTAGCTGATGAAGGAATAATTCCGAAAGCTCCTACGTTTGTGATGTTTCTGTGTTTTAGTGTTCTTTTACGTGTGTCGCTTCGACATCCTCGGGGCCTCGCCAACCTGAAGTCGTCTGATTGGTGAGTGTTCACTGGGTTTCCTCATCCCAACACCTTGTTGACATCCATATATCCATTTTACCTTTCCTTTTCCGTAAGCTATATATATATATATGTATATATATATATATGTATATGGATGTCAACAAGGTGTTGGGATGAGGAAACCCAGTGAGCACACACCAATCAGACGACTTCAGGTTGGCGAGGCTCCGGGGATGTCGAAGCGACACACGTAAAATAACACAAAAACACAGAAACATCACAAACGTAAAGCTTTCGGAACTACTCCTTCTTCAGCTACAGAGAGAGAACTATATATATATATATATATATATATATATATATATATATATATATATATATATATATATATATACATGCCTTCTTACAGCGCGGATACCCGCCGGATCTGATCCGAGACCAAATCCGGCGGGCAGTCGCACCCGCCACCCCTAACTCCCACCCCAATACCCACACCACCACCGATTCCACCCTCCAACTCACCCTAACCACCCTGTATTTCCCCGGCATCCACGACATTCTGAAAAACATCCTGAAAGCCGCTCACCTTATCCTCTCATCCTCCCCTCACCAGATCCCATTTCCCAGACCACCGATGCTCTCCTTCCGCCGTCCCCCTAATCTGGCAAATATTCTATGGAAGAAAGAACCCCCAGCACCCACGCCTTTACACCCTGCCGGATCTTACCCCTGCGGTAGACCCCGATGCCTAACATGCCCAATAAACCCCCCCTGCAACTCCTTCTCCAGTCCCACAACCAACATCACCTACCCCATAACTTCCACCACCAACTGCACCACCCGCAATATCATTTACCTCCTGAGATGCACCCAATGTCCCGCCTTTTATGTTGGCCTCACCAGCAATCCCCTCAACATCCGCATGAATGGCCACCGCAACAGCGTCATTCTCAAACGACCGCCTCCGGTGGCCGTTCATGCGAACAAACATAATTTAAAATTCAACAACTGCTTCACAGTGAGAGTCATTCGCGCTCTCCCCGACAATGCTTCGGCTCCCCAACTCCGTCAGTGGGAGCTTTCGCATATCCATCTCCTAAACTCCTTCACTCCCCCAGGCCTCAACCTTCGATAGCTTTTCACACCCTTTCTGTCTTCTCCCAACACCCTACCCATCCCCAACCCCCTCCGTTTCCTCCAATCCTCGACCTTTCCGCACTACCCTTCCACCCCCATGCCTCCACCCAGTGTCACCGCCATCAGTTCTCTCTCTGTAGCTGAAGAAGGAGTAGTTCCGAAAGCTTTACGTTTGTGATGTTTCTGTGTTTTTGTGTTATTTTACGTGTGTCGCTTCGACATCCCCGGAGCCTCGCCAACCTGAAGTCGTCTGATTGGTGAGTGCTCACTGGGTTTCCTCATCCCAACACCTTGTTGACATCCATATATTCATTTTACCTTTCCTTTTCCGTAAGTTGTTATATATATATATATAAATAGACTTTTCAAAATGAAGTATGTTTACTTATAATGCAATTTAAAACGTCCATTGGTATTATATCCCAGCACAAACTGGCTTATGAAAATACCATTTAGGTATTTTATTTTATGGAACAATGTCTTCAAGCGAGACGCAGCGTAAAAAATGATAACCGAGGGGCAAATTTATTACAGAGCGATTTTAATGATCTTTCGTTTTGGTAAGAGTGAAGTTATCGTTTTAAATATTGTTTAAATGTGTTTAAATAGGATGAAAACTCGACATTTGGACGTGTATACAGCCAGCAAAAACATCTTGTCTAAGGAAAAGTGAGGAAATTACGCGTTGCAAAAAGAACTTTTATTTCTTCCCCATAATTAGTGTGGGGCAATTACGCGATGGTGGCAATTGCGCGATTAAATGCGGTATATGCGTCTGCTAAAATAGCCCTTTTATTTATTCTTCGCTTACTACTGTCAATGTATCGTTCGTAATCGACGTGACGTGTTACTTAGAGATACCGAGTGAAGTTTTGTTCTTTCAAAGTTATTGTTCTATACATATATTGGCGTACGTTATGCAGTCACGTGACGCTTAATGGGAAGGCGTTTCAAACTTTTACGTTGATTCCATTTCTTCCATTTTCCATGTTTTTTCATACCGTAAAAAATATTTTTGAAGGTAGTAAACTTTACTAGTTTGCTACATACATTCTTAAATTTGAACTTAGTACTAATTTCGCGTTAATATAAATAAAATGTCATATTTTATCCATTAGATTTTCCTTAAACTCCCAGATCTTCTGCTCTCGGCCATTCTTTGTGGATTATAATACCAATTCGCTGATTTTGGGTTTCGATGCGAATGATTTTTCTTATTGCTTCACCCAAGGCAATGGAAAATTAGATATGTCAGTCCTTCCCTTAAGGGAGACGCCCTTAACTTATTCCACAGCGTGATATTTAAATGTATATCTTTCCGCTGAATGGCATTTCGTACCGGAGTAATAACAGGAGGTTATTTTTTTCAAATTTCCGTTTTCCTTACAAAGGGCCCGCTCTGAAAATCGCGATATCTTTACAGACATGGTTTAGCCTTTGTGTTCGACTGGCGTTACTTCTTTATTCAGAACAGCCTTTCGAACGTGACTAATGGAGGATATTTTGAATCCACGCATCGGTTCAATCGAATATCCTCTCAGGAGATGGAGAATCTCGGACGACTGCGAATTTAGATTATTTCTCCTCTCTCATTGCCGAAACGGTGATTTGTTTTCATTGAAATTTCGTTGGGGCGAATACGAATGGTCTCCGGTGGCCGATGTCATCCTTTTGATTTATTAAGGATCTGGTATTTCTTCGGACTCTACTCCGGTTCCAGTATTTTCATTATGAAATATGCTGGTCGTATTCTTGTGTGCATATGCGTAGGTTTAAACAAAAATGATGACTTTTAGTCGTTGGATCCCGGTTCGTATTTCTGATCAATATAGCGGAGTTTTTACAACCTTATTTTTCCTTTCTTTCATTTTACAAAATGTACAGTACGAACAGTAGAATAGCCACGCCTACGCTGCCTACACGGTGCCTAGGAGCCCACTGACCTAAGAGACTCACGGAGAAATTATTAGAAGCAATAACTAGTAGAACAATGTTTTTGTGACATTTTTATGTTTTAATTGCATTAATTCTTGATTTATTGCTCCAGAGAGGGGTCCATTATAAATTCCAGCACTGGGACTCGCACAAACGTAGCTGCGCCACCGAGTACGAAGTCCATATAACGGAATTATCCTAAAACCGGAAGTTTAAAATGTTGACAATAATGCCCCAGTGGTTTGTCAACTGATTGATGGCGAAATGCGTAATATATTGTTGAATCGTTAACTGGGAATAAAGGCAGTGATTATGATGGTAATGATGAAAGCGAAAATGTGCGAGAGAAATTGTCCATAGATAAATTTTAAGCGTCGTTGATGATTTCGGACATGAGCAAAGAGGAGTTATTATTACTGATCAGGAAATTGTCGGCTTATAAAATTCCAGTGAAAGTTATTACGGAAAAACCCAAGTAGATGAAACGACTTAAATTACGTGACATTTTCAAAAAAGTAATGAAAGCAGCGCAAAAATCTTCCTCTGTCGTAAATCTAATCACTAGAGAAGAAGAATAAGTGTTGGCAACTAAAACATTATTTTATGTTTCCATATTTTATTTCATGCTACTTACTCATGAACTTCATTTGCTAATCCATGATCGAATTCATATTCATATATGTTGTTTATAAATCGGAAAAATAAAAAAAAACCGGCCATATCCAACATGCAAAAGTTCCTTTCCAAAATTTATACTAGTTGAAAATGAGTTTTCTTTAATGATTTCTGCTAGAATTTCTTATTTTGACATTAATTATTATCAATACCTTCTCCGTAATTTTTATACGAGCCCTGCAGTCGAGTTACTGGTCACTGAAATTTAGAATAAAACAATGGAACATGTCTCGAGTTCAATATTTTAAAATTGCACTAAATTCAGGGCGACATTTTTAGCAGTTTGGCAATTAGAGAGAGAGAATGAATGATATCGCATTCGCCATTTTAAAATAGGTATTGTGTCGTTATCATGAAAGATTCACGAATGAGATCCTCGCTCTTATCCAAATTGGTTGAAGTTTTTAACGATAGGGATACAAAAATCGTTTTTCTGTCTTCTCGAGAATGTTTTTATTCATTGTGAATTTTGTTTTTCCTTATTTTCTCTCGTTTAAATTTAGAACTTCTCATTAAATTTCTTATTTTGATTAACTACGTTTACTTACCGTCTCGTCTTTGCGTTTCTATTTGAGATCCTTCTCGTCATATTTCATCCTTAACTCGGTGTTGGTTTTTTATTGCAGCTGCAGTTTTATGTTTATGCATTCTGTTGAAATCGGATTCTGTGATATAAACGAACTTGTTTTGGTTTCTGGAATATTTTTAATTCCTCGCGATATACTATTTGGGCCGTCATTAGGGTAGGGCGAATCGGGTCGATTGCCCCGGGCCCCGCGGTTTGGGGGTCCCATCGCCTTGATATCACCGTAAGGAAAGTCTAAGTTTAATTTTGTGGTTAATAATAATGGAGCCCACAGAGGGGTGACCCTGGTGATAGGCATAAATAATTCCAGTTGCCTGTTATTCGATGCAGATCAAAACGATAACAATAAAAAAGTGACAAGATAAAAATAATTATTTATGAATAACTTTTAGCGCCCTCCTATATAGTGCCACCGCCGTATGCCGTCCGTTAATCGTTATGAAGAGAAATTCCAACTTATGATTACATAAAGTAAGCTTTGATTTACCGCCATCCCCGCTTTAGCGCGTGTCAGTACTGGACAAACGATGACTCTAAATCGGGGTTTGACTGTAGATAATACTTTTATATTCGTTAATAATCTATGACGTGAACATTTTTATTATATGATTTTTAATATTGAACTCGTGAAAAGTTAAAAAGAATATTGTAGAAATCAATTTTGATCTAAAATCTATAAAAGCCTACTTCTGTCCCTTTGTGGCTCCCTCTGTCACGCTATAAAAATACGAATAACTCGGTAAAATATCGAGATATATTTTTTAAATTTGTCAGGAATGCTAAATTAAGGTGATAACGAAAGAAAATCTCGGATAAAGTCCTGGCTTCGACTCCAAGGAAGAAATTTCTATTTCCCATGAAATAACACGAAAAAATCGACTTTTCGACTTGCTGACTTTTATTATTTTCTAGATTTTAATTAGAAAGAATTAATCTACAATCTTCGGATCTGAACCATTTTAAAGAAAAAAGTATTAAATATCTTATTATATTCATCTTTTTCACGTCCAGTTCGAAATTCCACATGCTAAACGTTTAATTCACATATTTCGGTGAAATCTTTCCATTTTAACGGGATGTTCCCCTTCCAGCCCATTACATTGTTAGACCTCGAAATCCTATTGTTATTTCAATCCTTATGGATGAAAGCATGCTTTGAAAGCTTTTACTTAATATGATAGAGTGAGAGAGAAGGAAGGAGAGGGAAATGATTTTCATAGCAACGAATGTAAACAACATTCGTTGCGTTATTTACGAGAAGGAATACATTTTAATGTAGAACATTAATCATTCGCATATTAAAATTACTTAGAATCATGATAGAAGTTCAAGGCTTGAAACTACGAACGTCTAAAAGAACGAAAGTTAGTTTTCCTGCCATAGATTTTTGAATACGCGTCGAATCGAACAACAGATCAGTTTTTAACGCGAGAATTTGACGCATTCTTAGCTATTCGCGCTGTTGCCGGTTTCGTGTAATTGGGTATTATTGACTTGGATAATAGCTTCGCATCTCTATTCACGAAATTTCAACGGTCATCTCCCTAGTTTTAATAATAATTTTAATTTATAAACACCAATCCGTTTGTTTGTGCGTCCGGCCACTCATTGTAAATCCCCATAAGAGAGGACTTACAAATCCCTTTTTTCACATGCAGGCTTTTTTCTTTTGCAAAATTAAAATCGAAGTAATTGACCTACGATCTTCGGATAGGAGCCATTTTAAATAAAAATAAACAAAGATTCTCATTTTTGTCGTAGAATTTTGCCTTTGGCTCGAAATCGTTCGAATTTTGCTTAAGAATTCAAAATGTCATCAAAATATTGCGTTTTTAGTGAAAGGTTCCTTTGGCGACAGAACTCGAGATCATCATTGTTATATGGTTTTTTATATGCATATGCATGCATATATGGGCTTGATAGGAAGTAATCTATCATTCCTCAGGCAGATGTAATGTTTAAGTGGAAATTAGACGAATCGTTATAATTCTATCCTGAAAGACTTAATTCATTTGTGAACTCAGCTATACGTCGTCATTTACGAAACGTACCTTTATCAACCATAGTAATACGATGATTTACCTTAGTTTTTAACTTTAATTTGCATGTAACCATTGATGTCTTAAACTTGCGAATAACTTAACTCCAATCCATACGACGACATTATACGAAAAGATTTTTGAATGACGTTCCATGAACATTGACTGACATTTTCTCAAAAAAGATGTTTTTTAATTTTCCGTTTTATTTAGTATTTTGAACTAAATCTTTTACGTTTAATGAATATTAACGAATCTTTCCGAGGTAGATATATTCGAGAACAAATCTAATTACTACATTGCTTATAGTAATTTTAAAGGTATTTACGTTAAGAAGTGAAGGTGTTACTCAATTTTGTGGCTTAATTATGAAAATTGGAAATAAAATGTTGGCATATTCGAACTTTCTCCGAGCGATACAAACTTACCGTTTATGCTGAAAAGAGGACAATTTCCAATAATATTCTCCTTCGTGATAACTATTAATTAATTCCAAGGGTAAAGTTTCGACCACGTTGGATTGTTTTTACCAGAAGTAGTGTTCTCACATGGACAACTATATGTTGATTTAAGTAGAACAAGGTGGGAGAAGAATTTAAAAATATTTACAGGGGAGGGTGAAAAACAAGAGCGTTTATTAAATAACTCTTAAAATATTTACAAGAAATGTTGTATACGAAGAAATTTTCAATTAACATCTTTACATTTTCAGAATTTCTTCTGTTCTATTTATATATATTCTGTGACTTACACTTTTCAGTTATGTGATTGTTGTAGTTCTGAGATTTATGTAAATTACATTGTGTACCTACCCACTTATATTTTGTGTTTCTAAGATGTTTGAGCTTTTCTCAATTTTTTGTGTACCTACTTATACAATTCTGTGATACTTATATTTTTTATTAAATATTTTTGAAATATAAAGACGCAATCAATAACGCTGGCACAGTGATTACTTTTTTGCGAATTTTTCGCACGGATTTCGCTAGTAATAATAATGTATTAAGTACAAACTGGTTTCCCTAATTACATGCGCTATAATATGAGTTTAAAATGCAAACAAATAATTATACAAACTCAAGCTAAACCGTAGCCTATGCGTAGCACTGATGTAATTTTATTTACATTCACTTACTTTACATTACGGGCAACTCTCGCTCAACGAACGACATGCGTTCCTGAAGAGCGTTCGTAAAACGGAAATTCGTTGAACGATCGTGAGTTTTCCGTTTAAACTCATTGTCGATTGAAGGGTAAAAAATAAGAAAAATGTTTATTAAAGATTCACGGCGAGAGCAAGTACGATAAATGTGGTCACGACAATGGCTTCAAAACAAATCCTCGTGATGTAACGATTATGTATGAACCGCGAGAAAACTAATGTGACCGAACGTAGTCAATGCAAGTCACAGACTGAAACATAGAATGGCCGTGTAGTGCGTAGTGCACTTCCTCCTTATCGGTACACAAGAGGTCCTTCAAGCCTTAGGGAATATTTGTAAATATATTTTGAGTAACAAACAGCACATTCAGTAACGTCATATTAAGTCTCTCAAGAAATGCAGGCGATAGGAAAGATTCGTGGTAAAATGAACACGCGAAGAATCCATGGGTAAACAATACGGTCTTTGACACCCCAAGAGCTTTCGTAAACATCCGAGTTTCTTTGATCTGAGTTGGATACATATTATTTAGTTCGTTAAATTGAACAGAATTTTCGGCGAAAAGTAAAGCTATAAAATTCAATTCATCCGTTAAAGCGAGCATTCGTTCAACGAACGTTCGAGAGTTACCTATATTTACATTAATAATGTAAAATATCGAATTCTTTCCAGTTTTTCAAGGAGTTTGCCTGCAGACATTATCCTCCATGATTTTCTTCATTTCTGTCAGCCGTAGTTCATGCTTTTCCTCGTTGCCTCTTTTGAATGGTAATTTTATCCTCTGCTTTAGCGCTCTCGTCTTGTAAAAAAATACACCTTTACACGCTGCGTTCTCCTTCGGACGTGGAATGTCTTCCGCGTCATTGACAGGACTGAAACCTGATCTGTTTCGGTTAGAACCCTCTTTCAGCGTCGAAGTCTCAAGTTTTAAAATCTCGACGATCCTTTTTTAAGGAGAGAAATAACGTCCCGACTTAAAAGGATTCGACCATTCTTCCCTCTATCCGGGGTCGTTCGCCCTGAGAGGCGGATTCTCGCAAAACGAGCGGTTAATCGAATGCCTTGATGGATTCGCGAGGAGTCTTAGAAGACGGCTGTAAAAGATATACGGCACGATCTTCTTTTATTTTTTTGAAGGGAAAAGAAGGCTGCGTGCGCTCCCTTTTCCGACGACGGCGCTGGTGTCTCCTCACTCCGTGCAAGAAAATGCGTAGGTCGTGAATGTTTTTTCCGTGCTTCAGGGGGAGCTTTTATTTCCTCGTAATTTTTCCCCATTGCTAGGAGAATGCACGACAAAATGGCGGAGGCCAATCTCGTTAATGCGATCAGTGAACAGCGGCTCTTTCCTTTCTTTGCTCGTATGTTTGATTAAGCGTGCGTGAATGCCTGTGATCCTTAGAGGGGATCTGTTGGTATTCTGTGGTTTATTAATTAATTTCTCCACGATTATCGTATCTCGTACTTAGTTCGAATGTATGCCTACATCGCTATAGAGGTAATGACGTAAATATGTCCGTGCTTTGCTGAATAGATCGCGCTGTTTGTAAGCTTCTTGCGCAGTGAACTATTTTTTAACAGTTGAATCCTTTTGAAATGTACAAATTGTATTTGTAAAGAAAGAAAAAATCATACTTGCCTAATGGAAATTTTTAGTGCTTTTCTGTCGCCATCTCTCCCAGCCAACATAAATATATGCTATGGCAATCGAACTTATTTAAACAATGATTTAAAACGCTGTTTTGTGCGCTATATGGGATTGCATTATTTTGATCGTAGATTTTCGTGTCATGCCATGAATTAATTTTTGTTTCTTTTTCTATTTTCAGGTGAGTGTGCAATGGGTCCATTCTCTTGAAAAGGAAAAAAAATCTGGTTGGATATGCGAGTTAAGATCCTTGATGAATTAACAACAAGAGAGGAAAGATACACGCGTCATGCGTGCATACGTGCCTGACAGAGAGGTACTTTACGATGTATGCATCCATGTCAAAAACAGATAAATATTTTTGGCTTAGTATTATGTCCAAGTACTGCAAAGAGATGCATTAGAGGTGATGCCAGGGTAATAGCGATTTTTTATTTAACGGTACATTTTCTGATCAGTTGTAATTAATCAAACAATCGAACATTATTTAAAACGCTTGAATTGAGTGGTCGTAATGCAATATTTACGTTCACGTTAATACCCTGGTCATAAATTATTCATTTCTTTTCATTTTCAAATGCTGTGTGTATACGTTCATTTCTTCGTCGTAGATAATCCATTCTCTTTCATTTTCTAAATGGTGTTTGCCCACGAAAGGATATGAAACCTGTTAGGTATTTATAGTATATCTTTTTTACTTCACTTGCTACGAAGGTGGTTTTCCTTGACAACAATTAAAAAACTACGCAAAACATTTTCTAAGCTCAAAGTGAATCACGACTTTCTTATTTGATGTTTCTTGAAAACGGCTTCTAGTTCTATAAATATCTATAGGTAAAGAAATTAAATAGTTCTACAAATTTTATTTTAATTTTATTTTTTGGTATGATTAATATTTTACGAGATATGACGGAAAGTTAATTTTTGTGAACATTAAAGTGACTCCTGATTAGATTATGTGAACCATTTATATCAGTTTCTTATTTTATTGCTATTAAGTCCTAATACTAAATTTGATGAAAATCCGACCATTAGTTTTGGGGATGAAAAATGCGGACGGATGGACAGACGAACGGATGGGCATGACTTGACTACAAGGCGTTCATTTTTTACTTTCTCCATATACGTAGTATAGGGGAAAGTATTGTATTCATGAAAAAAATCGACTTCGAGATTTCAACGGAAATACACGTTTTGAGGTCCCCTGAACACGTTTTGACCATTTTCTCGATGTTGTCTGCGTGTGTATGTGATAGCTTTTTTGTGGGTGTTCTAACTAATCAGGTCAACGCGAAATTTTATATTTAACATTTTTATAAAAGTCAGAAGAACTGATTAGTTTTTGGTAAAAATCGGTTAACCGGAAGCGAGTGTTGACTCTTGTCACATCCGTTATTTTGTAATATTTGCTTTAATATTTGATAAATATAAAATTGTATTGGAATAAAAGTTGTAGGAAATTTCATTTTCTACAACCTTTGTTGAAACATTTTTCCATATAATGCATTGTTTAAAAGATATCTTATATTTTAAGCTGCCACCACCACGCCACCTACCGACGACTGTTGTTATCAATTGACGCTTAGTTACTTCTTAGTAACGCTCCATTTTCTTTTCTTAATTGTTGGAGCTTTGTGGCTATATCCAATATCAGAAGGCTATCATTTGAGTTTATTTCTGTTCTTTGTCAAGTTTAAAATTTTCTCGCAATTTCTTAAAATATTTATTATTATTATTTTTTCGTTTCAAAATATTTCTCTTTATGTAACCTATTTGGAATTTTTAGAAATATTATACATATGGAGAAAGTTATGTGGTGGCCACATCAGATTTTTACAATTAGTAATGAACGCCTAAAGATGCAACTTGTGGCAATGTAGAACTTCCGCGGAGAAACTGATATGACTCTTTGATTATGAAAACATGAGTTACATCTCTTCTTTTGACGGCTTTCAAATGTATTGAAATTTTTTGCCTAAATCGATAAAATTATCAAGAATGTCCAAACGCCTTTGGTGAATATAGTTCGCTCGTTTTCAAATATAAGAAACTTTTCTGTTCAGATATACATATATTCAGAACAAATATACGTTTTCCCAAGAAATAGTTATATATTAAATCATTACTAAATTATGCTTAATAAATTATATTGTACTATTCTTATATTTGTTGTTGAATAATTTTAATAATATAGGCTTATGGTAGTCAAAGGTGCTCTCGTACAGGAATGTAGATGTTAAAGTCATCATTGACCTAGAAGGAAATAATCCATCAATCGTTTTGCTCTGGTTCGTCGTCGGAATACTGTTCGGTGAAAGATGTAGTCCCTGTCGATGGTTTAAGAATTCTTCGAGAGGATTCTCTCCTTCTTTTAGTTCCACATTATACAACCACGTAATATTAGGTGATCGTTTTAAAATAAGATTAAAAATAAATTCTTACGCCAATTCGACAGGGATTCGAATACAGTCTTAACAAGATGATCCAAACGGAACTTATGTTGCCTACTTTCCAAAATTTCATGATTTAGAGTTATAAAATATTAAATAAATAATAATAAATAATAAATTCGAACGGAAAAATAAATATATCACGCAAAAATAATGCGTCTGTACATACTAGACTATACCAAATTCGAGTCCAACAATAGTCGTAATGAGTGATAAAAACTGCAAAAACAGCAGTATTTAAATGAAATTCTAAGAAATACGATCTATGAGCAAAATTCTACGATAAAAATTAGAATCTTCATTTATTTCCTTCTATAATAATACAAATTTTACTAATTTAAAATTAAAGCTTTATAATTTCTTACACCGATTTCCATGCTTCTCTTATGGGGGTTAGAAATGAAACAATGGGGTCGGAAATAAAACGCTAAAAATATATTTTTTCCGGATTTGTTGTCAGTTGTATTCTAGAACCTATCATGCCAACTTTTAGGCCTGTAGCCTTAATGGGCTGTTTACAATAATTAGTTTAATGTTTACTCATTTTCCAACTTAAACGCTCTCTAATGGTGGTATTTCTAACTAATTGAGGTTTCGTAAAATGTGAATTGTAGTATTTTATTAGTAGATACGTACTCAATCATAAAAGAATTTTCCATCCTTCTCTTAAAATATAAAAGGCGAATGATTGGCGGACGAGAAAGCGACAACAATATCTCGTTTTTTTTACGTTTTTGAAACGAGCAAAAAAATAGGGACCATATTATCGGAAACTAGGTATCGTTTTTGTAAACCTCGGTATCTATGACGGTGTATACCTTTATAATTTTCATCAGCAAATGAAGGAAACTTCGATTCCATTAATATCGCCCGTTGTTGTGATTTTAACGCAGATCAGATTAGTTTTTTGTGTTATCATTGCCTGACCCACTTTCACACCCAATAATCGGCAGTTTAATTAGCAAACAACTCTGTAAATAAAATCGATTGCCGACACAACGTTTACACTAATAAAACCAGTTATTTTGCGTATACCGACCACTTCTTCCCCAAAATTCAATGGTTCAATTAATAGCTGAAGTCCGGCCATAGCCTGATGGCAACGTGGATGCAATAAAAAGAAGGGAATTGTTAATCTCTGGGTAATGAGTCGCGTAAGGCGAAACCTGATAGTATTGCAGTTTCGTCAACGTTGGCAACTCCTTTTCTTACGTTTTATTTCTCGGGAATGGAATTACTCCTCCTTTAGGAACTCGAGGGGTATTCATTAGGCAGAGCTCTTGAATGGGACGAAGAATATCTCTACAGAGCTTCTCGTTACCGTGGCAACGGGAGCATCGGTCGGAAGTCTCTGAAGGATAGCTTAGCGGCTTAAAATGGAACGGATTCTCTCATTCCTTTTCACGTTCGGGGAGTAAAAAAATTTCGATAATTCAATTTACTAATGCGCGTGTGCAAGGGAGTGTATGTCTGCGGCATGTGTTTACCTATGTACATAAGCATGTATTTATGCTTTTACATTCGTATTCATATATTCAGTCGTGTGCGTGTAAAAGATGTTCTAAAACTGACTCAGCGGCTATAATACGTAAAATCTATTTTTAAGGAATAACATTGCTTGACCACGAATTATTTTCCGTTATTGTTTACGTATTTATTATCGGTATAATTCAAGTCTTCTGATAATGCGGTTGCAAATATACATATTAAAACACGCGTGCCACTCTTAGCACGCGAGACGATTTTGGTGGAAATACCAAAGAAAAATTTATTTATTGACTGTCTGACACACTATAAAAATGTATACCGAGATTGCAATTATAATAATAAAATATTTAACTAGTGACTTTTTGTACGAGAGCTGGATGCTTATTGTTCCATAACTGTCGTTTGGCCATAAATGATCTGGGACAAGGCTTTTTAGATGATACATCGAATTTTATATAACCAACTTATCGTTTTCTGATCTACGCAAATTAGAAAAGTTATAAATTTGTAAAAAAAAAAGATTTGCTATCCCTGGCCTTAGACCTTGTGCCTCTGGCGGCCTCGCGCCTAGATCCGCTAGAGCATTGGTTGCCAACCGGCGGCTCCGTAGCCACATGCGGGTCTTCGAGAGTTGATATGCGGCTCTTTGAAACTTTTGCTGCCTTACGTATACCGTTATTTTTCGTTTATAATGCGTAGAGGAATTGCTGAAATGAAAGATTGCCAGACTTCCCGCTAAATAAAAGAGTAATTCTTTTATTATTATTATAATTATAAGCAACAGCAGCTACATTATCTGTTAAATATATTTTCCTACCTAAAAGTACCCGGCGTTGCTCGGATTTTTAAGCCAAGACAAAAAATATTGAGAAAGATTAGAGAACAAAACCAAGAAATGAAACATTTAACTTTTATAGTAATGCTTGATGGTAGGCAATATTTATTGTCTTATCGTATTTTGCCTAAATAAATAAATTTTTTTCTGCATCCTTTATCGACAAATTTGGCGTCTGTATTTTTTATCAAATAATCATAATAAACAGTCGATGGAATAACTTTTATAATATAGTTATTTCACTCGAATTGATTTCCAGTGGAAGATACTGCATCATATTATGTGGTCATGAATCTCAAAATCATTAAAACCTTGGGCAGGAATTGCAATTTGTCACGTGAATATTTTAAAGTGAAGCCAACGAAACAAAATGGGTTCCCAGACATTGAAATCGATTTTGGTGATAAAAACTGCTGTGTGACATTGAAAGTGTTGTTATCATCTAATAAGTATAATTGGTTTAATTGATGCATACAAATGTTCAGTTGAAGAGAAAGCAAAATGTACATATAGATATATAAGGGAGGAAGAAGTTAACGGTTATATTTTGGTCGAAATTAAAACTTTTTTATCGAAGTTACGTACATTCCTATCAAATAAAATATTGCAGGGGATGGAAATCGCCGATTTCATTGGAATTCGTTGGATATTAGCCATGACCGTATTTAATTGATAAGATATAAATGCACTATATTGGTAACACTAAATGACTCTTTTGTTCCGAGTTAATTATTCGAGTGTAAACTACCTAAAAATACAATTTGAAAGTAACGATTCAAATATTACGCCATAAATCTAATATATTATAACCGCTGCTTCCCTGCCTGCCTGCGTCTGAAGCCTCGAGTGACGTCACCTTCCAGCATGAACGCAAATAAACCGAGAACGGTCGGTTCGATTTCGAAGAATCTTTCTCCTGAATACTCGGGCCGAACTCTTGCAGGTTATAAGTGGATAGTCGTCCCCCGGAAAGGCATGGGTTCGATACCAGGATAATTTTAGTTTTTTTCATTTGATTAATACGTAATCGGCTAGAATACGATGTATTATTCTTTAACTTTTTAAAATACCTTACAATCGAGACTTTTACTCGATATTTATACCATTTCAATGAAAGAAATGAATATTCTTACCGTCGGTTCTGTTGTTTAACTCGAGTTTGCTCATATTTTAAGTTTATATTAGGTTTTCTCCGGTTTCTCGACATTTGAAAAAGAAGGTTGGTATGGTAGCCGGCATTGTTCATCTCGGATTTTTGCATCGTTAGACTCGGGCTTCAAGTGCATTTGCACTAAGCTTGAAATAAAACAAACGCATGGAGGGCAAAAAGAGATTAAGCCTCGAGTGACGCCATTTCCCAGTATAAACGCAAATAAATCAAGAACGGTCGGATCGATTTCGACAAGTCTTTTGCCTGAATACTCGGCGCGAACTCTTGCAGGTTTTAAGCGGGTAGTCGACTCCCGAAAAGGCATGGGTACGTTATCAGGAAAGTTTTCGTTTTTGCATTTGATTAACACATAATCGGCTGGAATAAGATGTGTGGACCTTTATTCTTTAACGTTTTAAAATAATTTACGATCGAGACTTTCACTCGAGATTTACAATATTTCACGTAGAACTAAATGAATATTCTTATACTTTCTATTCTGTTTAATTTTTGTTTTCTCATATTTTAAGTTTATATTCCATTTTTCCGATTTTTCAACATTTCAATTGTTGATCTTGGATTTTTGCATTGTTAGACTCGGACTTTCAAGTGCATTTGCACTAAGCTTAAAATGAAACAAACGCATCAAGGACAATAGCCGATTGAAAATTTGTGAAAAGTTTCGTGTAAATATAAAAAAATTAAACATGTAGCGAAGAAAAGAAACGATTCCAATGCATTGTAATAATGGACAACAACATTTTAAATGGAAATATATTTCACGCATACATTGAAAATATCGTTTCGTTTGCAAGTTTTATTGTGCAGTTTAAGCAAATCAGTATATTGATAATGTTTGTGATTAATATCTTTTGATTGATTACTTAATATTAAACAAACCACAGAACATACGATATGCTGTACCATCAGAAATAGTGAACAAAACAAAAAATCTTGTGTACCGGTAGTATAAATCATGTAGGTATGTGCTTTTGGTTATGAAAATGGGGACAATGAAAGTGGTTCAACTAATAACACTCTTTGTAACAATTTTTCGTCATAGGAACTATCGCATTGGGTCACTTCACGCAAGGGTCTCTAGATGTTTGCAGGAAGTACTGCAACGGGTCCCTAGTTGCTATTAAAAGTATTAAATCAATGCTCTGGTAACATATACGATATCAGTTCCCATTTAAAAGCATTGAGCTTGTCACCATGGTTATTAGCATTACGCATTGTTGAAAAGAGGAATGAAAAGCCTTTTTATATGATTAATATCTGTTATTTAAGCTAATTCTGCACGGATTTTCATTCTTCTTTCATAAATAAGCAACTCCATTCTTTTTTCTATGTAAGAATTTTTGTCCCGAGTTCGTATCTTAATTTTAAGTCATTTAAAAAAGCATTTTCATACTGGCTTGCACAGAAACCCATGCTACTCGTATGGCCTATTGAAATTGAGCAATGGGGTCAAAAATAACCCCATAAAAACGTTAGGTTGGCTAAACCCTAACCATTCATTAAGTTAGGATGTAAGGAAGAATCTTACCAAATTTGGTTATTCCAGCTTTATCGTTTATGAGGAGTTCCATGAGCAAACAAAGAGACGATCAACCAAAGATCCAAACTCTTCTAAATATATAATAGATAGCTCATCAAATGTTACTGCGGCTCTTCGGTGGCGTCCATTGCAGCATTCTGGCTCCTGCTCAGAGCCAGATTGACCACCCCTGCTCTAGAGAGTTAGTATTAACAGAGTCAAGAGTTTAGTATGAGAGGGAAAAGAAATATATGCATTTAGTGTGAAAAGTCCCAACACATAGACGCGGTCATACTTCCTAAATGATGAAGACGACCAACGTAAACGATAATGAGCGGAAACCAGTCTCCACTGACGGCTGTCATTGAAAAAATAATTTCTTATTCGAATATACTTTCAACTGCAATTAACATCGACCTCGGAAGATCATTCACTATAATGTAGAATATATTTAAATTCATCATTAGAGATTTGATAGCCTATTTTCTCCATAAAATTTAACCACCTTCTCAGAATTCGCGAGTTGTGTGCCTCGCAAGCCGCTTGAGGCCTCGCAACCCCCAAAATTCGCTCGTCTTTCGATGTGTGTGTGTATGTCTTTCATAGAATCAGATCGTAGTGAATTACTTTTTTTAGCGAAGAAGTAATCATTTTTGCGGGATTGTTTCTTTTTCACTCTGTGAAATTTCGTGTTTTTACATAATGGCGAGAAATTATCCGAAATATGCGTTTCGCATATTACTTTCTCATATATTGAGAATGTATTGTAATCGTGAAAAAATTCGACTTCGAGATTTTGATGGAAATACACGTTTTAGGTGTCCCTGAAGCCATATAATTTGTTTTCGCCATGCCGTCTGTCTGTCGGTCTGTTCGCTGTTCTAGAGCCCAAACGCGTGCATAAATCTAATTATATCTCGTATTTGTGCAATATATAATCATTTGCAGATCATTTTTTCATAAACATTATTATTGCACAAAAATAAAGGGTAGTTTATTCTTGGCGATTTTTAGAAAACTTTGATTTACTCAAACATATCTCCAGAGAATTTGATTAAAATCAATCCAATTGTAGAGCCTAATGTTACAAATAATACTTCGTAAGCCATATATATCTCTTAAAATCACTATATGGCGTCCACTGCCATTACAATGTACGCTGAACTACCTTACCTAAGCCCTATGACGTCACGCCTCCGCCGCAATCTACTCAAAATTTTATTACAGCCTAAATGGTTAAAATAAATCGAATGATATATCATATTTGTGGATAATATTATTCATAATAGACACTGAAGTGATGAACGATATTGCGCAACAATTAAGGGTAGTTTATTTTAGGATATTTTGAAACAAAATTCGATTTACTCAAAAATGGCTATAAGAATTTTGATTAAAATCCACCCAATCGTACAGCCTGATGTCACAAATAATACTAACTAAGCCATATGTCTCAAAGTTACTAAATATCGACCAGTGGCATTAAAATATACGCTAAACTACGGTCAGCTTTGATTTATAAACGTTCACTCTACCAAAGACATATATGTACGTATATGAGAAAGTTTGGGCAATGTATATTGCGCCTTTTTATTTTTTGTTTCTCATTAACTACATCAATCTTCAGAAACGACATTATTTCTCGATTTTGCATTCTAACATTCGGCTCTGGATCGCATTAAACAGCCTTCTAGAAGGAATTTTTAACTGGGAAAAATATTGTGGGTCTTGGTAGAAGATTATTTAGCGAGTCTGCCTCCCATTACTTAAGCTAACGGCTTCAAAACCCTCCATAGAAATGGTAGTTTGTGATCATGACTGTGCTCTAACGAGCTCGTTATAACGGAGTTTGAGGGCCATTTATGAGCTCATTGAAAATGAATTTAATTGTTTTGCAGCAACGTTAGCACTTAATAGTGTTAAGAATTCAGTAAAATATAATGTTTTAATCATAAAGAAGACATGTATACTATATATAGACATGTCGACGAAACGAGGTTAAAGTTTTTCGTATCATTTTTTTTTTTTACATTTGCGAACATACAGACTTCAAACGCCGGGCGTAAATTTTCATTTTCCTGGAACTTATTTATTCTTTTAGTACAGCCCAATCAATTTTACATCACTCGATCGAAGGCTTTCAAAACGACGGGTTTATAGAATTTGTTTATCGAAAAGCAAGAAATATAGTCCAGAAAATTGTTTTTTTCCCTTTTAAACTTAAGCTTATTTATTTAATATAACTGCATTTATGTTAAACACGAGCGAAACGGAGTAATATGTCGCAAATAGCACCAAAATATTATTTTTTCTTCAGTTTTTTATATTTACGTGCCGCTTTAACACTTGATAACAGCAACATTTTCCATTGGTAAAGGATTTTTAAATTATCGACGGCGAATTTGTTTTGCATTTAATAACTTTTACTGCGACCGGTGGCCTTCGTTGCATACATGCACATAATAAATATAACGTACATGCAGTTATATTATACATCCATCGCCTCGGAGATTCTTTTGTTGCCTTTGTTATTTTTTTGGAGAAGATCTCCATTTTCAATCTCATAGGGGCGAAAAAGAGCGCAGATTGAATTGGATCCAAATGCGCCCCCGGTGCTGATGAAAAAAGACCGAGAGAGGTACCAAGGCTTCTATATGTATGTATGTAGAAAAAACGGGGTAACTTTGAGTCGCTGGAGAGGGAGAGCGAGAGAAAGAGGGTGTGAGAGAGGGAGAGGGAGTGAGGGAGAGGTAGAGAGGAGGGA
Organism: Tanypteryx hageni; assembly: GCA_028673005.1. Classification (NCBI taxonomy): domain Eukaryota; kingdom Metazoa; phylum Arthropoda; class Insecta; order Odonata; family Petaluridae; genus Tanypteryx; species Tanypteryx hageni. The sequence goes on from CM054115.1 coordinate 157,687,319, forward strand.
GATATCGCGAAGAGACATTTCCCTATGTGTAAAAAAGTAATGTATGCAAATCGAAAAAATGCGAATCGGGGTGGATTGGCGTGCCATGAAATTGGTATCTCGGAATGGGTGCGAGATGTGTTGGGATTTGATGAGGAGAGAGGGAGGCTGCAAAGGGGAAGAGGGAGGGAAAGGGCAGAGTTAGAGGCAAAGGAATGGGATTGGGGAGGGGGTTTTTTTTCGGGGGAGGGAGGAGTGGTCGGAGTTTTTTTTGGAAAGGATGAGTAGGGAGGAGGATGCGTTGTAGGGTGTCGGGTTAAAGAAAGGGTGGAAAATCTCTTTTTTTGGCGCCCAGGGAAACAAATGAATAACTATATGCGTGTCATGGATCGGAGAAGAAGGAAATAGAATGGGAGATTTGGGTGTTTTATTTTGTGCAGGCTCCGCCGAACGAAATTATTCGTTACTTAGCAAAGATGGGCTTTGTGTAGTCGTTGTTTGCGGAATAAATTTTCGATTGTTTTTTTACAGTCTTGCTTGATCCGAGGATGGCTGTTGCATAAACTGGAATATGTAGTTTTTACATTGGTCTTCATTTGTTTAATTTATATATATATATATATATATATATATATATATTGAAGAAGGAGTAGTTCCGAAAGCTTTACATTTGTGATGTTTCTGTGTTTTTGTGTTATTTTACGTGTGTCGCTTCGACATCCCCGGGGCCTCGCCAACCTGAAGTCGTCTGATTGGTGAGTGCTCACTGGGTTTCCTCATCCCAACACCTTGTTGACATCCATATATTCATTTTACCTTTCCTTTTCCGTAAGTTGTTATATATATATATATATATATATATATATTGCACGACTCTCTCTCAAATCGTACAAATGGAAAAGGCTTAATCCTTTTTTCAGTTTGTGTATGACGCGTTTTTAAAGGTGTTTTAACAAACTTCCCTAATGAGTAGGACATTGATATTTGGCAGGAATACTCTAATCACGTATGAAAAATCAATGACGAAAAAATCCCATGAAAAAGATCCGGGTTCGTATCCAGGAGCGTTTGTTCTCTGTGTTTGAATAACACAGGAAGAGCTGAATGAAACATAGCGTGCAAGTCATTTCCTTATAATTTTAAAATTATTTATAATTATCGTACAAACTCGAAATTTGAACCAAAGAACCCTCAAAAGAAAATTTATTTTCATAACGTAGATTTTCGAATGTGCATCGAATCTGTCCACGAATTTATTTTAACACCAAAATATCACGTTTTTGAAGGAAAAATCGTCCGTCGTCATGGCAGCCATTTTTTGCGATACTACGTACTGCTAATGGGACTGAAATTGATTGATTATACTTATTTGCAATTTCATTGTCTAATATATTGAAATAAATAGCGAAGTTATGAGGTGATTATTGATTGAAAATATTTATAAATGTATTTACGTTGTTATTGATTGATTAAAAACATTGCGTTATTTAAGATGAATTCCAGCCCATTTTTAACGAGATTTTTAGCTGGTGTAAGTATAATAATACATATATCAATGGTTTTGTTTTGGTTTGACATTCACTCTTTCTAAACAAATCTTTAATCGATTTATCTTAGTTGGAAAATAACAATGGAGAGCAAAATCTAGATTCTAAGTGTATATAAATCGTTTCGAGTTAAATTCATGTCATCGAATGATTCCCGGAATTTTATCTTTGATGGTTCGGTGCGTAACAAATGCGTCGATCTTATAGAATATGTACTTCCCTAAATAATGCGGACGAACGGCTATAACCTATATATTGTCTAGGAAGCTGTAAATGAACGATAAAATATAAAAGCCTTTCATTGCAAATGTTTGGTTTTGCTTTATAGACACATGCAAACGCATTCCTTTTAATTGCCTTTTCAACATAACAGATATATAAATTTCTGATGTTTTGCTTTGCTTTGGTGTATCTTATTTAGTTGTCTAAAAATGGAACATGTTGTTTATATAGCAATTATTTTTTCTCGGTTTACATAAAAAATGGCTGTGGAAAAGTACCAAAACGAGTTATGGAAACTATTTCTTGCTAACCTCGTCCCTTTTTGGATATTGTCTCGGAATTCTCTTCCTGCTTGACAATTTTTGACTACACTGACAATGAGTTGCATTTATTCATTGTTATGCTTCGTAAATTTCGTCAATTCGTTGTGAAATCTTGATACTACAAGTTTGTTTATGTTGAAAATAAATTTAAAACGGAATGGACGATACCGTACCTCCTTTGCAATATAATATCTCTATAAATATTTAGGATTATATTTGGCTATTCTTGCATTGGTCGAAGGAATTACTTTGTATTAATTTGAAATCTCTCAGCTGGATTAATTTTCGTAAAATAGTATTGTGGACAATGAATGCGTTCCTTCCAGTTTGCCTGCATCGAAGACAGTATTAATTGACAACATTCGGCAACTGAGTCTAAAGTCGTATACCTTATACTCTTATTATGTGTTTCATACTCTCTCTCCAAGCAGTAATTGTATTGGTTTTTATACAACTCCTATAGTTGGGAACACGAACGAAGGCGGGTGAGTCATGATTACTGCGCCGTTACATTGCTGCCAAACCGTCAGCTTGCATAAGCTTACGCTCGGAAAACAACGCATGACGCACGAAGTCCAATGCCACTATGCCACAAGCGTTCGCCGTTCGCTCTTGACAGCTGGTAACATTGTAACCAGCTGTACGTGCTGAATCGTCTGCATTCTCCGTCTCGTTTTTGAAGTACTGATACACTTTATATACGATTTCTCTGGCTTGTTTGTGCAAAACCTTGCGTTTACTTCCGTCGTCCTCCGTTTTAGAACACCACAAGACGGTACTATTTAAATCTCAATCGTAAAACACGCAAATAAACACGAAAATCACGCCGCAAATGTAAGTACCGCACGCCAAGAGCCGCTGTAACTGACTGACGCTGATTGGCCAAGTGAAGGAGCGAGAGAAACCACGTGACATTTCTTGCCTTCTGCGCATCCAGTTGCCACCCGCCTTCGTTCGTGCTCCCAACTTATAGTTGGTACCAATATCTTATTTTACCTTTCCTATTACTCAGATGTACATATATGTCGACTTGCACACATGTTGGAATGGCATTACGGAACATTTCGACAAAACAATAATGTTGCCAACATAATTTCTCTCTCCCAAAATTCATTGATTTTTTATATGAAAATTTGTTTGAATTCTATCTACTTTGTCTTGTCTTTTTCTTAAAATTCCCTTTATGCAATTTTTCTCTTAAAACCTCACCAACTATGGTGCATTCGGTTCTAGTCTAGTGGCTCCTTATCCGACGTAACTCTTGGTATTTTTTTACATAACGAATGCTGTAGCGAATACGCACGTTGAACTTTAATATCCGATGCAGTGGCATTCGCCGCGATTTGTTTGTTTTTTTTTTCCCCCCCAAACGTTGATGTAGTCGCAACCTTTCGACCGTATTTCATTCGCAGCCGACACAACCCACAACACCCTTTTTTCTTCTGCGTTCAGTATCCATAGCAATTTTTACAAACTCTTAAAACATTGAAAATGAATATGAATAAAGGGTATGGAAAGGTCCCGTGCTATGACGTGGAGTACTTTTAGCTATGCCGTTTACTCGTTTTTTTTGTTATTTTTCGAAAAAATACAGCGGCTCCGTCGCCCGTCTTGTTTTCCCCCCACCATTCGGGTGTTGTGATGTAGTTGGTGCAAGAGCACCTCTGGGCGTGGAACGAAAATGGCGAGATGTATAGAAAGAGAAGTATCAGGACTACTAGCCTGATGGGGGAAGAGGCGGCACCCAGAATCCCTCTCCTATCTCACAGCCGCCCTCTAACCTCCCTTTCTCTCACCCACTCTATCCCTTTCCCCTCTCTCTCCCTTTCCTCTCTCTCCCCCATTCCTCTCTCTCTCCCCCATTCCCCTCTCTCTCTCCTCTTCCCCCCCTCTCTCTCCCCTTCCCCTCTCTCTCCCTCTCCCCTTCCTCTCTCACTCCCCCTAGTCCTCACACACTCTTTAGCTCACCCCCTGACCTCTCACCCTTTCTCACACTTTCATCCTAATCCTCTACTTTCATTTCGGGCCTCGGCGCAGCCTATATTTACTTTTTTTACTGTTTTACTCTCTCCATCCCTACTCTCTCTTTTCCTTTTTCCCATCCTTTTTAGCTCGGTTTGAAAATGTAAAAGTACGAGCTATTGTTATCGCTGTGTTGTCTGTCCGTCTGTAGACATTCAACTTTTTTGTTTTAAGAGATATACGAAAAACTCTTTTTTGGTTGGGTGGGCACTAACAGAATATTACGATTCGCATTTTAAGAATTCTCCATTAGTTTGAATTTCCACCGTCAGATGGCGCTAAAATAGGAAAATAAGCAAACCTTCAACTAATATTGTAAACAGGGTATTTATGCTACAGACCTAAAATTTGGCATGTTATAGGTTCTAGGATACAACTGGCAGAAAAAATCCAAATTCCCAAAATAAGTTTATTTTTAACAGGGTGTATTCCGAGCCCATTTTTTCTAACCCCCATAAAAGAATGATGGAAATCGGCGCAGGAAATTATAGTTGAATTTTTAAATTAGTTAAATTTAAGATAAGAACTCGTGACGTAAACAATTTCGTAGCTGAAAGAATGATGTTTATTATTTTTTAAGACTAAATTCGAACCTCGGCCGAATTGAGGTAAAACTTTCTTTGTAATCTCACTCAAAAACGATCACGCAATATGATGTGGTTACTTTAGCTATTATATGCCTGTTGTTATCTTTTAGATGAATTTAATATTATTAATAAAATTATTTAACAACAAACGTAAGACTGGTATAATATACTTTAGTAGGCATAATTTAGTAATTATTTAAGATGTAAATATTTCTTGGGAAAACATTGTATATTTGTTATTAATAAATGTGTATTTGAACAAGAAAGTTTATTTTCTTAGAAAACAAGCATCCTATACTCGCTTGAGGCGATTGAGCATTCCTTTTCATCTCATCACACCTATAGTATCCCTGTACCCTTCTAAATTCCTTTTTGAGCCATCTTTTCACTTTCTTTCTTTCTTTTTTCTACATTTTTCCTTCCTCTTCTCTCCTCCTTTAGCTTTAAATGCCTTTCTCCTCGCTGTCTTTTCTCTCTGTGCAACAATAGTTTTCTTCGAACATTCTTCCTTTACATTTTTTGTTTAATTCTCCTTTCTAATCTCTTTCTGCACGCAGAATCTCTCCCTTCCAATTTGTGACATTGATTCTATTCTTTTATTAATTCTTCGTATTTCCGTCAACCCCTGTCTTCTTTCTTCATCCATCCCATTCTCATATTTTTTGGGGCAAGAGAGATGTGGATTCTGACAGAATGTCATAGTCCACCCTTATTTCAAACAAAGTCTCTCCATACTCATATCCTAACACCAGCTCCTCTGCTGCCAAAGTTTGGATATGAAAGGGTTTCTGAAATCTGTTTACTGGTTTTCTGAATAAAGACGATTTATTTGCAAACACGGGTCATTAATAAACAGATTTCATTGTTAATTATATATGGTTTTGATCGAGCATGTCAAATTCAAAGAGGCATCAGGGCCGTATTAACGCAATGGATGCTGAAGAAAGGCCCCATCAGGATTACAGTTGTTTAATAATGGCCAGAGTTGGACGTAGTGGACTTTTTGTGGAAGATAAGACGTCTGTTTTGCAAGCAAAAAATCGATTTAGAAACTGCGTCCTATTGTTGCTGAATAGCTATGAAAAACTCCCGTCTCCTTTTCGCAAAAATAAAGTAATTATATAAAATGTCGAACGATTTGGTAGAGACTGAAATTCGCATAGAAAGGCCCGCATGCGGTTCGTGGACCGCCAGTTTGACATGCCTGCTTTTGATATTGAAAATGATATCATGGAGTTTGTCTCATGGTTGGAATCCAATTGATAAACTAATGCAATCATAATTAGAATCTACTCTCGGTGAATCACCGCTGCTGACTGATGTCTTGTAGCCGAAATGCGCATCTGGTTTTCCCTACCTTTTGATGGCTATTGGAGTCACATAGTTTGTCACTTTGGGCATGCAAAACATGATGTGTTTACATTTTCCATGATTATATCGCTACAATAATCGCTGGGTCGTTGCTCGCTTTGAATACTTTCCGTCGTCTCTTCCTGAAGTAGCTCTCTTCCACTCTTCCGCTCCATGTCCTTTAACAATCTTCACTTGCATCCATCCCTTCCATCCATCCCTTCCATTTCCTCCGTCACAGCTCTTCCATCTTCCCTCACCCCCTGCCACGCTCCTTTTCCCTCCTCTCCGTCCCCTATCTCATCTGTCCTACCGGCCTTTTATCCCTCATCCATCCGTCCCCCTTCTCGCGCCGCTATACTCTCCCACACCACTCTTGCGTGTGTGCGTTCGTATTTCTGCCTTCTTTTTTTCCTCCTCCTGTTTTAACTCGTTTATTTTTTCACGATACCGCTCGTCTCTCGTCCCTGCCCTTAAACCCTTTCTCCCCTTCCATCCTCTCTTTCTCCCTCTGCACCCTCCTTTTCCACCCTTTCTGTCTCACTCGGTATTCTTCCCATTCGGCTTGGCTTCTCTCACTTTCCCCTTTCTCCCTCCCTCCCTATCCCTCTTCCCGTATCTTTATCTTGTTTCCTTTTCTCATCTCTATCTCCCTGAATCTTTTTGCCTTCTTTCTTTCCTATTATTCTTTTCATATGTGTATATTTCGGACTTAGCCATGAGATCTCCCTTTTATGTCCCAATTTTAAACATTATATAATGTCTTACTTTTATTTTAGGTAATAGAACTTTGATTCTGTTTTATTCCCGTTCCTACACCAAGAAAAAACTCTCTGTTATGGAATCGGTTAATATAAAATGCTCGTTTGAGCGAAATATACTTCATTTCTCTGCGGAAACATAGGTATAAATCTGCTATTATAAAGGTATTTTTATTGTATCTTTATTTCATACTATGAAAATTTTAGTCCCATAAATTTTCTACTAATGATTTAGCAGGTTATCACGGGTAATTTCTAATTCTAAGTTGATTAAGACCTTTGCCATTTCAATAGGCGTCAATACCTTTACCGTTGGCACACATCGTAACTATACTAACCTTCCATTTCTCTCTTTTCCCAGCTTTATCTCCTATGTCTCTCTACATCTCTCTTGTCTGCCCTATCTTTCCTACTTTTCCTCAGCTCTGTCTCTCTAGTATCATTTCTTTTGCCCCTCTCTTTATATAGCCTCTCCCCTTCCACTTTCTCCTTCTACCCTATATCCTTAGTCCTTTCGTTTAACGCATATCTTCCTAAACTATTTGGTCGCTCCTTCCATTCGCCCTATACTCGACGCAGTATTATATTATTTTATTTTTTCAAGTTTGATATTTTGCTTTTTTTATTTTTATCGTTTCTTCCCCACTGTTACGCTTCCCTTGTATATCTTTCCTTCCTCTTTTCTTATTTTCTCCCCTATTGTCTTGGTTTACTTATCTCTCTCTCTCATCTTATCTGCACTTACGTCTTCCAGTCTTTGGTTTCGTTAATTTTAATTAGATGCAGGCTTCGCCATTATATTTTGTGGCAGATATGCCTTTTTCTCTGTTATGGCAATATTCGCGATTTCATTTTTCCACCATCCGCCAATTGCTTGCATTTTGGTTTCCAGCGGATCTTATCCATTTTTGCCTATACTTGTTGTTATTCTTTGCGTGCTGAATTTTAGGAGCTTAGTTTGTTTTGCGTCAAGTTTATAACACATCCTCCTATTTTGCTGTTGCACGTCTTCGTGCGGGTAACTTTGTTTAATACCAGATGTTTTTCTGTAGTTTTCCTGTGATCTCTCTTAAACCATCTCGCATTGCCATTCGGCACTGCTTTGCGGATTCCCTTCCTTTTCTTTTTCTTCATCGTAAAGCTGTTGTGTAGGTATTTTTTCTTTTCTTCAGTAACATTTTCCGCTTAAAAGAAGCTCGTTTATTCAAACTTTTGGTCTCGCGACCTTAGGCAAAGGAAGTTAATGTAAAAAAATAATGTTATGGTTTGAGTTTCCGTTAATTTGCAATAAATATACTAAAATATTGGAGTTATCACATTTTCATTATGAGCCTTGCAACCCGTACTTCGCAAAAGACTGGTTTAGTCTATGTGAGGCACCATTTACGCGTCATTTCCATAGGCTTCACACGAGTTATTTGGGTTGCCTCTATTTAGGGGCAAGGAGAAATTTGCTATGAAAAACCGATGGAAGAGTTTATTGACGCCGAGTGCGGTGGTTCTATTCGGATATTTCGTTCAATGCACGTGCTTGAAGTAATGGACTCCAGCGAGAGAGAAAGCATGGTGAATTAATCGCCAAGACTGATTATTCGCTTCTTTTTTTATCCGGGCGTGATAAGGCACGTTAACGCAGGTTGCCGAGTTCGTCGTCGGAAATTAGATGTGAAGGCGTGGCACATCCTGCCTCGTGTCTAGGTCAGACTAATGTTTTTTGTACGTTGTAAGCTTGGGTCTGCGTGGTGATGCTTGCCACCCAACGATAAAGTTGCACGTTCAAACTCAGTCACGGGTGTGGAAGTTTGTGTGCACCTGGTGGTGTCATAATAAAAAGTCGCGAAGAGCCATTGTCTCCATTGCGGCTTTTGATACCTAAAAGACTTTATAAAACGAAACATTAATTATCAATTTACAATTTAAGGTTGCCTTTACCTATTTTGCAATTCCTAAACGTTTAAGGGAAGATATCCACAAGAAGTTGATAAAATGCTATGCATGGAGTATAGCTTTGTACGGGGCAGAAACATGGACGATAAGGAAAATTACATCAAATACTTAGAAAGCTTTGAAATGTGTACTTGGAGGAGAATGCTGAAGATAAAATGGACGGATAGGATGAAAAACGATGAAGTGCTAAGAAGAGTAGGAGAGAAGAGAATGATTGTAAAGACTATTAGAAAGAGGAAGGCAAACTGGGTTGGAGATTACCTGAGGAGAGAGAGTATGATTAAAGACGTGTTAGAAGGAAAACTAGACGGAAAAGGGAAAGAGGTAGGAAAAGCTTTCAGCTGATAGACGATTTGAAAGGGAAAGAGAGTTATCAAGATATGAAGAGGATAGCGGAAAATTGGAGTATATCGAGACCCAGGTTTAACCATGAATAATCATGGACCGGTCTACGGACAGACTACGTATGATGATGAAACGTTTAAAACTTGTTAATAATGAGACTCACTTCATACCCATAAGCCTCTTTTAACATACCAAGTTTCTCGCGTGCAGATTTGTTTAACCTCATACAAAATTTTATATTAATCTTTTGCTCTAAATAACGGCGTCTTTTTACGCCGACAAGAAACAACACATGCTTGTGATCAATACAGCTGCTAGCACAAGATTGACTGGCCGATCTTGAAAATACTTCTGCTGCAAGTTGAAACACGTTCATAAATATCTCTGCTACGGTCACGATGTGTTTTTGGGTGGGATGAACTGCAGATACTCTGTCTTCACTGTTTTTTCTTGTCTTCCCTTACTATATATTTAGTCTCTTTGCTTCTTTTCCCACTTCTTTCGAAAATGTTCTTCGCCTTTCTTGAAACCCTTATTCTTCCCAATACACCACCTTTTTCAACTTCGCGAATAATTGGCTCCGGAAAATTTTTATTTTTTATTATTTTTTTTATTTTACTCTAGCTCATAAACAGCCGTTAAAGGCCTTTTACAATGAGCATAATAACATTAACAAAGACGAACACATACAACCCTGCCCTCGGCAGGATTCGAACCCGCGACCCTAGCATTGGGAGCTAGACACGCCAACCACCCATCTACCAAGGCTGGCGCGAAATGCAAATTTGCGAAGTGCAAGTCCTATTTTCCCATAAGACGCCATGTTATTTATTACGAGTGAGTGGTTCCCAGCCAACCTACAAAATTCACATTTTTACTATAAATAATGCCGTTTAACAGAAAATAAAAGAAAACTTAATCGCAGATGAAAAAGCTATCATTATAAAGAAAAAAAACTTTTAATTACCTTCAAAACGCATAATTGCAAATGAAAACCCAGCATAACAAAGCTATTACACTTCTTTACGCACTTACACAGTTTACCTTCACAAAATTTCGCATGTGATTTTCGATCTTCTTTTGTTCATTCTAAGGAAATGGTTTAATTTAAATTGTACTACTGAAATGGAATGTTGAGTACATCATGCACAAATGTTTTCCTAGATTCTGCAACAAAACATTTCCAAGCCGCAAAAAAACACTAGCATTAAAAAGTGGTTCCATTTCTTTTACTTATTACTTTAGAAATGCATAACAGAAAATCAAAACCTAGCGTAATAAAATTATAACATTTTTTTAGTAATCGCGTTCAAAATACGCGGCAGAAAATCTTACGTTACAAGATGATAGCAATTCTTAGATTTACATTAAAAATTCGTAATAAACAATGAAAACCTAACAAAACAGCAGTTAGTTAAATTATATTCAATGTACAAGGATAATAGCATTAAATCATTACATGTTTCGGTCAAAACCCAGAACCTCATACGCGAAGAACGAATATTTTCAATGTGATACTCGTAAAAGTTGTGAAAAACTAAACGCGCAGGACGCTTTTCCATTAGCCAATAATTTATAATTTGACCGCTAGATGCCAGCAACCTCGACTGATATCGAAAATAGCGCCGTTGGCAGTTAGTTTTAAACTGAACTACAAAAGAATTAAGTCGATGCTTATCACGTTTGTTTACTTTGAAAACTGTCAATAACGAGCATTATAAATATAATAATAATGTTCATTTCTAGGGTGCTCAAGTTTAACATGAACTTAGAAACCAAAATGTAGAGGGAGTTCACGCTTGTTGGCATCGTAAACGCACAACGCGAAATGAAAGTAATATGCGCGAAACACAAGTAATGGTCATCAAACATTTTGTCGCGAAGTCCAAATTCGCGAACCGCAAGCACGCGAAGTTCAAAAAGGTGGTGTACCTTTCTTTCTTGGCATCTTCTAACCCATTGTTTTTCTTCTTCTCGCCGTCTTTCGACCTATTATTCCTGTTTTTATTCGGCAATTTTTTGCCTTTGAGTCAGTTCTATATTCAGATGCGCTGACTTTTTTATATGAATTTGTGCCCATTGAATGTCGCTCCAAACTCTGCGTTTACTTTTAGAATTATATTAGGCGTCTGCTATTTCCTTATGGCGTAATATTTGGTCCCCCTTTTCCTGGGACTGTAACGCCCTCTTTGTCACTATTTTCTGCAAGCTCGGCGTCATTCTGCGACGTAGACTGCGTAACCGCTTCTATTTACTCAGCCTCGTGGTATATATCCAACAGAACTTCCAGTTTGCTTTTCGAATTATTGTAGTCGCGTCATATTTCCGCGTCGTGCAATATCCTCCATTACTTTTCCATGAATATTTCATTTTCTCTCCATTGAATTTTTCTTTTCTTCCATGGTTCTATTTTTTATAAGCTATATTACTTCCTTTCGCGTTTGAGTTTTATTCTCGCCCACAATAAAAACGCCCTGACGTTTTATATGGTTTTTCTCCCTTTGATATGGAGGGTATAACGTCTCGTTTAATCAAGTTAATTCTTTGTTGATATATTCGAATCTCCTTCGCGGGAGATTTCCATGGTTCCGATGACAAAGGGTGAATGTGGAACCCGGTGGGTACCTGAATAAAAAAATATATATATATATAGTTATTTATTTATTTAGTTATCTCTATATATCTCTATCGCTGAAGAAGGGCATAGGCCCGATAAACTTGCGTGTTTTTTGTGTTCATGTGTTGTACGTGTCTCTTCGACGCCCCCAGCAGCCTGCCAACTTGGTCCCCAACTTGGTAAGTGTCCGCTGGGCTTTCTTCAACACCTTGTTGTCACCCTCTTCAGTAACTTTTCTTTTCCTTAAGTTTATATATATATGTACTTCTACATGCTAACCAGCATTTTATTACACTGGTGTGTGCAGTGCAACAAAATCTCTTTTTTCTCTCGCAGGTTTGACTATTCTTTTATGATCTCTGATAGCTCTGTCCTACATTCGTTCTCAAGATTTTATCTCCTTCATTGAGTTTCGTAATATACATGGGTGCTTCAGTTATTCTTACAGCTTCCCAAGTTGGACCTCCTATAATCCTCAACTTGGCGTTCAGAGGGGAGTTTTCTAGTGAAAATAAATTGTTTATAATCAGGTAGCAATACTTTTGGTTTGCGAATCCATCATCTCTCTGTAGTAGAATTACTCAAAAATGAGTTTGGCGAATTTATCAGGGCGTACTTTCTTTACTGGCGGAAATTAACCCATTCGAGTTGATTTCAAAAGTCCACCTACCGTTTTATATTGGAATCAGTGATGAAAATGTGCAAGAAATTCATTTAAGAAATAAAGAATAAGAAGGATAAAAAAACACCTACGTAATGTCTCATAATAATCTCAGCAGGGTTTTCTCCGCACTGAACCGCGTTCCTCGGGTGCTCTTGTATGTGCGGTTATGAGGGTGTTTTCGGTGTATTCGGGAACGGGTTAAGGAAGGGAGAGGTCTCTGGGGATCACGGCGTGGTCCATTAAAGACACTCTCCCCGCTCTATACTCTGCTGCCGCTTACACCACTCCTATGAGTTCCATCCCTTACGTTAACCTCCATTTTTTAGTGTGTCAGTGCGGAGCGGATGAGGTTTCTGGATCTATAGGGAGGAGTGAAGGGAGAGTGATATGGAGGATGGGAAAGAGAGAAGGCCAGATGGATGGGGAGATAAAGGGATAGGGAAATGGAGTTGGGTGAAGGGAGACGCGGGAAAGGGATGGGGAGAAAGGAGAGGGAGGTGGAAGGATTATGCGAGGGAGGAGGTAAAATGGAGACAGGGGAAGATGGAGGGAAACGTAAAGGGAGAGGTAGGGAGAAGACAGGAGAGAGGGGTTGTGGGGAATAGGAGGAGGATATGGTGGAGAAAAGGAAGAAGGTTGGAAAGATTATGTTGGAGAGAAAGAGAGATGAGAGGAGAGAGATGGACTTAAGAGGAAGGTGGTAGAGAAGAGAAAGGGAAGGAGGATAGAGGGCGAAAGACTGGAGGGAGAGATTGAGAGGTAGAAGAAATGGGAAGAGATGTGGGTGAGATTGAGAGGAAGAGAGAATGGAGGGAAATGAATTGATAGTCATAAAGGGATTGCCAAAGAAGGGAGAAAATAGAGGGTGGGGAAGAAGCGGAGGAAGAAGCAAACAGGATATCCAGGAAAGTAAGGAAGCTGGGAAAGAAGCTGAATGGGGTCTCTTTTTTTTCAAGTGTAATGCCTGATGCGATATCTTGGTGTCTCATTAGTTTCATCCAATTTTTGATTCAACAGGCACTCGAGCATTATCGCTACATTTTAACAGCAGGAGTTAGCGTTAACCCCGTGTACGTATATCACAGGTTTATGTTAACTATAGCAGCAGAGAATATAGAAAATCACGGAAGCGAGGGAACCTATGGGCTCCTGAAGATTAAGAGCAAACTTTTAACGTTTACAGCAGGGTTTTGGAACAATTATGGTGTTGAAGAAAACGATTATATTTGCAAAGATGAAGTTTTGCAAATTTACATAGGAGAAATAGGCGATTTTCTGTTTCTCTAAAAGTCAAGATAGTCGAAAATCCGAATGAGGTTTATTAATACGGCCAGAAAATGAAGCTAGCTCGTCCATTTTCCGGACAGATACTTTTCGATTAATTGTTTACTTTACAATAGTAAAATTTCACTCGATCTGCATTTGTATCAAGAAGGATAAATATTTAGGTGCATTGAGGTTCATGGCAAAGCAGCTTTTATGTTGAACAATGCACATAACATTTTCTGAAAACTCACTGACAGCTTCAGTTCTCTATTTATGTTTTTATAACAAGAAAGGCCAGTTTTAATGTTGCTTTGAGAATGACGATGGAGCTATCTAGCAGACGTTCTTTTTTGTTAACTGTCACATTTTGTCACTTTTCTGTGATAGATATCACTTAGCTTTTGGCCATCGAAATTTATTGCGTCTACGCGATAGAAAACATATAATCCGAAACGGACATAATCCCTAACATTTAACTACCGATGCTCAAGGGCATTCAGATTGACTAATTCCCACAATTTGACTCCGATCTTGTAATTTTAATTAAGAATCATCTAAATATCTCAGTAAATTCTTTATCGATAATGGGTAGATTTAAAGCTCCAACCTCGATTGTATTACATTTTATGCATCCATGTTTTTACTATTTTAACCGTTCTCTAGGCAGACTTTGTTATAACATAATTTTTAACTTATGATGTCAGCTTTATCGGAATCCGTAATTTTGTTTCTTTGTGTGATTCGTTTTTAAAATATCAACTCATTTATAGTAGTTAGGAATAGCATTACTTGTATTAGTTATTTTTTCCGCGCCATTAAGTCATGCGTTTAAAATTGCATCCTTAAACTGCATACCAAGGGGTAACATGAAATCATGAAAATTTCGAAACTGGGAACGTTTTACAAGGTCGTAAGTGTTATCAGCAATTATTTGAAAATGGCTGGGTTAATATGCATTTATATTTGAAATGTTTTCCAAAAACGCCTTCAGTGTCACATTTTTAATTCCCACGTATATGTATATAAATTTTTCCTATGGTTATCAAAAAGATAACGTTGTGATTTCTTTATTCTCAAAGGTTTATGTGGCAACACTCCAGGTGGACCTTATTTATTTCTCTAGAACGTAGGTATTATGTTTCAACGCAGTGGTGCTCATACTACAGTCCGCGGGCCACATTCCGCCCTCCGTGTTTGTTTATTCATCTCCCCATGACTTAGCAATTAAATAACACAATGTAACGTAAAGCAAAAGTATAAAGTTATGAAAACAACATATTACTTCTTTAGCTCTCTGTTCCCGTGATAGATAAAGCCATGAAAAAAAGCAGTTGGTATTGACCCAAAATCATCCCTTTGTTTAGTTTTTAGACTAGGTGTGGCTCACGAGATCTGCGGTAGTGGACCATGAGGCCGTCAATCCGAAAGGTTTGGGCACCACTGCTTTAACTTATGATATCATTCGCTAGATTTACTCGCATTGAAAAACGTCGCTAAAATGCATACGTATCAGCATTTTTTTCACAGAATCATAGTTATCACAGTAAGGCTATTGTCTATATTTTTTTAAGATTTTATCGGTATGTTTCAATTCTCGTTTCTTTATCCATATAGTAATAGGTTTGTCCTAACTGTATCCGTATTCTGCTCGACGAGTTTCCAATACCATTTTCTGTTCTACTAACTCCTATGAAAGCTTTTGTAACATTTCTATTCCTACTTACAGTTCTCTCCTACTTACAGTTCTCTGAATAAAATATAGATCTATTTTACGATCTTCCAACATTCTCGCTGGTTCTACGATTTATCTGCACAGACTGGGTTCATATTGAGCGTTCCGTATCGTTAACGACTGGAGAAAATTCCCGCGCGGACTTCTTCCTTTTCGTCGTTCCTTTCGTCCGTATTCTCTCGCGTTCACCGAAACGTCACCGAATTGATGAAGCTCTAAAAAAAACGAAAGAGACACGCTATAGTCCGACTATAGATTACGTTTTCTCCGTCGAAAATAAAAACAAGTAAGTCGGCCAAGGGAGCTCGGTTCGATCCGAGCGCGCTCTGGAGAGAATTGACGGAACGTGACGCCTTCCCCGTGGACGAACCAGACAAAAGAAGAATGAATTACATTTTTTCCTCTCTCTCTACCCGTAAAAATCCGCACGTTTTTCCTCTTTTTTAAAATACTTTTTGTTTTAAATTTCATCGTGGGTTTTTTTTTCCTTCATCCAGTACTGTTTTAGGATGGGAAGGGAGTGGAGGGGAGAAGAGTGGGTTTTTCTTTCCGTGGTAGTCTCAAATTGGAAAAGACCTAAAGGGTTTGTTTTTTATCACATTTTTTTTGTCCGCCGGGAGAGAGTAGCGCTATACCTCTTTTTCTCTCCCCCTTTCTCTCTCTCTCTCTCTCCTCTCACAATCCTTACACCCAAATCTCTCTCTCTCTCTCTCCAGCCTCCTCTCATCCCTTTCCTCAGAGCATCGTCGGGGAGAGAAAAAATGGTCGAGGAGGCGAGCTGTGTGTTGTAAGTGTTGGAAGGGAAAAAATGGAAGCGAGATGGTGTGTGTGTTGAGGGTGGCGATGTGAGGAGTGAGAGAGGAAGGGAGTGAAGGATAAGCATTTGGGGTTACACAAGGCAGGAATGGTAGTGTGTGCAAGAGAGGAAGCGAGGAGGGATGGGGAAGAGAGAGAAGGGCGAGGCCAGAGGTAGAGCGTAGCTGAGAGGGAGTTCTCTGACGAGAGGGGGGGAGGGAGGGAGGGAGAGGGAGGTAGGGAGAGGGAGAGAAGAGAGGGAGGGAGAGAAGGGAGGGAGGGTGGGAGGGATAGAGGGAGGGAGGGGGCGCGTCGGGCTGAAAGGAGTGGGCGAGAAGTTTGGGGTGTGAGAGAGAGGGGGGAGAGGCTGAAAAAGAGGATGATATCGAAGAGGATTCCAGCTCAAGGGGAAAGAGGGGAGGCTCGGGAAAGAGGAGGAGGGGGGAAGAGAGGGGAGTGGGTAACCGTGGAGGTCAGTGCTTGGGGTCGCTATATCGATTCTTGCTTCGCTTGAGTGTCAACTCGCTGGAAAGAGATAGGAGTGAGAGAGAGAGAGAGGAGTGAGGGAGGGAATAGAAGATGGGAAGGGTGAGTAGGGGTTAGATAGAAGGAAGAGGAGCGTGGGAGGAGGGAGAGTCGAAACTAGAGGGAGGGAGAAGGAGAGAGAGCGAACGAAAGGGAGGAAAGATTAGTAAGAGCAAAATGAGTGAGAGGGAGAGGTGGGCTTTTGATGATAGGACTGTAGGTAAGTGAAATCTGTGAAAGAGGGTAGGAATGAGGTTGGAGGTGGAATGGGAGTCTGAGAGGGAGGCAAACATAAAGGGATTGAAGTTTGAGGCGCGGAAAGGAGAGGAGGGAGAAGATGAGAGGGAAGCGAAGGAGAGAAAAGGAGAGAGAGAGATTGGAAGAGTTGGCGGATGGCCCCGGAAAATAAAAAAAAATCCGCGGGAGAACGTCTGGTGTCATGGGAATAAGTGAGGAGTGCGTGGATGGAGGAAAAGACGGGCGGGAAAGGCTTATGGAAAATGAAAGAAAGTAGGAGCGGCGGAGTGTAATGTTGATGGAGATAAAGGACGGGTTAAAAATAAGGGAATGGTGGGGATAGGTTGGATGCCGAAGATGGTGGTAAAGGTGCCACCAATTGTGAATTATGACTAGTGGTGGCGTGGCGTTTCCGAGGTGATTCTTTGTAGTTTATTCGAAAAAAAAGGCTGATTTACAAATATAGACAAGTACGTCCGTTAGCGATGGGTTTTAGTCGAAAAAAACGAGGATCTCCCAAACATGAGAATCGAAGTAAGCAGAAAGAATGCATCGAAAAATTGACGAGTGAAATTTCTTAATCCTACCGTATAATATCGCGAAATGATGTGAAAAGATTGCTCTAAGATAAAACGCGTCGATAAGCAACGCGTTCTTACATTTCCATAAGCCAATTTTACGTGCCACGCGATTGCTCTTTTCAGACCACGTCAGCGGAAATAATATAAGTCAAATCCCTCGAAAACAATTCCGAATTTATAATATTTAAACGTAACGCTTCGGTGCTGGCCTTTGTAATTTATAGA
Source organism: Tanypteryx hageni (assembly GCA_028673005.1). Lineage (NCBI taxonomy): Eukaryota > Metazoa > Arthropoda > Insecta > Odonata > Petaluridae > Tanypteryx > Tanypteryx hageni. The sequence continues at coordinate 157,705,044 of CM054115.1, forward strand.
AGCAAAGCCAGTTACATTGCAATTTTATGATCCGTTATTATGGCAAAAAGAATAAAAGCTTGGTTAATCAGCGGATCATACAATTGCTAAGCTATTGTGGTTTTCTTCGTTCGAATTTGTTTACTTGGAAGAAATTGAGGGAGGGTTTTTGGTTGGGGCTATCAAGGAAATCGCATTAGAAGATGGATGCGGAGGTTTAGCGATTTTGGTGAAGTGGATGAGGTGAGACGACACCGAAACAAAAGGAGATGGAGAGGTAGGGGAAAGAGGGTGGGAGGAAAGAAGATGGCGGGAATATGCATCTGCAAACAGAGAGAGAGAGAACTGTTGCCAAAGCTGATTGATCGTCGGGAAAAAAATCCCGTTCGCGAAGAGACCAAGGGGAAGAGAAGGAAGATAAAAAGTGAGAGGCCATGCAAATATTTTATAAACAATTTCCTATATTCGAGAAAAAAAAGTCCGTCGGAAAATAGGTTCACATTCGCGAAGGTCCGTGTAAATACTTGCTGTTTCCTGTCATAAAATTCCGAAATTTATTTCCGTGCAAACAATTTCGTATGACTTGCATTCGCAGTTTCGTAAAATACGTGCACTTATTGTTTAAAATAAAAAATGACTTTTTTCCAGTTGAAAAGATAGATGGATGAAAAATATACGAAAAGGACAAATAATACTTCTAAAATAAGTGTAGTTAAATTTTTTTGTGATGCTGGCTGACCTAGTTTAAAAAAAACATCTTGAACTAATGATCGATAGTTGCTTGCGTATCTGTGTCCTTATTTATCCATTGCTACTCTTGCTCGGATCTCAATGATGATTCGTTTGACATGATACGTTTTTCCGTTACATTATACTTTTGTAATACACAAACTATAGTTGTTTTTTTGCAAACCCATGGTATGACCCTAATGGATGTATTTATACTTCAACGTAGTACAGGCATAAATTTATATTTTCACTTAAGTACTATATTTTAGAACCGGAAATCTTACTTAGGAGAAGTATCCTGCAATAGTACCACGTCGTTCGTTAATTTTTATTGGCTTTTGTTTTCCAGGTTAGTATTTACTATTTATATGAGTTTGATATCCATATTTGTTTACATGTAGGTATGTATGTATGTGTGCATGCGTGTGTTTCTCTATTGAAGCATAGAAATTCAAAGAGTTCTGGAATAGGGTGTTAGCGATAGGTATTCATGTCGTAGAAAATAAAACGAAGAAAGAATGAATGTGGCTGATTAAAACAAATTAGATTGTGAAAGAATTGTCAAACTCTCGTTATAGCTAAAATAAAATTGAAGAACTATGTTTCTTCAAATCCACAATAAGATTTGGAAAACTAGATGCGTATTTCGGTTGCAAAGTAGCGATGACACATCGATAGCGTATTCTTGGAAGTTTTTGAAGGTTGAATGAACTGGAGAATAATCGAGCGAAAGAGAAGAAAATTAAGAAGTTTCTGATGTCCTCATGACTTGGGATTTCATTAAGTGAGACGAAGATCAGAGGGCGTCGGAGTAGAAGAAGATGAGGAGAAATACGCATTTGAAGGAAGATACGAAGGAGGGTGCTGATGGGTTGGAAAGAGGGAAATCTGGAAGGGACGGGGCTGGTAGTGCCTATTTTAAGGTTTTTCTTGCATCCTAAAAGGGAAAAACGACGACTTCGCAGGCTTTGAAATAACTATCCGAGTCAACAATGGGCTTATCGCCGTAGAAACTCAGAGGAGCGGATGTTTAATCTTTGACTATTTTTATAATATCTAAGAAATTAACTTGCCCCATTCTCATGATTGGGAATTGCTCTCTTCTGGTTCAAAAAATGAATTTTCGATTTTCGTGTTCGCGTTATGGAGTTTACTAGAATAAAGCCAGTGTGTGTATTTATTTATATATGTACATACATTCATATAAATACACAATTATCATGCAACGAACGTTGTCCGGCGTGAAGGTGTTAATGAAGGTATTTTCGAAAAAGCAATTTTCTCATCCCCAAATAAAAAAGCCCGTTATATGTATAAATGTTTCGCATTTATTTTTTTAAAATGACCGTGGCAAAACGGCAGTTGTCACCATGCGTGACATTTATTGGATTTGCCGGGCATTGCAAATTGACCGTTGAATAATTGAAACTGCGCCGACGCGAAATTAACATTTTCGACAAAACAATAATGATTATTAATATTGGACAGAACACTTTGAATCCGTTACGCTACAGCGCTCTCGGGTTTGTGTTCGCGCCTGAAATGTTGTTCGGCAAATGTTTTAAGTACCTTCTTTTTGTGAAAGGCTGAAATTGTCATCTTTAACAATAACCCCACATTTACTAGCTGTTTAGCTCAAATGTCAGACTTTCAAAGATATGAGCGCAGATTCAAGTGCCACAGTAAAAATCGATGCATATAACGTTTGTTTTAATTAGTGTTCGTCTTAATTTTACTATTCATCATCCTTTAGGGGGACGTATGATGGTATATAGAGTGAAATATAAAGCATTGGCCATATAAGTGAATGTTTTTAATAGTGATTTTTACCTAGTCAATACCTAGCACATTAAATTATGTAGTTAATGGAAGAGTTAGTGAAACATAATGGTCCTCACAAGATTGTCTCACTCTCCCAAGAGCTTGGGAGTCGTTTTTTATATAAATATAAATAATGATATTTATATTGAATTCTGTTTTTCTCTCTTGATGAATGTATGTATATAACATATGCTTTCATATAAAAACTTTGATGTTTGCATATTTTTGGAAATAATTGTTAATTTTCTCACCAATGAGACTCAAACAAATATTTTGAGTGCGTCCCTGAATGTAACTGCGTTATATTCGTAAAGTTCAGAGAAACTATCACGTTAAGCTATTTTTTGTATTCGTGGCCTCTCATTATGGCCCGTATGATAAAAAAATTTGGCTATATATATCAGCTACGCGTAATTTTTTGAAGAATTATCGCGAGCTTTGACAGAGACCCTGTATATTTACAACCGTCGCGTCGGTTGATCACTCGATGCAGTCACGTGACTTATTAAAACTACGTCCGTGTGCTGTCCCTCCCACTAACGTTAGTTCTACTCTTTATTGCCGGAAGAAAGTTAAGCGAGATATCTTTAATAAGAAAGCTCCGCATCGTGATCGATCGAGAAGTTTATGGTTGAACATATTGCATCGCTTTTTGTATCTTCAAGCTCATCGGAACGATGTTTCTCAATTTTTCGTGTTAGCGATTGGCTTAAGGTTCAGGGGAAACATCGAAATAAAAAGAGCAAATATAAAGACTGGAAAGCGTTTATGGTGGATTTTTTGACTGTTTTCCCCCTCCCCTGCTGTACTTTCTACGTCCACAATTCCTCATACATCGCCGACTCCCATTATTGTCTTTTTTCTCCCCTTCAATCTTTCTCTTTTCCCTAGCTCGTTCTCCTCTTCTCCCTCCCTCCTCTTAACCGCTTCCTTCCTCTTTCCCTCCTCCCTTTCCATCTCTCCCTTTCCATATCTCCCTTTCCGTCTCTCCCCCCTCCCTTTCCGTCTCTCCCCCCTCCCTTTCCCTCTCTCCCTCCTCCCTTTCCCTCTCTCCCTCCTCCCTTTCCCTCTCTCCCTCCTCCCTTTCCCTCTCTCCCTCCTCCCTTTCTCTCTCTCCCTCCTCCCTTTCTCTCTCTCCCTCCTCCCTTTCTCTCTCTCCCTCCTCCCTTTCTCTCTCTCCCTCCTCCCTTTCTCTCTCTCCCTCCTCCCTTTCTCTCTCTCCCTCCTCCCTTTCTCTCTCTCCCTCCTCCCTTTCCCTCTCCCCCCTCTACCTCTTATGCTCCTTCCTCCAATCTTTTCCTCCCTCTCTCCTCCGTCTCCTCTCTTTCTCTCTCCTTTCCCCCCTCTGTCTCTCCTTTCTCCCTCCCCTGAACTCCTCCCTCTCTAACTTTCTCCACCCTCCCCCCCTCCATCTCACCGTCTCCCTCTTCTACGTCTTTCGCCCTTTTCTCACCTCTCGTCCTCCTCCCTCATTCGTCTTTCCTCCCTTTCCATCCTCGTTCGTCTTATAAATGCTTCCGGCGAACCCGTGCCCATTTTCCATCTTTCAATGCCTCTCCCTTTTTCTCTCCCCTTCTCTCACTTCCCATCGAACGCATACTCTCCGCTACCTCTCCCGGTAAAAGTGTTCAGCCTACCATTTCCTCAATTATCCCAGCCGCCTGCTGAATAACTGTACACTTTAAAATCCTGCCATCCTGTTTGGTCTTTCATGTCTTCGGCCATGACAGTGGAGAAGTTCGCGTCGGGTTTAGAAGAAAAAGGGATGTATATGTCTTTCATGGCTTCCAAGAAATATCGAGTAATTCGTATATCAAGGGCGGTCGCGGCAAATTTCACATATGTAGACGAGGAATGGTTTGGCAACCCCATAGGGGTTGAAAATGCTGCGGTAAATTCAGTTTCGATTAAATGATGTCCCTTAGAGCGTTTGACGACCGACCGTGTAGCTTTCTAAAACATAATTGACAGATCGATTATAATCAACCATATCTGTAAACCATTGAAGACGAATACATGATAGTTAACATGAGCGAACGGTTCGCTACCGTCGTATTGGAACACATCGATCGTAGATTCAATCAAAATCAGATGAATTACGACCGAGAACCGATACATTTTTAGTTAAAAATGCGAATATGACTTACTCAGCCATATTTATTGTAAGTGTTCAAGCCAGAATCTGAGTCTGCTAATTCTCCATCGAGCCTAGGAGAGCAGGTTGTTTAATGTTATAGTTATTAAATCGTGAGTGTGTGTGTATGTGTCAGTTTCATCTTTTGAATCTTGCTTCTTTCCTTCCTCGTTTACAGTTTTCTGTCAAATTTACGTTATGCCGTAATTTATACGAATTGATGAATTCTGCAAAAATAGGCGCTCGACAGCTAAGCTTATGCGATCGGATCAGTTCATCTGCCGATCTTTTTAACATACCGTCTGAAAAACTATTGTGGAGAACTTAAGCGCTCAATATATATAATTCAAAGGTCTTCCTGATCATTTTTAGGTTACGGTCCAAAAAAGTAAACGTAAATACCCTCCTGAATCATTCCTATTTTATCAATTTTCTTCTTTATTTTGTTTTAATTTGCATAATTTCCTTCCATTTTCATCGGCTGCTCTTTCCTTTCTTGGTTATTTTCATTGATATTTTGGGATTTGTTTACGTTCATTTCATCCCATTCTGATGTTTGATCTTTTCTCATTCGTCTTTCCTTTCTCCATCTCCAGTTCCATCTGTAAAAAAAGCAAGACAATAAGGAAGGAAGGTTCTTTAATCCCTATAGTTTTTGGCTAAAGGAATATATATATCGTTTAATAAGGAAGAAAATAATAATATTGAAATTCCGGTCGACATTCCTGAGAGTAAGTTAATAGGATCTTGATGTACAGCCCTGAGAATCATTTCCTAATGCAATCATCAGCCTCCATGAATTATTTATGGAAATCAATTTGTAGAAAATTTCCCAAAAAATGTTATTTTTTAGCCTTTGAAAGGACACAGAAAACACCTCGTCATGATTTACGGTTAACTGCTTTTTTTCGAAAAATTGCCGAATTATTTCTAATCTTTAGTATCGTAGATGGTTGACGAGTATATTCCGCAAACTTACATGCATAGAGGATAGTTGGTCGGTCGAAAATACTTAGGGATAAATTTTACCCGAGATACACAAAAAATACAGTCGTTACCAACGTAGCGACTTAATATTTTTAAACGTATTTTTTCAATCAACAAAATAAAATGTTTTCCCGGCTAAATTGTTCTCGGTTTTGAGGAGTTAAGAATCGCAGTTCGCATTGATGAGCGTGAGCCTTTATCGCTCTATCCTTGAAATATTATCTCTGACATGTCTTGTTCTGTCCGTAGGGAGGAGGTGCAGGTGCGTTTGCGTATATCCATACGCTCGGGTGACGTCGAGAGCTCCGTGTTTAAAAAAATATGACGTCTGGGACTCTAGCCGCCGTATAGGTCGATGCAGCCACGAGCAGTGTGTCAGCGTGTGTGCTCTGTGTGTCTCTCTCTCTGCGATATCGTTTTGCTTTTTTTCTTCCAATTTGTAGAAGAGCTCACGGCCGAACGAAAAGTCTGTTTTGTTTTTTTGTGCGCAACTGCAGTTTTTATCGTCTACCTCCATCTCTATCCGTCCCTCTTCTCTGCATCTCTCTCGCAGACTTTTCATGTCTTTTTGTTTCTCGCTTTATCGTCGTTTCTGTCTTTTCTATATATACTTTTGTTATTATTAATTATCTCATCCTCTCTCTCTTCCTGCTTCTATGTTTGCCTCTCTCCATTTTTATGTCTTTGTCTATTGTCAATAGGTACACGTGCGTGTAATTTTATTTACCCGAGTCGGTATAACGTCAGAAGAGAAATGCGTTATATTTTTAAATTCGCGTGCAAGAGACTTATCATTGTCTCTTCCGATGACCTTTCTTTGGACAAAAATAAACAGACTTCCTTATCGTGGTGTACGCATCTGTTCTCGTGTAATATGGAGATTGTGGGTGTTATTATGCTCTTGATTTTTTTCTCGGCGTCCCTCTCGAAGCGTTATCAGGGCTTATTTTTCGCATAGCTCGTTAATTTGTTTTTCGTAACGTTCGGCAAACCTTGGACTTAGGTATTTCCTGGACGGTTCTCTTTGATTGTTCCGACTGCGCTTAAAAAAAACTTGTCTCTCTGCAATGCGATCAGTTGGAACGAAATTCTTATACCTTTTTGCCGAATCGGATGATTTTTCCTTGCGGAACATTTCTCATAAAATGACTGTGATGTTGTTTTTCTCTGAGGAATGTCTACCTCTCGTGTCTTATGCTGTATGTATTTTTTGAAGGGTTTAAGCAAGAGTTTGTCTTATAATTAGTGAAGAATTAATTTTGTTTTAGAACGATAAAGAGTTTGCTTAATGAGGATTTGGCACAGCTTCTTCGCAAATATTAAAAAAATTAAAAGCCCTACTTGCCATGTTGATTCTATCCAACAAAAGATAAAGGTAATTCCAGAGGTACTGAAACTGTGAAGCGTATACACATTTTCACTGCGAAATTGCCATCTTCAGTGGTAACTCAACGGTTTTCGATTCTAATATCTTAAGTCGGCTATTTTACGCCAAAGGCGGATTCTTTGCTTGAAATTCAGTTGCACAGCCGAGAGAAAGGGTGGCTGGGCATTTACCCCCTCCCAATATTGCAAATAATTTGAGCTGCGGATGCTTTCAACTTTTACTGGAAAATAAATATTTATTAAATGACTTATGCTTTTTAAAAATGTCATAGCGATGTTTATGAGTTATTATTGGAAATTGTCAAAGAAATACAAGAGGGCAATCTCTTTGTGAAAAATGCCCTTTATTATTTGCCGTACCAAAAGTAAATTCTCGGCTGCGCCACTGCTGAAATTCTCCCACGTTTCAATCGAATGTTTTAATGGCCACAGGATATGAATGCATCATTTATCAGCTCAGGTAAGAAAAGTCCTAATGAAGCGTAAAAAGATTCCAAGGGGCGTACTCAACGATGTGACACTATATTAATATTTAATGCGCGGGGAAATGGCTGGGTTGTAAGAAAAATCCATGATTAAACTAAACGATAGAATGGCCGCAAAGATTATGTATAACTTCTCTCGATCCAGTGTTTAAAAAAGGTCCTCCTCCCCGAATTCCCATTTTCCCGCGGATGAATACTTCTATTTACTTCTTGTTTCCGGCTGCTCCCTCTCTCTCTCCCTCTCCATGATACGAATCCAGGTTTTTTCGTCCGTGGTGCAGCGATGTTTAGTTACTCTCGGGTGAAACTTATAAATTAAAGAACTGAAAGAAATTGGAAAGTCAGCGGACAGGAGGAATTGCCGAGTAAATTGCCTTGTGGGAGATCACGTTGTTTAAATATTGAAGTAACGGTAAATAGTGTTTGTCTCGTTTCCTTAATATCGGCCTTGGTAGAGGGGTGGTTAGCGTGTCTGGCTCCTAATTCTAGGGTTCGAATCCTTCCGAGGGCATGGTTTTATTTGTTCGTTTTTGTTAACGTTATTACGCTCATTGTAAAAGGCTGTTAACGGCTGTTTATGAGCTAATATAAAATAAATAAAATAAAAATTAATCTGAGGCTAGTTATATATACAATTCTCTGCGTTGTAGTTCGCAATGCGTTGGACGTACCCGAATGCGGGAAAATTGGGTATATAATCAGATTATTAACAGAAAAAAATACGTTGCAGTGCGAATGGTGTCCAAAATCGAGCGGTTCTTTTTCTATCAAATGGAGGATTACTTCCTGAAAATTTGCTTGCTCTACCTTCGCGACTGTTTTATACGCGGTCGTATATGGAGAATAGAAATCATTGGTTTTTTCGTAAGAGGACCGAAAAATATAGCAAATCGCGATTAAAGTTAATTTTATCTCAAAAATGTCTTGTAACAATTTTATGAGGTAGTCTGTGTTCATTTATATTGTAACGTAATACATTAGCAAATCTGGAACTCAAACGGAATAGATACAATTACCGTACTCCACCCTATATTTAGAGTTACAACTTTTACATAAAAACTTGTAATTTTCTCGTAAAAAATATTCCTAGTAGTTTCCATCAATTAAATACGTTACCTATTAGAAAACTATAATCTTCAAAGAGTATAGATACAATCAGCAGTGGCCAATTCAGCATAAGAAGCTTACTTCGTGGAATAGCGTAAGCGGGCGAGGCTAGAATTGCGTGCTTTACCAGGAAACCGTATGAATCGAGCTGAGATGTTAAAAGCTTATCCTGGCGGGACTAAGAAAACTTCCCTAGTTGAAAAGAGAAAAACAAGAAGACGGCATTTTTACCCTTTAAAGTGCACGCAATGTTACGCAGAGTCGCGTGAAAAGTGATAATAATGCAAATTCCAATAGATTTAAACGAAAATTAATTACTTGATAGTTATCTTTGTGGGGTTTTTAGACTCATTTCCTGCGCCCATAACGCCACAATGCGTAAAAAAACATCGCTCTAATATAAGACACGTTTCCTGCTACAGAATTAACGAGGAAGTAGTAAATAGTAGCTGTTAAATAGTAGTTTTCGTTTACTTTTCAAATGCCGCGCATACTTTCTTCGAGAGATGCTTGAGGTAAGGCACATTTTTTTAAGCTCTTGACTCGTACATTTTCTCCTAAAAGAACAAAACATGTTTATCCACAGACCGTTTCGTATAATCTTGTTTGTATGCCTTACCCAAGCCGCGGCGCAGGATGTAGGATAAAATAATGCTTAAATATTCGCACTATTTGCAATATTTTTAGAAATATGGGTTCGCTTATCCAAACATGTGTCGGATTTGTGTCCCATTTTAAATTATCAGTCGTGTGCTTTATTCCCGCGCTTTTGAAATATTTACAACAAGAGTAAGTGTGAAACGTGTGGCTTTGTTTGGAGTGTTTTTATTTTTAATTTTCCAAATGAAATCACCGCAGCGAAAGGGGTGGACGCAGGTGGGAGGGATCGCGACTTTGAATCCCGCCTTGCACCATATTCCCGCGAGAATTATTCAGTTACGAATGAAGACTATGCGCCAAAAAGTATACCTAATATTTAACAAGTTTACTTCAAATAAAAAACAGTAGCTGTGACACATTGCCTGCCTGTCCGTTCGTTTTGTTCTTGGTAAACTGCTTTCTTACTGCGTTGGATCGTCAATTATTTATATATGTATGGATTCTCTGTACCCATTAGTTCAGAAGCAATGTAACGATAAAATTATTCTATTCGACTAAACTTCATGGTAAAATGAGTGTATAGATTACTTAGAGAACGTGCTACCATCTCTAGATTCGACGAGTTTAATATCGCTGTTATACGAAAATATTTTTCGCCAATCGATAATCGATTGACACTTGAGAAAATCGCATCAGTTTCTTCGAACAAAATGGTTCCGAGATGTTTTGCATGGGTTATATTTCCATTTCGTAAGCTTCTTTCCTTGGCGATTCAAAACTACCAGACCAGATTTTGTTTATTGTCCATTAAATAATAATTACACTGCGTATTGAGTGGTATTACATTGGGTTGTTTCGAGGAAAACTCCGTTATCTTATATTATATTACCGTAACCGTAGTCGCAAGCGAACTTTTTGCTAGGTTGGTTATAGCCTATTGGGAAGCTTATATCTCCGCCGCTGTTTGGGCTATTTTCGTCATCTATAATTTGTAAAGATTCGTTATACTGCGGTATGTTTTGGCTGGAGAGAAGAAGATAACTTGTAAAAATGTATCATGTATTTTGAACCTGAATGGAGATAAGTTACATTTTTTTAGATTCTGATAGGGTCCGGAAAAAAGGAACAGAAATTATCCATGTTTTCCGGTCATAATCTTTTTGAATTTTTTGACGTTGGCCATCAACTTATCTTTCCGAGCTTTCACGATCGTCGCCGATTACATTGTTGAATAGCTCGCCGAAAATAGTATAACATTTTCCTTTTTGAGCAGTTGTTTCCAATCTATTGCACAAGTTCGGTCAATTTATGTTGGGAAATTGATTCCAAGTGTTCTCTCCCTTCTTTGTTATTTTGTAGTAAAAAATATTCGTTATCAAGTTTTCATCGAATCCAGCTGGATTTTTATCGTCACAGCAACGGAATTATCACTTCAGTTCTTGTATTAATTTTAATAACGTACCAATCGCAGTTCAACTTATATTGAGGAATATCCAGAGAAGAGAAATAATAAATTGGAAAATTATTTTTAGACTTGTGGACGGATCAATACAGTGTATCACGTTGATTTCTTCCGTTTTATTGCTGCATTGTTTATCTTTAATCTATCGTTAAGGTTATCCTTACAAACAACAACCAAAGTAATATCTGTATTTCGGAGGCCTAGTTTTGTGGAATTAAAAAATTTACATTGGGACTTTTATTCTCCCCGCAACAAACAGCAACTTTTCAGAGAACGTACGTGTGTTTCTTTTTAACGTTAATAGGCTATTTGTAGCCATACCAAAATCTTCGGAAGTCTCTCTTGTGGATTTCAATCTGATCGAAAAGTGAACTAGGTATTTCATTTTTCGAGTCTTTTCGATTTTTTAATAATGAATTTAAAAAAAATAGGAAGCACCCGTGCTTTTTCCGCCCTCTAATAATAAGGGATGGGAGCTCACTATAGGCAGTTTTGGACGAGTTTATTTCGGCGTAAACATCTCCTCTTCCCTCAGCTTCTCTTCTCATCTTCCCCTCCCCCCGCCTCCGCACTCTCCCCTTCTCCTCCATCGCTTAAAATGTTGTTTTAGCGTCCATTACCGTCTACGGGGTAGCCATAATTAAGTTGATTGGTCCGTCGACGGGACGATGTAAAGGACTCGCTCGCTTCGCTGTGTTTGGGAAGCATAAAAAGCACGGTTCAGCTCAAAAGGGTCTAGAATAGGGATGTCCAGTAGGATGCCGATGCTCGCCAAACAAGTGACGATCAGGCCATCGCATTCGCCGCACATTACCAAATATATGCAATGGTAATTAATAAGAGGAGCAACATTTTAAATGTAGGTTTTAGGTTGTTAACCGACATTGATAATGCACACAGTTACGCGTAGTAACATTTGAGTTTTAAGTGTTGGCATAAAAGAAATGTTTGATCGTCATACTTCCAGCGTTGGGTGTATGGTTAATATTAGGCTCTAAATGTTTTATTATGGATAACATTTTCCGACCGCCAAAAAAGACAAATTAGAAGTATTGCTTCAATATTAAAAGAACAGTGAAGTTAATGAAGAGCATCGGATCGCCTCATGCATGTGGCCGATTTGTCACATTTGAGTAATGACGAACGTGTGGGACACTCCTGGTTTAGATGCATAAAATGGGCTTCCCGTAAAAAACAGTGACGTGTGTGAGTGCATGCGAGTGTTTCGTGAATGTGCGTGTCTGCGAGTGCGTGAGTGTGAGGGGTGAATCATAGAATTTTTCGTGACTTGGAAACCTGTGTTATAGTGCGTATTTTCTTAAATTGTTTTCTCTTGGACCTTGTTGCGTATAAATTACCTTAAACGGTCCGTCAAATTTTGCCGCGCAAAATCTCGTTAATGCAGAACCGGTTAATGCAAGATGCTCGTTTATGCGAGGAATACTTAAGTCCTACGAAATCGTTGGTGTTTATTGGTTATTATAACATATATAACTATATAGTAATTCAATAAATTCCATTCACTTACCTATATATTGGTGGAAAGATATTTTGGTATTGTCACGTTTTGCGCGCAATGAATGAAATATTTTCGCCAGATCAGAAAGTTTTTCATTGAAAATCAAACTTTCTCAACAATTTCTTTCCGATTATCATCAGCCTTAAATTAATATTATCGTATTTAGATACAGATTTCCTTTCTATCATGCATGGAAGAGTTTCTCTCGTAGGTCATTTATCGAGGCACTTCTTGAGTGATATGCTCCCCCACTTATAAACCCTTGCTCTATAAATTCGCGATCTGGGGAACACTGTGAGCGAGGAAGAGCCTTTACCGTCACTAGTTGTGTTTTCTTTGACTTCCCCGAACGGGGGAAGGGGCAAGGAGAAATGCTAGGAAGTTTCCATAGAAGCTACAGTGGTATGCAACAGTTTCGATGCCTGTAAGGGATGGAATCAAACTGGTACTGGTCTTAATATATGTCTCGATCTGCTTTGTTAGTTTCTAAATGGCATCGGATCGCTCATCTCCATCGAGATTGGCTACCGATAAAAAAACGACTCCTATTGTTGTCATTTCATTTCAGTTTTATTGGAAAATCTGTTGCAAAATTCATAATCGTTTGTTGACATTTTCACATTTTCTTGGATTACTAGTGTCGGATATTAATGTTTGCAGATGTGCTGGTGCCCTTTTAATATTCTGAATATCGTGCAGTCTCAACCATATTATTTGAGAGGAAAGTTAAAAATGTCGAATGATATCAATCAGTATGTTTGTTGACACCGTATTTCACCATTATCATCATTTTATATTTTTTGGTAGTTAGAGAAACGACAATTAACAATATACAACGCTTTCTGTCACATTCTCATTGTTCATGGTTCAAATTAACCACTTGAAAAAGATAATGTAGAATATAGTTTTTTTCTGTACTCGGATATATAGTTCATCATCATCATGCTTCTGTCCAAAGACAGGTTTTAACTGAATCGCTGCCTCCATTTCTCTCTCTCCCTAGAAGCCTCTTTTATACCTCTATAAGTAGTATATCCCTGCTTTATATTATCTAATATTCCTATTCTTTTTCTCCCTCTTCCTCTTCTCCCACTAATTTTTCCTTCTAAGATCGTCCTTTGTAAACACTGTCTTCTCAATATGTGCCCTATCCAATTTGCTTTTCTTTTCCTGATTGTTTTTATTAGCGTCCTTTCTTCTCCCACCATTTCTAATACTTCTTCGTTTCTCTTCCTCTCTGTCCATTTCACTTTCATCATTCTTCTCCATACCCACATCTCAAAACTTTCTAAATATTTTTCCTCCTTTCTCCTTACCGTCCACGTCTCTGCACGATAAAGAGATATGCTCCATATGTAGCATTTTGCTAATTTCTTCCTTGTTTCTAAATTTATTTTCTTGCTTGTGAGAAGTTCCTTCTTCTCGTTAAATGCTGCTTTTGCCATTGCAATCCTACTTCTGATGTCCTGTGTACTACTTCCATCCTGTGCTAAAATACTGCCGAGATATTTGAAACTACTTACTTGTTCCAATTTTTTGTCATTTACCATTATATTTAATTCTTTATGTTCCTTTGAAACTACCATGACTTTCGTTTTTTCTGTATTGATCTTCATTCCATATTGTTGGCCAACCTCCACTAGTCTGTCTGTCATCTTCTGAAGCTCTTTCTCGCCTTCTGCTATTAAACCCTGATCATCTGCGTATTTAATGGTGGTAATACTTTCACCTCCTATCTTAAATCCTTTCTCTTCCATCAACGCTTCTTCTGTTATTGTTTCTGCATAAATATTAGATATCGCTGGTGAAATAGGGCAACCCTGCCTCACTCCCCTCCCTATTGAAGTACTTTCTGTTTCTTCTCCTTCAACCCTGACTCTAATCTTTTGATCAAAGTAAAGGTTTTTAAGCAGTCTTTTATCTTTCCTATTTTGTTTAAAATACCCAGCATTTTATCCCATTTCACACGGTCAAAAGCTTTCTCCCAATCTACAAAACAAAAATACATACCTTTATTGACTTCTAGCGCTCTTTCTATCAACATCCTCATACATCCTATAGCATCTCTAGTCCCCCTTCCTCTTCTAAAACCAAACTGATTATCTTGCAGCTCCTTTTCTATTTTACATTCAATTCTTTTGGTTATTATTCTGGTTAGAACTTTAGCTGTATGAGAAATTAAACTAATAGTTCTGTAATCCTTACAACATTTTGCATTGTTCTTTTTCTCCAGTGGCACCATCACAACATCTAAAAAATCTTCAGACCATATGCCAGTATCATATACTTGGTTAAAAAATTTTGTGAGTTGCTTAACTGCTTTAGACCCCAAAACCTTAAGAACGTCCACGGGTATATCATCACTCTCAACAGCCTTCCTTCTTTTCATGTCATCAATTGCTCTTTTAACTTCAAACTCGAGAATACTTGGTCCTAGCTGAGCTTCTTCCACATCCTCTTTTTCATTTAATTCAATATTTCTTGGCTTTCCTTCTTTGTCATACAGAACCTCAATGTATTCTTTCCAGACATTCTTTACATTGTCTGGCTCCGATACTATTTTACCACTTTTGTTCATGATTCCTTTACGTCCTATCTTTCTTGCTTTTTTCTTGAATAGTTCCCTTGCTTTGCTATACATGAGGTCTGTTCTACAAAGTCTTTCACATTTGACAATCTCCTCGCATTTCTCATTTATCCACTGTTCTCTGGCTTTATCTGTTTCCCTTCTTAAAGCATTATTTAACTCTCCCATTACTATGGTGGTGATCCTTCCTTTTCCCTCCTCCTCCAATATCTCCATAATCTGTTCGTTGATTTCATCTACTTCGTCGTCGCCAGCATTAGTTGTTGGCATATACACTTGAATTATAAGCATTTCCACTGGCTCCATCTGAAGTTTTACGGCTATTAATCTATCATTAACTGTCACTACCTTGCTAATTCTTTCAGCTATCTCTTTTCTCATTATAATCCCCACTCCCCTTTCCTTTTTCTCCCCTCCCGAGTAAATAATCTTAAATTCGTCTGAATTTATCTCGCCTTCTCCTTCCCACCGAACTTCACTAAGACCTACTATACCTACATTATTCATTCTCATTTCCCTTTTTAAGTTCTCTAGTTTACCCCCTGAATTCATAGTCCTAACATTTCATGTGCCTATTTTTAATTTCTCACTACTTGCTTTCTTATTAATTTTACATTTCCTCTGTGCATCCCCTAGGGTAGTCCCCTCCCGGAGATCCGATTGGGGGACTATTTTACCTCCGGAATATTTTACCCCAGAAAGATCCATAGAGGTATTTTCAGCTTTTCAGCCTATCATGGGAAATATAATGAGGTAGTTTCCCCTTGCTTTCCTCATCGCAGTTTCACAGAGTGATTACCAATCTGTAGCTGTTCAGATCCACATGATCACCACCTACAGAGGTACTGTGCAAGCTGCTGCCCTTGCACAGGGGGATGTAAAACCCCCAAGACTGCTTCTTAGTCTGACTCTTCCCCTCAGACCTTTCCGGCTTGGATGGTCCTACCAGGAGAATTATCTCCCGCCGGCATAGCTCTTTGGTTCGTAAGAGTACACAAACCCCCCCCCCCCCCACCTCTGTAAGGTTATGCAGTCCTTAGGGAGGGGATATATAGTTAAGGGATTAATAAAACTAACACTTTCATAACTTATAAAATATCGTGTCGAGATAGGTTTAAACGTACAGCTAAAAGATAATGGCAAATTAATCCTGTTCAATCAAAATATTTGAAAATATTTTTTTTCCAACACACTTTCGACATTTATAATATGTATAACAGAGTTGACTATTGAAAAAGCGTAGACTAAAATCTCTAGCACCTGTTATAAATTTACAGCGTTCCATTTTCTAAATGACGTCCCTTGCTCTAATAGGAGAGGAAAATTCTCAATCCATGTCTCGGAGAAAAAACCATCTCAAACGAGTGGTTAGTTTTCTCTTCCGCCCTTTATTTTTTTCTAACGAATGCCTTTAGGAATTCGAGGCGCCAAACAGTTGAGTCACTTATTTTTTCCAGTTCCCTTTCGTCCCTCTTTTTTTCCTCCCACGTACGAAAACGGACGCCATCTTGTGACTGCTTTCAGCCCTTCAGCTCGGGTTCCTGGTAACTTTTTTTACGGGGCAATGAGCGGGTGAATGTATCGCGTAACAATATCGTATGTGTTTTCCTGAATTTTGAGAAACGGCTTTGCTTTTTTGAAAGCGAACCTCCAGATTTTTACGTAGTGGCTTTCATCTCCTAGGTTCTTGGTTGTAAAAATATTTCTCGGTTCGTCGTAGCTTGATCAAAATATCGTCGGGGAGATTATTATGAAGAAAATCAATTTTTTATGCCGCTTTTCTGAAAAATTTAAAATTCTCTCTTCGGTTTCTTTTTGATATAAACGGTGTATTTTATCTCTTGCTATTGCAAAGGATTGTTTAGTTTATGATTTTTGTCTTGCGGTCAGTGCTTAAACGAAGAATTGGATCGGTGACCATGATGTTCAGTGTTGTAACCTTGGAGATGCAGGGCCACGCAATGTCCCAGGCTAAATCCAATGAACATGAAATCAAAGAATATTATAAGAAATTTATTGATCAAGGCCTACGTGACGAACTTATCTCGCTATCAACAAACACTGTTTTGAAAGATGCGATTGAGAACTGTATAGCCGTATAAAGACGCCAAAAAATTATTGGATTTAATAATGATTAAATATAGAACATCAATCTATAGCAATATATTCGCAACTTTGATGATATTTTACATGGTCAATGACTGTGTCTTCAAACGAAATATCTTTTTCAAAATTAAAGTTAATAAAAAGCTGCCTACGCACTTCTGTGACTAGAAAATAGATTAATGTATTTATCACTCCTTTCAGTAGAATATTTAGAAGCCTGATAAATGGAAACTGATGAGTTGATGGAGAAATTTCCAAAATTGAAATGTTGAGAAACTCCAAAATTAAAATCATATTATAATAATTTTATAACGTTTTTTACTTAAGTGGGAACCCCGAAATCGTACCTACGCCTCTGATGATGGTCTTGGTTCAGTACTTAATAGGAATTTCTTTTTATGTTCTACGTAATCATACTATTTAGATTAATATATTTATATCATACAGATTGAAAAATTTTAAATTGTTTTTGCTCGTGCTACTATATATGTGTATCAATATACAGTACAACCTCGGTATTACAAACTTCATGGGACCAAAAATTTCATGATTTTTACTAACGAGGTTTGAAAAAACGAGTTCGTTACAACAAGGTCATATAAATAGGTTTTTGCAGGAGACTGAATTACACTACTTATTAACGAGCATTTTATATTAACCGAGTTTTCACTATCGATGTTTAAACTGTAGTAGTAATATGTGGTTTTAGTGGGTCTGTTCCACGTTATAATTTTTCGATGTGTGTTTTGTTATGTTTATTCTCTTGCCCAATATTAAGCTCTTATTTCTCAAATTGTAGATAATTTTGTGTGATATTTTGGTCGATTTATTTGAACTTCAACAGGAATTGGTGTGTTTATTTATATTAATTTCGAAAAAATCTGCAAATTAAATAGATGGTCGAGGTAATTCCTTAAGTCATTAATATGATTAGTAAACCAGAGTAGCATTTCAGCGACAAAGCAGCCCTCCTCGACAGTTAGTTGATTATAAAAAGAAGTAAACTCATAAGGATGACTACTACATATTGTTAATCTAGAGTACTCGGAATTTTAACAACTGTTGGAGTTACCTTAATCTGTTGATAATTAAATAATGGTGAAGACTAGGGCGAACATTATATTAAAGTAAAATTTATTCCTTGACAGTAAAATTCAGAATTTAATGTCGTATCCTATGGTACGAATTTGTGAAATCTGTTCAACTCCTTCGGCCGGAAAGCTACAATGACAAATAAATAATGGTGGAGACTACGGTAAAAATGATATTAAAGTGTAATTGACTCCTTAGCTGTAATGTTTAATTTCATATAGGTATTGGATTAACGCCACAAGCTGAGCCCAGAGATACAACTTTGAACTGTAGTAGATTCGTGACTGAAAAAAATAAATTTCATAACATATTCGCGAACAATCTATGATTATATTGGTATAATGATCCTCAATAAATGTCCTATTTTATTCTCACTTGCGTAAGTATATGATTCGAAATCGGCTGATGTCTTGAGTACGATTCTAGCGCATATGAAGTTGAGTAATTCTGTAAGCTCTCCCTCCATCTCAAACTCCCACCAATTATACTTACCCTACTTCTCCCACCCTTCATCACACCGCGGAACGTCTGACATTTAGACGCCCATCTAGAATTAACCCACGGAGCAATCCGTCCGATCTATTCGCCATCTGCTGTGCGAACAAGGTCACTAAACCCTTTCTTTCGCGCGCTGACGTCCTTTAAAGCCAAAGAGCATTTCGTTAGGATGCCCAGACGTTTTTTTAATGGCACTCGTATCTTTGGAATCGGAGGTAGAGAAAGCCAGGTGAATGGTTCCTCTGAGGTTAGTTCAGAAATTTAATTTGGTTATCAACGTGGTGAAATCGTTTAGGAGAATGGGGTCTCTCATTAGAAGAGAGTTGGAGTGAGTGAATGGGTTATTCCTTATCTCGCATAAAAAATAGAATGATTATGTTTCGGTGTTGGATGGGATGCGATAATTTTATAGGAGATATATTTTAAATTAAAGAGCTTGAAAAGTTTTGTTTAACTTTCATAGGAAAGGAAATAGTTTCATTACGTCATTCGTTTTACTAGTGCTACGTTTACGGTGTTAGTGATTATATTGCTATTTTTCAATCTGACGTATCCAAAAAATATTCCAGATCCGTATTGAATCTTCTAATTCCTGTAATTTCAACTCTTACGGCAACATGATCTTTTGAAGTAATATCTGCATTTATCTATTTCTCAATTTGGAACTGATATCGTCTCTTTATTTTTTATGCTAGAAGTTTCAATTAGAAAATTATCATAAATAGGCAAATTGCTTCTTATGGCTGCTCCATTGTAAATGGAATGCGTTTCTCATCCTTTATTTTACTATATAAGTCATACAAATGATTCATTCGATGAAAACCATGGTCTGGAAGAACTTATCTATCACCTGAATGCACTGTTGGAGTGTTTTCGAAGGACATAACTTTTCTATCGGCGCTCCAATTGGTCGTGAATTATTTTATAGTTAAAATTAAAGTAGGTATTAACTGAGGAAATTGCCTGCGGACGAAAGAGACGTCTTACGGAATGCTTGGAGATAAGCGCCGACGGGAAGAATTTTTCACCCCGCGGAAATTGGTTCCAAGTACGCTCTGAGGTACTTATTTTTCTCTCATCTTTTACTCGGAAATAATAGCCTCTTGCCACGGAAACTAATAAATAGCCCTATCTCAACCGCTTAACCAGAATCGAATCTAGGAGACTCGCATTTACGTTTCCCTACTCCAAACATTCCTCAATTGGATTTTAACGCTCCTGACCTTCTGTACTGCCCCACATCCCTCCCTCCCCCCACTCCGCTGAAGAGCGCGGGGGCACGAAATATAACAGCGCGAAATAATTTCCCCGTTAATGCGGAACAAACCTTAGGAATATTTCTTTTCTGCGGGAAACGAACGAAATGCCGCATGGATGTGTAAGAACTGGTTTCGTGTAAGGAGTAGAGAGGGGGCTGTGGAGGGCGGAGGGAGAGAAGGAGGGAGGGGGGGGAGGGCGAGATGTGGCGCGCGAGTCTGGGCGGAAGAGAGGGACCCGCAACAATGGTATCCGGGCGTAATGAACGAGAGAGGTCTCTGGTGTCGGGAGGAAGGGGAGCAGCGAAGCCGTGGGAAGAAGAGGGAGGGAATGGGTGGAAAAAGAGAGCAAAGAGGTGGAGCGAGAGATAAAAGGATGGGAAGTAATAATAAGAGGAAGTGGATGACGAAAATGTTTGCGACGACAGGGGAGGGAAAGAGTGGTAGGGAGAGATCCTCCTCTTTTCCTACCAGCGAGAAAGGAGTGTGTGTGTGTGTGTGTGTGTGAGTGAGCGAGGGGGAGATCCGGGGGTTAATGTTCTCGGATGGATTGTGAAGAATGGAGAGTAGGAGAGGGGAGGGGACGAGGGAGTGGGGGATGGGTCGGTATAAAGGGTCGGCAAAGGATAGGTCATTGAAGGAGAAACGCATTAAAAAAAGATGCTGGCCTGGGGGTTGGGGGAAGGGTCAATGGAGGGAGTGACCCTTTAAGGAGTCATGTGAGCGTGTGTGTGTATACGTTTGTGCGTGTGTGTGTGCATAGTGGAGAGATCACGAGCTCTGGGTTTACTTCGCAGTCACGAGTCCGGCAGCAGTTAATGCTCCCGTCAGGATGGAGTTTGTCTTGTGGTGGTTTACTCCTTAATTTTAACGTAGGGAATGTTGGTCCGTAACAAGACACATAAAGAAGGGAATACGGTCGTAGATTAGGAATTTTAATGTTATAAGCTGAAAGACGGAAATGTTGCTTAATGGGAAGGATTTTACTTTAAATTAGCGTATTCAAGATCCAAAGATTATTATAGTACACATAATATCCTTATTCTGTGCGTCTGTCTGTCCGTCCGTGTGCCCGTCAGTCTGTCCGTTGGAACGTTCTTTAGAAATCCCCATAAGAGAACACTTAAAAATACCTTTTTTCACTTGTAGACTTTTTTTCTTTTGCAAAATTAAATTAGAAGTAATTGACCTCCATACAATCTTCGGACCTGGACCATTTAAAGAAAAATAAACATGGATTCTTATTCTTATCGTCAACTTTTGCCTTCTGTTCGAAATCGCTCAAGTTATACGTTTAAATCACATTTATTGGAAAATATTAAGCTTTTTAAAGATATTTTGTCTTGCCGACCGTGTCAAAACCTCGAGATTGTATTGTCGTCCTTAGACTATATGCGTAAGGAAAGTGTTTTGAATGCTGTAGTACGAGAGAGAGAGAGAAGGCGCACGAATTATTCATAGTTAAAATCTTGTTTTTCATTAATTTCTTTTCAGTTAACTTTCTATTGAAATTTTTGGTAATTTACTATTTTTATAGCTAGTTTCATAGTTTTTTGCAGTGCAGCTTATTATTAACCGGAGTTATAAATTCGCATCGCATATATGAATCACGCAAAAAGCCATTCCTTAACATGCAGACCTTTTTCGTTTACATTTGAAAATATTTCAAGGATGAGGTATTTAACTTAGTTATGTGAAGAGAAGAATTTAAATCTCATTCGTAAATCTCCAAAAATTACGTTTTAATACGATTTTTCACGTTTTCACGCATTTTGTGTATATTAGAC
The DNA here is from genome assembly GCA_028673005.1 of Tanypteryx hageni. Taxonomy (NCBI): domain Eukaryota; kingdom Metazoa; phylum Arthropoda; class Insecta; order Odonata; family Petaluridae; genus Tanypteryx; species Tanypteryx hageni. The sequence goes on from CM054115.1 coordinate 157,726,579, forward strand.
CACTGTTTTCCCAATTGTTGAATTCTATTCTTGGCATCATAATAAATGCACCAATTTAGCGCTTTAACACGGGTCAGACTTTTATACATGGGTATAACTTATTTACTGAATAATTAGAGGGAGGAAGGAAAAGAGAATGGGAATGAGCAGAAATTGAGGAAGAGGACGTAGCATTTGTATAGGATTAATAGGAGCTGCAGTACAAAAATAACAATAATCAATTATAATTGATTATAAAAAATGTTATACTACAGGCGACACTCGATTTACGCCATAGATACGTTCTGAGGATTATGGCGTAAATCGAAAGTTGTTTTCCGGCAGTATTTGATCATGGACAGTGGCAGCTCCTACCATAAGGGATAGTGAGATTCACTCCTACCAAACCATTTTAAACCTCAGTGACATCTTTCTTTATGGTGATGTAAATTCAGTAATTAAATTATTCCTTTATTTAATAATATTCCTTGAATATTATCAATGCAAATAACGCGTTATAAATTTATCATGCAATTGGTATTGTAAAACTTTTCTATACGTTGATTGTCCTGTGAAAATTTTCGAAATCGTAATCTAGGGGTTCCAAAATTACGCTCACATGCGTACACAAAATTTTGACAAAATGTCCCCACCAGTTAAAACGCATACGAGCTGGTGCTAATCATAAAAATTAAGGGAGTACGGTTCCCAAACTTAAAGTCACGAATTGTTCTTATTGTAGAATCACAAAGTCTCAATGTTTTCCGAATGTCAATGTTTCTCTCACCACGTGCAAACCTTTTAAGAGCCTTTATTTTAATTTCTAAGGAAAGAGACTTTCTAGCTTTTTCCGCGTTCTTCCTTCCCATGTTAGAATCACTGCTAACTCTTTTGAAGCTCATTTTAACACAAGGGGATATATGAAAGAATATTAAGAATTAAAATCACAGAGGTAAACGACAGCTAAATGGAAAACGTTAGCACTACGAAAGACGACAGCTAAAATGCCAACTGTATACGTATGCCTACGTACTACGTACACTTTTGTGGTGAAAGAAATTGAACGTGAGACTTCACAATGTAACAGTATTGTATAGTATACATTGTATACTCTCTCGGCGAGCGATAGGATGCGCGTTAGACTTCACATTGTAACATTCAAAGGCAGAGGAGGCGTGGAAACGAGCAAGTTGGCGCAAATAGGATGTTATTTGTATGTTCATTATAAATGGCGTTAAAATGAAAGCGCGTAAATCGGATTGGCGTAAATCGAGCGTCGCCTTTATTGAATCAAGTGCCATTGCCAAATGGTGGGCATTCATAAAACTAAATATAGGTCACGTAATTTTCAATGGATTTCTTTAACTGATAATACAGCAAATATTTCGAACCGATTATCAAATAGGAGTGAAAAATAACATTTTATGACTTTTATTTAAATTTCTTTAACTAAAATGATTTTTCTGGAAAAATTTCAAAACTAATATAGTTAAAAGAAAAGTGCGATCTTAAAATATAGTTCAAACTCATTGCAGTTCATGTAAGTATTTAGTTAATAGTAAGTAAGTTACTACACATTTTTCTTTTGATGGTAAATTGACAGTTCGTTCACATTTTATCCTGTTTTTTACGAGTTAATAAGAGTAGAATAAATCATTTATTAAGTTAAATTCAACACGTTTAAATAACTTATGATTTGCTCAAATATTTACAGTAAATTTCAGCTACTTCTTTATGCATTATATCTTATTATTTCGATTTTCCTCGTATTTTCTGCAAATATTTGGATAATCATAATCTCTATTAATAATTACTTAAACAGTATAATTAAAACAAAGATAACTTTAAAAACACTGATTTGATGGTGCATGAAAGCCATACCAGATCATAACATATCTTAATGATTGTTCATATCGAAATCATATATATATATATATCTATATATATATATCTATATATATATCTATATCTATCTATATATATATATATATATATATATATATATATATATATATATATATATATATAGAAAGACACGCAATTTCTACGTTGAAACGCAACGACAAAATTATTATCCTTCCTCCAGACAAAGGTACCACCACCATGGTAATGGACCGCTCGCATTACAACGACGAAGCCCTCCGCCAACTATCTGACCAAACTTCTTACCTTCCTCTCCCCTCCAACCCCACTGACCGCCACTCCTCCGAAATTTCTGCATATCTGCGTTCCGTGGGAAAACAAGAAGGCCTCTCTGATTCCACCATTTCCCTGATGATCCCCAACACACCCCGGACCCCAACCTTCTACCTACTCCTAAAAATTCACAAACCCAACATCCCCGGCCGCCCCATTGTTGCCAGCTTTAATTCTCCCACGGAACGCATCTCTGCCTATGTTGACTCCCACCTACAACCTCTCGTCCGTCAAATCCCATCCTTCATCAAAGACACAAACCACTTTCTACTACGCCTAAAATCACTCCCTTCCCCTCTCCCACCTAACACAATTATGTCCACTATAGACGTCTGCTCCCTCTACACCCACATCCCTCACAACCAAGGACTGTCCGCCCTGAGAAAATTACTGGACTCCAGACCACCTGACACAAGACCATCCTCCCATTTCCTAACGAAGCTGGCTGAAATGGTGCTCCGAAAAAACAACTTTTCTTTCGGAGGGCGCCACTACCTACAAATAAAAGGTACCGCGATGGGCACTCGCATGGCGCCCACCTATGCCAATGTCTTCTTAGGTGAATAAAAGGAACGCTTTCTTGACGTTTCCCCGAGACCACTCCTATGGCTGAGGTATATTGACGATATTTTTCTTCTCTGGACACATGGACCCGACTCCCTACAATCCTTTTTACAACGGCTCTCATCCCACCCCACGCTTTCCTTCACCCACCACTCCTCTGCCTCCAACATCACCTTCCTGGATGTCGATCTCTCCATCCGGGAAAACAAAATCCACACCAGCGTGCACCTCAAGCCTTCCAACCGCCTTCAATATCTCCAGTTCGACAGCTGCCATCCCCTCCACACCAAAACCTCTATTCCCTACGCCCTAGCCCGACGAGGGCGGAGAATCTGCTCGGACAGAGATTCCCTGTCCGAGTACTGCTCCACCCTCGAACATGCCTTCTTGCAGCGCGGATACTCGCCGGATCTGATCCGAGACCAAATCCGGCGGGCAGTCGCACCCGCCACCCCTAACTCCCATGCCAATACCCACACCACCACCGATTCCACCCTCCAACTCACCCTAACCACCCTGTATTTCCCCGGCATCAACGACATTCTAAAAAACATCCTGAATGCCGCCCACCTTATCCTCTCATCCTCCCCTCACCAGATTCCATTTCCCAGACCACCGATGCTCTCCTTCCGCCGTCCCCCTAATCTAGCAAATATTCTATGGAAGAAAGAACCCCCAGCACCCACGCCTTTACACCCTGCCGGATCTTACCCCTGCGGTAGACCCCGATGTCTAACATGCCCAATAAACCCCCCTGCTACTCCTTCTCCAGTCCCACAACCAACATCACCTACCCCATAACTTCCACCACCAACTGCACCACCCGCAATATCATTTACCTCCTGAGATGCACCCAATGTCCCGCCTTTTATGTTGGCCTCACCAGCAATCCCCTCAACATCCGCATGAACGGCCACCGCAACAGCGTCATTCTCAAACGACCGCAGCCGGTGGCCGTTCATGCGAACAAACATAATTTAAAGTTTTACAACTGCTTCACAGTGAGAGTCTCCCCGACAATGCTTCGGCTCCCCAACTCCGTCAGTGGGAGCTTTCGCATATTCATCTCCTAAACTCCTTCACTCCCTCTGGCCTCAACCTTCGATAGCTTTTCACTCCCTTTCTGTCTTCTCCCAACCCCCTACCAATCCCCAACCCCCTCCGTTTCCTCCAATCCTCGACCTTTCCGCACTACCCTTCCACCCCCATGCCTCCACCCAGTGTCACCGCCATCAGTTCTCTCTCTGTAGCTAATGAAGGAATAATTCCGAAAGCTTCTACGTTTGTGATGTTTCTGTGTTTTAGTGTTCTTATATATATATATTTATATATATATATATATAATGAGGGTGGCAACAAGGTGTTGAGGGAAGCCCAGCGGACACTCACCAAGTTGAGGACCAAGCTGGCAGGCTGCTGGGGGCGTCGAAGAGACACGTAAAACACACGAACACAAAAACACACGCAAGCTTATCGGGCCTAAGCCCTCGGCCCCCAAATTTGGGAAATATCTTGTGGAGGAAGGATCTTCCCACTTCTACCACGCTTCTTGCAATAGGTTCCCACCCCTGCGGAAAACCTCGCTGCCTCACTTGCCCTATCCACCTACCATCATCTTCTTTCTCGAGTCCCTCCACCAACATCACCTACCCCATCACCTCCAGAAGCAACTGCACCACCCGTAACGTCATTTACCTCCTTACCTGCACCCTTTGTCCCGCGTTTTACGTAGGCCTCACCAGCAATCCGTTAAACATCCGAATGAACGGTCACCGGAATAGCGTTTCTCTCAGACGCCCCCTCCCAGTTGCATTACATGCTAATACCCACAATGTTCCCTTTAATAGTTGCTACAATGTTAGGATTATTCGCGCTTTACCCTATGACACTCCTGCCCCCCTTCTCCGACACTGGGAACTAGCACATATCCATCTTCTCGACTCTTTCTCTCCGCCTGGCCTCAACCTCCGCTAACCCTATTAGCCCCCTTACAATGTTTCCTTGTTACTTTGTAACTATTCGGACTCTACCTCATCACACTCCCTCTTTATTGGCTATCCACCCCTCCTACTCCCCACCTCCTCCAATCATCAACCTTCCCACATCACCCTGTCATTCCCCGCCCAGTGTGTCACTTTATGTTACTCTTTCGCTGAAGAAGGGCTTAGGCCCGATAAGCTTGCGTGTGTTTTTGTGTTCGTGTGTTTTACGTGTCTCTTCGACGCCCCCAGCAGCCTGCCAGCTTGGTCCTCAACTTGGTGAGTGTCCGCTGGGCTTCCCTCAACACCTTGTTGCCACCCTCATCATTACCTTTTCTTTTCCTTTAGTTAATATATATATATATATATATGGAATACTATTATGATAATCCCGTCATATTTGACGGGCAATTACGCTAGTAGCTATATATTAATCTAAATCGCTTTTTTACTGTATAACTTCGTTTGAGAGAACGGTAACACTTTCCTCAACATGCTGTATATCAAAATAAAGATCTCAAACAGTAGATGTATCATCAAAAAAGAAAAAAAAATTGGGCAACGGTGCGTGCATGGGGGAGCGAAAACGAATTATGGCACGCCGTCGCTTAGCAACTCAAACAAATGTGACGTGCTTATTACAGGTTTGTTATAGTTATAAACGGTATTTTACTTTAAATTTAGTTGTTACTTTACTAAAATCGCCTCATACTCTACGTTTGAAAAAAGGAACCGTTGTCATGTTCATTAGGAATTTGAACACCAAAAATGACTTAGTCAACGGGACGCGCTTCATCGTTAATGAGCGTTTCCCGGACTCAATCACATTTGCAATTCTAACCGGTGATTGCCGTGGTTCAATTCATACTTTAGCACGTATTCTCTTGACAAGAAGTGACACTACTTTTCCATTCACAATTAAACGCTTACAGTTCCCTATTATCGTCTCATTCGCGATGACTATGAACAAGTCCCAAGGACAGACACTTGGAAGCGCGGCCAGTTTTCGGCCACGGTATGCTATACGTCGCTTTGTCTAGGGCAAAATCGAAGAATTCTGTTGCGGTCAAGATTTGTCACGAGGTTACACCGGATTTCTCTATTGCAGAAGGTTGGACTTAAAATATTGTGTAATTTTTCATATCTGGCGCAAACAGCTAGCTGTTTTCTTTACTTCTGTGACAAAAATGTCTCGATCTTCCTCTGTTCCTGTGCACTTTCTAATCGATCTAGGTGATATTCCTGCTCCTAAACCTAAACACAAGAACTGTAAACTTGAACATCCCACAGTTAAAATGAAGAAAAGCCATCCGGATCAAGCCCAGGATAAGGTTTCTGAATTATTACGCAAGCGTTCAACTGTAAATGTACCTGAAAAGCCACGCCTCTACAAACTTAATGGACTAAAGAAGGCTATATTGAACCCTTGGACACCTGGCATGAAGTTGGAGGAAGTTGAGAAGCGTGCTTATGAGTTAAATGTCCAGCGTGGTCATCGGTTTTATTTGTTAAGCAATGTCTAGCCTGTTGTGATAAAGAGAATTGTACTGCTCAACATTTAATTCTACCCAAACGATTTCGGTGTTACAGATTCTGCCTTAGAAAGCAATAAATAAAGCGAACCGTCGATTTCGACGGGTTTCACCTAGTATAAATAAACTTCATTTCGATAATCTCAGTATTATTTTCTACTTCGTTCTTTTTGTGCCAAGAACTTACTGAAAATTTAAGTCCCATCGTAATAGCGAAAATTCCTTTAAAACATCTAGCATTTGCACAGTTTTTGAATAATTAGATACAAATAAAAATTTCCTAACCCTGGTGTAAGATTTTTAAATGTCAGCTCAATTTTACAATTATTTTCACATTCAAATTTTTCTAAAACTCGATCGAAGTAACGTTTTCTAAAGATCGATTGAGAAAGATTTTCACAGAGGAATGGTGTTTGCTTTCACGATGAGACTTGAAAAATAACCTCGGCGAATGGCCGATTATTATAGTCCTGTTCCTTGATGAGAAGTGGAATATAAAGGCGACGTAGAACATGTGCATGACAGGCCGAAGGTCCGAGGTCGATCCTTGATCAGTGGAAGACTTTTTTCCTTCTCTATCTTACTGCAATTCATATTTAAGAACGAGACTTTTTGCTCATCGAGACAACAATCCCATTGCCACCGTCTTTTGTGGCCAACTAATAGTATAAAACTTTAAGAAGACTTTTGTTGAAAGAGTCACCTTACTAAATACTTCTTGGGAGAGAAGCAATTTATTGCACGACTCGCAGGATAATGCGTGCATTATATATTTTTTATGAAAATGTTGTGTTAAATAAATTAAAATATAAAAATCAAGGATTCGAAATTCAATTCGTGGAAGAGTTGTATGAGTACTTGCGAGCGTATACTTCTCAGCTCGCACATTTTTAAGGTAAAAATTTGTTAAGCGTAAAACGAGTGAAGCACTTTTGATGTTTGAACGTTTTACGCGAAAGGTGTTAACGTTAACATAGCAAATATCACGGGGATAAAAAAAATTGAACGTCTCCGGCGGGAATGCATTATTGGCGGGAACGGTTTAACCGAAATTTACACATTTGAGATGTGAGATGAAATAGGATTTGTTAAGCTTTCGACTTCGTGAGGACATTAGTTAAGGATGCGGTCAACCATATTATTGGATCTTTCTTTCCATGCTGAGGAACTTATCTTGTTAAGAAAGAAATCGTGTGCCTCGATAGTTCAGTGATAAATAGTAGCTCGGATATTAGAGGTCCCAGGTTCAAATCCTGTTTGTATCAGGTATTTTGCCTCAAGTAGAATAATTTTCCATAGATTCATTGCGACTTTGGTGATATAGCCTAGCTCTACTATTCTTATCGGAACTTCGTCCCTCGCAGATATTTATTTATTTACTAACATCACAAAGGCCAAATTACATTGGAACTTAGTACCGCAATATAATATATTTAACAATATAATAAACTTAACAGTATTAATAATATTACAATGTATTGCATATAAAAACATCGGTATTAACAACAACAAAAACAATGATCATACCAAAACACTCCGAGAATGAGAAAACTTTCTACCTATTAGATAGTCGATTATGGAAGAAAATATTATTATTATTTCCTATAAGTTATAATTAGGCTAACAACCTGGTGGCGATGCAAAAGTGAATATACAGAACGACATGAAAAAGTACGTAAAAATCATACGTACGTACATACAATCATGTTTAACGTATGGAGTTGAGAGGTTCAAGGTAGGCCTTAACAGCTACCGTGGCGGTCATGAGGCTCGCGAGGCCCCAACCTTACTTCACCCTACCAAGCGATCCTCAAACTCCTCTACTTCCTCCGACTCAAATGGATGAGATAATATCCAGATTCTGAAGAGAAGCCAATGAGGAATCATATGTGGACGGGATCCATTTTGTTTCAAGGGAGAGGTGGAGGATTTCATATTTTCACTCTGGTGTGGTTCGCTTAACGGCCTCTATTTTCATCGAAGCAGTACTCCGCGATTTATTTTGCGATACTATTTTTCTATCTTCTTCTTCTCCGACGTCGTTTCGCCCCTCTCTCGCACCCACTCTTTTCTTACTCACCTCACACCTCCATTCAAAACGCATCGTCGTTTATTCCCAAGAATCTCCTTTTCATTGGCGTCACATCACGACGAGAGATCTGCACTAAAACCGCGCGTCCGCCATCTCGTTCTGGCGGTTACGCTGCGTTTTTGTTTTCCCTATTCTCCCCCTTTTCCCGTCGCTCGTTCCCTTTTACGATGCGTAAAAGGTTTGAAAGCGGAGATGGGGAGAGAAGGAATACGCGTTCACGCATGTACGTGTATATGTATGTATGTATGTATATATATATATATATATATATATATATATATATATATATATATATATATATATATATATATACACACACACGTACCTTTTATATCTATTGTTGTTATTTACGGTCGCGGATTATGTTCCTTTTTTGTTTCTCTTTCTTCGTAATGGCGGGGATTGATCGTTCGTGTTGAGTTTTTTATTATCTTCTCTGAATTTTACGTCTGATTTTATATATATATATATATATATATATATATATATATATATATATATATATATATATATATATATATAATTTTTAACACCATTATGTGGGCTTTATTACGCGAGGGGAGCGCAATAATCACTGCTCGTGGTGGTAAGAATACTCTAAATTTCTTACCCAATAATTGAAACAGTTTTGATGGGGTAATTACGTTTTTCTTTTGTCCTGATCCGTAATAATTATATAGTTTTCGAATGGAATTCTTGGGAAAATTATTTTTTTGTTAAGAACGGAAGACTTTTCCATGACATATTAATTAGTTATAATGTTATTTCTTTTATTACTTTGTCATTGAATTACCTTAATGCGCCCATGCGTTTCTGTTTATGTATATAGTATCCGTTAAATACATAAATTTAAGAAATAAATAGCACATTATTGCCCATTTGACTCTCAATGAATGGCTTAAGTGGAGTTGCTGAAGTTGAGTCAAGCTCATAAGATCTAGTTTTGAGGTCGTTAATCAAATTATTGGTGCGAAAATTCTTGTTCGCAAGATCGAAAATTCGTAAATCGGGATATCATAGTACTAATGTTTCTTGACTAGCTAAGCTAACAACAAGAGTGTGTCTTACTCTGTTTTATGCATCAAGACAGAGTACTTAAAGGCATCTTTGGCGGCGAGCTTAATCGGTGGATACTCTTTGCGCCCCATCAGAGCACCACCGCTCCATCACTGCCTCTGGAAGTCGGTTCTCAAGCATTCGGTAACCACCTCCCCGACAGCGTCGCACGATGAAAAATGGTGACCGGATGGGAGTCTTTTCAAAGGTCCCAGCAAACGGTAATCACTCCCGTCCCTGTCAGGGGTTTAAGGGTTCGGTCCAAAGTGTCGGAGGTGAAGTCATTCGGGAAGTCGAAACGTCGAATCTCTCTTCTCTTCTCGAGAAGGACTATTGTTCCGTGACAAGCTCACGTCATTACTATGGTGTCCGCGGCACACGGGCGCCGTGATCAAGGGGCGTCGTAATCCGAGGACGAAAAAAAATTAATTGAAATCACTTTTCCAACACTACAATATCTAACACAAACAGGTCCTTAAATATTTTAGTCTCTGTTGAAATAAATGACACAAGTACAAGTACTGAGTATTCGACAAAGAACGCATAAAATTTATTTATTCGGTATACGTATACTCAGTACCGTAACTAGGGCGGGGCAAGCGGGACGGCTGCCCCGGGCGCAACTAAAGATGGGGCGCTAAAACTGTTAATGGAAAGGCGTGCGAGGTTGCATGGCACAAGGGGTTCGGACGATTTCAGTACTATACGTGATCCAGCCTAAGAAATTATTGTGAAAATAAAGTAAAAAGTTTCTACTAAAACTACTTTGCTGTTCAAAATAGGTCAACTGTTGCGATATAATTGTGAAATGGATCAATCTATAAATTAACTTTTAGTCTGCCCACAAGACTATCGCGGTATCGCCCACGTTGGGAATCATTGATCTACATTAAATCACAAGTGAAGGCATCAAGGTTTCAGATCATCACGATAATTTTCGGTGTTCTTTTGATTTAGGAAAAACAAAGGAGTTTTAGAGGAGCGACAGCTCGGGAGCTTGAAAGTTTGGTAGGTAGATATTTCTATTTTTACTTGCTCCATATACGAAGTATAGATAAAGGCTCATAATGCTCGTTGTTACAAATATGTTAGATTGGGCTGCAAATCTTATTTGGGAAAACTTGTTGTTGTTTAACATTTCTTTTGTATAATTGATAGTTGTATATATTTATTTTTTCCATTGAGAGATAGAATAGTTTTAATTTGTTTTTACAAAAAGTATATGGAGAAAGTCGTGTGTTGGTCACATCAAATTTTTTTTTATTGTTGCAACATTATTTTTTCAGATGTTGTATATGCGCGAAAAGCATATTGGTCTCCAACAAAGAATATTAAACAAATCCTCATGCCATGTTTGTTCCTTGTTCGGCGCCTAATTTAAATCTAGTTGTTAATGATGCAGCCAAAGTCACATTTGGGTTTTTTAATATTATTCAAGAAATTTGTTTTTTCTCGTCCTCCACATACAGATGGAATATATTAAAAAGTATATAAAAATTTTTCTTTAAAGCCCTTAAGCGACACTCGCTGGGATTGTAAAAGTAAAGTAATTACTCCTTTACGTTTTCAATTAGGAGAAATTTACGATAGTTTAGTTGACTTGGCCAATGATCAAACCAGTGACATTAATACAAAACATACCACAAAATCACTTGCAACAAAAATGAAAACATTTAAATTCATATGCTCACTTGTAATTTTGCATGATCTTTTATAAAAAATAAAGTGTTAGTAAAATTTTACAAAACCCGGATCTAGACGTAAAGTTAAGCGTTGACATGTTGGATAACTTAGTTGGTTACCTGAAAGAAAAAAGAAGTGAAGAAAGTTACAATAAGTTTATAGAGGCAGCGAAAATTCTAGCGGAAGAGTTTGACGCTGTTCACGGATTCCCAGCTATAGACATTTTAAAACCTAGACTAAAAAAAAAACATTTTTCGTACGAACACAACGATGAAACACCGCAAGATCCAGAAACGAATTTTAAAATCAATTTCTATTACATTGTAATAGATACCATTTTACAATCAATTAGTGAACGATTTACTTTGTTAAAGAAACTAACAACTTGTTTAGTTTTTATACAATTTTCAAGATATTGATGAAAATTTTTTGATGAACAACTGTAAAGCTTTGCAACAAAAATTAACAAGTTCTTTCAGGAAAGAGTCTGATAATGATAGTTTTGAATTGAACCAGGAATTAAAATCATTGAAATTATATTTGAAATAAAAAATGGAAACCTCAAAATTATTAAATTATATTCATAAAAATAATGTTTCATCCAAATGCATACAATGTTTTAAGAATGTTATTAACTCTCCCTGTATCTGTAGCTTCTGAAGAACGTTCTTTTTCCAAATTAAAAATAAAACCTATTTCCGATCTAGTATGACCCAAGAAAGATTTCAATTGAAAACGATATTTTAGAATTTCTCAATTTACACGAAATCATTAATACTTTTGAATCGATATACGCCATAAAATTAAATATATAAATATTTAATCATTTTTTCTTTTATTAGATTGTTTAATTAAAGTGTTACTTAGGATGTAGTACCTACCTCATTAAGTGTTAATCTTTTTATACAAACGTACAATTGCTTTCATTACAAAATACACTTTATGTACCTGTAGAAGCTACAGATACAGGGAGAGTCGTGCAATTTTTGTTATTATATAGTGTTATTTAATTTATGTTTCATGTAGTACACAGTTCAATGTTAATTTTTTATACATACAGATAAATGCTTTCATGTGCAAATACACCTTATGTACCTGTGTATCAAAGTTTTGGAACTATTTTTCTACAGATATATTAGCCTACATAAATGCAAATCAATTTTTGTTTCATTTATATGGGGTGGGGGGCGCCAAATTGAAACTTGCACACGGGCGCAACAAACCCTGGGAACGGCCCTGGTCCGCGGTATTTGTTGCGCGGTGATATCGGTACCGTAAACATTATAACCGAACCGAACGACGAGTTTGTTTTGCGGAAATTTTCTACGAACGAATCACCTCAACTCCGCATTTTTTTACCCAAGTCATTGCCGGTGCCCTTACATTTTCCTATCTTGTCATCGCAGCGGCAGCGTTTCGCAAACGGCTGTTCTTTTTGTCGTTCGCGGTTTTTTAAACGTGAATTTGTTTGGAATAATTTTGAAACGAGAAAAAAGTCTGCCATGACCGGGAATCGAACCCGGGTCTTCCACTTGAATTTGTTTGTTGAAACGCCTTGTAATCGAAAGATTTGAAGAAACTTTCCTACATTGCTTTTGAGTGGGTAGCAGGTTTTGTATTTTACTTAGATGAAGTTGGTAACGCTCAATTCACTAATGGCTCATTCAATATAAGTTGAATGTCCAAAACTCCTTAAGCCATAACAATATTGACAAACCGATGCATTTCGCCCACTAAGTGTGCATCTACAGGGTGCCTGGTTTTGGCAGTACATAACCAGAACCAGTCACCCTGAAGATGCCCACTTAGTGGGCGAAATGCATCGGTTTGTCAACATTGTTATGGCTTAAGAAGTTTTGGACATTAACTTATTTTTCTTAGATGTTCATTTTGCTCTTGGAAGTTATCCGTTTTTTTAATTTATCACTAGAAACGTTAAAATGCAGCTTGTTTGCCTGCGCCATTTGTTCTTCATCTATTTAATTTCTTTATCCTTTACCTTTATGATTAGGTCATATATACGCACTGGAAACGTATCTTGATGAGACCGTTGAATGATTATCAGTTTCACGAACGCGCGTCGTTGTTTTTCTCTGTTCTTAAGGCAGTAACGAAACCTCGTCGCATGTTCCAAGGCTGGATTCTTTTTACTTGTGATTTTTCCGCTTTATCTTTGGTATTTCTCTGGCGTGGTAGTTTTTTCATCTTCCTTACCTCCCTAGAAAATTTGACGGGATCAAACGATGTTTATGTTATAGATATGCAGATTAGTACAGTCATCGTAACAATCACCGAACTCACTACATATTTCCATCAGATTTTTTCCTTGCAGTTCGTTCGTTTAAGTACGCTTAATCGAGTACTTTTCATCCCTGTATTCTTAAATGAAAACTTTTGCATTCAGTGTTATTCGTTTTATGCGACTTTTTTATTTTTAACGATTCCAATAAGGACTGAAAAATCTTGACGTGAATCACATTGTTGCAGTGGTAATATAATTGAGTGCCTGAAATTATATTTTTTAAACAATTCAGTTATCCATTCATGTTCTCATGAATATTTTTCCTCTGAATATTAATTTTTAATTTAGTCGCTCAGCTCCACATTACTCCAGTTCATCACTTACGGCTTGCAACATACCGCAATCGTATTCTATCCTTGGATATCGCTCTTTCCATCCCGTAACGGTTTATTTTAAAAGCGTTTTCCTCCTCATCGTTCTCCTGCTTGTTAGCGATATCCTTTTCTCTGATTCCCCCGCGAGCTAGATTCCGAACGTTTCACGCATCTTAAACTCAGAAGGGACTGCGGTGGCAGCCGTAAAAGACGTTAAAGCGAGACACCTCACAAGAAAGTGAGGTAGTGTTTCAGTGATTGTTTTTCGTTTCCTAGTATGTTAAGCGTGAGCTGTTATCTTGCAAGGAGACGGTGTTGATCCTACGTTTGGGAAACCTGCCGGTTCTGAATTGATTTTTGGTAATTCAATCACTTACAGTTCGAATAACACTCAAATTTAATGTCTTTGGGTCCCCTGAATAATTTCATAGCCATTTTAAAGGCATTTATAGAAATGATCATTTAATAAGATTTTTTAAAATTTGCTTTTACGCAGCGCAGCCCGCTTGCGTTTTTTGCCTGCTTTTGGCACTCTGAAAATTGTTTTCCAGAGTAAATGTGTTCTGTTGCATTAACAGATCGAATCCACTAGCAAAACTCGTGTCATCGATAACGATGCTGGCCAATGACGTGGTGAAAACGGATCTCTCTTTCGGTTGCAGAATCAGAATCAAGATATCGCCAGCGCTGTGGTTTATTTTATCGAACTAAATCGCGAAATTTTGCTTTTTGCTACGCGTCTACATGTCTGCATTCGTATAATCATCAGCAGAGGATGAAAGTGGTGTTAATAATCCAAAATTATTGTTCGCAGCCACGTCGTTTCAAGTGAACTTGATATTTAGATTTTCTCTTAAGTTTCTAGTGATTTCTGTTGAAATATTGAGTTGATAAAATTTTCTTGATTAAATCGGAATGGTAATTTATTCGAGCCTCGCGATTGAGGAAATTATTACTATACGCCCATTAAGGATCTTAACCCTAGAACTACCGAAGGGGCCCACAACTTGTTTTTTCGTGTTTCTCTTTTGTATACAAAGGAAAGGTCTGGATATTGTATTACATTGTGCAGAGACTTATGAAAAATAACTACCCGAAGTTTCTCAACAATGTTTGCATATTTCAGTTTTCTGCAAATTACTTATTCATTGGCTGCATGCCTTGACACGCGGGTTGCCTGACTTATAGAGCACCATATACGTGGAAAGCACAGTGTGAAGCACGCTATTTGTTTAAACTGTTGTGTCAGATGAATCAGATTAAATCATTTTTCTAATCAATTGTTATTATTTCTTTAAATACAATCTTACTGCAATATTAATATGATCTTGAAAACATAATGAGGAAGAATGTAATAGAATTGTTCTAATGTAAATGTTTGTCTTTATGCACATATAATTTCAAATAAATTACTAAAATTGTATAGCTGTATTCCTATGATGTTTTTAAATATATAACAATAGGTTCGAAACGTTACTATGCCTTTTTATTGTATTTTAGATGGTGGGTCTCTGAGGCCCCCATTGGTAGTTCATGGTAGTGAAAGTCACTTGGTAGTTCTAGGGTTAAATTGGTAAAAGAATGTTTATAACTTAATTCATTGAGCTGTTGCCATCGAGAGATAAAAAATTTTTGGGAATTTTTCGCCCGAACATCTGTTACAGAAGAGAGAATGTTCGAGAAGAAGAAAGAGGCAGAAAGATAACAAAAGTTTTAGATAGCTAAATAAAAGGAAATTTTTGTGAGAAGTTGGAGAGAAGGTTATTCGTGTCTCGAACCAAGAACATACAGCTTGAATATTTAAAAAGGAATGCGGTATTTTAAAGCTAGTTCTCAGTGTGATGACCACGTAATTCCATCACCTCTCTTTGAAAAACATACTTTTTGGCAATGTTTCTTTGCGAAAAAGACAACCGATACCGCATTATTTTCTTACAGCAAGAATTACCGGATGAAGGTTCATTGCAGAATAAAGAATAGGAGTTTTTAAAATTAGATTTATTTCTTAGTTTTTACTCTATTTTCCATTTTTCCAAAAACAAAAAAATCGCGTTGGAGTCGATCAAGCTCATAAGGCTTGCAAGGAGGACGAGGGTATTTTAATTTCATATGGGAATTGCAACGTGATGCCTCCATCGGTTGTATTCTAATCCTGTAATTTGTGTGAGTTGGAATTGATCGCTTTTACTCGCCCCATAATGTTGTCAGAGGCCTGCCATGGCGGGCGAATAAATAAAAGGAAGATTTTAAAAACTCCTTTTTAAATGAGTATCCTTCTGGGCGCCCGTGTCAAAATCTTAATGCTTACGAGAAGACCTCCCTTTCCCCCGTGACAACGCCAGAACTCTGCATTGATCCTCCCCTTCTGTATGGCCTGACATATTCCATCTTTTCCCCTCCTTTCCTTCCCTCTCTTTCTCTCCTACCCCCGCCACTCACGTTCTCCTTTACTATCACTTCTTATTCCACCTTCCGCTCTCTCTCTCTCGGCTTGTTTCTATCTCCCTTCCCTTCATCTCTTTATCTCTCTCACTTCCTCTTTACCCCCTCCCTCTTTCTCCCTTCTTTATCTTCTCTTTGCTTCCTATTTCTTCCTTCCTCTCCATCCTACTCTCCCGCCCTTCCATTCTCCCTCCCTCTCCCGCCATCTCTTTTCCCCTCCCGCTCTCCCCCCTCTCTCTCCTTCCCTACTTCTCTCCCATCCACTTTCCCTCCCTTTTTCCATCTCTTCTTCCCTCTTCTCTCTCTCATGCGCTTCCTTTTTCCATCCTCGGTCTCTCTCATCTTCTGCATCTCTCTGTCGTCCTACTTTTCTTTTCTCTCTTCTCTCCCCCCTTCTCTACACTCAAACCTTCCTTCCACATCCGTCTCAATTTTCTCCCCGTCGGCCCCCATTTTTTCTGCCCCCCCTACCACCCCTTTATATATATATATATATATATATATATATATATATATCCCTCTCTTGTATCCTCACCCCCTCTGGTACCCTTTCTCATCATCCTCGCTCTCTCTCTCTCTGATCTCCTCTCCACCTCTTCTTCCCCCACTATCTCTTCCCTACCCCTCTCCGTTCTCGCGGGAATCGATTTCAAGGCGCTAGTTTTGTACGTGTGTGGATGGTGTATGGGAAGGTTGGGAGTAGTAGAGGATTTGTATTCTTCGCGCTATATTTGCGGTGGTGACGAAACGGGAATGGGGGTGGGCGGGAGAGGGAAAAGATGGTAGGGGATGAGCGAGGGAATAAACAAGGTGGGGTACGAAAAAATGGGTCGTTGATGGAACCAGAGGAAAGAGCTAAAAAGAAATGAAGGAAGGAATGGAAGGTACGGATTTGAGAACGAAAGTATCGGATTAAGGAGCGAAAGAAACAAGGCAGAGAATGGAAGGAACGAGAGAGAAAACGAAAGGAACTGATAAAGCAGCGGAAGGAACGAGGTAGGTAACGAATGTAACGAAATAGGGAACGAGATAGGGAACGATAGGGACGGATATAGGAACGAAAGGAACGGAATAGGGAACGAAATGAGCATGGTACGAAACTGAAGAAAAACGGGATACATGAATTGGGGAACGAGAAAAGTAACGCAATGGACCAAAAATAAACTAAAGGAAACTGAAGAAATGATTGGAAGTGAGGGAATAGGATGATGGAGGCAACGGAACGAATCACGGAAGTATGAAGGAGTAAGGAAAAGATAAAGGAAGGTAGAAGAAGGAACGAAGAAAGGAAGAGAATCCTGAGATTCAGTGGATTTTTGGGTTGTATGCGAATCGCTTGGAGCACGTTATGGGGGAGTAATGTTTCGGAGATGACATTTTTACGGTGACTATTATTTTTTCGGTAACGCGGTAATATTTTCGTGGGATTAACGTTCGCTTCGGCCATAATTCAAAATTTAACGGTTTTCGCGCTGCGTTCGCCCGAAGCCGGGGTCTTCCGCCTTGGGTTGTCTTTTGCCGTGTAAATACCTCACCGCCAATTTTTTCGGGTTAAAAACAATGGATCATCGCTAAGAATCGTCTGTTGTTGATAAATCAAAGTTAACGCTTGATGTTTTTATCGCGCGATCTTTTATGGTAGGGATTCGCCATTTTCGATCACTTTTCACTCCATCTATCTGGAATGGCCACGGTATTTTCATTGTTCATAGTAAATATGTGAATTACAGCAGGGGTGGGAAAACTACGGCCCGCAGGCCACATGGGGCCCGCCAGGGTCTTGTGAAAGCGAACCGCGAATTGTGATACGAATAATCTCATGCTTTTTCCTTAAAATTGTAATCGGAAAACCTTGTATGTCGAAATTGTGACGCTGAAACATATTTTATCCCGTTTTTAATGAAGACTTTTTTTATGTGCCCCGTGTCCTTAAAACCGAAATCTGGCAACTTTGCGTGAACATCACGAGAGCGGGAGGAAACGATCGTGATATTTGGTCGTAGGCTTTTTGACTCACAATCAGATCTTCTGATTAGATCCAACTTCTTCCAAAACCCCTATTGCTGCGCGCACTTGTGGATTTTGCTTTACTTGGAATAGGGATTCGAGTAGGTAACGATTCGCTGCCAATTCTGAAAGAAAAGAAAGAAAATAGTATCCAAATAATAGTATCCAGTTTTTGGGTCTAAATTGCTTTTATAATTGTGTATATCTCTACGCGTTTTGCAGAAACTCCAAAGCGAACAGCTGTTCTACCATGTTAATCTGTCCGTGGTACACCTGGCCCTTCTACAATATGGGTTCTTATGACACGTACTCGCCATAGCACGGTTCGTTTTTCGCCATGCGCAAAAAATATACACAACGCGGATCACGCTTCGCATTTAAGCAACTTGGTTGGAATTGGGATATTGGATTCCAGATTGCTGAGTGAAAAAGATATTTGGAGGGCCATATTCTCGAGAATCGAGACATTTAAAAACAAAATTTGGTGATCAGCTCTGCCATTTCACCAGATTCGAAAGCAAAATTCTATATTTAATACAGCCAGAACTCTCAAAAGTGAACACATGTTGTGTGCATCCTCTCTAACGGCATAATATACATATATTAATAATTTGTCTTTATAAGCTAGTGTAATTGCCGGTCAAAAATGACGCGTATGTATGAATTAAATAATAAATTAAAATAAATTTTTAATAAAAAACTAATAAAGCCAACCTTTACATGTTCTAAAAAGTAAAAGATGAACATAAAATTCATGAACTGAATGTTCCAGTGAGTAAAAATAGTTTTGTGCATGGAAAATTTTCTGGAACAAAAACAATGAATATTTATTTTTTAAATATTACAATAGGCAACTTTTATATGCCCAAAACTATTTCGACCTTCTGGAACATACTTTTATGAGAATGTTATATTTTTTACATTTTATTACATATAAAACGTTTTTTCATTCAAATAAATTTGTAAATTTTATTTTTCTCTTTTCACTTTTTGTTCTTACATTTCCAAAACATAACTGCAGCACATTTAGTGTAATTAATTTCAATTTTCCATTCTTTGCACCACGCTGAAATGGCTCTTAAGTGTCCATGCAGCTACTGATGGTCCTCCTGGTTTTTTAATCTCTTTATACAGAACGGTATCATCGGCTAAAAGTTTAATTTTCCTACGAACTACCGAGCAGATATCATTGACATAGTTTAAGAACAGTAGAGGATCCAATACACTTCCCTGAAGAGCACCCGACGCAACGTTAACGGGGGACGAGTATTTCCCAACAACTATCTGTTCTCTATTCGAGAGGAAGCCTCTCACCCAACTGGCAACGTTCGGATTGACACGATATTGTTTAAAATAAAAGATTCAAGAGAATACATATTCTTTCGCTATCGCTGAGGTATATATCTACATTTTTGAGGGGAGAGTGAAACGGAGAGAAAATGGGGGAGGAGGAATTTAAATTTATTACTTTAATTTTGTTGGCTATCAATCACACTACTGCACATATTTTATCACGAAATAGTTTCATAGCATTGCTGTAGAGTCACAAAAACTAGAACCTTAAGATAGAAATTAATAATAGTCAAATTCCGATTTAGCGCCACTCCTCCACATACCGCCTATAAATCGCAGTGAACAGAACTTTCACCTTATGATTACATAGAGCAAGCATATTCCTCGATTTACTGCCAACCCCGCTTTATCGCCAATCTCATTGATGGAGAAACGGTGGCGTTAAATCGAGGTTTTACTGTATTCCAATTCATAGAAAATTCGAGCGACGTGATTCAAGTCGCAATGCAGAAATAAATGAAAAATTCAGTCATGAAGGATCAAATTAATTTGTTTTAGGGGAGGTATTTTCAACCGGGGCACGTGTCCTGGCGGATACGTGCAGCTTTTTAAATGGGCACGGAAAAATATTGAAGACAGTAAATGTTCTTCTTCCGCTATCATGTGTTACCTCGGAATCAAGTATTGTGATTTTAAGATTACGAATGGCGATGTGAAACGTCGTAGGGACGTTTTTACATGCAAATGGGAATTGGGATGGAAAATTATTTCTCGTTCCACGGTAAGTAAATTTTTTGAGATCTCTGTAGATATATTTCACGCAAGAAATCGCGCACGGTCGTCAGTTATATAAAAAATAGAAATGTATCAAACGGGTTTTATTACTGGCATTTATTTGCATCATTACAATGTATTTTAATAAAGTTGTGTTCGTATATGTACATACTTGTTATTTCAAAATTTGCTCGAGGTTACGCTACTATTTAATAAAATTCCCCAATGGGTACGTCATCAAAAAGAGAGTAGACGGCCGCCGAATCCGTTTAAAAAATAGTGGAAAAATATCGCCGCTAGTATTCCTCGACCTAAGCTTGCATTTTCCCCAACTTGTGTTATTTGGAATCACTAGGCAACCCATCGGTGTCCGAGACGGGATGAATGGTAGGGGGCGAGAGGTGACGGTATAGGCTGTGAATCGTGTGCCCGGCCGCTGTGTTTTCGTTTGTGTTTGTGAGCGAGAGAATGAGAGAGAAAAAAACGAGAGGTCAAAAGTTGCGGCGAGGATGGAAATGTTAGACCTCTATGGTCAGAGGAGGAGAACTAGGAGGGAGAGAAGTTGACCTGGGGTGGGGATGAGAGGCGTTGAATAATGTGAGATATGAGCGGGGGTGGAGAGAGGGCTAGGGAAAGAGGGAGTGAAGGAGGGGGTGAATGGATAGAGTGGGGAGAGAGAGAGAGAGGGAAATAGAGAAGGGAAAGGGAGAGATAAGGAAGAAAGTGATGGTAGAAGAGGAGAGAGAGAGAGGGAAAGAATATGAGAGGGGAAATGAAAAAGATGAAAGAGAAGAATGAGGTATTAGAAGAGAGGAGGTAGGAATGGGAAGAAAGAGAGAAGAGGAGAGGGAATGAGGAAGAGAGGGAGTAGGATGCTAAAGTCGGATGGGTGAGCCGTGCATTGTAGTACGTCAATTCCTGGAAATGGAAAGACACTCCGCTTGTAGAGGGAGAGGGGGAGGTAGGTTTTAAGAGGGAATGCGGAGGGTGAGGGAAGGGGAGGTCAAGGAGGAGGGGTGGGAGGAAGTTGGTTTCTTCTCGCGTGCTGAGGAAGTCGTTTCGAGCGAGTTGTAGCACTTGGGAGCGAGCTGGTGGGTTGGTATTTGTGGGGAGGGAGAGGCGGGGAGAGGTAGGAGGGAGGGACACACAATAAGGAATAAAAACAAAGGATAGAATTTTTTTCTTCTTTCTTTTCCATCTCTCCTCTCTCTCTCTCTCCGTCTCGACTAAGTAAAGTTCGGCTGACTATAGCACGCTATCCTCTTCCCTTCACGTTTCGGTGAAGGAAAAAAGGAAAAGAGAGTGTCCGAGGATAAAAGGGAAAGAGTAACATCTGACGTGAACGAACTATTACGCATACATTTTAAAAAACATTGGTTGGAAAAATGATTGATCTAGCGTTACGAAAAATAACGAAAATTATACTCATGCACAGCCATTGCGATAGATTCCCGTCTATATGTGAATGCACACATAGATGATTGTATGTGTAATCCATGTTATGATAAAAGCCGTCCGGTTGCCATTTAGTGTGAGATTTTGGGATTCATGCGAATAAATGAAGAATGATAAGACCGATTTCTATTAACCCTTCGTCAGGTACTGGGCCCGTCACCTTGCAGGTCTTAAATGGGTCATCGTCCATGATGAGGGCATGGGTTGTATTAAGAGAGAGTTCACTTGCTTTACTTGATTAGCATGTGAATGAGTGTAGGATATTTTTCGTCTACATTATAAAAATAGACTCTAGGTACGAACTCGGAACTTGTTAAATGGAGGAAATTTGTTTCCAGTCGGGAAAATTTTGAATTATTTCCGAATGGCTTAGAACAGGGGTTCCCAACGCGGTGCCCGAGGGAGCCATGGCGCCCGCAAAGGTACGCTGTGGCGCCCGCCGAGGTTTGCTCAGGTATCCTTCCTAAAAAATTTAGCTCTTTTGATGTATAGTGATGAGCTTCCACACAATCTATAAAGTACTAATCTAAAAAGACTTCATGACTTAGGGGTGTAGGGATTATCAGGTGTAATCGAGATTAAAGACAGAGTGCAATAAATCGATCATATTGTTTTGTCCCGTACCCGTGTCAGCTCAGTATGGATCCTTAAGACGTAAAAGATCTTAGAAAGGGTTTGGAATGCCGAATGAAATGTGGCTGTTTGGTATGAAAAATGTCGATTTTCTGTTTTGTTTTAGGCGTTTGGCGTTAAAATATGTCAAATTTAAGTGTGACAAAGCAAATTTAATAATCCTGTTAATTTCATAGAAAAATTAGTAGTGAAAAATTGACAATTCATTTTCGTCGATTTTGAAATTTTTACGAATTCGATTTTTATCGACATTTATCGATTTAAATCGAATCCTACCAAACCTAATTGTAAATAAACATATAGCTACGAGCTGAGCTGTAAGTGTTGAGCGGGGTGGGTGGAGGTAAAATATCGGCGGTGCCCACTGCTTTCGCTTTTTAAGAAAAAGATTTCAAATCCGAAAAAACGATTAATTTTCAATTCTCTAAAAATGAAAAATCATTGTAGCCATCAACACAACGCATTATTTCCGTGTTTGATCTCACCAAATAATTACTCTTTCCCCTCGTCTATGGACTTGTTAACGAATTATAGTCGTTAATCGTGTATTTGTACATACGTAGCAAAAAGTCAATTTGTACAGCAAGAATTAAAATCTGTTTAATTATGGCTATGAGTACTGATAATATTAAATCAGCAGCTGTCAGTTCATTGTCAATCAATTATATACATGAATTTGATTTTAGAAAACTACTGAAATATTTTTATATGTATTTTAAGAAGTGAAGATGTAAATTGACGAGGAATTAGACATTTCATTTACTGATTTGTTTGCTTCTCCTTATGTCTGAAATTATCGATTCGGAGCATTGTGAAATATTATTTGCAATGGAAACAGTAAAATGATTTATATTAGAATAATTTATATTAGAAATAGTTGTCACCATTGGATGGGATTCCGCATGGAATATTACTTTCGAAAATTTATTTCTCATTTAAAACTTAAAGAAATTTAAAGGAGTGTATAAGTGCTTTCTGAAAATTTTCTGTCACGCGTTCATCACAAGTATTATATAATTAAAATCATTTTGTAATATTCGCCCACGTATCAATCGTAATTCGGACTTTAAGTCATTGAGTAGTCACGTTTATGACGCTAAATGATCCTTAATTTAAGAATTAGTAAAAGAGCACCGGGACAATAATGTCTATCCAGATATGTAGTATTGCGTGATACGGCAAACACGTTAGGCGTAAGGTAAAAATTTAAACTTGTTTACTTATTTGCGTTGCTATACTAGCATCGCGATTAAGAAAGGCCAGGAAGTCGCGTGCATTTCACGGCGCTTTGTCGAGAATGTTTACCTCTGGCGCTTCCTCGTAACACAATTCAGAAATTTCCTTGCGAGGCGCCTTCGCGTATTCAATCAAGAGAGTAAAAAAATTTGCTAAGTTTCCGGAGGCGTGTTTATTCTTCTGCTATAGTTGCCACAGAATTAAATATTAAATGTATGTACCAGGTTATATACACGTTATGGCTATTGGAAATACCTACGGCAAGTTTCACCGCTCTCCGGTTATGACGCGGGTTTCCGGAGAGGAACTGCAACCCGCGTTATAAGACAACCGCGGTATAACCGAGGACACGATCGTATTGTCCAATACAGAATGTGCATATTTTTTATTTAAAAAATCTGTCCTTATGTAAAGTTGTCGTTATTATTGTCTGATTTTAACCAAACTTGGAATCGGTCGACAATTTTTAGTAAAACTTCTTAATACCAAATTTAATCAATATACGTCCTGCGGTTCCCGAGTTGAAACAAGAACATTCTAAAATGTAGGTTTTCATGTAAAGTGGTCGTAATTATTGTCCGATTTAAACTAAAATTGGAATCGATCGACCAATTTTAGCAAAACTCCCCAATGCCAAATTTCATCAAAATACGCCCAGAGTTTTAACATGCTGACGGAGGGAAACGACTTCCCCTATATGCGTTCACTTCGCGCAAAGAACGCATAAAAACGACAGGACAAGAAATGGGGAGGAAGGAAGACGCGCGGTAAAACCGACGGCGTTATAGCTGGGGAGTGGTTTACTTTATTTTTCTATTTTTCATTCCTAAGTGCTTATTCTGAAACTTGTTTCCAACCATTAAGACGAAATCGATTGTTCTCTGTCGCAGTGGGTTTCAACCGAGGGTAAGCGTACTGTAGGGGTAAATCAGGAGTTTTGAAGGGGTACGCGAAGGTGTTAAATTTAATTATTTTTCTTCTTGCTTCGTCTTTCACGCATGCCTTTGGGATTAAAAGTTGCAGTGTTACGACTAAAAATAACGGTATAAAACAGAAAGATATGCTAAACTGTGAATTTTAACGTTATAAACATGAGTTATCAATCTTAATATAAGTATTATTCATTTCATTATCACTTTAAATTGACAAAGAGGCACGCGACCATTAAAAAAATGATCTAGGAGGTACGTCAACAAGGGAATGTTGAAAACCATTGTTCTAGTGTCTAGTGTATAGCTTAGCCTGTAATTATTTTCCTAAAAACTATATTCTCACATCTATATAATTTTTGGTATAGCATTGATTAAATCCTTCTGTGACTTGGATTAAAGCCCATTATTATTTGAGCACGAATCGCCGAATTATCCATGCAGTAGTTCTTGGATGCTTACTATGCTAAATCATTCGATTAAGGGCATTTTACCCACTTCGATATTTCTGCCGATGTAAATTGCGTCATTTGCTCTTGCGTTTGTTCTCAAGTTTTGAATTGTTCGGCGTGATAAACTTTGCATTCGGTAAGATGCGTAATGACTCTTAATCTCAACTCAAATTGGGTTAATGTTCGGAGGGAACTCAAGTCGTCCTGGGTGCATACTTACCTCTTGCATGAAATTCGCTACGGGGTAAGTTTCCACCGGCAAGAAATGGTCGCATTAAGGACCTCGCATCGCTTGAATTATTTGCTGAAGAAATAGTGATTTTTTCATTCTGAATTTTCCATGTGGAGTATTTTTAGGAGAGACCTAGATAATTCCTATAGGCTGCCATTACAGAGATCAGCTACGTCTAGTGATAAGCAAAAGTTGTGAAATAGCTGCAAGAGGGCAAAAAGAAACAATTTTTTCTACCAAAATTCTGGCGGGTTTTTTGCTTTTGTTTTATCGGTACATACTTGAAATTTGAATCACATTGTGTATTTTGTTTCGTCGGCATAATAAAGCTAGTAAGGCTAGTAAATAAAATATAATAACCATGTTTTCATGATTTAAAATCCCGCTGAGACAGGAAAACGACAGGAATATATTTTTGATTGTCGCTTGCAAGAAACAATGGCGCTTTTTTAATTATTTCTGCGTAAATCTCGTAAGGCAAGGCAGAGAACAATTGGCAATTCTTTCGGTATTTTGTTCATCTCTAATTGATATCTTCCTATTAAGGTCTTAGATTCTTAATCTCAGTGCGCAAATATCTAACTCACTTTGAGGCAGCATTAATACTTTTTTAGTCATTTTTAAATGACGGATTTCCAAAATATGATACAACAAAAACTCGTCAAATGTTTTTCTTGCTACACGATTTAAAACCACTGGACGATTTTTGTGGTAAAATTCATTCATTCATTCAGTCTGTTTCTGCGATTGGGAATTCGCTTGGCCGTCCCGTGAATCATCGTCGGCATTGTCGAACGTCACCTCTTCCCGACATTAACAATTAGAAACGCCGACAAATCTGAAAATTGGGTTAACAGGGGCGCTTTTTTTATTCGCGGGGATTAATCCGCGACAATCGAAGACTAAGGCCGAAAGGAAACTAGTTCGTTAAAGGACCTCCCCTTCCTTTCCGCCGTTGCAAATAAAGCGCCGTTTTAATCCCCGGAATCAATTGGGCGACACTAGCGCCTCGCGTTGTCGCATTTTATGTCCTACGGGGTAAAGAGCTCTTTAAAGCGCTCTCTCAGATACACATTCGCTCCTAGCTTCGAAATGCCTCTCTCCGGACATCCCGAAGGGGTGGAGTTTCCTTACCTCGATATCGCTGGAGTTGGAGGGAGGGGGAGAGAGGAAGAGAGGGGAAATTCGACTCAAGAGGGGAATATGAGAGCGGAAATTAGGTCGAAGGCAGAGGGAATATTTGAAGTAGGTGCGTGCTACCGTTCGGGGAAGTTAACCTATCGAATGGGAAATGGAAGGAAGGCGCATCAACCGCCCCGAATGTCCATTTACATTTCCAGGAGGGCGCGCTTCTTGCCTGTCCGTGTGCGGGGGTGTGTGAGACAAGTGAATAACGACCTGGTTTCGAGCTCTTTGGCGCTAACGTTTCTAGAATCGGTCGCCTGGGCTTTTTTTGATCGGTTTCCTGTCACTGCTGATGGCCCTTTTAACGGTTGCTGTTCAAATTAGTGTTCGGATGGGATTTATAATCGAATAATCGTGACTAGAACCATAAAGAAAGATTATGAATATAGAGTTGAACGAAATTCTGTTTATGGAGCTTCAACTTAATGGGTTGGGATGCAACGGATAAATATTTTATTCAATTTATCCGCGCTTGCTTGAATTTCTTCACTTTGACACACAAGAAGAAAGTAATGCTCCATAATTATACTTACTCTACCCATTATCTATTTATAAAAATTCCTTTTTATATTATCTTTTGTTCCCGCTATAAGATACAACTCCAACTCCTAATGCTACGTATCTGATGTATGTATATTCCATCGTTCTATGGCGATATCTAATATGTGCTCGAATCTGCCCAAGTATTTGGTATGGATGGCTACTATTCTGCCTCTTTGCTGTCACAATTCGGCGTCAAGAAGTGACAATTTTCACCTTGTGCCATCTGTATGTGCAATTTAGAATCGGCCGAAGTGCCTTGTTTTTAACCGATGATTAATATCCGAGTTTAAAATTTCACGAGATACGATTGGGAAAATGAGAACTCAATTCCTGCGTGACGTAGCTTTAAGGGGTATCTATGATGCGTTTACGGAGTGAGTGAGCCGGGACGTGTAATTAGAGGGTTTCTATGACTCTGCTCTCATTTAAGCTGTATGATGGTATTCGATTCCTATCTCGTGTGATACTAGATACCATTACCAACAGTCGAGAACCGAGCTTTTTAAATTTTAAACGAATTTTAGGTCGTATTCATATTTCTAATTTTGTCACCATATTAATATTATAATAATACTTTTTTATTTTTGTCTCTGTCTAACCCTGTTGTTATAGCAAAGAAAACAAACAAACCCTAAAAATCTAGCTTATTTGCATAATATTTCAGAGTTTCGAGTATTAATTGATGTATTTTGTCATTCGGTAAAATAAAAGAACGATTACAACATTATTAATATTATTTGTTCATTAGTATTTCAGTATTTAATTTAATCCACTACTAAGTTGAAATTCAGTTAAAACTATATTGAGTTATATATTTAACATATTTATATAGTTTAAACTGCGCTTATATATATATATATATATATATATATATATATATATATATATATATATATATATATATATATATATATATATATATATATTCTTTCTTCGTTTTAGCTTTTATTCGTATCAGCTTTTTTCTTCTTTTCTCTTGTGAAACGCAGCATGTTCATGAAGGTAAATTAAACGTATTTACTCCCCCAGGATTCAGCAGTTATTATGTAATTTTCTTTCTTTTTGAAAGAATGTAGGATTTATTTACGCTATTTGTTGTAGCAACGAAACTCTAAAAACCTCTTTCCGTACCTAATTTATTTTTTCATTCGAAAAATAAATGAGCGATTACAACATTTAAAAACGAATCGAATAATATTGGGTGCATAAAATTCGATAATAACACAATTGTCGTTTGCGTCATACTGACAGGCTAAAATTCTAGTAGTATGATAATAACCTCTAGTAAGCAATATGCCTAAAGTTATCGCTTTTTTAATATTTGAATCACTTATTGCTTTCTTACTTCAAATAACTTCAAAGATTTCTCATAAATATTCCTCCGTATGACTTAAAAGCACCTATTCAGCATTTCTTTGAAGAGGATTGAATTCGCTCGTTGAGTATTATGTGAAAAACATCGAAACTGATTCTGGACGTTCTTTTTTTAAACGCTCAATTTATTTTAAGCGGAGCATTTAAGGATGTGGATTGTGGTGAGGCAACTTCAATAAGCGACTCGCCAAGTCATTTTCATAACTTTTTGCGTATGCGTATGAATATTGGAACATATTATAGGCAATTAATCATGTACTGCATTTGCTAAGTGGCTGGCGAATTTAAATTTTCGCGTTGTTGGTAAATATGCGTCCGTGGCGAATAGATTAGTTAGCGTTTTTTTTTAAACCGAGTTGTTTTTAAAGACTCAGAGGTAAACAAGAGAGTCTAAACGGTTTATTTTCTTTATCAATTACATCATTTAGGTAAATCCTGAAGCCGTAAAAATTTTGAGTCTGCCATTTGAACATTTTAAAATAAAAACTTTACCTTGACAGAGCCAGTTTACCTCTTGGTGAATTACCATTGAGGGCGGCTACTTTGTAGATTAACATTTCCCATGGTCTCTTTCCACTTCAAGCTTTAATTATATCCCAATAATGTTTTTAGTTACTTGCTACGTATATTTACAATGCACAGGGTACCCAAAAAGTCCTTTCACACTTGAGATAGTAACGTAATTTATTTTTAGTCTTATAGATTAAAAACGTAGCTTTGCTGATAGTTTCAGATGAATAAATAGATCTTAAAGTAAATTATGTTAAATATTAACGTAAGTTAGCACGGCTCGAAATAAATATAAACAAGATGATCCAAACAGAACTTATGATGCCTACTTTCCACTTAATCATTTATTTAATACCTATATTGGGTTTAATAGCTTTAAAGTCATCGCGGATATGTAGCTCTTTGTGTTCCCAAATTTCATAATTTAGCGTTATAAAATACTATAAATACATTCGAACGAAGTATTAAATCAATCACGCGTATTTGTGCGGCAAAAATAGCGCGTGTACGTATTAGAATGTACCGAATCTGAGTCCAACAATAGTTGTTGCTATGGCAACACTCTCGTAATGAGTGACAAAAACTGCAAAATCGCCAGTATTTACGCAACATTCTAAGAAATACAATCGATAAGCAAAATTCTACGATAAAAATTAGAATCTTCATTCCTTTCCTCAGTGAATAGTACAAAACTCGCTCCGATATTACAATTCTAAGATATTTTAATGTGCAAGAGAAAATTACCCTGCACGATGGATTTCAGATTTCCCCTGTAAGTCAAATGGGAAGGATAGTTCCTGGAATCGAACCCGAGACTTCAATCTTTGCAACAAAAACTATCCTCGGGAGCTCGGCCCATGTAGTAAGAGATTTCCACCAAGTTTAATGAAAATCAGTCTATTGGTTCAAAAGTTATTAGGAGGACGGACAGACGGACACAACGACAAAACTATAAGCCTATTCCCATTCTGGAACGTAGGCTAAAAATAAAATACGTTCATTTCTCAAGCGTGGAAGGACTTTTGGGGCCTCCCTGTATTTGAAAAATAAACAACCTAATATTAATTCCATGGTCATTTAAAGTACCTTGTTCATAAATATAACCATCATAACTGTATTCCTGTTTTTCTTATTTTTTCTAGGTAAGTGTCTCTTGCATAAGTGGCCTAGAGGTGTTGAGAAGACTAAAACCTCTTATTACGTTAAACGGGTAAAGACGCGTGATATCTCCAGGATGCTAAGCGGAATGGACATCAACCGACTGGTAATTACCCTCTTTATTTTTGCGAAGTAAGGGATTCCTACGCCGGCGTGTTTTTGCTACGTATTAATGGCCTCTCCTTCCCTGCTGCCAATCACAATTTTGATCTCCGGAGAGGAGACGTATCCGACGAGACGTGATTAATGATCTGGTATAATAAAGGGCCGGAATGTATGCATCCCAACTTCGTAATGCTACGCTTTGCGTAATTTCCTCCTCGTCTCGCGTGATTTTTCGCTGAATATCCGGGAAAAGCAGTTAATTTCCAGCGTTTCTCACCCCTTCGTGAGCATAATAGCTGTTTGATTTTTTTTAGCCCTTTAAGATAGAAACTCAAAATTGCACGAGGTCAATTTTGATTTCAAAGTATATGGCGGATCGCATGTGTTCGTTACTAAATATACAGCATCATGAGCCAAAGCATTTGGATAAAATTTGTCAAAATGGTGTATATTGCAATTAAAAACAAACTATCATTCTATTACTAACTACTTAACATTTATATATTGTTTTGTATCTCTGGCAATCCATGGCCTTCTTGTCCACGTTGTCTTTAATCTATATTCAGTAGATTTAAAGCAGGGAGAGGATCGCAATTAATGAACTAGCGGGCCATATTCTGCGTGTTTGAGCCGCGTGCTTCCCGAGTGCAAATTTTTTCTTCGACTGCCATTTCGAGAAAGTCTGTAATAAAATTCTTCTTCGTCTTTCTGTTTCAAATGCATAGTGTTTTGGAAAAATATACTTACGATAAATTTTAAATTTATCATTGCGTTCATAAAGGATGTTTATGGGATTAATATCGGTCGTCTTAAATTAATTTAAATTAATTAATTTAGTTTTAAATCGTTGCATTTGCTTCTCGAAAAGTTTACGTTGAGATATTTGTAAAATTTT
The DNA here is from genome assembly GCA_028673005.1 of Tanypteryx hageni. NCBI lineage: Eukaryota > Metazoa > Arthropoda > Insecta > Odonata > Petaluridae > Tanypteryx > Tanypteryx hageni. The sequence goes on from CM054115.1 coordinate 157,757,499, forward strand.
CATTATCCTTTGAGATGGAGAAAAGAGAAGCTTGACAGTCAGGAAGTGTGACTATAAGCGTCGATCCTCATGAGATCTATAAGACACGAGTAGCAGATATGCTGCTTCAATTTGATGCTTTAACGGTCGGAAATGGAGGAACGGAGAGTATATTATATATTTGCCTTCTTTCAAAGACTAGAAATCTGTATTATATGTATTTGAATGGCCATGAACGACCACTATTAGGAAATTATCTCCGTTTTCAGATTTATAGAACCTCTGTTTTGCAATACATCCATATACTTCTTATACGCGTCTGAATTTTTTTCACCACTTTCACCCCTAGATATTACCGTCAAAGATATTTCACGCATGTCTTTTCACCAATAGGTTTTTCGCCCACGGGCCACTTCACACACGAGACGTTTCGCCCAACGTGATATTTCACCAATACTGTTATTTGAACGTCATTTATGCCTATATTAAAATAAATCCATTCTGAAACGATTATGTAATAATAAACGGCTATAACAGGCTAATTTTGGTATTAGCCGGGATTTACCAAGCCACGGTTTGGATATAAGCGCTGAAAATGTGTAGCCCTTCTCTCCCCCCCCCCCCCCCCGCCAAAACAAAAGTCTCGGAAAAAATTTAAGGGCCTCACAAAAAAATTAGGTCCCCTTTGGCCATGGGCCTCCTTGCCGCGCGTGGATTGCGTGGATGTCCGGTACGCCACCGCCTGTCACGTATTCATGTAATCATGCACGCACATATACACATGAAGGCACAAGCCTTTGTATGCATAATTGAATACCCTTATTCACTACCTTACCGCAAGTGTTTTTCTCTTTGTGAGTTGCAGGTGGCGTGGGCTCCATGTGACCTCAGGCTTAATAGCGGCGAAAAACACGTTCCCACGGGTGAAGGTTCGAACCGTCCCGTCCTTGACCTTTCTCAATGAGATCCTTGTTTCGCACCCTTCTCCCAATAGGATCTCTCACTGCTTGAGATCACGAAACCAGTTGCACTATTTAATCTCTTTTTAACAACTTTAATATCAAATCGCCAACTATATTTCTATATACGTAAGAATGTTTTCATCCTTCCTATGATTTAGCATTAAAAAGCGACGATAATTTACACAGAAATCTTTTGCCACCTTTGGGACTTGAACCTAGGTTGCTGAGTCCGCCATCTTACCTCCTGCGCCAACTCGTCTCTTAACAGAATAATGAGAAACATTGCTATTTATTTTAGCAAAGCGGAAATTTTGCATGCAAGCTTTTCTCAATATGATATAGTTGAGCTGCCAACTCTATATTTGTACTATTCTACGGTGAAAGGAGTAAATTTGTTATGTAATGCAAATTTTATTTATAAATTTGTTATAACCATTACTAATTATAGTTGTAAGGAGCTTCTATTGTAATAAGAAAACCTGGTAAAGATTTGAATATGAAGTAAAATTTGCACCGTTTCAATTTGATACACAGTTCGTTGCCAAGAAACATTCTGCAAACATCCAATTTGAATTTAAATTTAAATTTACGTCATGACGATATCTCTTGTAAGCTGAAAAACAAAGCAACGGATTAAAGGATTATTGAATATTTATTGGTCCTTTATTTACGTCTTCCTTTAGGAGTAACATATTGTCATTGATTTTTTTAGTACTCTTGTCAAAGCATATTACTTGCTATAGAACAGTAGTTCTAAGAAAAATATTTCGTCCTGGCCGTGTCTGCAGCCACCTGCCATGTTGTGGTTTCGGGAAAGGTGATGGTAACCATCAACGTGTATGGAGTAATTTTGGTGGATTTTACCCTACGTTATGAGTCAGTCAGAGCAGCTGCTTCTCAGGTAGCAGGGCACATCGTTATACCGCCATGGCTTTGACACTTTGATCGATAAATTTTATACAAAAGATAGTAGTACTCCGTTAGATGTTGGACGTTAAAACGGAACCATTTTATTTACCATTGCATATTAATCATTAGACCAGAGATGGTAAACCTTTTTTCGCTCGCATGCCAAAATCACAAAAAATAATTTTCATTTCCTAGCTAGCCAACTTAAAATGCACCCAAAAACAAATACTTTTATGGTACATAATTAATTTTCGAAATTAGAGCTCAAAAAACGATAGATTTGACACACAAAACTCAATTTATCATCTAAAAAAATTCATGCCCTAGATCATTTACGGCCTTGTGACAAATATCAAGCAACAATCATCTCGTTCTCGGGCAAAAAGTCACTATTTATTTTATCAACATAATTGCAGTCTCCCTAAAAATAGTTATTGTATTATGTAAGAAATTGAAATATATTAAGACTTTGGTTTCCAAACTGTAGGGCACTCCCTCTTGTTGGCACAAAAGATTTGACATATACTATTTACTGACTGTTTAACCATCCTAATCTTGAGACCTACGATATGCAGCCTTCAAATTCTAGCCCTTGCGTGGCTATGACGTATCGTTTGCGTCTACATTTTCTGGTTATATTAATGGCAATTGTATGTCCATTAAATATTGTGTATAACTTTTGATTGAAAATGATAAAGAGGGAGGAAGGGATCGCGAAGGTGCCGTAGTTTTGCCATCCCTGCATTAGACGATTAACCAAACCAGATACGCGCTTCAACCAAAGATGTGAATCTCCTGAGGGCTGCGTATCTTGACGTTAATGTTGTATATACAGTCCAACTCCTATTCATCAAAATTTATAGGAGGGGTTAATCATTCGAGAGGCATGGAAAATTCGAATTACTGATAATACCATGATGACAACACACTTCACCTTTTTCAAGAAGTGGATTTTTACGCCAATTGTTTTCAGCATTTTATTAACCATTAATGAAAAATTTTAAGGACCTTAAATATTGCAGTAATTTTGTTGCGAAAAAGTTCCATAATATTTATCTTGTGACTTTGCGTGAGTGTTCGGTCCCTTGCTTGGAGTAATTTCCTCTAAACCGGCGTATGTGAATACTTATTTTTTAATTATTTTTTATGGTTATTAGGTTTCTCCATTTGTCATTGCTTATTTCTTGATTGGGTTTTGGCCATGAGGTGAGCTCAATGATTGTTGATTTTTATAATCCACGTTTAAAATTATTTTCGTCGTTTATAAATTGAGAAACGTTAAAAAATTGCTTCTCGAAATATCCTTCCCTTATAAAAGTTTTCACGCGTCCCTCAACACGCAGGACGGGCCTGATATTAGTCTCGCCCTCTTTCCCTTCGGGTCAGGACGAAATAAAAATGATTCGGATCGCTGACTTCATCTCGCTGGCATTCATAAACCTCTATCCCTCTCCTTCCTCCCTTCCAAGCGGAAGAAGACAATGGCGTCATTATTAAAGGACTATAATCCCTCTCTCTCTCTCCACCTCCCTTTCCTCCTCTCCCCCTCCCTTCTTCCCCGCCGACTTGGAAAACTTCTGACGTGAAGTCGTGTCTTGTGGCTGCTTTTCGTGCCGCGAGAGCGTTATTTTTTAAAATATTTATTTCTCGCTGTGGTGTGCGATACGTGAGGTCACATTTCTTTCCCTCCGGGTCAAGCCTTGGAGCGTAAGGAATCGCCAGTGTGGCGGTTTATATAGGCGCACTCTCCTAAGGGAGAAGTAGGATGGATGCAGGAGAATGCAACGCAGGAGGAAATTCTATATGTTTTTTAAAGAGATGGTGAGCTAGGGTGTTTGCGATGATGGCGCTCTCGGTACTTGAGTGTGTGTTTGTGTATATACAGTCGACGGCTTATCATTTTCAATGGATAAAATGTGTGCTTTTGTTTATAAACGCCTCTATATGTATATCTTTTCTGAGTGTCAAACGAGAAGCCGCCATCAAGTCGTTGCCGCGTTTTAGTTTTCTACAAATTTATAGTTAAACAGAGGAAAGATAGCTGTGCGTAGATAATTTCGGAAGCTTGAAAGTTGAAAGATATTTGGAACATGTTATGGAAAAATTTTTAATTTATTTTTATTGTTAAGCATTAATGTTTTAGGAGTTTTCGTTATCTTGAAGAAATTAGGTTATGGAACGGAACTTTTTATTTCCCAAATATGTAATTTAAGATATGTTATTCACTGTTGGAAGGTGAAACTTCAATGATTTACAGATAAAATGAGGATTGTGGTAAAATTGAAACAAAGCAACCATATACTGTGTAATTGCAAAAAAAAATCCGCGTAGCATTACGCGTATCGTACGAGATATCGAAGCCGAATACCAGTCTTTTTGTTCTCGCCATTAATTAAGCAGGAAATTATTCTCCCACTTCGTTATTACTCATAATAAGCATTTAATAGGTAGAATTGAGGATGTAGTAAAGGTTTCACGGCCCTCAAGCATATTCATACTCATCCCCGAGGTCAGGCGGATTGGTCGTATACATTTAATTATATTTAGCACGAAATGTTTTAGTGAGATTGAAATTCTTAAATAGCAATCAATTGATAAATGAGTTTATTTTTGTCCAAAAGATAACAGTGGAGTTGCAAAATACATCGCTTTTGCCGCGGCATATTTTTAAATCGGATATAGTTGTAATTTTTCTCTCAATTTAGCTCATATTCTACCGGAGTCTCTCTCGCTGTGTAACTACCAGTGTCGTCAATATAATATAAATACTTGAATTTGTTTCCTAATTGAAATTTCAAACGGCCCCAGCTTTCTGTCAGCGTAAGGTTTTTTCAAGCAAATGTGACATCGATATAATGATTAAATGAATTTTATGCCAAAATCCACTCAGACCTTAAAGTAATTTAGGCGGATCGTGCGCTGGGTTTGGTCGGGGAGGTCATATTTATTGATTATATCATTGTAATTATAATGATTCATACGACAAAGCGAGCATTAAGACTTTACCGATACAATGTTTGTATGAATGTGTATGCGTGCGTACGTGGGTATGTACACTCACATAAATGTACACATAATTTCGCAGGTACCCATTTAAAACACATTAACGCAGGAGTGTTCCCTCGGTATTTCTTGTTAACTCGTGTCTTTTTAAGCGCCAACCGAAACACTATCTCATTCTTCGCTATTTCGGCAGAACCCGACTTTCTTATTTTTTTAAGCCTCTTAAATTCTTTTCTCTCCGTCCCTTAAGCGCGTAAGGTTAAAGCGACTAGCAAGCAAGTTCTTCGTAAATTTGTTTGGGGCGTAAAAAGCTTAATGAATATTCATACCCTCCTTCCATTCTGTGTCATTTTTGTAGTAGACCCCCATCCTTTTCGGGTTCTTTTCAAAAAGTCCGATCTTCTTTTATTTTTTAAATTCCTCCTTCCTAATTCTCAGAGACGCCGCTGTTCTGTCGTTTTTTTAAACTTGCCTCTGACTGTGTGTGTCTCTCTCTCTTCCTCATTTTTAGATCCCTTTTCTTAGAAGGGAAGGGTTGAAAATAACGAAAAAAACACTCCGTTCTCCCGGACTTTTTACTTTTTATTTTGCGTTTCCGGAAAGACTATGACGTCCCGTTTCAATTCGCCTATCTCAATCCTTGCGCCGGTCTATAATTTGGTGCAACAAGTTCCGCCCCGAGGTATTTCCACGAGAAAGGAGGTATTATAGGAGAATGAGTGGGGAGACGGTGGGGTTAAAAGAGAGGGGAGGAAAGCTGCGTTATAGAGGAGGGTTGAAAAAGGGCGGGTTCCAGCTAGGGAGGGAGGGGCGGGACGGAAGAACGAGATAAAGGTAATGGAAGGGAGGCGAGAAAAAGGCGGGGTTTTATTCCGAGCAATCTCGGATAAAGGGCTCTTGGGGGAGGTGTGGTGAGGAGACTGGAATCTTCTAGTCAAGAGGAAGGTGGTCTACAGGAGGATAGGTGTGTGTGTGTATGCATGTGTGTGTGTACACCCGATGACAACACCGTGTACACCGGACACACAATGTATAATGGAAACCCGGTGCCGGAATTAACCTACTCTTTACGAAGAGCACCAAGGGGGTCAACTGCTTAACACCTTTCGAAGGACAGAGCGCTGACTTGCGGAACACTCTGATAGTGGGGCAGGGCGATTTCAGGTTGAAAAATCCGACCAACGCCGGATTAGAACACGTTGCCAGCGAAGGTCAGCGCTCTAGATACTTCGCCAACGCAGCCCTTCTTCGGAAAAAGAAATTAATACTAAAGCTAAGTGTTTCTCTTACTCACGGTACTATTGGAAGTTCAGAGCAGAGAAGGAAAGAGAGGGATGACATGAGCCAATCCCAATTGACGGAGCTGTGGCCCAGGAGAGTTTTCTGGAAGAATCCAAATGATGCGGTGAAGCATACATTAAACGGTAGTGAATGGGTTGCTGCATGGCCGGTCTCCGGAAGGGGGCGTTCATGAGTGTGGCTGTTCCGATGACCGCTCATGTGGATGTTGGGTAATCGTGGTGGTAAGGCCCAAGTAAAGCGCCAGGCATTGCGTACAGATAAATTACGTTTTTGGAAGTGCAAGTTCCGCGGAATGGGATAGGTTATTTGGGTCGTAGGGCTGTTAAAATCAGGCGGTTTATATTATGGGAAAAGTGAGGCAACGTGGTCTTTCACACGGCAAGGGCCCTGCGCGTAGTGGTGGTGAACCAACCTGTGGGGAGTTCGGTGCGCCACTGCAAGTCGCAAAGGTTTTTGAGCCGTCGGAAGGGTATGAGAGGATTAGGGAAGAGTTAAAAGTTGGTGGTTGATACGAGAAGAATGAGATGGGCAGCGATGAGGGCATTAATCAGAGACGAAGGTTGTGGCAAAAGGGGGTTGTCTGCGTGCCTTAGAGTTCGGTTTATGTCTGGTATAATTACTTTTTAAGTCAAAAGGATAGCCTCGGTCGACAAATGTCTCATTTACTTGAATGCAGTATTAGCCATAGTAGCATCGACAACACAAAGCGGCGTTAAGCACGGACAGGAAACGCTTTTCGACCTATGTTGTTTGGAATTTTTTGCTTCAGTTTGACGCCATGAGGAGGACTAGGGGTAAAACTGATCGAATGACTTTATTTGGCGTAATAGAGGTAGGTGCGTTAGGAATATATTCACAGGCTACGATGTGGCTTCACCGAAGAATCTTAAATCCCGCAGAATTCTATAATAAAAACGCAATTTTTTAAAATTGTTAAATAAAGCACTTTGGTCAATATATGTTATTAGCCTTCTCGAACACATTCTTTCGTGGGTGTTTAAATTCACAGGATAAATGCCAATATCTGGTGTAAACATTAAAGAGAATATTATTAAAAACGGCAGAGGGTATAATAGTGCAGTTGTTCTAAAACGTGGGGTCGCGAGACAATTTTACGGGGATCGCGAGCAGTCGTCGCTATGCGAACTGATAGCCTATGTTTTATGTTTGAGAGTTGGACTCTTAAGAATAAATTATTTGTTAATTTTACTGTATTTAAATTTAATATAAGAAATATAATTTTAAAATAAAAATAATACGGCGACATATATTAGTTTCACTCATTTTATCAGTTCTCACTTTTCTCATCTTTTTTGTAATTCATTACAATGTATGAATTTTTGATGAACTAGTTTCTTTTTTACAATTTATTTTTTCTAATTTCTTTTAAATAACACCGTAGCAAAATATAGAGTTTTGGTTAAAGAGAAAGGGAAAATTTAAAAATATTTTCAACTTATCAGCACAGGTCCTAGTGGTTTTTCCTACAACTTTTCTTTGTGAACTTTGATTTTCAAGTTTAGTGTCAATTAAATGTAAAGCGAGAAACAAATGTTGATAGCGAATTGCGTTGTGTTAAGTAACCTGTGTCCCAGAATCGACAAGTTGTGTTCAAAAGATAAATATAATTCTGTAACCTATAAATATACAATATTTTAATATACATGTTATTCTAATGTAATAAATAAAAAGTAGATACGCCTCAGTAAAGATAAACATCTAAAAATGTATCTAAACACATACATATTTATAAATAAAATAATTTCAGTGGTAACATTTTAGCTTATTATCATAAATTCCCATTTTCGGAGAAATCCTTTTTTTACATCTCAAAAAAATCATGGGGGGTCGCGGCGACCGAACATCCGCACGGTGCCTGAGAACCACTGTAATAGTGTGATGTCGAATGATGCAACAGTGACAATAACTAGTTTGTTTGGATCAGAAATGGATGGTCCTCAGAAAGTCGTAAACCGTCTGATTTTAATCGACAAGGTTCAATAAGCTACATCCGAGCCAGATAATTGAGATATTTTTTGTCTTTTCTCCTCCTTCAACTAGACTGCCGATATAATAGTCTGTTTCTTGTGCATTTCTGGGATATCGTGATCCCATCAGTCAAAATGCGACTAGTAAAATATATAATCCTAACTGCGGGGGAGATGCAAATGGATCGTAGAGATTTCTACGCGTTTTGGAGGAAATAAGAGAGGAGCAGGAGGAGAGAGATTTGCGGAAAGAGATTAAAGGAAAAGGCTGTGGGAGAGGAGTGAGGAGTTGTGTAGAACGGAGGGAGACGGAACCAGAACAAAGTAGTAGAGAGGGATCATGAGAAAGAAAGATATAGAAAGTAAGAGAACGGACGGAAGCGTTTTTATCTACAAAAATTGATTTTATAAATTATTTCCTTTCAAACATCCAACTCAGTATATTACCCATCTAATTGATTTAAATATTTGCGCGTTAAAACGCAAAGAAAACGATCAAAATTAAAGACATTATGTAAAGAGAAATTTTATATAATAACCTGCTGTAGTTATCGTAGAAATTACTCAGTGCATGGAAATGCCTAAGTATGGGGAACGTGAAATAGCAGCAAAAGCTTTGCATTGGTCCATTTACATCGATAAACGTACAGTCGATGGTAGACTTCATTGTGGACGTTCTTAAATCCCTCGATGCGGCGCCTTAAGACTAAATGACCACTGCATTTAGAAGTTTTTTGGAATAGACTGGAATGTGATACTATAACTATGTCATAATTTCCTGCATCATGTAATAATTGAAAACATATTTTTACTTTACTAAATATAAGCTTAAATTTGGAATGTCAGTAGCAATTAGAAAGAGAGCGAGAGAGTGATGGAGAGGTAGAATGAAAGTGAAAGAGGAAAATATTTGATGAAACGAAAAGCCATATTGACCGCAGTGGAAACGACGTGAAGGGATGGTCAGTCTTACATTTAGGTAAGAAATTTCTGCTAGTCTTCCTGTAAATTGTGTGGTCCGAAAGATTGGCGAGGATGTAAAGGAAAGACGTTAAGAGTACAAGTAATTTTGGAGAGTTGTGATGGAGTTTAGACGAGTCGGAAGGGAATTAAAGGAAGTCTTGAATACTGTCGAAGGAGAACTTGTATAGCTGGGTGAACCGGGTAATATCCTTTCGTTGACGACCGCTCTATACTATCCGAGCGCAAAGCGTTTATCTTTGAAGCAGCGGTTGCCTGAGATACGAGTGTAGGTGTGTGCGTTTGTGTTTGTATTCGTCCGCCCAAGCGTCGTCGCTGTCGAGTTGTTTGTTAATTTTACGCTGTTTTATTTAAGGTTAACGACTCCTCAATGACGTATCTCTTGGTATCTTAACCGTTATGAAGTTTATGCGTCTGTTTGTCTCTCTCGTCTCGCGATGTTTGTGCGATTAAATCGCGGCTGATTATTAGAGGAAATTCGTTTGAGATTTCGCAAAGGATGGCGCTTGTTTTGCGAGGTTGTTTAGTCCATGAATCCCGAGGATTATTAGCTGTTAAGTCATTGAAAACCCGAGGAAAGAGGTACTAATTTATAGTTTTTGTCATCGACGGAAATTCGTTCATAATGCTTCTGGTTAATTCGACCAATTCATCGGCAAATTAAGAATTGGGGTAAGTATATTATATTAAAATGAAAGTCAACTTTAATTGCAAATGAAGAAAAATTACCTGCCTCAAAAGTGCTGTATTTTTCCTTATTCATAGTAAAATACTGTGTTAATTTAACGAGCTGAAGATTTTGGAGTAAATATGAGATATACAAAAAAGTTTGCCCAAAATATATTGGAAATAGCGAAAATTGTCTTCTTCAATTAATAAAACTGATAAAGCAAGAATGCGCTTAGAGCATTGGTAGTTGATTAACAAAATAACGCCGCTTTTTAGCATCAAATTTCATGTGCCATTGACTGGAAGTAAAAATTAAAAAAAAACAGCTTTCAAGATATTTTACCCTGAGCGAATATTTTAACCGAAGCCCTTACGCGGAACAGAGAGGGGAAAGAAAGGATCTTGACTAGGAGCGCTGCAGAGAACACAAAATTGCCTTAGGCGGGATGAGAGCCCAGCTCTTATCGAAGAAAGAAGAGCCCTCTCTCTCTCTCTCTCTCTCTGATATCTCCCCCATTCCCTCCCCCAAACATGCCACGTCAGCGCAGCAGCTCGGCGCTCTTTGCTTTGTGCGTTTCGTCGTTCAATTGTTTGCACTCGGCTACGTATTTTTTTTTAACGGGCGACTCGCCCGCCTTAGCAACGGTGATGGTTAACGAGAAAGAGGGAGGGAGATAGGAAGAATCGAGCTTGCGCATAGTTTTTGCTATGCGCCTCTGTTGCAGCATCGTTAATGTATTTTTTCGAACACGATGGTGTTTTGTTTGAAATATTTGGTCTTTCGTCGCGAGGGGAGGATGAGAAACCGGTTAAAAAATATGTTGGAGCCTTTACTGTCGGCAGGTTTTTAAGTGTGCCTTTGTCGAGGTTGTTATAGGTTTGGGGTTTTGAGGTGCAGTCGGCGCAGACAAGTGAAGGCGAATAAAAGCGGAAAGAGAGATGAATTTGCTTGGCGCAACACTTATGCTATGGTATGCTTATGGTGCCATTTCGTAATTAGAATCGCTTTTATCGTAGTTTAACCACTCAAACCGGTGATTAGTTTAGTTTCCTGAAAATAGAGGACGACATCGTCCAAGCATAACGAATGTATGGAAACAATTGGTTGAGGAACAGGGAAATAGATGGCCATGAAATTTTTGCTCAAGTAAATAGAAGTCAGGGTCAGTACGCGTGTACGGCACCTGCTGCCGAAATGGGATGGCGAGGTCCATACAGGTGTGCAGCCAACCAACTTGCTCAAGTGCAGCAATTAATACCACGCGAAAATAAACTGGGAATAGAATGGCAATGCGAGCACCGCTCACGTTGAAATGACAAATCGGTTATACGGTTCTCGTGATTAATGGAGACTGTGGGCGCCACGCTTTGGTTTTTGGATAGGAATTTTTTTAGGTGGCTTATTTAATCGGTTAATAGATTAAAGTCCTTTTATATTAGAATTCACTGAGAAAATATTAATTTCGAGTAGTTCTATTTTAAGGAAATAAAGCATATCATTCCGAATAAATTCCACTGTTTAAAAAGTACGATCTAGTTTTCGACGTGACAACGTCATCATCAGTAGATAAATATAACATTTATACTGTTTGCGAACGCGATTGCTTAAATTAATTAGCACGTAAATATCTCTTCGTGCATTGAAAAATTGTGTCAGAAGCTGAATAAAGCTACGTTATCCTCAGCGTATACCTTCCTATCGGGCTAGAGATTAGAGCTGTGGAACTACAGTGGTATCTAGAGTAGTATTGACGATTGTTTGTTTATTTGAGAAAGTCTAGTGTCCGATTGTCGTTATTTCAAATAAGGCTCATGTTATATGAAAAATCCCCCTTTTATCTAGGTACTTATTCTAAAATATCTTCGAACCTAAGAAAGTTTATAAAGTAAAATAGAGCACTGTTTCTTAATTATTTTTGTGCAAAACAAGCATTCAATTTTCTATAAAAAGTTTATTTTTTCCAACTCTGACCTTCACTAAACGGGAGTAACCCTAATGCGGGCCCTTCCATGGCATCCATTGCTTTAATCGACCCTTACGCCTTTTCGAGTTTGACACGTCTGTTTTAAGCTCTTTATCCAAATTCAGTTAACCCTCCTTATACCAGTGGGTTTGTAGTGACCCCTGCGTAAGTTTAATTTTTGTTTTATTGAAAGCTGAACGGCAATTTTTTTTAAAAATAATGGCCTTTTCCTGTCTCAATTTTTACAGAAAAAGTCCATTTTTTATCGTTCAGGTTTTAATAATACAAAAGGCAAACAAGCTGGGGTCGCTGGGGACCCCATGGTAGTAGGACGGTGGATATAATTAAAGTAGAACCTCTTTATGCCCGAATGCCTATAGCTTAAAATACCGGCCAATCGCAGGTGATTTTTTTCCAGCCTGTATACATGCAAGGATCTCCACAACTCGAAGTTATTTTACTCGGCATTTATTTTTTACTTCCGCAGTAGTTCGAGTTAAAAAAAAGGTTCGGCTGCCTATTTCATATTCTCCGGAATTGATAGTATAATATGCATGTTTATAATTAACTGCTCTCCGTGCATAAAATGCCCTCCACCATCGCTTTCTCCGTGGCGATTGATCGGGAAAGCGTGCGTTTTTTGTTTTCCTGCGTGCATTCGCGCAGAAAAAAATTTGCGGTGTTGGCGGTCGTAGAAAATAAATGGAAGCGCATGTTATATTTTTTTCCTCGAAATTGAATTGCGAGGGTACGTTTGTTTTTTACCGTCGTTCTTGAAAATTATTTGCCGGCGTATTCGTCGGTTAATTTTTTAAAATTCTATATTTACTCTCTTTTATTTCGCTCTGTGGCTTTGTTTTTTTTTCCTTTCGATAATCTTTTTATCAGTTCGTGCGCTAATTACGGCGCCATGTTTTTCGAAAGGTTTTCTTTTTTTCTTTCAATTTTTTTTTTTCGGAAATCGAGTTCCAGTCTTGCAGTGATTACTGCGTCGGCGGCGCCGTAAGCTAAACTCACGCGTTGTTATAGAGCGTTTCGGTGAATGTCTAGGTTGTCGCATTGCAAGTGTATAAATTTGGAAAATTGTTCCAACTTGGCTGGTGTAGTGTTTTTTGTTTTTGTGATCATCCATAGATTACGCAACGCAAAAAAAGTTTTTAGCCCTCCCCCTCGTCACGCAAGTTTAAATCCTTCTCACACAATACGTCACGAAATTTCAAACCTCCCCTTATGGGGTGACGTAATTTATGGATGATCCCTTTACGGAAATTAGAAATACCTTTATACCTGGCACCTTCTAACTGATTTTCAGAAGACCGACTCAAATATTCGGTGCAAGATCAATCATAGCTTCAGTTAAGCTAAATGATCGATAAAAATAAATGGTAATCATTTAGGATAATTACGCCCGTCCTCGTTTTGCACGGTTTCGTTTTACAGGATTTCGGTTTTAGCGAGGTTTTCTTTTTTGAGGACTACCTCGAATCGCACGGCCATCAATTTCACATTTTAAACGGCGTCGGAACGGTCTCCAAGCATTTAAAGGCCATAGAATATTTCATTTCGTCTTAAGAGGTTATGATTATGAATCAAAGAAAACTGGAGGATCTAATGTGACGCTGTACCACTTATATCCCGTCTTTTTAAAACTTTACCTTTGCTTTGGTATTTATAATTTAATGTGCAGGTCAGAAGTTTGTAAATAGAGCGTGTAACTTACATGACGTAATGATCTCGGTCACAATTATTTTACACGAGCTAGGTTTAGTTTAACCGAGTGTCGTCATTGCTGACTCCTCAGGTCTTACTGTGCCATTTCGTACGCCCGGAGCTTTCTGTCGATGATTTCTGATTCGTTGGATTGTTCGCTAAAATGCATAAAACTGTTTTAGCGATAGTACTGTTACGAAAGTTTCTCCCTTTATCTTATAAATATTTTATTGTGTGTGTGTATGTATGTATGTATGTTCTTTATACGTTTTTACACCTTTGAAACTATCGAATTCAAAAGTTTCTTGGGCCATCCTATGGACCGAAGAAAGAACTTGGTCTAGGTTTGCAGACCGTGAGGTCTCTTATACCTCATGGGGTCAACGAGATACTATTTCCATAAGAATGCATGGGAAATATTGTGGAAAAGCCTCAAAATGCCATGCAGCCCTTCACTGATGTGGATATAAATATACCTAAACATTAACTTACGATCACGGGAAATGGCTTATTTTACACACTAAAGACTGAATATTTTAATTCTGTTCATGTTTTATCGTATTACATGTTAAATCGCTCGAAATTATCCTTTAAGCGCAAAATTTATTAACATTTTCCAGGTGGCACCAAAGCTAAATTTCTTAATTGTTCTCTTCAAAGAGAGATAACCACGTAAAGATTAATGCAAGAAAAATCCACGCCGTGACGCGTCGTAGAGGAAGAATAGCCAACGCCAAGATAATGGATTTATGCCTAAATATAGTCTATGAATACTTTTAAAGTGTGTCAAATGATTTTTTAGGAATATTACTCGTAGAATATTGTTTTCTTTCACCATTAACCTTGAAAGATTTATCGCAACATAAATCGATACATCTACTTATATTTATTCGATAACCAAGATGTTGTTTATTGTTTACGTTTTGACTAATAGTATCGACATAATACACATAATTTTATTGCTTCCATGTGAATATTAATTAAGACGTTAATGCGTAATTATATTAATGGTAAAACTTTACAATACAATGCATAAATTAGTAAATGTTAATGTAAACATCGCTTGCGTAATTAAGGAATGGGGAACGAAAATTCAGGGCTTATGGTGCACTCGGAGTAATTCCTATTTTAATAAAACTGCTCGATTACGCCAAATATTATTGGAAATGCAGTCTGCCTTGATTATATGTTAGATTCGCCATTGAAATACGCCCACGAGCACAAGCCTGACTAAAATTTTTCAGTGGTTTCTTTAGGTGGTAGTTAAAATTCCGTGTGAACCTCTTCTCCGAATAACACATTTGAGAAATTTTGGCGGACCGACAGCGCGGGGCCCCGAGAAATAAAAATCATTTGCTTCTAAAAGAAAACTTTCCCGAGCGAAGCCGGGTAACCCCAGCTAGTATTAAACTATTTTTGTTCATCATATACTTATTGATGCAAAAACGACGTGCATTCCGATTCAAACTCCCGATTCTTATAATTGAAAACAGGTGCTCACTAGTATGCCTTTGCCGGCAGTTTGATTTGACATCGAATTTACATGACTAATGATTATAATCGACTTGTTTATCGATCGAAGTAACGCGGTAATTATCTTAGAGATGTTTACAGAACATCATAGAAAAGTACCTAAAGTTTCTCTGCTGGCAATTTCGTTGTACACTTATTATTCAGCAATATATCAGGTTTACAGCGTTAATCCCATAACGTTTAATTATATGGCTATTATCGTTAAAGTCGCGGGAACATTTAATTTGCAAAGATTTGTAAAAGTGTTATTAACTCGAGACCTGACCAGAGCGCATTTTTAATACGCCTTGGCCTTGGCGTTTGCGCATTCATTGGGTGTAGGGTTGCCAACTTTCAGTTTTGAGAATACGGGAAACGTAAAGAAAGTCTACATAAAAATACGGGTCAGATATGGGACACGTAAAAAATCCGAAAAAGTCTAGGCAAGAGTATGATAACTAAAGAAAGTGTATATTTTTCGTGGTAACAATTAATGAATCTTTATATATTAATACTCAATGTCTGTCCGTTCGTCCGTCCTCCCTCTTATCTCTTGAACAGTTTGTCTTGGAGAAATGCTGTAAACGCTGTTTCTGCCAACTAGGAGACCCCGGGAAAACTTTTCGTTTGCATAAGTGTCCCGGATTCGACTCCGGGAGACGATTACATTTTCCCATATGTTTACACAGGAATTTCGATTTTTCAAGGTGCAAGGTTTATTTCCTTCATTCACTAAAATACGTAAATAAAGACCGATTTTCTCCATTTTTACTTTATTCGACGGCTAAAAATATAAAATATCTTATTCTTGCGATATTTAGACGTTACACGGAAGAATTTGTCAGAAACGCGTTTATTTTCGAAATTTTATGGCTTGTTCGTACTCTTTCCGGGTGTTGCCAAGGCGACCCGCATTGTTGCATCCTATTGAATTAGCGTCAATTAAACCTTCAAATAGACAAAAGAATTGCGTTATTCGCTTCTCGCTTTTTATGAAGCATCGAAATTATAGTTGTATGAATCTTAAACTTAACGTTGCAACGTTAATAATGGAAGATTATTATTATTCAGTAAACTGCGTGTGGGCTGTGGGCATTTTTAACCATGACGATTTTAAACATGCAGATTTCTGACTGACTTAGCAAAAGTTTTTGCGGATACCACTAGTATAAATAAATATTAGAAAAATTTATATGTATATATGTACTGTAAAATGAATGTTTCATATTCAAACTTAGATTTCAAAATATGGAACAACATTTTGGAGGGTGGCAAAAAGGATAAAAAATTATTGTTGCTTTGATTTTGAGAGTTAATGAGTTGACAATTGAACGAAAATTTAATAAAAATAAAGAATTTGTTGTTAGTTTTGAAAATTATATTTGTCGCAGGTTTTTGCGTATCTCTGAAACATTTGAATTAAGTTTTAAAAATAATGTAAACAGTTATTGTTTATTTTTAAAATTATATTTCTCTAAGGCCTTTGCGTCGATCTGAAGCTTTTTGTTTTGAAGTTTATAATGGTAAATTCGCTGTACGACATGTTTATATTTATCAAGCATTACAGAATTGACTCCATTGTAGAGATGTCCAGTGTTTGTTTCACATACATTTATCAGTGGTGAATTAAAAAAAAACATTTTTGCAATATAACGTGCTAGTTAAAAAATAACAGCATAATACGGGAAAATAGCGTCCCGTATAGAATTCGTACGGGAGGCGGGACAAATGTTTAAAATACGGGAAATCCCGATCAATACGGGATGGTTGGCAACCATAATTGGGTGTGAAGGGTTGTTGACAATCCGGATGTGACACTCCGCATCTGTGCCGACTTAGTGATGCGGGTTGCATTATTTGATTATTTCCGCAGTCGTTCTACTGCAAATGAAATAATTACATTTCGCAGTGGATTTGTAGAAAAGGCGATATTTACGTCGTTTTCGTTATCACCGGACAAAGTTATCTATGTTTGATGTGTTAACAAGAGGTTGGTTGCTATTGCCCAATGAAATATAATTGTATGCTTCCTTTAATAGGCATAAATAAAGTTTTATTAATTATTTTTTAATCTCGTTATTTTATATCTTATGTAATAATTTTTATAGAAAATGGGCAGAAAGATTTTGGAGTTATTCTTCTATTTTTATGGAAACTTCTCGATTAGTTGATACGGAGTCGGGCAACATATTTTCACCTCCACTGTTCGACTTGTCTTTTTCTGTGTCCCGAGCAATCTTTATGGTGGAAAAACATCAATCAATCATCGAATTAGCACGCTCATTTCATGACCAGAAAGTAATAAATATGTGACTATTTATAGAAATAGTTAAGGTAGACCTTATAAAATTTCAAATTCTACAGCTGTCGTGATCGATTCTAATTTTTCCTTAGAATCTAAGATGAAAATTTACCAGTGATGAGACATACATAGTTTGTTAATCGTCATTTTAAAAAATGGCAGTTGCCCGTTCGCCACTTATTTTTTTTAGAGAAAACTAAGGCGCGGAGGAGGAGCGTGAGAACTTGCCATATCCTGCGGCCGAGTCCCCGTAACTTCCCCGCTCTCCCAATGATGCATACGTAAATATTCCTCCATCTCTCCCAAAATTCTTCTCGAATAATATCCTTCATTTCGCCTCCACCATCTTCCTTCCCCCCCCCCACCCTCATATCTCCTCCCTCCCGCAAAACTTAGCTCGTCCGCCAAAATTCCCTTATTGAAGCGATTTGTCACCTCTTCCCTCAACTCTCTCTTCCCCTCCCCATCTCCTCCCCTTTTATTTTCTACCTCCTCTCTCCCTCTACCCTCTACTCCCTACTCCCTCCTCTCCTTAATTTGGGGTAAACTAACAAAGTGGGCGCGCTAGGGTATCCTGCGAGATCGTTGCGTAGTTGGGGAGAGATGGAGGTGTGGGTAAGGGGAGGGAGAGGAGGGAGGAAGAGAGGGAGAGAAGTTGTGGGCTGGCCTCTTGGCTGGGACCGAGAGCTCGTCGACCTTAGCATCGATCGGTAGGAGCAACCGTTGTGGTGTTGAGCTTAGTTTCCGCCTAAGCGTTTCCACGGAGTGCGAGAGGAGAGAGAAATGGAGGGAGGGAAAGCGAGAAAGGGAGGGAGGGAAAGAGAGGAAGTGAGGGAGGTAGCGGTGAAGAGAGAAAGGGGGCGGGAAAAGAGAGAGACGGAGGGAGATACAGAGAATGGAATTGAGAGAGGGAAGAGAGAGATGGAAGAAAGGAGGGAGGGAGAGCAGGAAGGAGGGAGAGATGAGAGGAGTGGGGGTGAGGAGAGATAGGGAAAAGAGAGTGAAAAGAGAGGGAACAGAGATAATAGCGGGAGATAGAGGAAGTGAAGGAGACCGGTGCGAAGAGATGATGGGGAGAGAAAGGGATAGTGACAGATGTAGAGAATGAGAGTGATAGAGTGAGGAAATGAAGGAGAGATGATTGAGGAATGAGGGTGGGAAGGAGGGGAGAGGGAAAAGGAGATAAAGGGTGTGAAAGAGCGACGTGGAGAGAGAAAAGGGGAGTAGGGAGAGAGAGCTGGAGCAGGGCAAAGCGGATTTATGGCTTCTGGGTGGATTGTTGAAGGGGGAGGAAAGGGGTGGGAGACAGGGTATGTTGACGTAGGCAGGATTTTGATGATGTCGGTGGGGTGGAAGAGGGGGTGGACGAGAAAGGATTGGTCAACAAAATGTCGCGTCTTGGCTGTAATTGTCGTTCTCTCTAAGTATTATTGTGTTTTTCCCGGACTTGCGATCGAGGGAGTTCTGCGAAAAACTGATATTTTGAGTTCGAAGTTTAATTAGCGAGCTCATACTATATGAAATAAACGACGCGGATTTGACTCATGTTAACATTTATACTTTTACGTAAATAATTTACACATTCCAGCTAGTTATATAGCTAGAGTATCATTCATTCTTATGGGAACTTATAAGAAAAAGACTATGTTACCCCTGATTACGGAAGGCCACGCCGAAATTCGTACCACCGATGATGGATGGCCTTGTGCTCATGTTTTTTAGGCGACTTTCTCTCTAACATAACAGTTGAACCAACGATAATAAAGCTCTCCCAATTTATTTATCCGGAATGTCAATAGTTGTTTGTTAGAATGATTGTTATCTGCGTACACGCGCCCATTAGACGGCGATCTTAGAGTTTGCTTAATTACACTTTACTGCCTGCCGACAAAAGGAAGAATTGAGTAAAGACGGCTTCACATAATGGACGGGAAGTATTTTTTTTTTAAAGTTCGTTACGTACCGAGGAGTTTTGAAGCATGTCGGGGCGAGAGAGAGGAAGAGAGAGAGATAAAGAGAGAGGGAGAGGGGGGAAAGGGGGGGGGGAGAGAAATGGCAGGCGTCATAAAGTGAATACGCCTTTTATTGGTCGCTTAGACGTTATCACGGACTAAGCGAGTGTGAAAGCAATTAAGTAGAGATTTGGAATTTGGGCTGGGGAGTTGGGCTAACGCAGTTAACGATTTTTGATGTAGACTAAATAGACGAGGCCAGCATGCACTTATCTACGAACGCAGTGCCAAAACTCACGTGACAGATTCTAGATAATAGACTGGCAGAATTTTCTTGAGCTAGAAATGGAAGTACCAAAAAATAACTTTGTGTAGAAAGTGTATTTGTAGTTACTTTTTATTACTGAAATTTTCTGCACCTTCTTCAGCTGACGAATTTCTGGGTATCTTTCCTATTATGAAAACTACCTATAATTTTGTGTTGTGATTTGAAAATATTCAGTTTGAAAGGAAGTGCTTTGGTTGCGTTTAAGATCAATCGTATTAAAAACTCGTGCACCGATAGACGCATGTTTACTTTAATTATACAATTCCCAACTGTGTTTTAATTTTGAGATTAAATCGCTAATAGCGTTGCCTGAGATGAGATGATGCATCAGGAATTTATTTTTATATTAACTGTTTAAACTAAAAAGATTTCATAAGCGTTAACTGATAATTTGTTATAGAATATTCAGTGCCTCCCAACCACTGTCAGTCACTATCTTAGGATTGAAGAGTTAAAATCTGAAGGAATATATTGTCGCTGTCGCGTAGTTGTTAAATTTTTTCCTTAGTGAGATTAGGGTAATACTATGGCTTTCACAACGTCATGTATATTTAGGGCTTAAGGCGATCTTTACAGCTCCGTCGTAAAGCTCGGGAGGCCGTGTCTTATTTGAAATCGGGACCATGCTCGCTACGTGGTGAAAAGCTGTTGTTTTTGGTAGGATTATGGCGCTGGAATGAGCGATTCGCTCTGAGACCTTGACCTTTGCGGCACAAGCGCAACACCGTAATAGTTATTAAATCGCTGTAACGGTTCTCGTGGGTAAAATGTCTTGGATGTGTCAGGTGATCGCGTGAGGTCGATCCGGCATTAATCAGTAAGTTTTCCTTCCGTGTGCGCTATTTCGTTTGCGAAGGCGCGAAACAGTAATATTTTGACGGCGTCGTTAAATTGAAACGTATCGGTCGGATCGGATCGAGAAGCAGGCTCCCCGTCACCCCCTTGAGTTATCTTCTAAATTAAGGTTGTGTATTTCAGCTTCGTAAATATGATAAGGAATTAATATTGACGTTGAGCGTCTGTAATGGGCTGCTGCTTTAACCCTTCATTGTCAGTCCGAGATCTTTTAAGCACTAATAAATCATAAAAGAACAGAAAATTTTCGATTATTGTGGTGTTGCCATAACTTTTTTGGAGTGCAGAAATTTACTTAAAACTAGTGGAACTGCTCGTCCAAAGAATTATAGGCATGCCGCAAACATAAGAACATGCGCGGATTTCGGCCGCGCACCGAGGAGGTTCCCTCGGTCATCTTGAATTCCTCCACCCCACTACTAGCCCATCCTTCTCCTCCTTAGGTTGTCAGTCCTCACTATTTACAGTTGCTGTCTAGACGAAGTTTTGCAACTATTTGGCAACGGTGTAGTCAGAAAATGACCGAGACAGCGATAGCCCGTGCGGAAAGGAAGGGCGAGAGGGGAGGGTTCCAAGTGGAGTGAGGGATTAGGCCACACCCACTGTACACCCAAAATGTTCTTTTGATCGCGGTAGACCTATAAATTAAGACTTCCCATTTCCCGTTTCCTTAGAATTCAAGTTCAATGCACATAATGTTGCTAAAACTCGTGCTAATTGTATCTTCAAACCAAAGCTTCCATTGCTATGTAAACAAATCGAAAAAGAGACGAAATTACAAATGCTTAAGATTTAAATTTAGGTACCTATATAATTTGATGTATGTCATTCGCTAAAATTAAAATATTAGAATTGTACAATACTTACTATTATTGATCTACTTCCACTTCCAACCTTTCGTGATTTCCATATCAAGATTTCTCTATATCGGATTAATATTTATCGATTGCTGGGGCGACAAAGCGGTGCGAAGGAAGGAAGGAATAGCGCTATTATTATAATAGATGTTTTTGGGTTAACATAGGTATACCTTTGCCTTATAAAATGTTCCTCTCTCAGGTGGAAATGGTATTGTCAGTGCCTTATAAATGGTTAAGGGTATGCGAAGGTTATACTCTTCTATTTCCCACGTTAAAGATTTATCCCTTAAGTTAGCGTCCGAGAGGAAAGATAGGAATGCTCTATGTGTTCTCTTCCCTGCTGTCGTCCGCATGGGAGATCAAAGTTGCGTTCCATTCTCCTTAGAAGAGAATTGTGTGGAGGATTCCGAGAAAACTGGTTTTTCTTGTAATTGTGGAGAATACTAATCGATTTCCGTTGGATAATAAAATTAAATAAAAGCAGTTTAATGCGACAGTTGAAAATCGTAATTGGTGATCTAAATTAGATTGTTTATTTCATTACGAAAGAGTATTTATGTTGTCAAATCTTTTGCCTATGTTTTTCTGCTCCTGATCAGCCAGTATTTCTGCTATTAAAACTTTTAGAAACATTCTTTTTGCGTGATTGTAAGGAGATGAAATATGATTAGTTTGTCATTATTGAATTTATCTTTGTAATTCATATTTTTGCGCTCTGGGCGATAATATGTGATGAAATATGGTTAATTTGTCATTATTGGAATTTTCCTTGTATATAATTCATATTTTTCCGCTATGGGCGATAATATTTTCATGCCATCTTTCGCGGTAACTTTCTTTACTAGAGGGCTCAAGAAAAATTACCTAGTACTTCTGCTGTTTTTGTAATACAGAAAAAAAATTTAATGACTTTGTGGAACCTCTAGTCTACATTTGAAATGCGCACGTAATTATTTAATATTTTCATAGCTATAGGAGTTACTTATGTTACTAATTTCAAATTACTTCCCCTTGCAAATTAAAGCAAATCGAAAAGTTAAGTTTTTCGTGATCATTCAGTATTTCTACTATTAAAATGTTTTAAAATATTCTTTTTGCATGCTTGTAACATAATGATATACGTTTAATTTATTATTGTTACAATTTTACCTGTAGCTAAAAATTTTCCGCAATGGGCGATAATATTTTCATCAAGGTCTAGAATGTTTTTTTTCTTTTGCTCACCAAACAGGCTCTCCCTACGTCCTTTCGTAAAACGCCTTAAATAATGTGCAACCCTTAAATTTTGGTTGAAAAACCCACACTCCTTATCCTGCCGACAATTGGGTACTTGCATTGACCCTCCGCTGCTCCTTCCTTGCCTTACTGGAAAACTTCCTCCATAGGGAACGTGGACGCCGAAAAGTACGGCCTCGGAGTCAATCTCGCCCTCTACCTTTCGGTCACCTCGTTGGGCACCGCGTTAAGGTCTACTCTGAAAGGGAAAGGGAGGGAAGGGGGTCGGAGCAGCGGCGTAACATTATGTGCCAGGCTACCGCTCAGCTCATAGATTTGAGGAGAGGTAGGAAACCGGTCTCGGTCTCTCTCTGTGTAGGAGGAAATTGAAAAACAAAGGTGGAGAGATGGAAGAGAGAGAGGAAGGTGAGAGAGAGGGAGGAAGGAAGAGTAGTTTCGGTTTTAGGAATGGATCCTTTTTGGGGACGAATGTCGGAATAGACGAGAGGATGGAGAGGGAGAGAGAGAGGAGGGAGGGGGAGAGGGTGTAAGGGAGAGATAGAGGAGGGGAGAGGGTGTAAGGGAGAGAGAGAGGAGGGGGAGAGGGTGTAAGGGAGAGAGAGAGAGGAGGGGGAGAGGGTGTAAGGGAGAAGACGATGAAGGGGTTTTGATCAATGATTTGGGAAAGGGATGGAGGCCAGTGAAACATTGATGAGGGTGGATGGGAAGTGGAAAGGGGCGAGGAGGGGAAGATGGGAGAATTTCGGAGAGTAGGGTTCTGTTGGCAGGAAACGAGAGCTTTGGGGGAGAATTGATAGGAAGAAGAGGAAGGGGGAGAGACGGGAGTTGGAAACTGGTGGGCGAATGGAGGAAGGTGTAGAAATAGGGTTTTAATAGATTATATGTAGAATTTATGAAAATGTAAATCTGTTTACCTGGAAATGACATCGCTTTTGTTTCTTTTTGTGTTGTCCTCTTATTTTTCGCAATTATGAGCTCCTTTTTTCTGGTTCTGGGTTTGTTCCGTGGCGGCGCTGCGACTCGGTTTGTAGCATTTATGGACATGGCATCATCTTATCTGATTTTGAATTGCATTTGGTATTGTGTGTAGCGTAAGTGTAACGCTACTACGGATGTTACTTTGACTGATTACGAAGATCAATGAAAAGGAGATGCATTATTATATCGGTTCGCTTATCGATTCATTTCCATGTTTCGATAACGATATTAGTAGTTTTCTGAGAGTATTGCTTGTGCCTATATTTCAATTTCGATGTCAATTATTTGAGATTTTAATTTGTACCGTTCGATGTTTATATTCAGTATCGCTATGATTCGAACATTATTCAAGAAGATTGACTCTTACTTATAATTTAAGATTACGGTCAGAATTACTTCATTGATTATTTTTACTTTTATCCGTGATTGAAACTATCAAATTTATACATGCGCACACGCAAAGACATACAGATGCAGACACACACATAAACACGCGAATCATGAAAGATGTTGTTGTATCGATGCTGTGAGAAAGGTGAACGCAATCTAATGGCATTGATTTTTAGGACCTATTTTTCTCGTGCTTATGTCTTATACATAATGTTTGCTTATTGAATACGTCATCTCATTACGAGCTTAGCTGAAATTTCGTCATAGTCTTAATAAAAACAAAGTAATTTAGATAAAAATAACGCTGCTTTTTGGAATCCTATCCATAAGGATACGTGGTATATGGTTAGTGCATCCATCGAAATAATCTTAGGGATTGGGGGAAAAAATTCCATCACCAGAGAGAATTGCTCGAAAGAGGCGCTGAGCGGAGAAGTGGTTGAAGTGAGCGAGAGGAGAAAGGGTGGGTGGAGAAGGAAGGGGGAGGTTGGCGAGAGAGGAGGGGGGGAGGAAGAATTGGAAGGAGGGTAGAATTGATAGCGGGAAGACAATGGGAAAGGTTGTTGAGTGGAGGCGGTGGGAAGGGGGAGAGAGCCGGATTAGATGGAGGAGGGTTTTTGGGGAGGTGGAGAAGAGGAGGGAGGGAGATAGAGGGGGAGAGAGGGAGGGTGAGAGGGAGGGAGAGAGGGAGGGAGGGAGGGGTGTAAGGGAAGGGAGGGAATGGCATAGTAGGATGAGGAATGTATTCTGCTCACGGCAAGATTTTCCTTTCGTTTTAACGATTCAGTTGGTTTTCCTTAAATGAGAATCGAAATTCATGGGACGGGTGTGTATTTACGTTTTTGAAACCCGACTGATTCCATCTTACGGTCGGCGGAAATATGTCGAAGAAAAATTGACTTTTTTTGGAGGGACGCAATGAAAAAAATACATCATCTCTTCGACGATGTTTTTGGGAATTATTCCTATCCGGAATCGGCTTAAAAACCTCCGCGGTTACCGGTTAATGTAACGAGATCTACGGTTCGTCGATTCGATGTTTGTTTTTTTATTGGTATTGTATTCTCGTAGATTTATGGAGTTGATGGCTATCTGCTACGCGTTTTTCATGGAAAAAGGTTCAGATGTTGTTGTAGTACCGATGAGTGTAATATCACGTGGTTTTTTAAGTAAAGTGAATTCTTTCATTTTTCCCGACCATTTAATCGCGCTTCATTGGTTTGCTCGGTTTAAAATTTTTGCCTCGGTTTTTTTTCTGAAAGTTGCAAACCGAATTCACTGACACTGTGAGATTACGAAAGAGTCATCCTTTATTTGCTTAGAGAGCATACGTGTCGACGACAGCTCAAAAGGAAATATAAATAAAAGTTGGCAAAAAAATAATAACTAGTATACGTAAATGTGATAGAACAATGTTTCTTTTAGATTGTAGATGGGATAATGGGTACCCTCTGCCATATGCCTTTGGCGATTTCTCGGAAATGGTGTTAATGCTAATTTAAATGTAAATGTATTCGATAGAGTTCGAAATGTGATTTATGTCTGTATTCGCTGGTTAAACCCCTGAACGCTTGATGTTTTTGCCTCTTAAACTACATTATCCACTGAACGCGGCTAACGTTAACATTAGTCAGATTTCGCTTGTTAAACTCTGGCGTAGAAACTCACTCACATACACGCTCATTTAGCCCGATTATTTCTCGCCCTCGTTCCAAAGTGAAATTGTTATTCATCGACTAACAATTGGTTCGCATTGCAACAATGGTTTTGATTCCGGTAAACTTTTACCCGCGCAACTTCAGGATTTTTGTAGGTATATTTACGACTGTCCCTTCCATATTTTGTTTACTGTTGACCAATACACTTTAAAATACCAAATGTTCCTCTTTTTTACCCAACCAAACATTTGCGTATTTCATCCCTTCGGAACTCCGCGTATGGGAATAAAAACACGTCAGGGAAAACAGTTTCGGTCATCTGTATGGCACGCCGGTCTTCCTTCTTTTGTTTCCGAGTAACGGTTTTGTGTCCCTCTAAAACTCGATTTGTATCATCTCCCTCTAAAAACCCTTTCTACTCTCACCCCCCTTCTCTCTCTCTCTCTCTCTCTCTCCCTCCCTCCCTCCCTTTCCGTTTCTTCCCATTTCTTTTCCTCCAACTCTCCCATCTTCAAACTTCTCGTATGTATCCCTCTCTCTCATCTCCTTTTTCTCTCCATCTCTCCCCTTTCCCCCCCTCCATCTCTCCCATTTCCCTCCCTCCATCTCTCCCCTCTCCCTCCCTCCATCTCTCCCCTCTCCCTCCCTCCATTTCTCCCTTCTCCTTTACTCCATATCTCCCCTTTCCGTAGCTTCATCTATCGCTCCCTCCATCTGTCCCTCCCTCCCTCCATCTCACCCTCTCTCCATCTCTCCCCTCTACCTCCCTCCAGCTCTCCCCTCTCCCTCCCTCCCATCCCTCCCTCCCATCCCTCCCTCACCCCAATTCTCCCCTCTCTCTGCATCTCCCTCTCCATTCTCTCCCCGCTCCCTCCCGGTATACCAATCTTCGATTCCCATCGAAACCATATTTCTTCTCTTGTCCTGTCTCTTTTTTACCTCCCTCCATCGGAATCCATTTCCCATTCCTCTTCTTCCTCCATCCTCCCTCCTCTCTCCGTCTCATTTCATTCCCCCTCTCCTTCACCTCTCCCTCCTTCCTGGATCTCTTTTTTTGCATCGGTTCATCCTCATCCCGTGCCATTCCGAATGCTTTTCTTTTCTTCACGGTCAGATGAACGCGCGAACCTTTCGTCGCGACGCAGACGAGCGTCGAGGTACGTGACATCGATATACGATATCATGGCTCTAATAAGCTTCCTCTATTTAAAACGCGACGATCGCCCTTTTGTTCATTATTTATTTTGGAAAAAATTGGACTGTATTACATGCAACAGAGTATTATCGAGCTCGTCTTGCGGTTGAAAAATCCAAGAATAAGTACTTTAAAAAGTTCATATCTCAGGTATCTCCAATAGCCCCAACAAAGTTATAAAAAATTAGATGCGCATTTCGCCTGCAATAAAGCCGTCTTCAGTGGTAATTCGCCGAAAATAGAAATTTTCGGTGAATTTCCACTGAAGACGGCTGCTTTGTAGCCTAAAAGCGCATCTGGTTTTTCACAACCTTGTTGTGGCTATCGGTGATACCTGATATAAGTACTTTTTAAGTGCATGTTCTTGAATATATTACATGCAATGAAACTGCTAATCTCGATGAATATATAAAATAGTATTAGGATACACACACACATGCACGCGCACACACATGATATCGAGTTTAGAGTTTACTATAGCAAAAATCTTTCTGGGGTAAAATATTCCAGAGGTAAAATAGTCCCCCAATCGGATCTCCGGGTGGGGACTACCCTAGGGGATGCACAGAGGAAATGTAACATTAATAGGAAAGCAAGTGGTGAGAAATTAAGAATAGGCACATGGAATGTTAGGACTATGAATTCAGGGGGTAAACTAGAGAACTTAAAAAGGGAAATGAGAAGGAATAATGTAGGTATAGTAGGTCTTAGTGAAGTTCGGTGGGAAGGAGAAGGCGAGATAAATTCAGACGAATTTAAGATTATTTACTCGGGAGGGGAGAAAAAGGAAAGGGGAGTGGGGATTATAATGAGAAAAGAGATAGCTGAAAGAATTAGCAAGGTAGTGACAGTTAATGATAGATTAATAGCCGTAAAACTTCAGATGGAGCCAGTGGAAATGCTTATAATTCAAGTGTATATGCCAACGACTAATGCTGGCGACGACGAAGTAGATGAAATCTATGAACAGATTATGGAGATATTGGAGGAGGAGGGAAAAGGAAGGATCACCACCATAGTAATGGGAGATTGGAACAGTGTAGTCGGAGAGGGACAGGACGATAACATAGTGGGAAAATATGGACTAGGGAAGAGAAATGAAAGAGGGGATAAACTTGTGGAATTCTGCCATAGAAATAGATTGATTGTAACTAATACATGGTTTAAACATCACCAGCGGAGACTTTACACATGGAGAAGCCCAGGAGACCAGAGACGATACCAGATAGATCACATACTAGTCAATGAAAGATTTAGAAATAGCATTAGAAATGTGAAAATACTACCAGGGGCAGATTTCGATTCCGACCACAACCTTTTGGTGGCAAATACACAATGTAAACTGAAGAGCGTTAATAGAAACATAAGTGTTAACAAGAAATGGAACTTAGTGGAACTCCTTAAGAACAAGGAGGCTATCATGACTGACCAGGGGGAAAGGTTGGGGGAGAGAGCTGAAGAAAATAGGAAAAATGAAGTTGAGGAGTGGAGATACATCCATAGCAACATTAAAGATGCAATGAAGAAGGTAGGAAAGATAACGGGTTATAGAGACAAATAACCCTGGATCACAGCAGCTATGCTGCAAAAAAATGGAAGAGCGGAGAAAGTGGAAGAACATAAACACTGAAGAAGGCCAAAGAAAGTACAAGGAGTTAAATAATGCTTTAAGAAGGGAAACAGATAAAGCAAGAGAACAGTGGATAAATGAAAAATGCGAGGAGATTGTCAGATGTGAAAGAATTTGTAGAACAGACCTCATGTATAGCAAAGCAAGGGAAATATTCAAGAAAAAAGCAAGAAAGATAGGACGTAAAGGAATCTTGAACAAAAGTGGTAAAATAGTATCGGAGCCAGACAATGTAAAGAATGTCTGGAAAGAATACATTGAGGTTCTGTATGACAAAGAAGGAAAGCCAAGAAATATTGAATTAAATGAAGAAGAGGATGTGGAAGAAGATCAGCTAGGACCAAGTATTCTCGAGTTTGAAGTTAAAAGAGCAATTGATGACATGAAAAGAAGGAAGGCTGTTGAGAGTGATGATATACCCGTGGACGTTCTTAAGGTTTTGGGGTCTAAAGCAGTTAAGCAACTCACAAAATTTTTTAACCAAGTATATGATACTGGCATATGGTCTGAAGATTTTTTAGATGTTGTGATGGTGCCACTGGAGAAAAAGAACAATGCAAAATGTTGTAAGGATTACAGAACTATTAGTTTAATTTCTCATACAGCTAAAGTTCTAACCAGAATAATAACCAAAAGAATTGAATGTAAAATAGAAAAGGAGCTGCAAGATAATCAGTTTGGTTTTAGAAGAGGAAGGGGGACTAGAGATGCTATAGGATGTATGAGGATGATGATAGAAAGAGCGCTAGAAGTCAATAAAGGTATGTATTTTTGTTTTGTAGATTGGGAGAAAGCTTTTGACCGTGTGAAATGGGATAAAATGCTGGGTATTTTAAACAAAATAGGAAAGATAAAAGACTGCTTAAAAACCTTTACTTTGATCAAAAGATTAGAGTCAGGGTTGAAGGAGAAGAAACAGAAAGTACTTCAATAGGGAGGGGAGTGAGGCAGGGATGTCCTATTTCACCAGCGATATTTAATATTTATGCAGAAACAATAACAGAAGAAGCGTTGATGGAAGAGAAAGGATTTAAGATAGGAGGTGAAAGTATTAAATACGCAGATGACCAGGGCTTAATAGCAGAAGGCGAGAAAGAGCTTCAGAGGATGACAGACAGACTAGTGGAGGTTGGCCAACAATATGGAATGAAGATCAATACAGAAAAAACGAAAGTCATGGTGGTTTCAAAGGAACATAAAGAATTAAATATAATGGTAAATGACCAAAAATTGGAACAAGTAAGTAGTTTCAAATATCTCGGCAGTATTTTAGCACAGGATAGAAGTAGTACACAGGACATCAGAAGTAGGATTGCAATGGCAAAAGCAGCATTTACCGAGAAGAAGGAACTTCTCACAAGCAAGAAAATAAATTTAGAAACAAGGAAGAAATTAGCAAAATGCTACATATGGAGCATAGCTCTTTATGGTGCAGAGACGTGGACGGTAAGGAGGAAGGAGGAAAAATATTTAGAAAGTTTTGAGATGTGGGTATGGAGAAGAATGATGAAAGTGAAATGGACAGAGAGGAAGAGAAATGAAGAAGTATTAGAAATGGTGGGAGAAGAAAGGATGCTAATAAAAACAATCAGGAAAAGAAAAGCAAATTGGATAGGGCACATATTGAGAAGACAGTGTTTACAAAGGACGATCTAGAAGGAAAAATTAGTGGAAGAAGAGGAATAGGGAGAAAAAGAATAGGAATATTAGATAATATAAAGCAGGGATATAATACTTATAGAGAGAGGTAGAAAAGAGGCTTCTAGGGAGAGAGAGAAATGGAGGCAGCGATTCAGTTAAAACCTGTCTTCGGACAGAAGCATGATGATGATGATAGCAAAAATGTAACTGTGACCGCAGATACGCTATGTAACATAAATACAAATATCATCACCTACTTTTCGGCTGTTGTTCGTTAAATGTAAATGATTATGATTATACATACTCCAGTAAACTTTTCATTTCAGTCTTAATTTAAATGAAAATTTTCTCGAATTTGGTTTTGTTTGATCCATCAAAATTTTATTCCCGTTTAATTTATTATCGTTAGTCCTAATAGCTATATTTTTTAAAAAGTTGCTGCAAAAACCAAAGTCTCATATAAATATTCTGAGAAAAACCATATTCTTATGCTTTCGTAATGAACAGTTTTTGTGCTGAATTAAAAGAAATTCTTTAAATGGAATTTTCGCCGTTATCTCCTCTGTATAGTTTTTTCCCTAAGTTGTAGAGTCAGTGTTTCGTTTTGACACTTTTAACTTTTGGACTCCGTTGTCATTATATTTTTCTCTGTTACAAGTCTTATGAAGTCAGTCACTGTAAGGTTTGAAAGATATTTTAGTATGTGAGATAGGAATTAGCGGGAATTGCGTTGCTTTGCAATAATAGTCAGCATAAAGAAATGTTTTATTTCAACGAAAGTTCGCTTTTTGAGCCTCCACATATTAAATTTTAATCATAGTACTTAGCCCTTTTTGATTATTTAAGTTCTAAATTAAACAAAAATGTACGTTTTAAAGCAGTGGTCGGCAACCCTTTTTGGTTGTTGGACAATTAATGTTTTCGTTATTTTTTTAAATGGGTTGGGTCGAGTAAAAAATTTGAATGAAAAAAATAAAGCCTGAATGCTATATAAACTATATTTACTCATTGAATTACTCTTTTATTTCCAAAACATAAACCCTTCTAGAGACGTTTACCTTTGTGGGCCACACAAATCGTGATGGCTGGTCACTCATTGATCCGCGGGTTGCCGACCACTGCTTTAGAGTGTTAAATAGGTTTATATTTACACCAATCATTTGGCAATGTAGGTAGTTCAGGGTCGAGGGAGAATTTGTTTTTGGTTGTAATTCGGTGCTACCATAAACCTTAGCCATTTACCTTATCCTATTTCTCCTTCCGCACGCTTACAACGGCGCCGCCCTGACATAAAGCGTTTTGATAGGATTTACTGCTGGGATCATTCATGAAATTTATCGAACACATTCTGTTTTCTCCCTCATTTGGACAGTTTGAATTGCAATTTTATATGAAACCCAGATTTTTCACCAGGACGAAAAGCTTCACCAATGAAGAATTTAATTACCGGGCACATGCCGCGTTTGACTAATTAACCGCATTATGGTACTTTACATGACGATAATTTTTCGAGGTAATTTTTAACAAAACACCTACGTATAATTGAAAAATTTCCGGTTGGGAGAGAAATTCTAAATTGGCGATGATGAGTGGAATTCGGGATGTTAAAAAAGCACCTCATTTTCTACGATTAAGAAAAAGATGCCAAACTAACTAGATTATCCTAGTTATGGGACCAATTTTAATTACTTTATTTGGCTCCATTAACAAGTGTAGGCTCGCGTAACCTTTTAAAATTGTCTGATTCGGCGTGTTTGGCGGAAGCAAGCGCATGGAGGAACAACCGACTAATAACTTTTGACGGGCGATTATTTTATGTTGAGGACTATTAGCGTGCTACAGACGTTATTGTTTTTGAAAGACTTTCATGTGCGACGTAAAAAATTTCAAAGTTATATTGTTAATAGAAGTAGAAACAATTTACTATTGTAGTTTCCACTGAACACGAATTTAATAGACCGGTTTCGACTGTTACAGCATCATCAGGTCTGACCTCTCCTTATAGGACCTTTTACACACGCTTAAGTAAAACTATTACAAACGAACACTAGGATAAATTCAAAAAATGAATTTTCGATCCCACCTAGTGGCTGAAACCCAGCTGATACGATAATTAATATTTTTCGGTGTAATCGCAGCTCGTTATCTGTTTTCGATTGTAAAATTTTCGAATATACGAAGAGTGAAAGCCACTTGAAGACGACTGTTTTGTTAACCGAACTACTCGCTTTGTTTTGTCAACCGTTGTGTCATCATAAGAACTCCCCTGTTTATAGACAACAAATATCCAAGCCCGAGACGGGTTTTAATATTGGGAAGCGCGATTGTGTGAAATTTCATGTCCTTGAGCCCCATTTGTAGAAGAAGAATCGGCAATTAATCTTGGAGATTCATTCTGCACGGCAACCTACCATCAAGTTTGAATCTTTCCAAAAAATGGAAAGTTGTCTTATGAGATCGCCCGGGTGTGTATGTCCCCTCCTAACATCTTCTTCATGAATTAACCTATTTCAACAAAATTTAGTGTATAGAATATGCACATATATTAATGAGCAAGATGACATATTTGGACCGGATCGTCTCAGCAGGGGTGCCACAATTGCAAAGTTAAACTTTTCGGTAATTATAAATTTGGAAGGAATTGGCACAACCGATGAACACGAAATTTTGTATGAAGTAGGCGTGCAACATAAAATAACAAAATCAAGATGTTTAGTATAGATATAGAAAGCAGGGCAGCCACAATACAAGGAATAAAATAATTCTTTTTACACGTATTTGTGTTGGACTTCCGTCATCAATTTTAATCAAATTTAATACTTATAATATACAAAACCATATTAGCATATTTAAACTGAATCAGCCAGATAGGGATGCCAAAGTTACAAATTAAACCCTGTCAGTAATTAAGGATTTTGAAGGAATTCGCTGAACGGATTTCAATTTTATATATAAGATTGGCACAACATATCATACTGAAATCAAGATGTTTACAGCAGAGCTAAGGAGCAGGGCTACCACAGTAAAATGTTAAATAATATTTCTTTCTCACGTATTTCTAGAGAACTGGCCTAATGGATTTAACCAAGTATAATATATTTAATCTTCATATAAAGAAATAACCAAAATATCATATTTTCTTCGGGTCGACTAAATAGGGCTACCACAATATCAAGGTTAGAATTTTTCTGTAACTATGAATTTAGAAGGTATTGGTTGAACATATTTCAAAGAAATTTCGTTTGTAGGGCGAGTATAGAATGACAAAACGAAATTAATATGTTTAGAACGGATTCAAAAATCAGGGCCACCACAGTGTATGGAAAAATAATTTTATGATTTCAAAGCAAATACATTAGTATACAAATTATACTATGGCGAATTTGACAAAAAGCACTTCTGTACCACAGGAAACCTCTGTACACTCCTACTTCTTATATTTTTAAATTGTATTGAAAGGAATGTAGTATGTAGTCCTTTCCAGAACTACATACTTGTTTTAGGCTGCTTTCCAAAGGAAACAGCCTTATGAAATGGTCCTGTCTGTGCATGTGTCCCCTACTAAAAACTTTTGCATAAATGGACCGATTTTCATGAAACTTGGTATGAGGCTCGTGCTGCCAGTGCCCACTTTCTGGCTATATTTTATTTGGCGAAGATTGTAGTCCCGGGTTCGATTCCATGAGCGTTTTTTTCCATATTTGGTTTACATAGGAAATCTCAAATCCATCGTGCAGAGATGTTTTCTTTAATACATTAAAATATCCTAAAATTGTGATATCGGAGAGAGGTTTGTACTGTTCTAAGGGGAAAAGAATGTAGATTCTAATTCCTATCACTGAATTTTTATAATTCTTCGTATTTTCTTGAATTTCTACTAAAACTTGGCATTTTTGCGTTTTAAATCGCATTTATCGGATTGTTACCATAGAGGCGATTATTATCTACCGTACTCGGCTTAAGCATAGACGAGTGAACAAATGGATTTTTTTCTTTTCCGCTCGACTACCCTTCAGCAATGGATATTAGCGTATAAACGGTAACATTTATTAAATTCGTTTATTAAAAAAAATGCATGCAGAATATAATGTCAGAAAGATTTTGACATTGCTTTTAGTATTTTAAAACTGATAATGCTCTATTAATTTAAATTTTGACAATTGAGAAGGAGAAAAAAATCCTGTTCTTGACCGGAAATCGGACCCGGGCCTCCCCGTTTGCCTTCGATTCCCAGTCAAGTACAGAATTTTTTCTCCTTTTTCAATTGTCAAAATTTAATTTCAGATTAATGCGAGCATGCATAAGAAGTCATCTCACCTTTGTTTCTTGCTCTATTAATTTGTTGTCCAATTTTTGTCTATCAGTGATAAAATATGAACTACAAATGATTTATGGTATGAGAATTTCTCGGAATGACTAACACATAGTGAAACATCTCCTGTGAATATAGGTAATCAATTCGGGACGTCAACTTTGGGAAACCAGCCTGCCTTGGTCCAGGTTTGGACTTCTTGTTTTAAACCCGTTTGCTCGACCAAACATGTACGATCGATATTGCACCTGTGAATAATATGGACCAGCAAAGGCTTTCGAGAAACGCCTCGAAACAAATGAATTGTCATGCGATTCCGCGATAGGTATGACAGCGTCGAAGCTGCATATGTCTATTCCCTCCTTATGGAACGCCTTCAAAAAAATAACGATGGAAAATTACCGAGTATGATTCCGGTGTAGCTTGTGGGTAATGTAACAATCGTAACTAATGGAGATTTTTGGTAGCGCGTCAACGGTGGACTCCTACTGTTGAGGCTACACGGCCCTTCTAGCCGGAGATGCTTCTTTGAAAGGGTACGGACGAAAGGGAGTTGATCTTCTCTGAAGAAAATGAGAGAATGGATGTAGGGTGGGGGTTCGGGGAGGGAGGAAGGGTCGGATGGGGAGGAGGGTGGAAGGAAAGTGGAAGAGTGTAATCTTTCTTTGCAGCGGGCTGACGGAGCACCATCTTCTACCCACCCCCGCACTTTCAAACCGGCGTGTCTTGCTTCGATGACCCCATCTTCCGAGTAGCCGGCATCTTGTCACGTAAAAACTT
The DNA here is from genome assembly GCA_028673005.1 of Tanypteryx hageni. Taxonomy (NCBI): domain Eukaryota; kingdom Metazoa; phylum Arthropoda; class Insecta; order Odonata; family Petaluridae; genus Tanypteryx; species Tanypteryx hageni. The sequence goes on from CM054115.1 coordinate 157,792,595, forward strand.
CGCCATCTCCGCTTCCTGACCCCACTCAGCCCCCTTCCTCTCTCACCTCCTATCCCTCTCACGCTCTCTCTCTCTCTCATACCCTTTTCCTCTATCTCCGCACAAACCACTGTCTCCCTCTTCCTCCTCTTTCCCTCCCATCCAATCCTCCGTCTCCGCACGCCCCGTGCACTCACGCCTCCCTCCCCCTTCCCCCCTCTCCCCCTCCTTGTTTCACTCCCTCCTGTTCGCTCATCTAACTCCGACACTTTCCCTTCCTCTGAAAAAAACCTATTCCACACTCTGGCCATGTAGCATTGTCTTCTTGGACTGTCTACCAATCAGTCTACTAGCACGGTCCCTTCGTCCACTCTCTCTGTCTCACTCTGGACCTTTTGTTCTCTCCCTCTACCCCCTCCTCCGCTCTCTCTCTTCCGCTCTTCACCTCTCTTTCTTTATCTGTCCTTGGTGTCGTGGTCTATCATATCCCTCTCCTCCACACAATCTTTTTTTCTATCAAAATCTGACATTCATTTTTCTGTTATACATACACACACAGTGTTGAGCTGAGAAATTTTTAAGAACCGCCTCTTAGGACCCAAAAACGCGCCGCAGGCGATTTTGTAATGGGAAAAAATTCAATTTATTTACAAATAACAAAAAGTGAAAATATTTAATTATTTCATTTTTTATTTTATACTTTTAATTGTACATTTCTATTACAATAATTATACATTAAAATTAAAGCTATAAATAAACATTCATTTATTCAATATATTTCCATAATCTCATTTAGTTTTCTGGGTGGGAGCTTTTTTGATGTCTTTGACCGTGCGTATCTGCGGCCGAATGATGATTTTTTAACCAGCTTTTAACATAGTACTCTGCATTCCACTGATCTACAAATTTTCTACGCATATTAATTGTTAGCGAATTTGATAAATGGGGAATGGTAAGTGTAGACCTTCTTTCACTGCAAATTATATTCATAATGCCGAAGCCTTTTTCAGCTTCCGCGCTACTGATTTCAACTGTGTTTACGATTTTTTTTGCTCTCATTATTGTTGATGGGGGTTTTTGATTTTTTATTCTAGATTCATATCATCAAAATCCCTTAAATCATTTACATCAACATCATATTTTATGATTTTACAAAGGCGTTCCAATTTATTTTCTCCTTTTTAACCATGGAGAAAGAATATTTTCTAAATTCCAAGAATTGGGGTCGAGTATGTTAAAAAGTCCCAAAAATTCATCAGAAATGTACTTGTTTTCATCTAAACCCTTTTTAAAATTTATGTGATTACTTTTTAGAAATCGAGCATCCATGTATATGACTAAAATGTCAATTAATTTATCTTTAGGAAGAATTAAAATTTTTGTCTATTCTTCAAATGGAATATCTTTAAAATTGTCGCTAATTATTAAATTTTCAACCCCACTTACCAAGTTGGCGAGCCGCCTGGAGTCTCAAAGTAACTCCTAAAAACACAAAAACGGAAGACCTTATATATATATATATATATATATATATATATATATATATATATATATATATATATATATATATATATGGCAACAAGGTGTTCTCTCTCTGTAGCTGATGAAGGAATAACTCCGAATATATATGAACACACATTTAAGATACGAAAATGCCGTTCTGTCGTTCTCATTCGAATACTTCCATTCCCATTCTAATTCTCGTATTCGCAATCCTGTTCCTCAATTCTTCGTTCTCACTTCTTCATATACATGCCTACTTAGGGAAATTCTCACTCGTATCTTCTAACTTCCTCATTCTCTTCTGTTTTCGTGTCATTTCCACTATAGGTTATGTCTCTCTCAGTCGCAAACGCAGTCTCTAATTTTCAATAAAGATTTTATTAAGTGTAAGATACAAAGGAAATGTATTTTTGCTCTTTTCCCCTTAATTTACTAGACAAGTAATTGTATCACATATTTTAAATTTACCCAGAGTTAATATTTGCCTTATATCTCTTTAAAGAAATTTATTCAAAGGTGCGAGACAAATATCTTGTGCAGGGGAATGTTTACAAGCGAAGTTTTATAAGTTATCTGTCGCGTGACGTTGGGTGGTATTGAGTATCGTATACAGTCAGGGGCGCTAATGGCTACCGACTGTCTTAAAAGGTTCAAATGATGCGATCCTATGGGCAAATTCGACCACAGGTACTAAAGTTGCACAAAATAACGATAGAAATCCGCCAAATCGGTTACGACAATTTTCTTCTCAAAATTATTTTTGTGAAAAAATGTTTCCTTCACTTTCTAATATTCTACTACTTTCATTCTCTCATTCTCTGCTTGTATCTTGCATTCATTGCCTTTCTTCTCTCTACGTGAATGAATCTCCATTCTGAACCTCGCGCTGTAAAATCCTTTTGTCTATGCGGCCAAAGATGCATTCTATGTCCGTTCATGGTCTCAAAGGAAGGAAACTAATGCGTACAAGCGTCGCATTCATTTATCGCGCGCTCGTTTGCCGTGTTACGCGTCGTTTAGTGACGTTTACGCTGATAGGAAAAATCGTAGAGTAATCGGACTTGGGATTAAATCCGGCCATGTGGAATAGTAGTCGGGGGTCTCTCGCAAGTGCAACGCGAAATTAAATTCCATCGTTATTCATGAAGTCGTGTCCGTTTTAACCCTTCATAAGGCAGTGGCGTTGCCATAGCCACCGGAGAAAGTTGTGTTTGAGAGTACTTTTAAGACATAAATAAAATCATCATCGTAGGTAGTTTGTCCTTAGACAGGTCCGTGATTATTCATGGTGAATCCTGATTTTCCATTTACTCCTATTTTCCGGTGTCCTCTTCATATCTTGATAACTCTCATTCCCTTTCAAATCGTCTATCAGCTGAAACCTTTTCGTACCTCTTTCCCTTTTTCCGTCTAGTTTTCCTTCTAACACGTCTTTAATCTTACTCTCTCTCTCTTCAGGTAATGTCCAACACAGTTTACCTTACTCTTTCTAATAGTCTGTATAATCATTCGCTTCTCTCCTACTCTTCGTATCACTTCATCGTTTTTCATCCTATCTGTCCATTTTATCTTCAGGATTCTCCTCCAAGTCCACATTTCAAAGCTTTCCAAGTATTTGATATCATTTTTCTTTAGCGTCCATGTTTCTGCCCCGTACAAAGCTATACTCCATACATAGCATTTTATGAACTTCTTGCGGATATCTTCCCTTATATTCCCCGTAAGTAGGTGTTTCTTTCTTCTGAAAGCTACTTTTGGTTTTCCTATTCTAGTCCTGTTCTCATCCGTACATTTTGCTTCTCATGTTATGATGCTTCCAAGGTATTAAATAAAATATAACGACATAAATTTTCAATTATTGTGTTGTAGCCGTACCTATTTGTGGAAACTACGTGGCGATCGACCGTCCATCTTCACTATTAAAAATTCTTTCGAGCAGGCGGAGGAGGGATGACTGAAATAGATTGGAGAAAGCTAGAGCTGGAGGATGGTGGTTGTTTTATCCAGTTTATTTTACCTCTTTTCTTAACATGATCTACCGGCAACAGATTATCAAAGAACTATTTAATCTTCTGTACAAAATAAATTCATTACACAGTATTAAGTAGACGTGGATGATTTGCACTACATAGCATCAGCAAGCTGTACAAACTTTGGATTATATCTGCGTATTGCTAGCCGCTTACAGTTGTCCAAGTGAATAAAGTGGACCGATGTTCGGATTTTATTATTCTCATTCTGGATAATGCTGACTCACATGGAACCAAAAAAATGCTGTTACATACATATCCCTACTTTTCGGGGCATACGCTGCTTATCCCATCACGCCGACCCTGCCTTCGACCTCATAGGCAGTGTTTAATTGAATGTTCTTCGGGCCTGTGGAGTTAAATCTTGGAGCTACTATCATTTTCCAGTTACCTGGCGATCGAGCACCTATTTCCACTCCTGGAAATTGGGGCAACTAACTTTCAGAGATCTACCTAAAACGACTTGGCGATCGATCGGTAGATCGCGATCGACGTCTTGGGCACCCCTGTGTCTTAAAGCGTCCACGAGATTCATATGTGGATATCCTTTATCAATACGGTTTTCGTAATATTTTTTCGGTCGGTATGCATTAAAAGTTTCTCGATCAAATTTGCTGATTCGCGGCTAGGCAATGCGTTTATGTTTGAACTCCAACCCAGGTAAATAATGGATTTTAGGACCTCTATGCTTCATAACCTGAATTGTTCATCTGAAAGTGGTTGAGAATGAAAGCGTAACTTTCGCGAAGCGGTAGGGTCGATTCGTGTTGGAAAATTTGTTTCAAAAACTCTTAATCGTGATAGATTATAACCGAAAGCGATCTATAAATTCTAAACGGAAAATTTTCTGTTATTAATTTAAACGCGGCAACAAAAAATAATCAGTGTTTATGATTGGACATTCTTTTGCTTGCGAATACTCGAAACATATGTATAATGTTAACACACAAATTTCGTCATATAACCGTCAATGAAGGAATGCTAGCTATTCTTATGGCGGTCGTCTCGTTTGCTCTTTAGCCGTTACGTCATTTATGGCATTCGGTTTGGGTCGTGATTATATACGCCCGCAGCGATTTTATCACCTCACTGGGAAATGGCAGACGATTCCAAACCGTGGGTCGTTTCCCACCGGAGAGTTCTGAAATGTTTTCCGGTGGTTCGCGACGACCAGGCAGAAAATGCATGAGATTTTCAATTTTGCGATTTTTTATTTTAGTTTTTGATTATAAAACTGGGGTCGGAGTTGGAATAATTAAAAAAATTTAGAACATTGTAAACTGATCGCAGTGCAACGCGTACGCGAAGGGCTATTAAATTTGGGGAAGTAGATTGGGAGATCGAAATGGAACGTGCTGCTTGAAACGTAGCTCGATGGTGCAGAAAGTTTGGTATATGTTGGCGTGTGGAGTATAATGTACTTGGAAGACCTATTTAAATGTTATTCCTTCGCAAAACCACCTCATATGTCTATTTTGGTTGCTTTTTTCGAACAAAAACTTGTACATCCTATACATGTGTCAAGAATCAATAGGTATTTCGTTGTTGCACAATTTACATTAATAGTTCTTTTAATTTCCTCGCGTTAAATATTTTAAGTAATCCTTTTTATAACTAGGTTCTTAAAATTTGAAACGGAATTAATAAGATACTGCTATCAATTCTAGAGGAAAGTATGGTTTGTTTGGGCGATGGTTTGCTCTTCCTCCTCTAGTGACAATTGAAAATATAGCTACTTAGATATTTCTGGAAAGTACTTACATTGCTCACAATTCTTGTAAAGTTGCATGTTTTCAGAATTTACGGACATTTTGATATGGATATGTTATCGCCTCTTACTTGATGCAGGAAACCTCATTCTGTAAAGGAAAACAATATCTCCTGGTTTACCTTTTTCACGATATTATGAGATTACTTCGCAAATTTTCGTCTGTCTTCATTAGCAGACCACTCGATTTCAGCTCATTTCATCCGTAATTTATGTGTAAAGTGGATACCTCGTAAGCAGTTATTAACAGGTATAAATGGCAGACGCATTCACAAATCTTGTCGAATCAATCGATGCATGGGAAACTTAAGAAAGAAGGTCCAGTAGAATCCGATTAGGCATGTGGAAAGAATGTCATGAACAGCTGTGGAGATTTTACTGACCAATAACTCTCGCAAGTTTGGGGGACCGGTAATTTTCGCCATTCCCGCTACAGTGTGATGCGTTTATTTCTTTCGCGACGACGCCTTTTCCGTACTATTTCCTCTTATGCGTTATAGATAATGCAAAGAAGCGTTCCTGAATTTAAAACTTCTCCAGAGGACGGCTTTTCGCGATTTCCCGAATGATTGTAACGGAGGTAGATTTAAAAAATGGATGTGCAACCTACGGCCCGCGGGCCGTATGTGGCCCCTTAAGTGCTTTCTATATGGCCAGCGAATTGATGCGGAGGAAAGAACTCGTGAAGTTTAAAACGGACGATTCCTTACTTGTTGATAAAAATTTCGGTCGTAAACATTCTATTTTAACCCCAAAATTGCCTATACTTTCCTGACACCACATGTCTCGACCATTTTACTATTAAAACTCTCATCCGGTTCTTCGAAACACTCACAACTCCCAATGCGGCTCGTCGGAGAGCACAAAAGTGCGAATGTGGCCCGCCACGCTAAAATGCTCATCGGGTTAGTGCGTTTTGTTTGCGCGTTCATGTAGAATAAGTTCCGTATGGATTGTCCGTATTTCCTCGTCCGCGTGTCTTTTCCTATTTTTTTCATATCCCTCTTCATTTTCGTATTATTTCTCTCTTCGTTTTCGTATTATTTCCCTCCATTTTCCCCAAGAGGTTCCTCTTCACTCTCTTTCTCACTCTTGAGCTCTTCTTATTTTTTGTTTATTTATTTATTTACTTAATAAGCTCACATACATCGTCATTGCCAATTTAAAGTGAGCATGGTAACAATAAAATATAACTAGATACAAACAAGCAAAATAAATAATCACTAATTCTTACAGCCGTATAAAATATATTTATAGAAACGATATTATTTCATCTGTTTACAAAAATATAAGTCAAAGCTGCTTTTAAAAAGAGTTATAAGGTAGAGAAAAAGGATCAATATTTGGCGGCAAGGAATTTTAAAAAGTGGGAAATCGATAGGCAAGAGAAATTTTAAATGAAGGAACATTAAGTAAGGAAGTAGATCGAGTAACTTTTGATGGAACTCGGAAATTTAATAGGGTGACTAATTCAGGAGTCAGTGATAGAGTTTATAGTATTATAAATAAGAGAGAGATCGATTTTAATCAGGGTAGCTTTAAGGTGATTAAGGGAGAAGGGGGATAATATAGCATCAGTAGAGGCACGGCGAAGAGAAGGCACACGGGTTTTACAATTCTTAAAAAGAAGTTAAAAACTTGATTAAGAAAAGAAACATTATAATTGGCGGGCATGGACCATATTGGAAAGCAATAGGACATAACTGGAAGGACATTTGTAGTAAAATATAGTTTAAGAGATACAGGATCTCTAATGTAAAACGATATAACTATAATGCCTAGCAGAGACATGGCCTTATTTTTAATATTAATAATATGCTCACCATAATTCAATTTACTGTTTGTAAACAAAGGAAAATGAAGGGACGACCCTCTGTTATTACTTGTCTCTCTTCCCAGCCCCTCGGTTCCTTTTTCTCATTCGTTCCCATTCTACTCGTCATCTATTCCCTCTCTCCGCATTTATTTTCTTAATTCTCCTTCTATATACATAAATGGTAAAGGAAAGGTAGTGCTGACTATACAGCAGACCCCCGACTTACGACCTAATTGGTTCCTGTACAACGTTCATAAGTCAAGATGTCGTAAGTCGAACCCTTATCTCCCATAGGCGCAATGTTATAAATTGGGGTTTCGTTCCTGGAATCACATTTCACATCACTAAATACCAAAATTGACCACTAAATTTGAAGAAAACTGACAAAAAATTAAAGAGCTTTGCAAAAGAGATGCGTTCGCTTCAAGCTTAGGCTGCAGACTGAGTCACTAATATAAATGTATGTTCTCATCTGATTCACCTCTTGCCTACGCGCAATGAATATCTAAGAGGTAGTGCAATGAATAGCTGGATAGCAAGGGAGAAGAGAAACCCGGTGCCGACATTAGCCTACTCTTAACGAAGAACACCAAGGGGGCCAACGGCTTAACGTCCCTTCCGAAGGACGGAACAGATGAATTTGCGCGGTCTCGAGACTGATTGTGAGTCAGCTCAGACCGCGCGTTCGCTATATCGGCCGTGCTATGACGCTATGAGACCACGTGCCACTATGAGAACACGTGACGTAGTAGATGAAATAGCCCGTTTAAAACGGGCTTTGTAATCAAACCAACGGCTGAGATATTGATTGTCTTATGGGAGATTGAAATCACCCTCTGGAGTCGAACCCGGGACCTTTTTGAAAAATTTTTGTCATTCGCTTTTGGTACGGTAGCAATCCTACCAAATTTGATTGCGTGGATTAAGTATTAAATTTAAGGCACTTTCCATTCTTCGTCCTTTTCCATCTTCCTCTCTCCAATCCTCCTCCCTCCCATTCTCCCTTCCTCCCCCCTCTCTCTTTCTCTTCCTAATATCAGTCTCGCCCTAATAAAGAACATTATGTATCTATCTCTCCCTCTACCTTTTTCTCTGTCTCCCTCCGCCTCCCTCCTCTGTCTCCCTCCTCTGTCTCCCTCCTCTCGCTCTCATCACTCACTCCCTCTCTCTCCCTGTCTCTTTCCTTCTTTCTTCCTCTCTATCCTATATAAACATTCAAAGCACGCTTTCCTTACGCATATACTATAAGTGTTGAGACGTTAATACAATCTCGAGGTTTAATAATGACACGGTCGGCAAGGTAACAGATCGTTAAGAAGGTTAAATTTTTCCAATAAATATGTTTTAAAAGTAGAAATTGAGCGATGTTGTATCGTAGGCAAAATATCACGATAAGAATAAGAAATGTGATTTATTTTTCTTTAAAACGGTCCAGGTCCGAATATCATAGGTCAATTATTTCTAATTTTAATTTGCAAAAGAGTAAAAGCCTTTACGTCGAAAATTGATTTTTACGTGTTATCTTATGAGAAATTGAAATCACCCTCTGGAGTGGAACCGAGGACCTTTTTGGAATTTTTTTATGTTATTCGCGACTGGTACATGATCAATCAAATCCTACCAAATTTGGTTGAATTGACTGAAGAAACAATTGAGGTATTGAGCGTTATGGACATAATGATCAAGTGACCAAGATTTATAGTTACTAGATCACATTCACACATCATTAAACCGATCTGATTTTGAATTTTGTAATATAGTATGGTGCATTTGGCGAATCAGTCGTTAGGTTTTTGCCGTCATCATCTGAGCGAAACGCAGTATTTGTTTCTTATTGCGTAGTCTCTCCAGCTTACTCAGCTAGTGCACGATAAGTCACGCAGGAGCTACGAAATTATGATTTTGCTAGAAGGGCAAGATGACGTTACGGCTCACCAGCGAATATGCGGTTGGCGCATTTCTATTTTCATTTCTTGCAATATTGAGCCGTTATATTAAAGGATTCGAGTCCATCCAAGCGTTTTCACTCGTGAATTTTTGTGTGACTTAATTTCGAATGCTAGTTTTCTAGCAAAAGCGTTTTGTTATCCCTGTGATTTGCGCCGATTGCCGGCAAAACTAAAAGGAACGTGCTTCTGCATCCGCATTCTTCATCCTCATGAAATGTTAAGAATTTCCATCTGCTTCCGTTTTCTGTCCAATTTAGAAACGTTGTCGCTGTCTTGCTATCCCGAATTCAGTTTCACTTGTAAAACTTTTCCTTTGTAGACAACAGTTAAACTTTTTTTCAAAGTTTCAAAAAGATTTGTTTTCCATATCCCTCCGTTCTTTGGCTTTACGATTTTGACTAATATCTTTTGCACGTTATGTTTCCCCAGGTCATTTTATAACCGTTTTACCACGTTTTCTAACAAAGTAATTGTGTCACCACTCATTATGTCTAAACAAATATTTACTGATAAGCTGTTTACGAAAAATTATACGTGTTATGGTAATTTTTGAAAACTTCTTAATTGAAAATCTTGGAGAAGTTATTTAAGGAAAAAAATCCATAGGAGCACATCATTCAACAGATATTTGGACTAAATGCATGTCACACGATAAAGAAATTTTGGCGTAATATGACGAATTTATACGACAATTTCCTTGTTTTATAATTTTTTCGAAGGAGTCAATCGGAAGGTTTCCTAATCTGTTGGAATCTATTGCATTTCCATTTTTTCCTTGTCCGTCTCTTTCCGTCATTACTTCAAATTATGTATTAGTATTTTAATTTTATTTCCTCCTTCCTACCACATTTTCCTTGTTTTGTGTGTTGGAGCAAACTAGACCCGATGTACTAATTCCATCGGGTCGTGTGTCGATAAGTAGCCGGATAATCTTACGGATTAACAGCCTTCGTTTCTTCATTACTTCGCTCCTCTTCTTCCACATCTTCCGTTGAGCATTCTTCTCCACGCGTCGCTATCTGTTCATCGATCTCTTCGCATCTTCCCGCCCTTCGCTTCAGTGGAGATTTCCACGAAAGGCCCATGGTTCGTGTCACGCGGACAAAAGTGTTTTTATTTTTTTGGTTTTCTCCTTTCCGCCGCAATCCGATGCGTCACCATTGGATGTCTCAAAACGGGAGGAAAAACCAGACGCTGGGATGGAAGGGGAAAAAATAAAACTCCCTTCACTTGTTCTCTCTCCCCCTCACTCTATTATCTTTTTGTCGATTTTCCTGTGGTCATGTACCCACTTCCCATCGCTTCCTAGTAACCGTTTTCGTCTTTGTGTTTGGCTTTTATTTTTTTAGTTACTTTTGTAGTTAAAACCTAAAGGGGTTCATTTCTTAAGTAGCCGTAAAAAGATCGGGAGAACATGCGCATTTCGTTAAAAAAAACAACCGTCATCAATGATGGTTGACCGATATTAGATTCTAAAGTAATTGAGGAGCGTAGCCTAAAAATTGCATTCCATCTGTAGGCGAGCTCTAATGTTCTTTTTTAATTATAAATCATAAATCAGGGAAACGGAAGAACAACGTATTGATCCACATATAAAAAGTTTTAATTTCGATCAAAGAACATAAAAGTTATAATCTAAATAATCGGACTCGATCCCACTTTGCTAAACATCTGCTTGAATTTAAACATGCTAATGATTTTCTACCCACTTCGTTACGTTTTATGATTAAAAGCCCGAAAATGGATGTACTGGAACAATTTTACAATGTTTGTCTGATAGCGATTGTCATGTGGCCAACGAGTTTCTACACCCTACCCATTCTCCCCTGCTAGATATCCCTTAACTATCTATACCTCCACCACCACCGTCTCTCCCCACAAACCCATACTTCTCCTGTTCCCCCACCTTTCCTTAACCAATGAGTAACATAGGTTTCTAAGTGTCTTCTTACCTAAGCGCATGAGCTGAGTTCTACTGTGTGAATTTATATAGTGAATTCTAATGTCTCATTTTGGTTTCGACACACAATTCACAGCTGACAAACTAGCGTCATTTTTTGGGCAGTCGGCAATAAGTTTTCATTACCTTAAAAAATCTGTGTAGTTTTTAATGTATTATCTCTACGTATAGTAAATCCATTCTTCTCCACTACATCTGTTATGGAGATGAAAAGTTGCCAGAGCATTTGAATACATCAGTACAAGACTTATATCATCTAAGTACGTATAAGAGATGACAAAATATTAAAGAAGGTAAATTAGACAGCATTAGAAACATATGGGAGGTGGAAATTTCTGGTAAAACTGATTTTGGTCCAAAATGCTTTGCGCCCTCCCTCAAATTTTCATACGCCTCCCTAAAAGTGCCGTGTCAAGTGAATCTTGATTGACATTGACAATGAAAGGGCTTTGGATTCTATATCATTTGAAGCACCCTTCTCCAATCCCAAAATTCCCAAACCTCTCTTTGATGCACATACTCGTATATGTACAAATAGAGTGTTGTTGCCGGTTATCTAAGATTATAAACAAAGCCCTGACTCTCCGACACGTCTCTTCCTCGCTCTGCAGTCTGGAATCTCGCATCCCAAGTCCGATCAAACCGAGTTAATGGTTTGTGTGAATTTTTTTTATAAAAACAAACCATATTGTAGCGAATCCGTGTAATGAGAACCACTGCTATAGGAACGCCAGGTATATTTTGAGGCCAACTCGTACATGATGATGGAGGAAAGCGGGATTAATCTAGACTAGACTAGACCCAATACATACCGTTGTGTTGTGAGAAAGGTAGTTTGTTGTTTATTTCTAAGAAGAGCGGGTCACCTTTCTGTATACATAATGTCGAATCAGATGTAATGAGCATTGGATTTTATCTGCATTTATGATGCGCTGGATCACGGTGCAGAGGCACCACAAGTTAAACGCTATATATAATAGCATGTTGTTTAGTTTACTTTTATTACATCTTGAGAATTTATTTTTCGGGTTAAAAATAAAATCGCAGTTGGGGGGGGGGTAGTTATAGGGTTATATATTTTTTAAACAATTTGGGTGAAATCGGATTTTAATTAAACCATAGCAATTAAATTTTTAAAGAATTCGGATTAAAACAGGTTAAATGGGAATACAATTTTTAACCAGTACATGTTATATTCTCCTACCCACCATACAGTGAAATAACGTTCTAATTCTATTTATTGTTTACATAGAGCATCATCTGCATGCGGAGAGTATCCTCTGTTGCTCTATTCCTCTCTGGAGTTTGTAAATGACGCAAATGGCTAACCGATCGTTCCACATCACAGCTACATGTAGGCATACATAACAGCGTTAAGGCAGTCTTGCTTAGTGATGAGTATAGAGCTCCAGCATCCACCCAAAAGTTCAAAATATTCAAGTCTTGGGTTGAAAGTTCGGATTGAGTGGGCCATCTGCTTCACAAAGACTTAATATCTGATAATAGTTGTCAACATTTTTGGCACGCATAGATTTGTATAACGGATATAATACGAAACCCTTCTTCCTTATTTCTTTGATTGATGTGGTAACATGTCTGTTTATCGTAGCATTCCATTTTGAAGAAAGAACTTCAGAAAAGTGCTGTGGTGTCCCGAAGTGTTTTCATAACAGCGGCACCAACGCCCGTTTCTAGTGGTTTCCATTTGTTCCTTCATGCGTACGTTGACAATATGGTCGATACGATGTAGGATTGGTGCGCTACTTTTAAGATGCTTCTAAAAATTTATGATTTGCGTCAATCGCTATTCTAAGTATAAGAGAAAAGTATAAAGTTCATTATGATCAGGTGACTTAAAAATTTCTTGGAGGTCAGATACTTTTTTACCATCAGGTGCCTCTGAATCTGACAAAAATTTGCTTATGCCATCCCACATTTTGATAGTTATTTTTAAACTTTCATAAACACTAGCCCAACGAACAGGTTTAACCGCTGAAGGTTTGACTCCAGAAATGTCTAAACCACTACATGCGGTAAATATTTACCGTGCTGAAGGCTTCATATTTCCGGGTGGTCACCCCGTTGGTCAATGGTGGACTGACAACAGCTTTGGCCGATAGAAAGGTCTCAGTCAGGGTTGGCTGTTGGTATGAAGTTGAAGGTCTGGCGTTTGTAGCTGCACCACGTAATTGTCCATAAAAACTCGATATTTTAAATAAATTTCAGCCAAATCAGTGGTGGTTATTTATATCAAATGTAGACGTGAGTTAAAATTGTAAAGCGTTTGCATACTAAAATCTTGCCCGAAAGTTCCAAGTCTCTAGTTTAATGTTAATTATTTTATTACTGGTGTAGTAGCATTTTCGGGTTTATTCGGGTTTTACCCGAATTTTTAAAAATCGAATCGGGAGGTAAAAAAAACGGGCAAAATCGGGTAAAACCCGAAAAATATATTCCCTCTGGACGAATTCTCTCTTCCTCCTCCCCTCCATATGTTCGTTCCCGTTCTGTCTTTCTTTCGTATGAAGCTTTAGTCGATATATACATTTCTATATATTGAATCGATAAAGGTGATTTTTACACCATACTGTCTCAATTCCAAATCCGCCTTTAATTTGAATGCCGTCGCAAGTGCTCTCTATCCTTTTTTCCCTAGAGCGTAATCACTTCTTGTGAACGTTTTAAATTTCGCTCGGAATTCGACCTCGTTTATTTCTTCTTTTACGTGAAGTCCTGATCGAAAAATTTCAGGAAGTGCGGTCTGGTCCAGCTGCATGCGGGCTGCCTCTCTCTTTGCCCTCACACCCTCTCTCTCTTTCTCTGCTTCTCTCCCTCTCACCTTTTCCCCGTCTCTCTTTCTCCCGCTCTCTCTGTATTTTTCTCTCTCCCTCTCTGTCTGTTTTCCTCTCCCATTCTCTCCCCTCCTCTCTCTCTCTCTCTCTCTCTCTCCCCCTCCTCTCTCTCTCTCTCCCTCCTCTCCCTCCCTCTCTCTCTCTCTCTCCCCCTCTTCTCTCTCTCTCTCCCCCTCGGCTCGATGGCACCCAGCATCTGCCGCCAATTTATTTTCGCGTGACCTTCTTGTAGAAAATCGAGTGCACTCTTGCATCCGTTTTCCCCGTTCGTCACGTTTACTTAAGCCTCCCGTATGTTAAAACTTTCTCTCTCTAGCTCTCTCCCGATAAACCTCGTACCCAAGGCCGGTCCTAGGCGTGTGCCACCGTACACGGGCGGAGGCGTCTGAGTGGCGGCCTTCATGTCGCTACTATATGTTCATATTTATAAACGTCCTTAAATTTGTACTATAAAGCTAAATAATGGTCCGAAGTAAAAGATCGCGGATATGTGATAACGCATAAACCGAATACGCGAAAATCGAGAAATATCTGCATTTGGTTAAGCTAGAAGTAGGGGCTGCCAAATTTTCCTTCGCACACTCCTGTAAAAGCCGTATGACCGACCCTGTGCGTATCTGTCGTACAATATGCCTGTAGACCACGTTCGATGGACACGATGTTTTACGTCTTAACACGCCACGTTACGCGAAAAGTTGAGCGAAGCTTTCATGCTTCGGAGGCCGCCACGCTGTGCAAGGAAAAAATCATGCGACCAATTTTGAAGCTACAAATGTTTTAGGATGCGCATGATAATATGGGGTCATGCGTCGGGCGACAGTCCTGTGGTCGTGTATTTTGTTGGCCAGCAATGCCCCACGACGACTCATTTGAAAAAAGATGGGACATTACAATTTTTCGACTCATTCCGACGAAGATTGCGTTTGTATTTAAACTACCGACATTGTTCCCTTTATCTTTTTAATGGCTGCGGCACTTAATTGTCCGTATTGTTTTAATCATTTTGAAACTACGTTGCAGAGTTTTGTTTGATCTTGTCGTTTCCAATATACATTCAAAATATGTTGCAATAGTCTTTTATTATTATTACTTATTCGTAATAACATAATTTTTTATAAAGTTAGGGAGTCTGGTTTTCCTTTTCTCAACCTCTTCGAAGGAAAGAAACAAACCTTTACTAAAATGATATTCATTGTCATCCTAATTCATTATATTAATCCCCGGTTATCGCCCATCATTTGTTTGAAGAGTGTGACGCTTATGTTATTGAGGACATGAAAAGAAAGATATCTTAAACGCAAAATAATAACTGCGCTGAAACCCATTGGAAGAGGTGGAGATTAAAGTGTAAAAATTATTTTCGAAGTCAGATGATAATTAGAACCATGTCTTGTTCGATGCGGCTTTTAAACAATTCTGCCAGACTCTCCTCCCTTATTTTCCTCTACCCTCCTCCTCTCTCCTTTTCTCCTCTATCTCTCTTCTTTCCTCTCTCTCTCCTTGAAAAAAATACATCCTCTCTTGCTCTCTCTCTCTGTCTCTCTTCACCAGTAATATAACTCCGTCACTCAAAGCTCTGGGTGAGAAAAGGGGAACCTGGAACGAGGTAGGAGCGGAGGGAGGAAAATGAATGGGAATTGGAGGGAGGAGGTTGGGGGGAAACGTTGTCGGGGTGGGATGAAGTTCAGCAGAATGGATGTTTGGGAAGGAGGGAAGAGGGAGGGTGGAATAGGATGGATTAGGAGGGAGGGAGAGGAGGAGGTTTTCGGGAGGTCTTTGTGGAGGTTGGAAAGAAGATTGGGTCCGTTACGCGGGGAAACTGATGCGGGGAGTATGGTGGGAAGGGAAAGAGATTAGGGTAAAGGGGAAATAGTAGGGGGTTGGGGACGAAAAGAGGGTGGGGAGAAAGGAAGAAGGGAGATGAGGATGAGCGGATGTTAAGGGTGGCAGAGGGCGGGAGGGTCTAGGGAAACTGTATTGAGAGGAAAGATAGAGAGGATGGGAAAAGAGAGAGGAAAAGAAGGACTTATGCTTTGCCTTGGGATTGATTCGGGAATTGGGCTCCATCGATCTCGTTTGCTTGAGAGACGTCGGCTCGAGGAGTAATGGATAGTTGATTTATACCAGGATCTGTGATATTTTAAGTTATTTTTGCCCTCGCCCCAATTCGTTCAAATGGTGAGTTTTTGGTGTACATACTTTACACTAATTTAGCATGTATAGAGGAGGTAGTGCCCGTCCATCTGTTGGCATATTTCGTTTCATAAACCAATCGAAGGATCTGTGTGGGATTTGGTTTAGATGATCAACAATAATAGTTGTCGACCGAATTTTATTTTGGTACGTATTGACCGATTAGAAAATGGGTGGAGGATCTAAGGCACGCGTGCCACATGCGTCCTCAGAGAGCGTTTACTATGGTCCGCGATGCTATGATGAACAAGAGACCCGTAAAATTTACAACACAAAAATTCATATTTTTTAATTCAAATTATAATAATGTAACATTTAATATTGAAACTTGAACCATAAAAACCGCATTTAGAGTCGATTTTCACTTGTATGACATCAAAGAATCTTTAGGTGACTTCCTATTCAAGCTCTAATCTGTCCCGCCGAAGCATTGGCAAGGACCAATGGGCCCGTCATCAAGAAAAGGTTCTCCGTCCATGGATTAGAACATCGCCTATTAATTACGGCCTTAACGAACATTATAAGGAGACGTTTATGATTAGTCGCTAAGGAGACATTCATAATGTTTTTTTAAATATGTCCTTCACTCTTTATTCATAATATTCTGAAAGATAACGCTTAATTATTTTAAGGGTCGTGTATGTCTGTGTGTGTGGGTGGGTGTGTGTATACGTATGTGCGTTTGTCTACGTATCCTTTAAACTGAATTTAGACGTGTACGACGCGGTGTTTGTCTCGTATCGTCTCGTTAAGTTGGTTTTATCTCTCTCTCTCGATCAAAACGAACGCGGGCATAAACAAAGGAGGGCTTTGCCGCGTGATGCACGAATCGAATGTTTTTCTTGCGCAAGGTCCCTTCCAAAGCGACTCAATAATCATTAGTCCTCTGTCCGCCCCGTTGCTCCAGATCGCGGGGGGTCAGACTCCACACCGTTTTAGGAGATATCCCCGAAATGTTTGCTTTGGCTAAGGGTATGCCCTGTTGCTCCCTGCGTCCATCCCGACTATCCTGCGATGCGATTCCCTACCCTCCCCCCGCTCCCCCTTCCCGCCTCCCCCCGCTCCCCCTTCCCACCTCCCCCCGCTCCCCCTTCCCGCCTCCCCCCGCTCCCCCCTTACCCCCTTCTCCCAAACCCTCTCCTACTCTTCCACACCTCCTTTCTCCTCTTCTCCACCCTTCCCTCCCATCCTAAACTCCCACGCCACACCCCAACCACTCTCCGATCCCTTATGCATATTTATGCGTGTTACGTGCTACGTGCGCGACGCTAACGCCACTCCGTGGAACTGACGAGCTCACGATGGCGTGATATGGAGGGAAAACGGAAACGTTTAGTTTGCCCTCCTCCCTCCCTCCTTTTCAGTCCCAGCTCTCCTATTCCGCTCAATTCTGACGAGTAATATTTCTGGATAATTACAAGTATGTTCGTTCTTCCTTCTGGTTTCCAAACATCGATGTTGCAATTGTGTCTGGAACGTGAAGAAAAGCCACGTACCGTGTTTTTTCTCATTAAAATATTTTCATGTTTATCAAACGGGTCCTATTATTTTTATCTTCGGGAATTATAGTTCTCTCTCTAATGCCTCGTGGTAATATTTTTTTTCTTCTGAAAAATTACTCTCGGTAACTTGGAATCTGCTGTATCTATTTACTATAGTAGGTGTTAATTCTGTAATTTGATTTTGGAATTGCTGTGAAGACTTGATCTCCAATTGAAAGTTGGGACTCGAGTTAGATTTTCGATTAAAATAAAATGTTAGATGTGGGAATTACCATTGAGAGCTAATATTTAACACTAAAGGCAATGGCGAAGATTAATATTGGGAAACGAAGTTAAGGTTTTTCTTCGTGGTTTTCTCGTTTCCATTTTGGTCTCGTTATTGCCTTTTTAATCCACACGCTGCGACCTTGTGTCTTCTCATTCTTATACGAAATGAGTGAGCAGGTAGGAATGCCGATTGCAATCTTACCAATGAATGAGTTTGGATGGCATGGAAAATTCAAGGATGGATGATTATCTTCATGGTGTCTACAGTTAATGTATATGGCAAGTCTCTCAACTCAAGTTCTAATCTTACTTCGGGATATGCACTTATACTTTGGCCGAGATATTTGCAAGCAAAGTTTACTGGAATCCTCCATTATTTCAGTCTTATTGATTCGCTCTTATGTGAAACGAGTTTATTTTCTCCAGCAAATTTTCATTTTATTCGCCTCGTTCCGTCAGATGTGAATAACTGTTTCCCTTCTGTATGGAGATTATTTTGAATTTTAAAAATGTTAGATCTTTTTAAATTGATGTCATTCGGTGTATTTACTTTGGAGCATTCGAGAAATGAAACGCGATATGAGGAAACCGAAAGAAATGTCGACAGTGTGTGTTGGCAATAGACGGCCCTTATTGTTTTCCAAGGTGTCTGGAGACGGTTCGCTGGGTTTGAAATCGAACTGATATTCGCCGTTTATATGAATTCTAAATGTGGGTCTCGCGTGAGACAGGTGGATCGTCATCAATACCTCGACGGAAAGGGAAGAGAAAGGTAGGGAAATTGCCAATGGAATACTGGATGTGGTTTATTTCGTCTCTTTTACCTGAGGTACATCAGATGGCTTTATATATTTATGCATGGGCGTTCTGCCGGAGAAATTAGTACCTCTACTTCTAGCATAGTGATTAATCGCCAAGTAGCGGACGGATGAAATTTTCTAATCGCTAAATCACTAATTATTAAAGGGGGGTTCATGTTAGCTCTTCTTCGCCTTCCTGTGCCATTTCCACTTTCTTCGCCAGTTCTTCTTTCTTTCTTCTCCGTTATGGCTAGGTTGGCTAGCTAGAATACCTTTTTTAATTTTAATCAAACGCTCTTGGAACCTCGTGAACTTCGTACCGCTTTATTCCTCCAGCTGTTAATTATTCTTGTTGTTTGGGAAAAACATGAGAGGAGAGAATTTCCAATGGTTTAGACGAGATCAATACGTGGTGTCATAGCGGACGCGTGTGGAAGCTACGTCAATACTTGGAGTACTCGGCAGAGAACCAAAGCGATATAGGAATGAAATACATTTATCGATGTGTTTTGCGGCCTTCTTCACTAACAATATTGATTTCGGACTGGTAATTATAGGTTAAATCGTTCTTTTTTCATTCTCCTGTCCTCCACAATCTTAATTTATTGGCAACTGACCTTAATAGTTGTACCCCTCGGTGTAAGTGAGTGTAGGTTTAGATCAGAGCGTAACAGAAAATAAGTCGAAATAGACGCTAGAAGCAGGATATAAATTTTTCAGACGCGATAAGACAGGGCAATAGAGGGTTTAGTTATAGTTAATGTTGTTGCAGTGACTCCCCCCTGCCAAACGCTTTTGGTGACTTGCAAGGTATTAATGTAAATGTTCTGTTTCATGTCGTCTGCCAGCTAGAAAACTTTTCCTTCTTCTTTCTCTTTAGCGTTTTAATTTTCCTTCAGTCACCTCTTTAATTAATTAATTAATTTAGAGGAATTGTGACTTCCGTGTGGCTGGAGATATTCAACATGTAAGAATATCAGATTAAGTACCAGACTGCAAGAAGTTTCCAGACCTAAATAGAAGTGTAACTCAAGGAAATTCCACTGCGCCTAGATGCAGCTTGTTGCCGTGCACATCGAATGATGATGCTGTGGACTTTGAAAGTAAATAATGCATCAGTGAATCATCCATCGTCTTATGTCGGTTATCTCGAGGACAGATAGAAATAGTGCGATTCATGGAAAATTTTTACTGTAGGCTTTTGGGTTTCTAATAGACACGCAAACATTCATAACTAAAATTATTTTCACCCGTCATTTCTGGACACTTTTAACCCTTATTCCAGTGTTTTTCAGTATAACAGTGGACCGCCATTAGTCATAATTCTGTCACCGGGATCTACTTTCTTTTCATGCTTAATTAAGTAATTTGGATCTCTGGCACAGCCCCACCTTCATCACTATGGCCTTTGGCTGTCAACTCATTTTTTTATTTGCTAACGCGGATTGACTACAGCTACTTCGTGGACCACATTACATTGTAAGAGTTATTTCAACACTACCCAGAGGTGCAGATTTAATCAAAATAAAATAACACCTACCCGAAAAAATGTCGACCTCTTCAAATTTTCGTAGTCTTAAATGAATTAAAATGCGTTTTCATTTGAAGAAAAAATATTTACTTTGCAAATCCTGGTCCAACAACATGCTGTTTCCTAGAACAGAGACAGGGCGACGTGTCGCGAGGCGATACATTACCCCAGATAGGGTTTAAGTGTTAAGTATGGAAGAGTACGTTCGGTCTCATCCCAGGGTATCCCTAGTAACTTTGGGTTTTTATTCGCGAAGAAGAGAGAGAGAAGGCTTGAATCGTTTAACGAAAAGAGAGGAAGCAGGAGAGAGAGAGAGAAAATCAGAAAATAGTCCAGAGTCCGTGGTGTGTCATCCCGGACGTAACCATGGAGACGAGACGCTTTCTTTTTTATTCTCGTGGCATTTGTTTTTCCTCTCCTCTCCCTCTCGTTGCACCCTTTCCCGGAGGCCAACAAAGTGTGCGGAGAGAGAGAGAGAGAGAAAAGATGAGAGAGATGGAAGCAGGAGTGGGAGGGTTCGGCCAGTCAGTCGGTGTTCCGTGAGATGTACTGTGGCGCAAAGGACGCGACCAATGGCGTAGAGGAGGAGAGCTACTCTGTCGTAATGGAAGGGGTAGGAAGGGAGTGAAGAGAGAGAGAGAGGAGGAGGAGGAGGAGAAGGGGGAGCGAGTGACCTATTTGTGCACCTCTCTCTCTCTCAATTTATCGAAGGAGTTATTATATTTTTCCGCGAAAATATCAACTTTCCAGCGATATTTTTTTAATAGAGGGGAGATGGAATGGCTTTATGATTCGGAATTTTCGACTCGTGTTTTTTTATAGAAAGGGAGTAACCAAAATCCTCTCTGTCCGTACGTCTGTCATCCCCTTGCGTTGACCGCGTTCGCATGAATTGGAGTCGACGTTGAACTAACTTGGGCTAATGCGTGGAACGTAGGAGATAGAGCACAAAAGTTGTTTTTGCCGTGTTTTTGCTTCACGGAAAAGAAATGCTAAGAAAACGTGTTCTTCTTCGAAGATTTTCTAAGTTTGAATGGCGGCCAAAAATTTTCACTTTGGTCGATTGGAAATTTAAAACTGTAGACCTTTTGATTTACCGTAAAAGTGGGACTTTGTCGTGACTGATTTTGACAAGTATGGAAAGGTGTACTCCATGTCGGAGTACACAGGGTTTCCAAATTCTTTCTTTGAAATCGACATATTTTAGTAAAATTCCCCAATACCAAACTTCGTCAAAATACGTCCAGCGTTTCTCGAGTTGAAACGTACATTGTAAGCTACATGAAGGTCCTTATGTAAAGTGGTCGTTATTGTGGTCCGATTTGAACCAAAATTGGAATCGGTCGACAAATTTTAGTTAAACTCCCCAATACCAAATTTCATTAAAATATGTTCATCGGTTCCCGAATTGTAAACTTTTTAATTAATATTTTTTGGAATGAAGAAGATCGAAAATCGTACAATTACGTAAATACGTTAATTTCATTTTCTTTAAATTTACCGTAATCCTTTCGTTTTACGGTAAAAATTATTTGACAAAAAATGCGTATTTAATTATTTTATTTAACTTTTGTTATCAATATTTTCCCCTCAGATGGGTATATAACGAGATTCATGCGAAGTACGTTGTAAAATACATGTAGGTCTTCATCTAAAATGGTGTTAATTATTTTCCGATTTTAATCACTATTGGAATCGGCCGACAAATTTTAGCAAATCTCTCAAATACCAAAATTCATCGAAGTACGTCCAACGGTTCCCAAGTTTAAACATGCGTACGAGCGGACGGAAACGACCTCCCCTATACGCGTTCACTTCGTGCACAGGACAAGGGATATAAAACGTAATTGTGAGAAAGAACTAACAGGGTTTTAAAAATATACCTTTTGTAATAGTTACAAAATATCTCCTTTTACAGTCGTTGGTGATATATATTTTTTAGGTTAGATTTTAAATGTTGATGTATACGCCGAGGACCAAACTGTAAGGCGATAATTTTTAGCGAAAGTCTAATTATTATTTTTTGATAGGAAAAACTACAAGAATGAAATCTGACATCTGCCCTTATTGGACTTTTTCTTATGGAGATATAACCCAAGATTATTTCTAAAACGAAAATTCACACAGTGTGGATTCATGGAAAAACAGCTTCTCGTAGCTCATTGCCAACACCTCACCAACCACATCACTGGAAGTTTCTTCCGTCGAGCTCCAGTTGTGCATCCGAAACGGCGGAGGCCAATTTAAATAAATAATCAGTTATTCGATCGAAATATGCTGTAAAAACGTGTAGAATTTCCGGTATTCGCATAAGATCTTGTAGGTGCGATATATTATTGTCTTGTACGAGTATATTGGTCATGCCTTAAGTTATTCATTTCTTCTCAAATTATCGTACTCTTGTACTATCTAATGCAGTAGTGTATTTTTTTATCTCTTAGGAGGAACGAAGTTAATCTGGAAAATGCAACTTAATTTTCTGAAACTCTTTGTTAAAGAGGCTCAGAACTTCTTCAACAATCTCTATAAATGAGAATATTGTGCGTTCCACTTACGGTAATATGATACAGCTCATTCTGTATTGTATTTTTAAAAGTGAATCCTTGTTCGTTTCGTTGTTTATAAATACTTTAATTTCGATTACCTATAGAAGAGATCATTACGTAGTTATTAGAGCATTTAAATTGAATGCATAATGCATATATTTGTGTGCATGCGTCTTGGACAAATCTGGTCCAAATCTAGGAGTCACTTCCAAATTTCAGTGGGTAGATTTAATTTCGATTCGATTTAGAATCAGATTAATTAAATCCTTATACACCAAACATACGGCGTAACAATATTACCTATTTAGTAACTCTACAGGATTTAGAAAACATTACAGAAAGTTATTTAAATCCTTACAAATTGCATATACACCCAACATACGACGTAAAAAAAATTGCCTACTTAGTCACTCTAAGATAAGATAATGGAAAAATATAGTTCCATTATGCGATTTTTAGTTGCCATTGGACTGGTTTTGTGTGTGTCTATGAATTAATGAATCAATTCTTATATAAATTTCTAAAGAACTATAAATCGGATGGATTGTCTGGCGAATTTCAGCAATAATTGAATCTCTCGTAGGTATCAGTTGAAACTATCTCGTAGGTATAATACGCGAGATCACCTGCAGGACTGAGTTATACAGAGACTTGTAACTGCCAAATTATGTAACGGATCGCAGTGGAAGAATGAAACCCATAATTGGCGATTGTTGCGTTTATATTTTGAAGAATCGTATTTCAGTTTAATATTTTAACGTATATATGCCACGCTTAAGGGTGGAGAGGAGTAGCACCTCAATTAAAAGTAATGGTTTCTTTCCATTTCGATTCTCGGACAAGGACGCTCGTGTTTGACCTTTATTGAGGTGTGGATTGGAGGGTAGCGGAGATGCACAAACTCGATAAGGGGAGAAAAGCATTATATAAACCCGAATATCTGAGGGGAAAACTCATTTCCGACTCGTGGTTCAGATCGCGTTAAGTTGCTACGGCAGGTAAAATCGTGAGATCCTCCTCAAAAACTCGAAAAAATATGTATAATGGGATTTCAAAGACGAGAGGAATAATTCGAAACAAGTCGATTCCGTATTTCTCTCCCCTCCCCCCCCCTCCCCCCCTCCCTCTCTTTCTCATGGCAGATGCGCAGGTTAATAAAGAATTAAATGGTTTACGGAGCGTAGTGTGGCAATCTAAAGTAGTTTCGTCCAATTATCTTTCCCATTAAGGACGGGGAAAAAACAAGAAAGTCGCCGCGCGCGGCGTTTCTTCTCGCCGCGCTTCTCGGATGCTTTCGTTCTTTTGTTTTAACCGTTATCCCCCCACTAAGACGACATCTTTTTGGCGTATGAATCTACAAAAGTGTTTGAAACTCCCTTGGTCTTGAAACGTTGTGTACTATGTACCAAATAAGCGCTTCACTCAGGGATTAGCCAATCTCAGTGGTTTTCTCTGGCCCTTGATCAGAAGATAATCGTCATCATCTTCACTTCATGGATTAGGCTAATCAGCCTGTTCCACTACCCATTCGATACTTATAAATACAA
The DNA here is from genome assembly GCA_028673005.1 of Tanypteryx hageni. Lineage (NCBI taxonomy): Eukaryota > Metazoa > Arthropoda > Insecta > Odonata > Petaluridae > Tanypteryx > Tanypteryx hageni. The sequence continues at coordinate 157,816,838 of CM054115.1, forward strand.
TGAATTTTTAAGTAAATGTGGTACTAACCCATTGCTCAATCCAAAACTCCCCTTTTATCAGAAGATGACACCTATGGTCTCTTTAAACGGTTTCCAAAAGAATTTGGCTACTCGCAAAAAAATGACGATTCTGTTATTGTATTCTTTAAGTTTGTATTGTTTTTATGACTAATCAATCTCTTGGATTATTATAGGTATACTTTAAGTGTTGACTGTATTTTGTATCATATTACTTGATACAAAATTCATACTATGTTTTTAGTCTGTCGAGCTTATATCACCCGGGTTAAAGGAGAATTATTGGTAGTATTAGTCTCCAAACCATGTATTACATAAAATAAAACCATCCTTTGCGACGTTTATTCGTTTCATGCAAATCTCTCATTAAGAGAAACGTCGTTATGCGAAAGCTAAATTCCATAGGAACATTGCCGTAATTCGTTAACTTGGCCGTAGGTCCTCTGATCATAAATGTCGAAGCAAAATCACCCCATCTTTCCGAGACGTGATTAAATTATTTTAAGGCAAAGGTCGTAAACGCAAATTGTTCACGATGAAAATGCAAAGAGGGTTTATTACGTTACTGCGTCGTAACCGCGAAAACGTTGGCGCACGAACCGTCGTTAACCGAATGATCGCTTACACGAAAGAGAAATTACGAATATACGTAGTAATTTAGAAATCGCTATGAAAAAATACAACTGATGGATGGCGTAAATTAGCTTCATGTCCGTATCCGATAAACCCTATGCGGCGATCAGAGAACGTTCTTGGTAATAAGGATGTGTCGGATACAATTCGTGAGGTTAACTCGATTAATCAATTTATCGAATGGAAATATTGCCTTCCGTTCCACGAAAAAGGCTATAAATTCCGCCACGGAAAACTACGCAAATTTCTTTTATTTTTTTACCGGTAACCGTCGTAAGAACCGCTTTTTCCTACTGTTCTCATTCCTCCGCGGAAAAGTTTTCCGCCCTTTTTACCTTTCGCTGTGCGGTGGTAAAAAAAAAGAAATTCCCCGGCACCATCATTCGATTTCCCCACGCGTTCTTCCTACGAAGCTGGAAGGATTCGGATAGTTTCTAGCGGATTAATCCGGCGTAAAACTGGGTCAAAACCCCTTCCATTTTTTTTGGGACTCGATAGAGCCTGGGCTTTTTCCTCCTCTTCCTTCCTTTTGCTATTTATCGTTTCAAAGTAGGGAATCGTTTGGGCGGGCGGAAAGAAGGCGTTTAACGAATATGAGTTTTCCTTCCCTGGGAATTCTCATCTGAATGGATGAGAGGAGGGGAGAGGACGAGAGGGGGTAATAAAGGAGGGAGGGAAGTTCGTTCCATTTGACGAGTCCCCGCTTAAATTTATAGAGGGAATTTGAAAAACGAACGGAAAAAAAGAACGATTCTGTGTCTTTGTCTGTAACGTTCTATCGGCTGTTTTATTTAGTTCTTTGTCTTATCGAAGGTATCGTAACGTTTATATTAAGGCTGTATAGTTTTGCTGACCTAATTTTTTTAAATTTAAACTCGAGGAAGAATTATTTAGATTACTGTATGGCTGAAATCAAATTTGTAAAGCGTTGTTTATTGCAATAATCATAAAATTGTAGGGAAAAATGAGCATTTCGGCCACAAACCGCCACTGTTGACGGCTTCTTCGTGGCCAAAATGCGCATCTATTTTTCCAAAAATATTTATGGCTGTTGAATAAAACGTGATTTTTAAATTTTAATTTCAAACTCCAAAAAATTCTGCATTGTTAAGTCAGTATTGTAATCTATTGCATCTCTCACTTTAACGTACGAAAATGCTAGAGAAAATTGATGTAAGGTTAAGTATGCAGTGGAATAATTCTATGGCTGGCGTGCAAAAGTGGATAAGTCCAAAAAGTCAGGTATTATTACTATAAAATCAATTAATTTCCTAGAAAATGTACTTTTAAAGATCGAATTAAAATTTACTCAGATTCAGTATTGATTGCAGTGTCAAAATATATTCGCTGAAAACGACTCACTCACGTTGGGGATTCTGGTAATTATAATGAATTTTTAAATCGAGTTTCCTCATTTCCATAGTTCAGTGGTTCCCAAATTTTTTGTAGGCGCGGCACACTTTCAAAGATAAACAGAATTTCGCCGCATCCCAACCTTGGAACAAAGTTTTTTACCTATACGTACGAAAATCAGAACGCTTGAACGCATTCATTTGTTGGTACTATACCATAAGAAATTTATTAGAGGAAATTTTATCGCTCTTGTGACCTGTCAATATTTCCAAATCGTTGATATATGTTAATTGGCAAAGTATTTTTGCGACATCCCTAAGAATCAACTACGGCACCCCAGCGTGCCGCGGCAGCCATTTTGGAAAACACTAGTTCCAAGGATTTTACCTTTCTGCCCTCCAGCCATGGAATTGTGTTAGTTTTTTACCGGCGATATGGGTGGCGTTCGACATTTTCCGATGCATGGATATTTATTCGATAATAATTAAGTTATCATGAAATATAAATTATTAGTATATTCCTTAAATGCAATACCTCTTTAATCCAAATTGTATGGTAGCAAAATAAACAAAATTCTCATACACAAAAAATCACCTGTTCTCCTTAAATACGAACCTGTGGCCTAAGGGGCACATGCGGTTGCAACCGCTTCTGCTTAATTAGTTACCTCGTTAAATACCGCAACTATTTCCAGAGAGCGGAAGCTTTTTCCTCGTTTTTCTCGTAGACGACAAAACAAATATGAAATTTCAGAGGAGTTACCTGGAATATTTCGCAAGTTTTCACAAAAAATAGTGAGGATCGATGGTTTTTTGTGTTCCCCTCTGAACAGAGTGGCAGCTCACGACTGAATTCCGCAGTCCTCCCGCTCTTCTGTTTTTTCTATAAATTCCACCCTGGCAGTGTGTGTTCGCGGTTTTTCCCCTTTTCCACAGTATCGATTTCAAATATTAACCCTTCTGGCCGAGGCTCCTGCTTATATTTGGTATCTCTACGTGCGTGTGCCAGTCATTGCGGTTTTTTTGGAGGGAGAACGTTCGAGCTGTAAGCGACGGATGATGCCACGCTTGAAAATATTCCGAGGCGAGAAGATCGTCGTACATTTTTTATTTTATTAATTTTTTTAAACCTCCTCCGCCGTCGATTTGCGCGCGATTTAACGTCGAGATATTTGATCATCCTGGTTTTCCCGTGGAAAGTAGGCGGCGCTGGGTGCGTTCTTTGCCTCCTCTTCAGGATGATTAGTAGGCGCCATGTTACCTGCATTTGTCTTAATTATTTGCTTTAGATGAAGAAATGCTAGATAAAGAACCTGTTTACTTTATTCGAGGTGTTACACAGAAGTTTGCGAAATTATGGTAGTGTAGACCGGGGGAAATTGGGTCAATTTTCAAAAAATCATTAACAACAATATCAAAAAGCATTATTTAATAAACATGAGCATAAATAAACATAATAAATTGATTAAGAAAGCATATCGAAACATAATCAATGTTCTCATACAATGAAAGGCAGAAATACAATAACATTTTTGAATGTATATTTTGACCCGATTTACCCAACTCATCGGGGTAAATAGGGTCACATTCCTTTTTTACATTTTTGAACTTCGAATTCGAAATTTTTTCTTAGCTAGGATTTTGTGCAAAACCGACTAGAAAAAAGGAAAATCTTGAAAAAGTGCAACAATGCTGCCGCTAAAAATTTGCAATTGTTTAAGCAAATTTTCAGTTTATGTATTTCCGAATGTGCTACGGCGCTGAAATTTTTTTTTAAAGGTAGGATTTGTAAAATAACGAAATAGGGATTATTCAAATTTTGATATTTTAATTGATTTGACAGTTTAAAATTCTTACATTTTAAACAAATAGGTAAATGTTTAGACACTATGCGGCGAGTTAGGGAGCTGAAATTTTCAAGTTATTTACAGAGTTGTGCATTTGCACAAATAAACATTTGAATCTCTCCATTAATATATTGCGGCGGCCTTTAAAAATGTTTAAAATTTAAACAATTAGGAAAATATTATTTCAGTTCAAGAAGTGCTACAACTTTAAAATTTGGCAGAAATGTGTAGCATTAGTGCCACATAATGGAGAAAGTATAAAATTCTTAAAATTGTAAAGTTTGGGGAATGTTTTAATCTATTATTTATACATAAGGGAAAAACGAAAATCGCTGCAGAGGTCAAATCTTAAGAATTAAAAAAATATTTGTAATGATGAAATATCTCTCTGAAAAGTGAATGTTTTTCAAGGTGAGATGATATGCTTGCAGAATGCAAGCACCTTGTACTAGTAATATATATTTTCTACAAAATTAACTTTTTTTATTCGAGGTCGTCTTATAGTCAGATAAATAAGGTGCCGTATATGCCGGCGAATAAATCGACCTCGATGTTTTGGGTTGTAAATACACTAGACTCATCGTATAAGTCGACCCCCCACTTTTTCGCTAAAAAACTTCGACTGAAGACTACGAGGAATTTTATGGTTTTTAAACCTAAATGTAACCCTTTCCAAAAAATCCAGTGTACATTTTTGAGTTATTAAATCATTTGTTTAATTTAAGAAAGATCAGTCGTGGTATTGCCATCTACTGGCAGAATGTATTTTTATTTATCCTTCGTTCTTGTAATTGCAAATAGATCGTTTATATTTTAGAGTTTCAGTAATAAAAACAAAAATTAAAATTTTTATTAACTTTTAAAAATACTTATCTTAAATCTTCTAAATGGCAGAATATGTAAACAATGGAGCAGCTGATTCAAAATGGCGATCAGCTACGCCGTAGATCAAATGTTTTCTTAAATATCAATATTTTTGATCTGTTATTTAAGTGTCACATTTTATATTTGGCGTATAAGTCGACCTTTAGTTTTCGGAATTTTTTTGAGCTTCAAAGGTCGACTTATACGCCGGCATGTACTGTATATAAAATCACAGGCATGAAATGAAAAGATTTTAACATAGCCTTCATTAAAACAGTCTCCTTGCCGAGCCATAAAGTTTTCTCAACGGCTTTTCCACGTTTGGAAACATTTTTAGAAGTCCCGTATTATTATCAGGCTCACCGTCGTTTTTTTATTCCATTTGTTCGACACTACCATTTTCAATGTAATTCTCGTAAGTTTCTTAAAAGAAACGAAGCGACTTTTTCCTTCGATGGTGTCTGCTTACGTTTTGTTCTCTGCGGAGACCAATCCACAGTATGACTACGCACCGAGTCGAATGGAACGCAGACACAAGTGGAACTAATCATGCGGTGATGACGTCACGAGAGATGTCACATCGGGCGAGAATCCGATTTCCTGAATGATACCCTTGACTTGACGAGAAGTTTTTATGGTTTGTTTGATGCATAAAATCTCGCGAGTGATTGATGCATTTTTAGAGCGACGAATCGTAGAATAAATTCGAATATTTTTGCCGATTAATAAATTTTTAGGTAAATAAATTTTTAGTTCCTCCCGAGGGCCATGGCCGTTGTATTATTTCTGTGCATTTTCATTCGTATCAACGCTAACCTCTTGACAATAAAATTAATAGTATTATAAAAAGTCCTTTTTCTAAAGCAACTTCTGCGATATTTGAAGGTAGGCGCTATGGAAATAAAAAATGAATAGTTGATAAAATCGGTAGCATTTCTCTTGAGATACGTATCTATACTACACAGCTGCTTCTTATTTGTGATATGTCATATATATATACGTATCTATCTCATCCGTACATTTTGCTTCTCTTGTACGGATGAGATCAGGACTAGAATAGGAAAAGCAAAAGCAGCTTTCAGAAGAAAGAAACACCTACGTCCGGGAATATAAGGGAAGATATCCGCAAGAAGTTCATAAAATGCTATGTATGGAGTATAGCTTGGTACGGGGCAGAAACATGGACGCTAAGGAAAAATGACATCAAATATTTGGAAAGCTTTGAAATGTGGACTTGGAGGAGAATGCTGAAGATAAAATGGACAGATAGGATGAAAAACGATGAAGTGCTACGAAGAGTAGGAGAGAAGCGAATGATTATAAAGACTATTAGAAAGAGGAAGGCAAACTGACATTACCTGAGAAGAAAGAGTATGATTAAAGACGTGTTAGAAGGAAAACTAGATGGGAAAAGGGAAAGAGGTAGGAAAAGGTTTCAGCTGCTAGACGATTTGAAAGGGAAATAGGGTTATCTAGATATAAAGAGGACAGCGAAAAATAGTAGCATATGGAGAACCAGATTTAACCATGAATCACGGACCTGTCTACGGACAGTCTACCTATGATGTGTATATATATATATATATATATATATATATATATATATATATATATATATCATAAGGAGGGTACCACTGTTACGCACTTCCAGATGAGCTGGAGATTCTAAATTGTTTATCTGGGTAGGACTATGTGCATCACCGGCTAGAAAAATCGAAAATAATCTCAGAAAGGTAAAACAATGCGGAAGCTAAAAGTTCGCAAAGTTTAAACAAATATTCAAGGTTTATGTATTTATGAATGAGCTACGAAGATGACGTTTTTTGTAAAGCTAGAACTCGTAAAGTAACCAAATAGGTATTATAGAAATTCTGATATAATAATTTATTTGGCTGTTAAAAATTCTTAAATTTTTAGCAAATATATCTATATCTATTTGATAAATGTTTAGGTACTAGGGGGGCGAGCTAGGGAACTGAAATTATTTTATTATTTAAAACTTGGTATAATAACGCACATTAACATTTGAAAATCTAAATCAATTTGTTAATGCGGCCGTTAAAATAAATTTTTTAAATTTAAAAAATTACATTAATATTATTGCACTTCTAAGTATGCTACAACATTAAAATTTGGCAGAAATTTGTGGCATTAGTACCCAACAGTGGACCAAATATTATATTATTAAAATTGCAAATTTTAGGGATTGCTTATACTCCGTTACTGCCCCATAAGGAAAGAACGAAAAAAAACTAATGTTTTTCAAGGTTAGATGAAATTCTTGCAGAATGCAAGCACCAACTATTTGTATATTTATATAGCTGCCAGTTGATGGATGAAGTAATTCGAATGCATGTAAGTGTATTATTAGTGCTGAAAGAAAGGTGGGGTGTTTGTTTTGGCAACATTGCGAACCTTTGGAGTCGATCTCTTTGTGTCCTCTTAGTTGGTGTAGTGAAAGTCTTTCACTCGATATTGATTTTACAGAAAAAGGTAAATTTATCTTCTGCCAACATAAAAGTTCTTTGATACCTAATTACTCAACCAAAATTGGAGCTAAATTTTCCTCAAGTTATACGATAGCTTCTGTGGGTGATGGCGAGTGAGGCAACACAAAGTTTCTTGGTTTCATAATGTGATCATCATTTCCTTAATGACGAGTGAATTATCAGACATTACTGTCGCAAGAAGAATAAAATGTATTTTATGCTGGTATGTATTGGCGTGTTAATGGCATAATATTGAATCTTAGCCGATCGAGGCGTGTTGGTGGATTTGCGCTAGTTAACTGAATGTTGGAATGGATGCGTCGGACTTTTTTCGGCAATTTGTGGAGGTTGATTTTTATGGAATTACTTTTTTTATAATTCGCACTAAGACTAAATAATGCCGCAATTTGGAGATATAATGGCAATTATAGGTTATTCTTCTGTTAGTTCACGTATTTAATTTACCACCGTTATAAATTTCCTTACATATTTAATACCGATATTTGTAAGAGATGCGAAAAAGATAGAAAATTTATCCAATCGCCGGGAAAATGCACGCTTGGTACACTTGCACCAATCAAACCTTTGATATTCAACTTGACATTTTCCTTGCACGTACTGGATGTGAGCGGCTAATAAATTTCCATGGATCCCACGCTCTTTCATTCTCTCGAGTTATTATTAATTGTCCCTGCACTCTACGTGGGCTATACTTGAGTCGCTCGAAGAACTTTAAACTCCTCCGATACAAGTATCGTTTGTGTTTTTTTTGTTCAATTTATCGTCTCTGAAACTATGTCCGCGGAGATGAAGGTGTATTGGTGCACGGGAGAGAGAGAGAGAGAGGGAATGAAACAGTAAGGATGAAAAGGATCGAGATAGAGGGAGATGAGAGGGGAGGGGGTTAGAGGTCAGGCAGCGGTCAACCTTAATTGCGCACCCTGAGGCATGGTGGAGGGATGTACCCTAAGTCATGAGGCACGCGGAACAGTCGCCTCCGTGCCCTGTAATTGGATACTGGGCTTCTCATGCCTTTGAATCTATCCCTGCCCCTCCCCGACGTCAAGGTTTTGGTTGCCCCCTGTTGGGCATAGCTCGTACCAGATTCCTGCGGTAATACCTTTAGGGGAGAGGTTTGGGTTTTGCTGAAACGCTAGCTATTCCTGCGTCATCTCCCCCTCCGCCTCCCTCACTCTGCGGCGCGCGTTTTTTAGTGGGTGTTTCCACGTGAGTGTTTGCGCGCGCCTTGGCGTGCTGTATATTTTGGGCGACCGTTGTTTAGTGTTGTCCTTATCCTTATCGCGCGAAAATTAATAGGTAGCGTATAAGTTTGCGGGCTGTAGTAACAGTTTATCTTGCGTTCCGAGACGGTCTTGTACCATTCGAAGCTACGGAAGCGTTTAGACCTAATGTTCGTTTTTTTTTTCAATTTGATATAATTATGTCTGGGTTGTGCATTGCTTTCTTCTTCGGTTATGGGAATTCAATTCTTGGCGTGGGCGAAAGAAGACTCGTGATACCGCTCTTTCGATTTGGGCGAAATTTTATTGTTTTTCGATAATTAGTCCGGAAGCTCTCTTGCAATCACCGAAAATATATTCAGTTGCGGTAGGTCAAGTCTTTAAATGATCAGAGTCTTACATTTTGTAACCTTGCGTAATAGAGATAATGTTTTAAAAAACTTGTTTCTTTTATACCCAAATCAATTTCTTTAGCTGACTTTTCACTATTTTTTCCCCAAGCGCCCACGCGGCAGTAATTCATACCGTATAAGTCACCGTGTCGCTATACTATTACTGTGTATATGAAACGTATTGGGGCTTTTGTTGAAGTAAAATATTTAATTGTCCGTAACAACGTAGTTTTATGATATATATATATATATATTATTTTAAAATTTAATTCATTAGGGGCAGATACTGATTAAATAATATTTGTAATGGTTTTTACATGAATATCATCCGTGTGTCTTCGAAAAATAAGCACATTTGAAAGATAAAATACCTTAGGTATCTCCAATTCCCATAACACGGTTATAAAAACCCAGCTACGCATTACAGCTAAAATGCATCCGTCATCAATGGTGACTCACCGAAAGAAGATTCTAAAAAATAACAGGTGGAGCGGTATGTTTGTTGTCTTCGTTGATTCGATGTAATGTCTGATCATTTGTCGTTGCTCGTTGAAAATGTCTCCTTAGCGGATATCCTGCTTCACAATGTTAATTCTAATTCTACCATTATACTGCATTTTTCCTTCGACTATAGTTCGAAGATTTTATTCGCAAAAACATTTTGTGATGACTAATTTATTCGTTTTTTCTCTTCCTTGCAGGGGCCACCGCCTCCGCAGCCGGGGCAGCTAAAATTCACAGTCTCGGAAACGTGCGACCGAATTAAGGAGGAGTTCAACTTTCTGCAAGCACAGTACCACTCGTGAGTAATTTTGAGTGATTTCGTTTTTAAGTCAATATTAAGTCAATTACTTCTAAATCTAAGAACGCATAAGACATTCCGATGATTTTTGACATTGTCACTGAGACAAATTGGAAAACTAGTACCCTAAAGGAAAATTAGTGTCGTTGGACTGAAAATTCAACTTTTTAGATTAGATTAAATTATTAATTTTTATGGATCTTTCCATCAGATTTTAACCTTTCGGTGGAGTGACACGAAACAAAAGGGTTGTCCGGATGTTTCACCCCAAGTCCTTCACCCACGAGATCCAATGTCATTTCATCCATAGGCTTTTCGCTCACTGTCAATTCACCCGTCAGAATTTTTCCTCAACGCGACATAGCACTCATGCTGTTCTTAGAGTGTTATTTATATTTATATACAAATGCAGTCTATGACATGCAGAGGATAAAGGTTTGTTGATTTTATTTCCATAGTGCAATAAATATAATTGCAATAAAATAATTTTTATGCTGTAAAACCTCGAAATAAATATTTACATTATTTAAACTGCACTGTTGAGTTTTTGTTTGAACTTTTCTGTATCCAAATTCTGTGCTCCTCCTCCGTTAATATAATTTTTCATTATGCATTTTACATAATTAAGCACAGAAATAATACAATTTGGATTTAATAAATAAGCTAAAATTGAAATATAATGGAAAATTAATTATATTAATTATAAGAAAATCAAGTCAACGAATCTTTATCCTCTTGACGCCATAGACTGTATCTAAAAATAAATATAAAAAAGATTATAACAACAGCGTGGATGGTATGTAGCATTGGGGGAAACTTCTGATGAGCGAACTGACGGGAGCAAAAAGCCTATGGGTGAAACGTCTCGCGGGTGAAAGACTTTGGGTGAAACGTCACGGAACCAACAAAAGACCACTGACTTTTGAATTTTTCAATTATAATAACTCAGACAGTGCGAATATACATACTATTTGTCTAAAAACTTCTTTGAAACTGTTAATGCACTCCTTATGAAAAGGATTCAATGTTTTCCCCGTGAATAGATGCCTCTTTTCAAACAAAAGTTCCACAGTGTAAAATTTATTTTGAGGAATCACCTGACTTTTTTGAGCGAAAAACATTTAATCGTCTTTTTGTTTGATAAACTGTTTGGCATACATTGTAAAGAATTTCGCGTATAGACTAAGAAAAATAGAAGATAGCGTATGTGCTATATAGTTATATTGTGATTAGGGATGCACAATAATTGTTTTATTTTAAAATTCCATCTTCATATGAATAACGCTGTTAATTTTTATGTATTTTCCCAAGACGCGATAGTGGTTACTCAAAAAACAAAACATAATATTTACAGCGTAATGATTTCATCGGTAAATGGGAAATTTGCAAAAATACTATGATTACATAAATTATGCTTCGACAAGTTGATTTTTTTTGCTGTAATCCAAGGGTGAACAAACTACGACCTGCGTTGCACATCAGGCCTGCGAGAGCATTTTATGCGGCCCGCGATGCCATTGTGAAAGCGAACCATGAAATGTAATGCAAATAATTTCATAACTCTTGGGCAAATTATAGTCAGATCATCTTTTTTAGTGAAGTTATAACACTAAAAATATTGTAAAATTATCGATTTTCACAAATAGGATCCTACGTATTCTGTCAAGTAACTTCCTATGTGAATCTTAATTTGGCTCGTAGAAGCACATTCATCTGTTAATGCGACCCATATAACCCCCCGAACCTGCTAATTTGGCTCGCCTCTTAACCCCTCAATGCGATAGGAGGTAAGTATACGGCCTAACCTATATGCTCTTTTTCAGTAGGCCTTTTTTACATCCATATGCACGCTCTGCTTCGAACTCATTTTGTAAGGACATCTCTTCGCGGAATAAGAAAACGTCTACATCTACCAGATGAATGTGACCTTGTTCCCTCTGGTTTCCAAGGGGTCGAATCGCTATATTGGGCACTATTTTTAGTTAACATTGGAGTGCAAAGGAAGATACCAAACGCTTGGGAGTCCTCTATTTAGATTTCGTAAGAGATGGAGGATGATCCGAGTAGTGTTGTATATTTGGGCGAGAAAGATATCTCTGAAATATTAGATGAAGTAAGTGACTAAGTGTGTAGTGTGCATTAAGCATGGGGGAAGAAGAGATACTGTTTTTTTGGTGTCCTGACTGTGCGGTAGGACTGTGTGTAGAAGCCGATTACAGAAAAATTAGCATTTATATCGTTTAGTATATATAACACCATTAACAAATTATATCCCAATCAAATCAGCAAGTTATTTGACAATTCCATGAATCATTTTACGTGCTAAAAATTATTACACTGAAGTGCCGCACCGTTCAATTTTGCGGAAATTCACTACCGCGAGAAAAGGGTTTGCCCGGGAAAAGGCCTACCGGTTCGAGGGGTTGAAAAGTTTGCCCGCCCTTGCCTTAATCCCGCGGAATCATCCCTCTGAAACTAGCTCTCCATTTCTGTTACACGTGCGCAAAAAGGATACAGTGGGGCGCGGATTCACATACGCAAACGTCTTGGATAGTCGCTTTAATACCTAGGGCTTTACTTTCGAGCAAGAAACCTTTTCCCTTCTTCCACGTTAATGCAAGTCGGCTCTCGTCTTCGCCAAATAAATTCCCTTATCCTTTTCACTCAATTTTCCCGTCATCGCTAATGCTTCGAGAAAATTCCCTCTCTCTCTTTCTCTCCAAATTTCCTTTCCTTTACGTTTCCTTTTATCGATTTGTCGTCCAAAAGAGGCGGCAGAAGGAAGGAAGGAGAGAAGAGTGAGGACCCTCGCGAAATGTACCATTCTTCTCCTCTCGCCCTTCAAAACTCTCTTTCCCATCCACTACGGGGGCCTCCGCTTAAACCTAATTACCTCATCTCGGAAGGAGTAAGAAATCGTATGTAAAAAATTCCGCGTGTCGTGTCGGGTTATTTTTATTCCTAAAATAGTGGAAGTTATGGAGCTGAGTGTTTTATTTGCTGGGAAGCCTTTTCCTGATTCCGTCTCTCTTCTCATTTATCGATTTATGGGAACATTACCGGTGCGAATAATATGGATAAAGTTTGGTAACTACTGATAAGGAATTAAACTGCTTAACGTATGATATAAGCTTTTAAGTTGCATGGCTGCCTTCCGCAGTTGTGATTCACCCGATGCTAATATCGGTAAACCTTCAACGTTGAACCGAATAAGCTGCCTTCGAATTTGAATTACAGATTAAGCCGTCAGCCGTCATCCGCGGAAGTTCACCAATCGCTGATTCGTTTTAACGTCAGAACTCGGTGAGGTACCACTGAGAGCGGCTATCCTTTACATATTTGGAAAGCATATATGGTTTACTCAATTTATATATGACTATTCACAAGTTATTAGTTAAGTCGCATGTTTGATAAGATCATTGAAGAGAACTTGGTTATTTATTTAAATAAATACTCCGTGTGCGTGTCGCGAAGTGCGTTGTCTGTTGGTCAGCAAAAATATTTTGGAGGGTAAATTCACCTGCATTTAGATTAATTGTATGAGTAATTACATCAATTATCCACTTAAGAGTCGCAATTTGCTAAGTTCCGTCAATATACATGCAAATCCTTATATTCTTTGTCTCCCCCGATTATCTGTTAAACTTAAAATTTCATGATACGTTCCTTCACTTTAAACGTCGTTTTCATAAGCACTTATTGGAAAAATGGCTTTTATTCGAACTGAAATTTTTAGACACTGCATCACACTGTGCATCGTAATGTTCAACACACTGGTATCTTATTTGACAGGATTGTTAACAATTTTTTAGTATTTAGTAAAAAAATTCTCATCAAAGTTGATTCGCTTTTCACGAAAAGTACCGTTGAATATCTTTTACTAGAATCATTCATAACTCCAGCATTCATATATTTTTTTCTATGATTTGAATTTTTTACTTTTCAAGTCCTCTATAGTCCTCTGTACATGGGTCCGACTCGGTTTTCATTCGGAAAAAAGCCTCTACATATCCGAGACCGATCATAAACCCTCTTGCTTATTTTTTCTATAAATCATAGATGACCGATTTGATTAATATAATATTTGCGGACGAATCGGTAAAATGTTTTTTTTTTGGCCTTGTCATAAAAGTGGTCGTATTATTTTATGGATCCATCCTGTGCGCGAATACTGTTTCCAGATTTATTCTCGATTTGTTTAAATATTTTTGGTATTTGATGATCGGTAAAAAATGTAACTGTGATTGTAAAAGGTTTATTGCGATAGTTCGACTCGAAGGCGTCGTTCTTGTTGGTCAAACCAACTTATTTTCTCTCGTTTTTTATTTAATGGGTTTTCAGCGGAAATGATTCATTAGGCATACAATGAGTTTGCCCTCTAGCCCCCTCAGCCGAAGCAAACACTCCGCATAATGCCCTGCAAGTAGGAATAACTGACGCGGGTGCCAAGATGGATAAGCTTACTTATTGATTGCATCGTGCGATATATTTCAATATAGATTTGGATATATACGCACGCCTTTTCACCAATTGGCCCGCTAGTCAGTTCGCCTGTCAGAAGTTTCTCCCGACGCTACCTTTCAACTAGTTGTTATAATGTTATTTATATTCAAATACAGTCTATGGCGTCTAGGGCTGGGTTTCTTAAATGGGAATCCGCGGATTCCTTAGTGAATTCACGACACTCTTTTGTATTGATTTAGAGAAGTGACAATCCGTTAGTAATAGTTTAAAAGGAATCTATTGCCATGGAAACATTACTCAGTTGTCAGGTCTTCCTTGTGCTCCCACTCCTCAGTATGTTGCTGAATGTTCATTTCACGTGTCCAAGAGGGCCGCGGGATTTTGTTTCAGTAGTGGTCCGCAGATTGAAAAAGGTTCAAAAACTCTGGTCTATAGGATGAAGGTTTCTTGACTTTAGTTTCTTATTTCAATTCTCCATAGCGTTTCAATTTTAGCTTATTTATCAAATCCAAATTGTATTATTTCTATGCTTAATTATTTTTAGTACGTCATGAAAAATGATTTTTACGGAGGAGCAGCTTAGAATTAGACTAGATAAAAGTTAAAATAAAAACTCAACGATGCAGTTTAAAATATGTAAATTTCAATTTAGGGTTTTTACAGCATGAAGTTTATTTTATTGCAGTTTTATTTATTACAATAATGAAATCAAGTCAACAAACCAGATTTTCCAGAAAATATTATAGCTCAGCATATGGCTGCATGCATAGAATTTACGAGTAATACTGTCAATAGAGCTTGTTTAATGTGCTTGAAGTAGCTTCGTAGAAGTTGACTGCGTAACTCAAGACCACGCAAAAATCGCTTAGGGCATTTTTTTCTTTAGGCATTCGAAACCAGTGAATTTAATTGAAAGAGTACGGGGACACAATCGAAACTTACAATATTGAAACTACTATTCGCGCAAATCATTCAATCAAAACGATATTTAATTTTTGTGCAGTACATATTTTGATTTACCCAAAAAGAACATTTCATTGATGGCTGCATTCTGGTTTTGCTTGCAATTTCTGACGTTACGTTATTGATACAAATGCCTTGGTGTTTTTCAGAGGTAATCGAATTCACGTTGAATGAAGGTAATTGATTATCTTCAATATGTGTCAAGGGCAGAATCAAAGTCGTGGGCCAAAACGCTATTTTTCTGCCTAAAGCATAAATGGCGCGTGCTTTTAAAACATCACGAAAAATTAAGGAAATGGTTGAAATGAATAAAGCTGTTGCGGACGGGATGATTATAGCCGTTTATTTTGTCTTTTTGCTCAAATGAAAATAAGTATCGATTAACATGCAGTCAGATATACCTTAGATTAAATGTCATTATTCGTTTCATTGATGCGTATACTTCAGATTTTAAATCATAAACATATGTTTACGTCTAGGTTGAATTTGCATCTCATCATGGGTACTGTGTAAACTATCAGGTATCAATAAGTAATATGTAGCTATAGAAAATTTTGCTGAGACGTGCATTTTAAGTATATAATATTCGCCGTCAGTGGCAATTTCCTAGCGTAAGAAACGGTTAAATCTTTTTAGTCAAATAACGTTGAATGACAACCAATTTCACTTTTGATCCATCGAACCATTCTATTGCATATGAGGTATATTTTTGCGGCACATTGAAAAATTTTAATGCTAAATTGCGGACTTTCAAATAATTAACAGTTAATGGCTTGCACATTTCATTGAACTTAAATTCTATTTCCTACTTGAAATTATTTTTAATTCGTTCTTTTATGCTCATCTGGCAGAAACGAGTATTATCGGGCGTTTATTTAGACTCCTTTCAATACATTCGCCGTGGTAACTAATCGAGCAAAAATTCCGCCTCGTGAAATCCAACGCGTTTTTATATCGCTCAACTCGGGGCAACATATTTAAATGCACCATCAAGCCTGGACGGCGTTGCTAACGAAAAATTATGATCCCCGGGTTACGTACGTGTACTTATATGTATATATAAGTTAGAAAAAAAGACGAACGGGGTAAAAATTTGTCGGAGCTTTATTTCTGGGCGGATAGGGAAGGAGAGACCGTTTGTGGAGGTCGATGGATATGGGAGGTGAGGGGAATGTGCAAGGAAGAGGGCGGAGTTGCCAAGGGGGAGGGAGGAGGGCGGGAGAGAGGGAGGGGAGAAGGGAGAGGATGGAAAAAGAACAAGGGTTGCGTCCGTACGACCTGTCAAGAGGCGAAATCAATACGAAATACGACCTATGGATGCTTTAGTCGTTCTCATTTTTTCCTCTACCCCCACGAGGTTTAGGGGCGGGAGGGGTGGAGACGGATGTGGGAACGGGAGGGAGTGGGAGAGAGAGGAAGCGGAGAAGGGTTGGAATGTCGAAAGAATATAAGGGGACTGTTTTACCCGAATATGCATGTGTGTGTAGGAAGGCAAGTGGGAAGTATAGAGAGGGGTGAGAAGTTTTGAAGGAAGTGGAGGAGGACGGCAAAAAAATGCTCGGGGTGGTGTGGGTTGGAGGTTTCGATTGTTGGAAATTAAGGGGGCGGCTCGGTTGGCGCAGTTGATTGATTGTTGCTACCGGGTGCGCTCAGAGTCGCCGGGTTTTCTGGGAACCGCGTGATTTCTATACTCGCTTAGGCGCGCCCTTCTGCGGATTACGGTGCAAACTTCGGGTAGTGTTTGGATTGAATAAAGTGTGGTAGTTTCCGTAGGTGCTAAAGGTCACGCACTAGAATTTCGTCCAT
This sequence comes from Tanypteryx hageni, assembly GCA_028673005.1. NCBI lineage: Eukaryota > Metazoa > Arthropoda > Insecta > Odonata > Petaluridae > Tanypteryx > Tanypteryx hageni. The sequence continues at coordinate 157,833,709 of CM054115.1, forward strand.
GACTGTTTTTATGACAAGCGAAACATTGATCATTTTTGACGTTCTGCGATTTCGCTTATTTAGTATCATACGCAAGAGCATTGTAAATAAAAATTGCTAATGACGCTCGTTAATTAGCTTACTTTTATAACTGCGCGTCCATGTTAATTATAAATCATATTCATTAACATAAAAACTATATTTTTTCTAAATTATATAAATAAAATTTAATTTTTTTCTGTCGAAGAAATGTCGTGTTGCATTTTTCTTTTATTTATTGATGCATTTTTGTTTAAATTCCACATTTCTTTGCCTACCATAATTCTAAGGCAAGTAGAAATGTTCTCGCTGAAGAGGGGTTTACCACTTTTTTAAAATGAAATTTTGCGGAAAAATTCACTTCCTGGAGAAAATAATATTTAAAAAAGCGTATCACAGAAAGACTTCTCCACTATTATATTGAGAAATTGAGTTTTTCCTTCCGCATTAGGTAAGAACTTGAGGGAATGTCATGGAATTGTTGTTTTTAAATAGTTTTGCTCACAAATTCGTAATATCTAATATTTTGACCGAGTACGTCAATCGCGGAAATGTAGGAACGTCATTGAAAATTATATTGGATGAAGGACTAATGAAAGTCCATCTAATTTTTATTTTTGAGATCTTGAAGCGAATCATTTCAACGAATAGTGATTGGCGTATATAAAAATCGAGTTTATTGTAAGGGTATCGGAATAAAGAACACGGATATTCCTCGTCAGAGTTCGGACTCTACATATTTCTCCAAACACTCCTTTATGGCTCTCGATTCGGATCGGCAATTTTCCGAACCCGTATAGGTTTTGCTAATGGGTCAGATGAAGGGAATGGTTCAATAAATTCAGTTATCCGCTCCGTTCCCTCGCCGATACTCCTTTTTTCCGTCCCTCTCGTGCAATCTTCCTCTCGCCCTATCCCATCCTTTGCCCTCCTCCTTTTCTTACTCAAACACCTCTCTCGCCTTCCTCTCACACTGAAATCTCCGACTATTCCCTCTGCACAACTCTTCTCTTCGCCCAATATCTCCATCTCGCCATTCCTACCTCTATCTCTCTTATCTCTCCATCCCTCTATTTCTCCTTCATTTCCACCTTTTCCTTTGCATTTCCTCTCTTTTCTCCTCTCCCTCTTCCTCTTCTCTCTCATACTCCCTATTCTCTCTCAATTCTCTCCTTTGATTCTCTCTCCATTCTCTCTGATTCTCTACCCTTTCTCTCCTACCGTCTCTTTCCACTCTCCTTCCCACTTTCTCCGCTCCTCTCCACCCTCTGTCTGTCCCTATCCCTCGCATCATTTCTCTCCATCCTTTCTCGCCCTTATCCCCCCCTCAACCACTCTCTCCTCTCTCCCTCCCTTAACTTTCCCTCTCTACCATTCCTCTCACCACCCCCTCTCTCCCATTCCTTTCTCATTCCTCTCCCACTCCTCTCTTCACTCTCTCCCACTCCTTTCTTCACTCTCTCCCACTCCTCTCTCTACCCTCCCCCCCTACTCTACCCTCCCCCCTACTCTACCCCCCCCTACTCTTCTCTCTTTCCTCTCTCCTTCCCTCACTCTCTAACTCTCCGTCTCCCTTCTCCTAATCTCTTTTATCCGCTTTCTTCCCCTCTCTCTCCCCCCTCTCTCCCCCTCTCTCCCCCCTCTCTTCCCCCCTCTCTCCCCCCTCCCTCCCTCTCTCTCCTCTCTCCCCCTCTATCTCCTCTCCCCCCTCTCCTCTCTCTCCTCTCCTCTCTCTCCTCTCCTCTCTCTCCTCTCCTCTCTCTCTCCTCTCTCCCCCCTCTATCTCCACCATCTCTCCCCACCATCTCTCCCCCCTCTCTCTCTCCCCTCTCTCTCTCTCCCCTTTCTCTCTCTCCCCCTTTCTCTCTCTCCCCTTTCTCTCTCCCCTCTCTCTCTCCCCTCTCTCTCTCTCCCCTCTCTCTCTCCCCCCCCTCTCTCTCCCCTCTCTCTCTCCCCTCTCTATCCCCTCTCTCTCCTCCCTTTCTCCCCCCCCTCCCTCCCTCTCCCCCTCTCTCTTCTCCTCTCTCCTCTCACCCCCTCTCTCTCCTCTCCCCCCTCTCTCTCCTCTCTCTCTCCCCCTCTCTCCCCCTCTCTTCCCCCTCTCTCCCCCTCTCTCCCCCTTTCTCCCCTCCCTCTCCCCCCTTTCTCCGTCCCTCTTCCCCCCTCTATCCGCTCTCTCTCCTCTCCTCTCTCTCCTGTCTCTCCTCTCTCTCCTGTCTCTCCTCTTTCTCCTCTCCTCCCTCTCTCTCTCATAACGCGCAGCGTGTTTCGTTATTTTTTCTGTCCCCTCATTTCGTCTCCCTCCTCTTTTGACCTCAGACACTCCCACCATGTCCTCCCGCCTTCACTCTCCCTCCCGTCCATTCCCCTTGCAGCAACCTATCCCGTTTCATATCAATCACTTCCGTCCCCTACCCACTCCCATCTTCCTCCCCCTCCAGATCGCTGTATTTCACTCTATCCCTTCTTTTCCATCTCCCTCCCTCCACTTCTTCTCCATTTCTCTCATCTTCTCCCCCTCCTAAAAACCTACAGCCTTTTCCATTTCCTTCCCTCCCACTCTCAGCCTCTTTCGCCTCCTAGTCTCCTCCAGGTCTCTGCCAGCACTCCGCTTCCTTCTACACTCACCTACGCGGCGGGAGTTCTTCATTTTTTTTCCCTCCAATCCCCAGGACTCAATATCCATCTCTTTATTCCTCACTGCCGGCTGGAAAGAGAGAGAGAGAAGGGGAGGGAGGGAGAGGAATGGAAAGAGACGAAATACGGGAGAAGGTATGGCGAGCTTGACAGAAGGTCGGATCGACAAGATGTCGGGCAGACAAAATGTCGTTTCGCGTGAAAACGATCGACACGAGATGCAGGGTTCGATAAAATTACGGAGGGGACGGATTGTCCACGATACAAAATGTCGCGATGGAAATATAATTTTTCTCTGGATGATTGACGGAAATTATGGTGAAACGAGTGATTTAAAAGTGTTACACGAATTTAAAATCTTTACATTTATAGCGGAAACTTATTAGTTGAATTGCAATCGGCGATAAAAAAGTTTTATCGTGACTATATTTTTCATAACCTGCCATCTTTACGAAACTTTGTGGCGCGAATTCTCATTTGCACAGTAACATCTCTCAAAAATTGCTGTACGTTGTTTTAATGTGGGTGACTCGTGTTCTCTTTATCTCTTAATATTAGATTTATAGAGACATGACAGTAAAGTATATCTTAATGTGTTCATCGTGCATTATGTTTACGAAAAATCCAGCGCGAATGCTGAAACTCAACATTTTTTATAACAAAATGGAGTTTTTAGTTGTATTGTTTTATGTAACAACATTTCATAGAAATTCTAAGCCGCGCAAAAATATGTCATTTTGGTCATGTATTTATGTGAAGATTCTATGTACCTACTTAATTTGGTTGAAATCAGTTCAGCCGGATCTTCTCTAATATATGTATACGTACAGGCAGACGGACTTTGCCGAAATTTGGACCGACCGTTCCATGGGGACCCCTCGAAATCGTGAAATTTGGATCAACCCTACATTAAAATCCTTGACCCCGTAAACCGATTTTATCCATTTTAGGCTCGAAAATGTATCTCATCAAAAGAATTGATATTGGAGAATTCATCAAAATCGGTCCATTGGTTGCTGAGATATCTTTAAAAAAACCGGCATTTGGACCAAAAATGGGGACCCTCGGGCCCCCGTGGGCCGATTTGAAGTATTTTTGGCCCTGCAACTCTCAGGATCAACTTGAAGCTGCTGCCAAATTCTGAAATTCCTACGTTTATTTCTGAAGAGTTATGGTTGCCACAGACAGACAAACATTCTCTTTTATTTATAGGATATATATATACCGTTAATGTTGTATCTATTTTCCTGAAGATATTTTTTTAATTCCGGGAAACCTAAATGGTAGCTATATAGTCAAATTTGAAGTAATGATGGTTTCGCATTTATTCTCTTTGGATTATGATGTTTTTAGTGCTTTTCGTCATTGCTGAAAAGCACTATGATCTTCGTGATGTCCCTCCGTCCTTTTGTACGCCTAAATCAGGAAAGAATTGGCTGAACAGATTTCTACCAAATTTGGTACATAGAATGTTCACATAAATTAATTACCAAAATGACATATTTGGACCGGATCGACTTAGCACGGGTGCCACAATTGCAAAGTTTAACTTTTCGATAATTATGAATTTGGAAGGAATTGGCCCACCCGATTTCGACGAACTTTTGCATGAAGGAGGCATGCAACATAAAATAACAAAATCAAGATGTTATGTATGGATATAGAAAGCAGGGCTGCCACAATACAAGGAATAAAAAATATTTTTTACAGGTGTTTGTGTTGTAATAACACACCTATTTCTAGAGAACTGACTGCATGAATTTCAACCCAATACGGTATATATAATCTTCATATAAATAAATAACCAAAATAGGAAATTTCAACCGGATGGAATAAGCAGGACTACGACAATATCAAGTATAGAATATTTCTGTAACTATGAATTTGGAAGGTATTGGCTGAATCGATTTCAAAAAGAAATTTCCTTTGTAGTGCGAGTATAGAATGACAAAACGAAATTAATATGTTTAGAACGGATCTAATTAGCAAGGCTACCACAATAAAAGGAAAAATAATTTTCTGATTTCAAAGCAAATACATTAGTATACGATTATACTACGGCAAATTTGACGAAAAGCACTTCTGTACCACGGTAAAACCGCTTACACCACTACTTGTTTTTAAATAGTAAGCTTGTTTCATACAAAATACTATTGTGTATTGCTAAAACTAATCGCACGTTATATATTAGCGAACGCTAATATTCGTTATTTCAGAAGTATCTTTTTGTCGAAATCCCTTACAGCATGAAATAGACACGGATAAAGTAAACTAAGTTTTACATAATATCCTTGAAACTGCTGTGTTCTCTTTACATTTGGTACTTCTGAAAGAAATAAATGGCCTTTTTAATCTCAAGAATCTCGCGCCTCGAATATCTCTTTGGCCGGAAGCCATGTTATTCTAATAAAAAGTCGGAATGTGTGCAGCCGATTGCTTCGTTTTGACGATTTTGTTGTGGAAGCCTCTGTACTTCGTTCGCTTTTCCAGTATGTATTACGATGGTGGCGCCTTGAAGATATCTCCTAGAAGCGAAGTTGCTATTACCGCTCTCTTTTGTATTTTTGTTTCAAAGTTCCTTTTTCTGACACCACTCGGAAAAATATAATTCTGCGATTCGAACAAATGTCGATGGCGTAGCGTAAAAGTTTGAATAGTACCTGCTTTGATACGTGTGAGAAAAAATTGCAATGGCGTGGGATCATTTAGTTTAGTTTTATTACGCGAAATAGAAAAGTTGCTTCGTAAAAAGTTATTTTTATGTTACCTCTTGTCACACTGTGGCATCGTTACCATATAACAGAATGATCTGAATTGCCCGACAGTCATCAAGAATGCCACGTTTCCTGTAGAATCGATGAAATCTCTTAATCATTCTTTCCTGGATCCGTATGATTTTGTCATTCTGCTATAATTCTTTCTAATTCTTGCTTTTAAGCAGTCGTTAGACATTGTTTGATCTTACCATTTCATCTCGTCTCTTGAACTCTCCCGGGAAAAAAAAAGATTCCCGATTCGAATTCCTCCTTGGTTCAACTTTCATGGTTTCCGTGAGAATTTTCTTCCCCTTTGCTGCACGATTGAGTTTAATCATTTTAGTGACTGGTTTTCCTAAAATATGTTGAACTTCATCGTATGCGTATCTTTTTCATGTGCCCTGTAGGAATTATTGGTTCCGAAATAATAAATTCCGAAAATTTCCGTAGGGAAAAGCTTGAGTTCTACTTAATAAAAATCTTTCGATGAAACTTCCATTAGCAATTTGTCATGACTAAATTATGCCTTTCGAAAAGAAATAATGCCAATTGTTAAAAGTGTATTTCCACGAATTTCGTAGAAAGAGTTTGCCTATATTAAAGTAACGTTCGTTGTTTTTACTCGTCATACCCTAAGGTCGTTAAAATCATCGTAATTATCAGATTCTATAAATACGAGTTCGGTTCCTCACTCCTCTTATATTATTCATCGCTTCACGAAGTAAATATCAATAATGCAAAGCAAAAACATACTATCTTAGATACTAGTGTGTTTAAAATACAAAGGCAATCTTCAATTTATCAATTCAAGAAGTAATATTTTAGTAAAAAAATTAATATAGCATTGGCATTTGAAGTAGTACTGACGAGGAAACGTCGATTTTTCTTTGAGTCTAGAGTCGACTATTTATGCGTTCTTTGCACGAAGTGAACGCATATAGGGGAGGTCGTTTCCGTCGTTTCCGTCCATCCGCATGCTTAAACTCGGAAACCGCTGGACGTACTTCGATGAATTTTGGTATTTGGGAGTTTTGCTAAAATTTGTCGACCAATTCCACTTTTGGTTAAAATCGGATAATAGTTAAGATCCCTTTACATGAATACCTACATGTATTTTACTACGTACTTCGCAAGAATCTCGTTAAATACTCATCTGAGAGAAAAATATTGGAAACAAAAGTGAAATAAAATAATTAAATACACAGTTTTTGTCGAATAATTTTTCTCTTAAAACGAAAGGTTTACGATAAATTAAAAAAATGAAATTAACGTATGTACGTAATTATACGATTGTCGATATTCTTTTGTTCATTAAAAAATGTCAATTAAAAATTTTACAATTCGGGAACCGCTGGACATATTTTAATGAAATTTGGTATTGGGGAATTTTACTAAAATTTATCAGCCTATTCCAATTTTGGTTAAAATCGGACTACAATAACGACCACTTGACATCAGGACCTTATGTAGCTTACAATGTACTTGTTTCAACTAGGGAACCACTGGACGTATTTTGATGAAATTTGGTCTTGGGATTTTTTACCAAAATTTGTCGACCGATTCCAATTTTGGTTCAAATCGGACCACAATAACGGCCACTTTACATAAAGACCTTCATGTAGCTTACAATGTACGTTTCAACTCGAGAAACGCTGGACGTATTTTGACGAAGTTTGGTATTGGGAATTTTATTAAAATTTGTCGATCTTAAAGAACGCATTTGGAAACTTTTGTGTACTCCGACATGGAGTACACCTTTCCATACTTTTTATTATAGTTATTATGAAAAACTATCTATCCCAGAACCACAAGTGGAATACGTTTTTCAATTCGATATCAGCCAGAAGTCGAGCTCTCTCCTAAATGCAATTTTCGTTTATACGCAATGTTGTGAAACAACTGACTTTGAAGTTCAATTATCTCGCTTTGCTGAAGATTTCTCTATAAACAGGCTTGGCATATCGAAACTACTCAGTGTTTATTTTTCATGTTTCCAGCTTGACTGCGTAATTTTTTCCACTCTTCATAGAATGATGGAGTAGATCAGGGGTCGGAAACCTTTTCTGCATGTCGGGTCACATTCGTAGTTGCGCATGCTTCGGAGAGCCGCACTGGAAAACACGAGATCTTCGATGGGCATAAAAAGTTACGTAGAGTCGTGGTTCCCAAACTGGGTGCTGCGGCACACAGGGATGCCGCAGCTGATTATTAGGGATGCCGCGCAAAAAACGTTCAGTAAATTCATCAGCAACATAATTGAATGTTTTGATAGGTAATTAGTTAAATAATTTTTCCTCTGTTAAATTGATTGTAGTGTAGTATAAACAAATAAATGTGTCCAATGGTTGTAATATCCGAATGTAAAAATATAAAAATCTTGTTTTAATGCGGGATCGCCGCGAAATTTTATTCATCTTTAAAAAGGTACCACACATACAAAAGGTTTGCGAACCACTGGCCTCGAGATTCTGTGGTCTCATATTAGTTAAAATCAAGTATAAGTGATTTACTAGCATTGAGACTTCACCGGAAAAGTTTTCGAGGCCATATTTTTACTGATAAAATATGGAATTTTTTATGTTCAATTTTCCTGATCACTTTTTAATCATAGCTTCATTGGCCGCATGGAGCCCGCGGGCCGTCGGTTGCCGACCCCTGGTATTGATGTTCATCGCAGAATTAAGGAAAACGACGAACGACTTCTAAATAACATCGTCGAACGATCGGTTTGTAACTCGCGACATGGAACCCACAACCAGAACATATTTGATATTTTACGTCTCTTCCTATCTTTATTTTTTTAAATCGCTTCGCCGTCATTTCGTCGAAGAAAATCCGAATAAAAATCACTCCTATTTTTGTCCTCGGTAAACGTAAATCAAATGAGTATATACTATTTCGCTTGACGTTACAATTCCCGTATCAATAACGACCAATTGTATTTTTCTCATGTATCGACCATTCTCGACGTTTCGTATTGTGGGCCTCCTCGCGTGATCCTACGGCCCTTATGCTTTCTTCGAGCTTTCATCTTTTTTCGCGATTGTCGCTTATTATGTTCTTTGTTTTCCTGTTTTTTGTCGCCTTTTAATTCATCAGTTCTTTCGGTGATGTTTAATGTTAGATATTTTCATGATTTTTTCCTATTACGGTATCTTCATATGTCATTGTCATTCTACGATCATTTATCCTCCGCATTTCAGTCGAATCGCTCTTTTAATAATAACGGTCGGGCTTCGAAAACGCTCTTGCCTCGGGGGCAGACAAATACAATTCAAAACTTGAAGTTTCAAGGCAACGTTTTGTGAAGCTGACGGGAGTAAATGAATTATTGAAATAATTGATATTCGGTTGTAGAGGCTCGATTATACGTTTCAATATATTTCAATAATAAACTATCAGAGTAAATTTTAATTATAGCTTGATACGGTGTTCTACGCGAGATTATTATATCGCTGCCGGTCGCTTAATATTTTACGACGTGGCTATTGAAGTTTGTTTATGAAAATTTCTCTAGAATTAAAAATAAACGAACTTACGAATATTGGAAGCTTCTCTGACCGATTATGTGCGTAGTTTTTTTTACTTCCTTAATCCTTAAAATAATATTGAAGCTCATTAACTGAAACGGATTAGTTGGTTGTCTTTTCCTCTGTCAGCCCTTCTTTCGATTGATGCATTTAGTCTCGATTTTAATTTTTAACGCATACCTTTCGTCTAATGAAGTTGTTTTTTTTTCAAAATCTTACCGAGTCTCAGTGAAAGGACCAACAACCAAAAGGGCCCGACGTTACAAAAAACATGCAATGCCCAAAGGGTCAAAATTAACGCAGGGCTCACATCTGATCATGTATCATACCGTGAATTACACCTATCAGCCCAGACAGATTCGCCTATCCAAACCGTCAATTCAACCCAACCAAACCAACCCTGCTGCTAAAGGAGAGAGATCGTTTCGAATTTATTTAATTTAAGCGTATTATTGTGAATTGATTTTGTCGACCCTCTGGCTTCTGTGCCCTCTTCTTGGTCCCATCTTTATCGCCTGCCGCTCACTCTCATATACGCCTTACTTTCTCAGCTATCTAACATCTATTCTTCTTTATCTCCAATGCTTTCATTACACCCCGAACGACAGTTTTTACTGCCCATTATTCTCTCGCGTTTTCCTTCTCATCTTCTGTTTATTCGGTTATTTCGTTTTCATAGCTTTTGCCTTGCCTCTCACCCTTGCTCTGATTTTCTCCCTTTCTTCTCGCACCCTACCTTTCTCCGCCTTCTTACTTCAATTTTTAGGTCAAGTTTTCTCGCATTCTCAAGCTAGTTATTTTATTGTGTGATCGCCGCTCTTCATGTCTCACTTGATCGTTATCTTTCTGGATTCCTATCGCTCGTTCTCATAATTATTTCATTCTTTCCCGTGGCCATAATTTCGTCGTGTAATGTATGTACTTCCCGTCGCATATCGTTCTCCACCGATTCTCATTTTTCTCTCCTTTTTTTTGTCTCTGTCTCTCAAACCCCGATTTATTTTCATTTCTTCCTTTTCTCCTTAATTTCCTCCTAAAACTTTCAGACTTTTCTCTCACTTCTCGGGTCCGCTTTCTTCTTTTCACCTATTTTTTGTTTTTTTACGTTCTTTTTTCATTCTCTCGCAATTATTTTTGTATCTTCCTCTTATATTCGCTTTAATCCTGCACCATTTACATATTTATGCACTTATCTTCCGATAGAAATTAAAATATTGTTGATTTTCATTTCTATCATGAGTAAATTCCACAAAGTTATCCGTTATCTTTCGTCTCAATTTCATTATTTATCAGTTTTTTTTAAATCTTCAAATTCTCTTTCGATCTCTCTGAAATTATCGAATCAAACACTGTTCTCTCTCACTTTTATCCTTCCTTGATTTTGCTCTACTTTCACTCTTAATCGCCATTTATACGCGTCTATTGTTTCTTTCCGATTCTTTTTCCATTTGACCGCGCAAAGTCAGCGTTCCTTCCTTCGGAAGGGACGTTAAGCCGTTGGCCCCCTTGGTACTCTTCGTTAAGAGTAGGCTAATGCCAGCACCGGGTTTCCCTCCTCCCTTATGATTGTGTTCGGTGTGGAAGGAACTATAGCTATAATAATCCAAGAGGTTGATTAGCCAAATACACACACACACACACACACTCTTTTTCCATTTGATTCTTTCTGTTGTACGTATCTACATTTCTTCGGTTGTCTTTCCTCCCTCTTTACCTCCCCTTTCATTTTTCTTTTTCGCCTATACTCTTTTATTGCATGTATTTTTATGTATGGTTATCATATATATTATGGTGCAACATATGATGATTTGTTTATTGAGATTTAGTAGGTTTCGCAGGTTTTTCATACACCCCTTCTATGTGGGTGTTTTCCTGCAGTGGGTTTTTTTGTTATTTTTCCCACACAATTATTATCTTTTTACTGTTATTGTGTTATTAGTATATTATTGTTAATTCTTGAATGTGTTATTATAATTGTGTCATGACGAGGGGTTAAGTGGAAGATGGGACTTTCAAGTCTCAATCTCGCTCCAAATGAAGACCATATCTAATCTAATCTCTCTCTCTCTCCTCTCCTTCCCATTCCAATCATTGTCTACCTTTCCTCTCCCCTCTCTCTCTCTCTCTCTCTCTCTCTCTCTCTCTCTTTCCGCCTCTCCTGGATCGCAACTTACCCTCCAGCGCCACCTCTTCAACACTTTCCCACACCCTGTCCATCACCGCTCGCTTCCTCCTTCCTTTTCTTCCTCAAATTCCGCCTCTCTCCCCTCCCTACCTCAACTCTCCCTTCTCCCCACTCTCTCTCTCTCTCTCCCCCCGCTATCTCTCTCCCCCCGCTATCTCTCACCCACCTCTACCCATCTGAACGGTGAGCAATCTCAAAAATCGATGACAATCGTCTGGGACGACAGGAGTGTCGAGGTTTCCAACGGCGGAGAGAATGGAGGGAGAGGAGAGTGGTGGAGGAGGGGAGGGAGGGAGAGAGAGAGAGCTTTTGACTGTAGAGATATGGAAGCGAAGGAAGGAGGGTTGATTTTCTTTTTTTTAACGCGGAGGGGAATGTTGGGAGACAGCGGTGTTGGTAGTGGGTGCGATGCTCGTATTTGTTATTTTTATCGTTTTGTTTTTTTTTTCTTCGTCGGGCGGGTGTAGATTTTCTCGATAGCTGTTAAGTCCGTATGCATGCCTCTATTGTTTCAGTTTCTGGGAAAATGTGGCGCGTTTCCCGTCGCTCGCGGAGCCTATGGACGGCACTTATCTATTATTCCCGTTCGTGACGTCGGCGTCGTCAGTTTAACGGGTCGAGGGAACGATACGGGATGCCATCTTTTGTGTTGGAAGATGGCGGACGCAGAGATCTATCTAGTTTGGGACGGAGGACATGCAGTCCTTTCGGGAGGGGAGAGTGGTTATTGTGTCTGATTTCCAATTCGAAGGTGTCGGGTGGGAATACCAACTACGTTCTCGTTTTTTGTTTGTTTATTGTCGTCGACATTGTAAAAGGACGTTAAAAGCTATTAATAATAAAAAATATCTATATACTCCAATACACGACAGAGAAGTTGTCTTACTTACCGCGGTGGTTTACGGCGTAAGTATGAAGTTTCACAAATAAATAATCGAGCTCACATTTTCTGGAATTAATACTACGATCAGTAAAACTCCTTTAGAATCCTGATTACATAGCAGCCTTCTTAAGTTGCAATTTATGAGCTGTTTGTAAAGGCGGCAATTCTAATCGTTATTTAATGAGCTGTCAGCAAATTGCTGCTGAGGATACACCCGAAGTTTCATCTTCTGCTATGCATAATTGGTGCCACTGCGTCTGCTACTGGATAGTTTTTAACCTGAAAATCTTGTATATAGAAAATTCGAAGTAGCTGCATATGAATTTTCCGGTGACGTAACAACGGACTACATGGGGGTTACGTCAGCGAGAAGAAACAGTGCGGCATAATTTTCAATATCATTTTGTATCGGACAGGAAAATGATTTCAAGTTTTACTTACAAACTTTATCGAGTATTTTACTGAATACATTTTTAGGACTATATCTTCACTTATTTTCGCTTCGATAACTTAACCAATCTCACCGGACTCTATCCCGTGTTCTACCGATACAATTTATAGCAGCCTTATATGTAAACAATATATTAAAAACAGTTGCAGTAAATAAAAACGTTTAAATTACGAAATAATAATAGTTCAGAAATCGAACTGTAGAGAGACGGTCTAAACGGTGCATATGCCGAAATTAGCAACAATGAGATTTCCCTTGACGACGAAAGATTTTTACCACAAAAAAAGCGAAATTTTCCTATTCAAAACGAGTTTTAGGACCTTTCGACGCGTATTTGAAAATCGACGTTAGGAAAAGAAATTTTTATTCTTTTAGGCGTTGTTTGGTTTCCCATATTTGCACGATTATTGTAAGTGATTTTAAAAAGCGATTGAAAATTATGCTGCACTATTTCGCATTAACGTAACTCTCATATAAACTATACGGAGGCTTTATACGCACGCACACTGCCTCATGCAAAAGTATATACATAATAAGATACGGAAAACCCGAAACGTCTCTTGAGCAGATCCAATAACATTATAAACTCATGCATAAAAAACGCCAAATTTTGGAGATAAAGTGCATGCCTTGAAAACGAATCATTTGTTACGCTCATTGTATCCCGCAAAAATCAATTGATTTTTTGTTAAACATTTGTAAATTGTTTCATTACCAAAATAACCTTTTATGTGAGTGTAAAAAATAATGTGGCCCGATACTAATGCCTATGTTTCGCCAGGTTGCTATTCGATTGTTTTATCTTTTATATTTATAAGTCGCAAAATTATTAAAAACTTGACGTAATCACAAAAATAAATGTCTGGGAACGTATCCAAATATATTTAGTCCGGACAACGAGCAGACAAAATAGCCTCGAATCGGACAAATTAGCGTGAAATTAATTTCTTTGAGGATTTGTTCCTATAGATATTTAGATCACGTGGTAAAAAATTCCTAGAGTAGGAGCTATGAATGTTTCAAGTGAGCAATCTCTGACTCAAGGAAAAGCGGCGTGCCTGGAGGGTAGCGACCCAACGTCAACTACCTTTCTCATGCCTCAGTTTGTTGTTGTTAGTTTGGGTGTTCCTTGGCCCCAAGGGCGATAAAAATAATAAGATTGGAAAGGAGTACTCCATGTCCGAGTACACTGATTTTCCAAATACGTTCTTTGGGATACCACAATGTTCTCAATATTTTTCGCTCAGATGAGTATTTAAAGAGAAGCTAGCGAGCTACATTGTAAAATACATGTTAGTCCTTATATAAAGTTGTCGTTATTATTGTCAGATTTAACCAAAATTTGAATCGCTCGACAAATTTTAGTAAAACTCCCCAGTACCAAATTTCACCAAAATACGTCCAGCGGTTCCCGAGTTGAAACAATGGAACATTGTCAAATATTTGTAGGTCATGTAAAGTGGTCGTAATTGTTGTCCGATTTTAACCAAAATTGGAATCGGACGACCAAGTTTAGCAAAACTCCCCAATACCAAATTTCATCAAATTACGTCCAGTGGTTTCCGAGTTTTAACATGCGGACGGACAGATGGAAACAACCTCCCCTATATGCGTTCACTTCGTGCAAATAACGCATAATAACTGATGATTCGAAGGTATTCAATAATGAAATATCGTTTGCATTTAATTAGGTAGTTAAAAGCAGTTACGTCATACATCTTCCTCCTAAATGATATGTCCAACTGCTCCCATGAACGACATAAGTAAATGAAACCCTCCTAATCTCGCAACAACTTTCCCGACATCGCTGTTAACAATGTTAAGTCCTCTATGTGTATACTATGTCCAGTTTCGAGGATATGAGTGGCTACACTTGATTTCTCAAACCGATTGTGTTTGTAATGGGCTAAGTGTTCTTTAAATCGTGTTATTAGTTTACGTCTAGTTTGTCCTATGTACATTAAATTGCAATGTGAACATTGTATTTTATAAATTCCGGACTTGTTCAAATTCTCCGTTCTGTCCTTAGTGCTATCTAGTAAATTTTTCAAACTATGTGGGTTCGTGTATGTTATAGTGCAATTCTTATGTTTGAAAATTTTATTCAAGCCTCTGTTTAATATGGGACAATACGGTAGTTTTATGTATTTGTTGGCTTTATTGTTGTCAAGTTTGAAAGTGGTGGAGTTGGACAACGTTTTTTTAAGATTGTGTTTCCTTATTAATTTATTGATTAAATTGGGTATATATGCTTGCGAGCCCCTTTCACCCATATGGACCTTCTTCCTCGAAACTTGGACCAGAAATTACACACTTTTGGTCCATAATGTACGGAACGCTCAACAACAATGCACATGAACAATATGTGCGGGAAGCACTGAAGCACTTGTTGTGTCTTTAACCCTCCAGCAGGTGCGCCCAAACCCAGACTAACAACAACAATTGACTTTCTATCAACCTCTTTTTTGAAAAGCTCTTGGCATAGTTCACTCATCTGATCCTAACAGCGATGTCGGGAAAGTGATTGTGAGGTTAGGAGGGTTTCATTTCATGGGAGTAGTTGAACATAATTTGGGAGGAAGATGTATGATGTAACTACTTTTAACTACCTAATTAAATGCTAAGGAAATTTCATTATTGAATACCTTCGAATCATCAATTATTATTACTATCGTCCTTTGGGCCAAGGAAAACTCAAATTAACAACAACAAACTGAGTCATGGGAAAAGTAGTTGACGTTGGGTCGCTACCCTCCAGGCGCGCCGCTCTTCCCCCGAGTCAGAGATTGCTCACTTGAAACATCCATAGATCCTACTCTAGTTTAGGGATTTTTACGAACAAGCATTTAAATTGTTCATCATTAAATTGTCTATAAGTTTCATTTGAGCTTTTTTAAAAATAAAATGAACGATTGAAATGTAGTTTTAGATGTTGTTTCGGAGTGACGCGTTTCTAGATCAATAAGCTCTTCATTACTCTCAAATTTTCCTTATAGCACTATTACATGTTCACAATAATTGATATGACCCTTAAAGCTTGTTAATGTCTTTGTATTAAAAGGGGTTTCAAGTAAATCGATTAAGCCGTTTAGAAACTATTACGAGATATATGTATCAAGTCCGGTTGGACGCCATTTTGATAGTTTTTTGTGATTTCAATGGTGTTCCGACACACGGATTCATAGGGATTTTTTACCACGTGATCTAAACATCCATAGGAACAAATCTTCAAAGAAATTAGCTTCAAGCTAATTTGTTCCGACTCATTTTGTTGGTTTCCCGGACTAATTTACTTTCCTAAAGTGGCGAGTCTACCTCTAAATTCTTTGCTTACGTGATCATTCATTCACACATTTGTTTGTTATGCATGTACGTCTTAGTTGTTTTACTTGAATTTTATTTGAAATGCGTTCCGCCCAAACAGTATGCGGAAATAAGCATTCCGGCAAGATTAAATTGGTTTTGGAATTAATATTTTTACTTTCTCCGCACGCAGTATATAAAAAACGTTTTTTCATGAAAAGTTTTCAACGGAAGTACACATTTTAAGGTCTCCTGAATATTCGATCGCATTTCGCCATCGCGGTGGACGAAATAATTGCCCCAAGTCGAATTAATTTTATCGACGGCCCTTCCACCGACATTTCTTTCCATCGATGGGTCTTTTCTGTTTATATGCATTTATCAAATCTCCGAAAATTTTTAGAACTCAATGGAGGTATTTGTTTGTAAGGATCAAAGAACTTTTTTTGGTCCATGTGATACTAGTTTTCATAAGGTATGAACGCATAAAGCGTTTATTTAGCTTTTCTACAACTCCAGAAATTCCTTGAATACGTATTCAGAAAAACACGAATGGAATTTGTTGGTTGCATTTTGCGAATGACCTGGCAATAGGTACATTTGGATACCTTGATCGGTGTTAGTTAATTTCAACAGATAATCTTTCGAATATTTTTCTTCAGACGATAAAAACACTAGAAAATGTGGAAACTTTACGTTGTATCTTTTGTTCACTTGTTAATATTATATAGATAAATTCCATAATACGAAAATATATGCTTTTCTTCAAGCCAGTCAAATAAGTAAGAGTTGTTGTCCTCATCCAATAAAAATAATTTTTAGCCTACTTTCCAGAATGGAAATCTCTACCATAAATATTTTGAAGAATTTGTTTGTTTGTTTGTGCATTTATAACGCAACAACTACAAAACGTAGAAGCAAGATGAAGGTGCCATTCTAACCGCAATAAAAGGTTAAGCAAAATGGGAGGGTTTATAAAGCGATTTGAACTACATTTTTTCATTTAAAAATGGTTTTCTCTTTTTATTTTTTCCATTTAAATAACACGGGAATGAGCGTATTGTTGGATTAACAATCTATTTGACAACCATTATAAACAATACCTATCTCTACTATAAATATTTTTATGAATTTGTTTGTTTGTGCATTTATAACGCAACAACTACAAAACGTAGAAGAAAGATGAAGGTGCCATTTTAACCGTAATAAAAAGTTAAACAAAATGGGCGGGTTTTTAAAGCGATTTGAATTACCTTTTTCATTAAAAAACGTTTTTATCTTTTAATTTTTGAGAAATATGGCTTATGTAAGATCTAACTGGATGAATTGTAATAAAAATCTTTGGAGCCATTTTTAAATGAATTGACATTTTGCGAAAATCGACAAGAATATACTACCCTTTATTGTTGCGCTATATTTTTCATCGGTCAGTAATTTCTATTCTAGATAATTTTATGACTAAATACGAAACATCGTTTAACCGTCTAGTTCCTAAGGCGGCGCAGAGACAGACAATGATGAAAACACTTGTTTTGCTCAGGGACGCGAAAAACGTGTATTTTCGTCAAAATCTCGAAGTCGATTTTTTTGCGATTACTATACTTGCTCTATGTACTAGGTATATAAGAAAGTAAAAATAGTGGGTTACCCTGGATGGCAAAGGCAGAGGGGTGTCTAGCTCCTGGTACCATGCTCGTGGGTTCAAATTCTTCCCTTATTGGGCTGATTGTATAGTGCCGTAAAGTACTGTTTATGCGCTAGTTAAAAATTAATTCCTAGCACGTCAGAAAACCTCCCAGAAAAGAAACTCCGTTTGTGTTCAAAAGTATTACGCTATAATTTGTTTATGCCTTTTTGATCAACAATATTTTCGAAGGAAACAACATTTCGTGCGCTTTGCTAAGGCGCGTTCAAGTGTTAAAATGACAGAAACTCTGTTAATAGCATTCCATTTCCACAATGGTCTCATTTCGGTCGCTTTAACCAATTTTTTCATACTCCTTATGTGTGCCTTGAAAGTTTTTTGGGTTTAAAATTCGACAAAAATGTAAACAAATAGAAATCAATTTTTATGGCTCAAACGCGTTTCATTTTAGCCACGAACATTTTGCCTGGCAGGGTTATTTATCATACGGAATCGACCATTCCACATTCGGCTATTCATCTACGATAGTTTTCAATAATGAATTTCGCAACTCACCTCGTGTCAAATGAACGATTTATTTAAAGGCAGTGGCTAATAATCTCTCGAGTAACTCGTATTCACTAGGGCCTCGGTCTATCGTCGATTACGTTTATGTATACTCAGCTGTTTTTTGGCTATAAAAACCACCTCTATAATTTAATTTTCTGTAATGTATATCATTAGCTTGGGTAAATGAGTAAGAAAATTTTTTATCATTGTTCTCTCTCGAAATTTTATAATTTGTGGAAACGCGCGTTCGCTAGGTCATGAAATAATCGTGGCGAGCGTTGTTCCTGCCCCGTAACCACCAAAAGGGGAAGGAAAATTCGTTCCTTCTATAATTCTCATAGCAATCGAGCTTACCGTCGAACCGCCGTCATTTCTAATTACCATCTTCCTCCCTTCACTCCCACCTATCTCTCTCTCTCTCTCTCATATACACACGCATGTGCGCTCGCGAAAACTCGATCTCTTAAAACACACGCACTCACACAAACACGCACGAACGCTACCGCGTACGCAAGCACACATCCCGAATGGCGATTCTCGCGCCGCCGCTTATCATCATACGTCGTTTAACGGGTTTTGAAAATTTAATTTTCAATTACTATGGAGATCGGGTGGATTTCGATCCGCGTAAGCTTTTTCCATGTAAACGTTGGGACTGAATCTTTTTGATCACGTTTTTCATTAGCGGCGCGACAGTGAGAAAGAAAGGCATTGTTTTTATTTCTGATTTCAAGTTTCGCCTTCGTGATTTCGCGGATCGTTTTGTTTTGGTATTTTGTCGTTGGTGGCGCTAACCGTCCAATTAATTGTTTTTGGCAAATGAAAAGAGAGTCGTAAGTTTCAGAGACAGTTGATATCTTTAATTCGAACGAAATCGAAAGCTTTTCGTGCGCTTAACTGATGTTTCTATATCTCAAGATATGCGATAATTATAATAAAATCGGTAATTGAGGTAATGAGTGATAAGGTCACGTGTTATGAATTCCGTTTTCAAAAATGTCTGAAGGGATAGGGAGGAAAATTGGCGGCAAATACCTGTCCGCAACCTTGGTTGATCATCTAAACTAAAACAAAAGGCCTACGCTCGCTTAGTATCTGCGGCGAGATGGAAGTGTTAAAATATTTCACCAAAAACCACTCGGCAGCGTAGCGTTTGAACGAACTCTTTCAGAACATGAACGTTGTAAAAACGATACGTTTAATTGCATTAAAAACTGGAAAGACGGGAAAACTGTTTGGTTACCTTATTGAAAACAAAATTACAGCAACGTATTGATCTCAATGTAATTAAAGTTGGCAGTGAATGGTGCAGAGTGGGCATGTCCAGCATATGCCTCATATATTTCCGAATGCGAGACATTTTGATCCTACCTCCTAAAGATTTTCTTGATTTTTAGTGGGAAATACTTTCTGTAATCCCATCTCCTAAAAAATGTATTTTTGGAGGAAAGGCTTTTACTTTCCGTCATCCCCATCCCCATCGAGCACTGGTTCATACGGTACATACTTTCCCAAATTTTTGTCGAGGGGTAGTTTTTTAGTCATATTTTAGGAAATAATCCTCGGTTTGTGTTCGAGTAGGTATTTACAGTATTTAAGTTATTGCGGAAATATTTGCTAACATTTCCTTGGTTAGCTATTAAATCTAAAGTTATTCACGTCTAGTATTGAACGCTTTTCTTCATTGTTTGTAATCACATAAAATGTTGCGCGAAATATATAGATTATTGTGAATAATCTGCACTTGACGGAAGCTTTCTTAGAGTAATTTCTGCCATTTCTCTGCCTCGTTTTTTGAACCCACTGTAGCTGAAGCACAAGAATCAAGAACACAAAGGAAAATTGACTGTCTACATCACTATTTGTCTTCCAATTCACCAGGCTGTCCGGCACATTTCTACATATTGCTCGTATTTTAATCCGGAATATACTGCTTTTGTAGGCAATATGGGCCGTATTTAAGACGTTTTTGTTAATATCAATTCATTTTAATGCAACGCATAAAATGCGGTGTTCCACACGTAATAAAATAATTTAAAATAATTTTTTTAAATGATTAACTTTTATATTTTGCACTATAAGGTAAAAATTACACTTTGATTTACTAAACTTGGTTTATACTTTTGTAAAAGATATATGGCTTTGTAAAAGTGTAAGAAGGTTAGAAGCCATATAACTTTTACAAAAGTTTTAACTCAAATTTAGTAAATCAAAATGTATTTTTACTTTTTAGTGCAATATATGAAAGTTATCTTTCAAAATTTTTAATTAATTTTGTTTTTTACTTTTTAGTCTCAATATGTAATATCCGGTGGAAATTCATATTGCCGCGCGTTTTCACCGGAGATTCCATACTGCCGCTAGATGGCGGTCGGACAAAGCGACGCTCAAGGATACGAAAATTTGTATAAATTTCGATTTATTGCATTGTCTACCTAGACAAAGTGAGCTGTTATATACAACTTTTGAATTCTCAAACCACCCAGCCTTGGATCCATAAATATATATGTATTTATTTACTTATTCGGTGCTCTTTAATATGAAAGTTACTAAATATTCGTCCTTTGACTCGTATAATTTCCTTTTTGAATTTCTTTTTAAAGAAATTGTTTTATAAACGTGAGACAAGAGTGACGCCTTTTCCTATGCGTTTAGGCAACCTTATTCGAAGAAATAATAATACTGATTGCTTGGGTGTCGTTAAGTATTTCGGTTCAGAGACACCTATCGGGAATTCACTGAACGTTACTTCCCCCACCCGTGATGTGATTAAAGATCAATCTTTAATTCTTTTAGCTCGGGCCCTTATTCTCCTGAAATAACGCGACGGAAGGTGGCGTACAATTCACGCTTACGGAAGTATGAAGTATATGTATTTTCGACGTCCGAGTATGATCGGAAAGAAGAGGAGACTCGAAATAATTCGGGAAAATTCTGTTCACAGGCTATTGCTTGGATTCCGCTTTTCATGTCGTCATCCCGGTTCTTTTTTCTCTCCTTACATTTTTTACGGTCGACCTTGCCGGGATTTTCCCGCCCGAGCCTGAAGGGCATCTCCGCCTCTATTAGAGGAGCTGTGCCCGACTAGCCCGCCTCCTAGCGAAAGGATCGTCAAGGTCTCTTGCGCCGTGAGAACCTAATACCTAAATTACCTCGCTACGCCTACTGTCTGGTACTTTTATTTTTCCTTAAATATTTTGACGTGTGAGCTATGCTAGATTTGAATCGATCGAGAATGTTCTGGTAGATTCAGGCGAACAAAAAACATCGAATCGCATGATACTTCTTCGAGAGATGATGTCCATTTTGTCACTCAGACCAGTGGCGGATCCAAGAAGGGGGGAGCGATGGGGCCGATCGCCCTCCCCTTGGACGACCCCATTGCCCTGCATGGATTTTTAAATTCATTCCGCGCATCATTACTTGTTTCTACGCCGAATATAAGTCTGTACGACAAGGGAAAGAGAGATTCTGATAGGGGTAGGGATTTTCAAAATGTATGGTCGTCGGCAGAGGCGAATCAAGGGGGGGCAGGGGCAGTTGGGGAGATCGCCTCCCCCCCCCCCCCCCCCCCCTCTTGAGAAGTTTCTGGATCCGCTCCTGACGCAGACCTATGTTGACGAGAGCTTTTTGTTAGCGTGAATGTTTTCATTGTTTGACGGGATTTTATAATTCTCACAACCACTTTAATGTATAACAGGGGTGCACAACATACGGTCCGCGGGACAAATTTGGCTCGCCGACACATTTTGTGTGGCCCGGCAGGATTTAACTCAGCTGGTCCATTCCTTTTCTGAAAAAATAAAAGTAAAATTTGTTATGGATATTTATCGCATGTGTGAACAAACATTCTCTCTTATGAAATTAAACAAAGCTCCATTACGTTCTGCACTGACAGATCCAAGTTTAAGAGACATTCTAAGAACAGCAACTACTAGCATTAATTTTACCTGTGCATTCCTCGACTGCAAGGATTCATACCGATATTCGGCGAACCTGTATTTACGCCTGCAAGAGCAACGCATATCGATATTCTGTTAGATTAACAATCGAAGAATCGCGTGAACGATAAATTTGACCTGACGACGCTGGCATTTTTTCGCTCCATTCTTTCAGCCGCGCGTGTTCAATATTTCGGCGGTTACGGATCATTAGTTCGGTGATAAACGACAATATTTGGCGACGAAAAAGCACCGATCGCTTTCTACCGCCGTGCCATCGCGTCGATTGATAGGCCTTCGGAGAGTTCCTGTTGTGTCGTCGGGCAGAAATGTGACTCGCGACACGCGAGCCGAAATAATTCAACGCACGATCGAACGACGATAATTTGTAATTTCACCGGAATCAGCCCGAATATCCCGAACACGTCGTTTCGGCGCGGCAATTTATCCGGGGCAATAAAACTTGAATTTGATTTGAGACAGCATCAAAGAAATAAGTGTATATTTTATGTGTCGATAAAATGGCAATTAGCGTGTGAAACCATGAACTCATTTGTAATCTTTCGGGCATCTATCATCACGTCGGTAATATAATCTTACTCCGCATTGGATCCTTCCATCCGAAAAATCAAATCGGATATCCATACCTCGAGTTTTAGACTATTCAAGGTTAGCACTTTTTCCTTTATTATAACAGTTAAACGAATGGAATACGACATTATGCGTTTTTGTATACGTTCCTTTTAACTTTCTTGTAGTTTAGAGAAATGACTGTTTATTCGTGAACTAAGGAAAATTGTACATTTGATAGCCTAGATAGGTTTCGCAATCTCTGTTTTTATAATGAAATTGCACAACATGTTCCAATTTATGATTGTTATCAATATATTCATATAATTCATTGTTATTTCAAACGGTTTTGTTCATCCGTGCAAGATTGTAATGAAAAATTTCTAGGCATTAAAAACTGTTACCTTTATGTAATATTACAACAAATTTAGTAATTATATTTCTAAGGTTGTAGTGTATTGAGCCGCTGTGTCCCACCTACCTATGTACGTATATAGGTCCTGATTTGACATAGGTATTATTCAATTGAAATTTTCAACGTTAATGTGGGCTTTTAATATCCACGTGTCTTCTTGAAGTGCTTAAGTATGTATAAAAAATGCAAAAGTCAAATATGTATTTCTTATTTTGCTTAATTATTATGTCAATAATCGATCGGTCGTTTTTGATACATTGTAAATGAAATACAATTGTAATTTTTGCTCTGCGACTCGAATGAAGCTAGGCATGGGTTTAGTTTCGTCCTCTTTCGTTTCGGAAACTTTTGTCAAACGCGTCATCGATCCATTTCGCTATCAAACGACTTCGCAGTCTTCTTCCTTCCGCGCTCCAAATCGCCGAGTTAATTCCTGGCGATTCGCGTCAAACCCTGCGATGGCACGCGCATCGAGTTTCCATGGAAATCAACGTTTCGGTTGTTAGTTTTCAGCATGTTCATACCTAAGATCCGTTTGGAAAGTTTCAGGATTTGAATTATTTCGAAGCATATAATATGTACTTTCTTGTATTAGTAGTAGGTACCGAATGAGATTGTGGTCAGGGTGGCAGCCTTTCAACCTAAGGTCTAGTCCCGCCGTTGCAACTATAACTTTACGTCTATGTTGTCATATTGTGAATAGTCAAGAAAGCGTTTTTTTTCTCAAATAAATCCGCTTATGCATTCAGTTGTCTGTCTTTTTGACGCGCTAACTCCTAAACGAAAACAGATATGCACTTCTTTTTTCCGCCAATCGATTCGGTGTTCCCTCGTTGTGCGCGTTTTTTCGGTTTTACCGTCGGTCCGTCTGTCAATCTCAAATTAAAAAAACCGCCATTTACCGTCTCTTTCCTTACGGAGTACGAAGCCCCAAATCCGGTAATCTAGGGTCTTGTAGATTACCGGTATTTGGATTTTTCCCGGTATATATATATTAACTTAAGGAAATGAAAAGGTAGTGATGAGGGTGGCAACAAGGTGTTGAAGGAAGCCCAGCGGACACTTACCAAGTCGGGGACCAAGTTGGCAGGCTGCTGGGGGCGTCGAAGAGACACACGTAAATAAACACGCACACAACAAAGAATCGCAAGCTTATCGGGCCTATGCCCTTCTTCAGCGATAGAGTAACTGAGAGTGACACACTGGGCGGGGAATGACAGGGTGATGTGGGGAGGTTGATGATTGGAGGAGGCGGGGAGTAGGAAGGGTGGATAGCCAATAAGGAGGGAGTGTGGTGAGGTAAAGTGCGAATAGCTGCAATGTAGCAGAGGAGACATAGTAAGAGGGCTAATAGGTTTAGCGGAGGTTGAGGCCAGGCGGGGAGAAAGAGTCAAGATGTATATGTGCTAGTTCCCAGTGACGGAGAAGGGGGGCAGGAGTGTCATTGGGTAAGGCGCGAATAACCCTTACATTGTAGCAACTATTGAAGGGGACATTGTGGGCATTGGCTTGTAATGCAACTGGGAGGGGGCGTCTGAGAGAGACGCTATTCCGATGAACGTTCATGCGGATATTTAACGGATTGCTGGTGAGGCCTACGTAAAACGCGGGACAAAGAGTGTAGGTAAGGAGTTAAATGACATTACGGGTGGTGCAGTTGCTTGTAGAGGTGATGGGGTAGGTGATGTTGGTGGAGGGACTCGAGAAAGAAGATGAGGGTAGGTGGATAGGGCAAGTGAGGCAGCGAGGTTTGCCGCAGGGGTGAGACCCTATGACAAGAGGCATAGTAGAAGTGGGAAGTTCCTTCATCCATAAGATATTTCCCAAATTGGGGGGCCGGCGGAAGGAGAGGAGCGGGGGATTGGCAAGAAGGTTGGTAAAGAGGGGCTGGTGGGAGGAAGAGGTAAGAATTGGGTGGGCAGCATGGAGGATTGTTTTGAGGGCTTCGTGGATACCAGGAACACCCATATGTGTGTGTGTGTGTGTCACGGTAAATGTGCGTAGTCCGGTAAATGTGTACATTTCCCGGTTAATGCGCACATTTACCACCAAGTTCGTTAAATGTAAGTATAGCATACTTATACCGATTGGATTGGGGAAATGTACACATTTACCTAGAGACACTGGTAAATGTGGATAAACGTCGCAACACAGGCCACAACATCCGTTGCAGTTTAGAAGTACGGTAAATGTGCGTTGTTCGGTAAATGTGTAAATTTCGTGGTAAGTGTGCACAACTAAACTAAATTTGAACATGAAGGCAAATTTTACTCGGCCCCACCGGGTTGGGTAGGTTAGTCGAAGTGTTTTTGCTTCCTCCTCACGTTCACTGTGTTCCCCCCTCGAGTTGGGAAGCGTTCATCTTAATATATACCAGTGGAGCCGAACCCTCCATGATTTTTACTATAAATTAATGTAATTATTGAAGTAGCATTTCTCATTCTTATTTCCACATTTATCAAGGCACAATGGTAAACGTGCACATTTACCAGGAAATGTACGGATAATACGTATTTCTGGAAACTTAAACTTACATTTACCGAACTTGGTGGTAAATGTGCACATTTACCGGTAAATGCACACATTTCCCGATTACGTACCTTTACTGTACATCACCGGAAGGACTCGCAAAGGTTTTTATAAACTTTTTATTATCAACTTGAGAATTTTTATGGTGAGAATTATTTTCATGAAGAACCAGAATGCAGTCTTTTCCTAATAATTTTGAATTTTTAATCAGTGGCTGAGAAACTAGTTTCTGTAAATCCGTGTCTCCACTGATTAACATTTAACCATTGACATTAACATGTTAATCAACAACGTTTTTTGTAAATGTTAATTGGATTGACATTAACATTGTGTCCGCACATATTAACTTGTAAAGTTTCAGAAGCGGAGCATCTGCAGAGATTGTCGAACGACTTAAATGTTCAAAAATGGATTTGGATGAAGAGGATTTGGCGTTTGTCATTACCATGGTCGCGTGGTACAAAGCTCGGAAAAACAAGAGGAGGAAGATGTGGGTGCGACTATATCTCATTAAAAGAAGCAGTGTGCCAGATATCTTAAGTGAATTTGGATGTTTGGAACTTCCTGCGTATGCCCGAGGAGGACTTTAGCATATTACTATATGTAATATCACCTATAATATCCAAACACTATTACGAGAAGCCATTCCATCTCATGTGAGACCGGGAATAACTCTTCGTTTCCTGGCCTCCATAGATTCTTATACAAGTTTGATGTACATACATACATACTTAGTAAGTGTGTCCAAGCAACAAATCTTGAAAATCATCCCAGAAGTTTGTGAAGCAATCATCACATCTTTAATGAAAGAACACATGAAAGTAAATTCTTACTTTTTATTTTATATCATTAGAGAACATATACAATGCATGTATAAGTGAAAAATTATGACAAAATTAATCTAATTTGCCAATCACAAGGGGTAGAAAACATTGTCATCTTCGGTATTAGGAGTAGAATGCAAGAGCAACGGCTCGTTTTCGGCACATGCAGAGGACTGTGGTGTAAATGGGCATTCAGGAGCAGGAGTGGAGTTGTTGGCGACGGATGGTGGTGTATTGTAGGGTTGCGAATGTATGGGAGCAGGGTTGTACTTGCTAACTTCAGCTTCGAAAAGAATTTTGTAAATATTTAATATTGCAGTTGCCCTAGCAATTGGATCTTCTATATTTCGTAACTGAACAGCTACAAGTTCCCCGAAAATTTCACATTCGTCCCTATTTGCAGCCTGTTTCTTTTCCTTTGATTCTTTTATACATGTCGTCGTGGAGACGGCTACGTCTAGAAATGCAGAATCTTCATTATTCCTTCGTTTCACCCCGAAAAATGTCAACTGAGATCCCGATTGACTTAACATGTTTTCGCTCGGCGAGCGAAAACATTTTTCGGAGTTAACCTGTTAATCCAACACGGTCGATTAACATGTTATGTCAATCGAGAAAACGAAGTTCGATATACATGTTAATATTAACATGTTAACTTGACTTGTCGGTGTTAACTGTTAATCAGTGGAGACACGCCTTAAGCGTACTTGCTGTTGTAAACCACCAAATTTAGCGAATAAAATACAATATTTACAAAAAAACACCTTTTAGGCATTCAGAGTATATTAGCCAATATTTTTTAAGGAATTTTCTCGGGAGAACTGAGTGCCTAGACAGGGTGCTCGAATATGTCACTGAACCCACGCATTGTTAGGCTATCTTTCGCATCTTTCCCCCTACTTGGTGCAGTCTCGTCCTCTACTGCTAGCGTCTTTTGTGAAACAGCGCCAGAAAAGAGGTCTCATCGGTATTATAATCTGGTCATGTGTCAATTTTTCATCAGCAGCTAATTTTGCAAATTCGTCAATATAGTTCTCGGCAGCTTCATGACCAGTGGAAGCCTTTTCACCGCATACCGTGTGGTCTCGTGAATTTTGTGACTCAGCCAGTATATTGTCGTGGAAAATTTCGGCTTGAGTCATGAGCAGTGCGTTTAGTCGCTGACCAAGTCCGGTGCCGAATTAAAGTAAATTTGTTTGCTACAACTCGAACAGTTTTTTGATGGAAAATTTTGCAAACTGCCCAGATTTCGGATCATTCCGGATTACGGACAACCGAATTTAGGAATTTATTGCCTTCACGTCGCAGATTTGAGTCCTGTAGCTGGCGGTCGTGGTTGATTTTTTTGTAATTCACCTGGCCAAGTAGCCTACTATCTATATTAAATTTAATTACAAATTTTCGGATCAATAACATGCTCTCCAATCATGTAGCATCAAATTTCTGTGTTTGGGAAAAGTTTCGATCGCTCGCTTTGAGTGCAACTTTTCAATATTCGCGCTCTAGTTGCCCGACAACGTCTATGAAACCTCATGATAAGCGAGTTTATTTATACGAATTCTTTTCCAATATCATATCTATTTTAAATATAAAAGGAGTTATAACATGTGGACATGGTGGAAAATTTGCGCGTTAAAGAATTTGTTCCTGTGGATAGGAAACTCTAAGCAGGATTATCCAACTTTTAAAAAATAATTCTCATTGACTATTTCTTGAGGTAAAAGACGAAAAGGAATATGTGGTGAAACATGCTTGGAAGTCAACAATAATAGCTGATAGTTACATAATAAATACAGTTCTATATTTTATTAGCGTCCGTCAAATATGACAGGTATGCGTGGATTAAGTATTAAATTTAAGGAACTTCCCATTCTTCCTCTTTTTTCTCTCCCTCCCATCCTCCCTCCATTTCCTTTCTCTCTCCTTCTCTGGAAAAATAGACTAATTCTATACCACCCTTACTTTATATGTACCTTCCATTCTATACCCCTTCCTTCCTATCTCCCTCCCCACATCCCCCTTTCTCTTATTCTATTTAGTGGTTTAGATAAGCAAAAGAATCCAAACTAAATCCCAGTCCCATTAGAATTACGTAATTTTGCGAAAACTCCTACGATAATTTAAGGCTATCTATGCATTCGTATATATTACACATATGCGGGTTGAGACAAGAATTGATTCTCGAAGTTTAACAATGACGTGGTTGGCAAGACAACATCCTGTTTAAAAGCCGATATTTTCCCAAAATATGTGATTTAAATGTTTAATATGAGTGATTTCGAAAGGTAGACGGAAAAAGATGAATAGAATAAGAAACTTCATTAATATTCCTAAAACATAGTTTAAATTCGAAGATCGTACGTCAATTCTTTCTAATTTTAAATTAAAATAATTAATCAAAATAATAAAAGCCTGCACTTTAAAAAGTCGCTTTTTACGTGCTATCTTACGGGAAATGGAAATCGCCCCCCTGAAGTCGAACCCGGGTCTTTTTTCGTCATTTAATTTTTATATCTGAATCAAACATTCCTGCGAAATTTCAACCTTCCACCTAATCGGGAAGTTTGTTTAAAACGCGTTAAAACGTGACATTGATGACGTCAGCGTTACGCTTCGGACAACGCCTATTATATTAAGTAATATTTACAAATTTCCATCATAAAAATGATCGTTTGACAAATTCATTCCCGTGTTTTCTCATAGCATTAATTGTTATTTGAATTTGAATAAGTGAAATGAAGGGAATAATCATTTTATATTTTTGGCTAATTTAAATTGTTATTTATCTGTTTTCTTAAATTCTTGCTCGCCTGCGATGGTGAGATCTTTCCGATGCTATTTGTACAAATTGCGGTGGAGTTGTATGAATTAAACGCTGTATGGTATCTTCCCAGTAAATTCCGAGAGAGATTTACAGTATCTCTGCCTAAAAAGTTATAAAATCCTCTGATTTCATTTAATAGACGAGATAGAATCAATACAACTGATGGAATTAATCTATTTTTATGCAGTAACTAGTAAATAACAAAAAGTTATAAATTTCAAACTTAATACTTCTGGAGCGCGTTTTAATGTTTCCGTGCCCTACATTGCCTTAAATCACACGAAGAAACTTATAACATTAAAAAATCTCATTAAGGAAATAGTGAAAGCAATTTTTCCTCACATAATGTAATTGGAGCTACAACACCACATGAACTAAAACGAGGAAATAATTCCGACCAGCAAGCATGTTTACTTAGTGATTTATTTTTAAGAATTCGGGTGGATTATTTCTGAGTATAATATAAGTCAATTACACTCCGTTTAATGGCCACTTTTCATGTTACGAAGCGAGAAAGAAAGGTAAAAAATGAGATAAAAAGAGGGAAATGAATTAGTTCCCGCTTTCTGCGCCGACGGCGCCACAGATACTCTCAAAAAGCCTCCTCCTCAAGGTTATAACGGCTGCCTCTCGATCTCACTCGATAAGTTCTCAATCTCTTCCTTTCCCCCTTAAAAGCCCTTCCGCATTCGGAACTTAATCACTCGTGGATGTGGTTAGTTACGGGTCTCTCAGACAACGGTTGCGAGAGGACCAAATGTCAAGGTTCCTTGCCCTTCCTTTGGGCAAACGAAACGAGGAAAAGATGCTTAGCTCTTGTTTTTTCTTTCTTCCTATCTCTCTCTCCTCCTTTTATTATTTATTCTTTCGAAAAATCCGTAGCTGCTTTTCGAGGCGTGTCAAAACAGATATCATCTACGCGTTCATCAGGATCTGCGTAATTGGTTCTTATACGGCTCGTGGGTTGGGGTTTGTTTTTCGCGGATCCCGAAGGACGATGCCATTTGTTTTCCTCGTTTCGTTTTTTTTTTTCATCTCCGTCGTCGGTTCGTCCGCGGTCGGATTATCGTCTCGATTCTACATGCAGGGGCCGCTGTTGTCGTTTTTCTCTCTCGCATTCGGTATTTCTTACTCCTTTTAAGGTCTTTGGGAGTTTGGACGTGTCTCGACGCCTTTTTGTTCTCGCATATATGGGCGCCATTTAGGAATACATTTTTTAAAAGCGCTCTTATCTGATTTGAGTTTAAAGGAAATGGAAGGCGCGACCTCGGTTTCGGCGCGGTGTTCTGTTGTTTTTATCAAGGATGTATCCTAAAAGCCGACAAGAAAAAAATTGTTTCGGTCGTGGATGGATTTAAGATAAAAAGGCGGGGGAGCCAAATTCATCTAAAATGGTTATTATTTGGAAATTAACATTTATGCTGTTAGTTGAGCCGCGTTTTTTTTTATTCCTGTTGTTTTCTAAAAAATATTTTTATTTTTTTTATAAAGCTCTAGACATGGTCCTTTCAGTTTTAATATCTTTCCAGGATAAAAATCTCTGCCAATATATTTATTGGCTCCTATCTAAAAATAGCAATAAGTTTGAAACGCTTGGTAGAATACAAATTACGAGGCAAATGTTGACGTATTTTTTTATTTATTACTTTTTGGTTTATTGACGAAGGTGCCCTTTGGTTTAACGAATTGATCTTCGCAGATGATCTTATCTATCGAACCATAAACGGAAATAGCTACCTTTCTCGTTATTACTCAAGATTCTCTCTTCTTATATAAGTGATTTAATATAGGGTTATACATGCTGAATATTTTAGCTTTAACGGCTGGGTAAACATCCGAGTTCATTTGAGATTCTGGTTCATATGCTCACGTGTAAGGCAACCCAACTGGTTTCGTTGGAAATTTTTAGGACGAAAATGCATGCGGTCTTTTTCTCGACTCGTGCACAAAAAACGTTTATTATCATTACTTTTCTAATTAGACTTGAATGGAGTTGTGTCGATGCGATCAGCAAACCAACCAAGCCTTCGAATTTATTTCCATAACTTTTCGTACGTCTATTCGGTTTAGCCTTCTTCGCATTATGCATGAACAGAGCCGGTCCGTTGTCACGATTTAGCGTCTTATACGCACGTGCGACACGACAGTGACGTTTTTCCATCACATTTTCGTTTTTTTTTGTTTTTGGCATTGAAGCTTTTCTGTGGTTATAGACGATAAGCGTAACGTCGTGTATTTGTTCCTCTGGAGGCTGTTAATGCTCAGTTTAGCTGTCTTCTTAATTGTGACTCCGATTTTTGAAACCGAGAGTCGTCTTGAGGAGGAGAAGGGTTAATTTAGAGTTGGGGAAACTCGCAGTCTTAATCTGTAACGGGATCTTGTAATGTGCATATCAATGTAACAGATAAGAACATTTTAAGTCATCCGTGATTAATAATTGGACCGAAACAAATGATTCTGCTTAACTTTGAGGAAGTGTGTGACTAATAATGCCTTCCATTGGGTTTAATATCGATTTTCAGGTCGGACGAGATACGATTGGTTCGATTTATCATTAAATAATACATCAGATTTTACTTAAGAGATCCTGTAGATATACGGAATTGTACTTTATTGCATATTGATTCTACATTTAAGTCTGAGTAATTGAGAACTAAATGAGACTAAAAACACATGCATTCCAATATTAAGATTTATTACCTTTAGTACCTACCCTGGAATTTAAGTAGGTGGTTATTAATTGTAGGTATTTATTATTTGTACGAGACTTGGCTAAAATTCTTTCGACCGGAGTAAGGAGTTGCAT
Source organism: Tanypteryx hageni (assembly GCA_028673005.1). Classification (NCBI taxonomy): domain Eukaryota; kingdom Metazoa; phylum Arthropoda; class Insecta; order Odonata; family Petaluridae; genus Tanypteryx; species Tanypteryx hageni. The sequence goes on from CM054115.1 coordinate 157,865,575, forward strand.
TTACACGTTTTCTACACATTTTCTGTATTGTCTTCACCGATGTATACGAAATAATTCCGGTGACCATACAAAACCAAGATGTTTTCACCGTTGGAGGATGTTTCATAAGTTTTAGGTTAAGTGGTTTCAACACCTTTTTAATTTACGTTGCTCCTTCACGTTGGCGGAAAGCGATCATTACAGTCTGCCAAATCAGGTCAATATGCGACGGTGAGCGAGACAAGATTTCAAATCCCCTTTCTTTGGGAACTCAAATTTCTCCACTTCGTCACAGGATACGAGTTGGCGTGCTGAATTTTTCAGCGAGGATGCACCACTTTGAGCATTGCTATGCGCCTTTGTACACAGTAGAAAGGTGTCAAGCGGTGATGCCCGTAAACGCCTCTCCACTTGCACATTCCCATCCTGTTGAAGGTATTCTTTTCAGGCACTCTACGTAGATTGCGAACTCTATAGGTAGAAGACAGGCGTCATAGGAAAAACAGGTATGTTAAAATGCGGAGATTTGGAATAAGAACAAAAGAGCCATTTATGGAAAGAAAATAGTCGATGAAATGGAGTTTGACTGATTGATTGATTGATGTGGTCTTTATTTGGGGGCGAGATTGAGACTAAAATGTCCCATCTTCCACCTAACCCCCCCTAACTGAGGGTATTATAAAGAGACTAGTGTAACTTCCCGTCAAAATAACGGATAGGCATGACTAAAGAATTAAATTAAAACTCCTCCCATTTACCGTTTTCTTAGAATTCGAGCGCAATGCACATAATTTCGCCAAGACGGTTAACTGATTATATCTTCAAACCAGTGCTTCCGTTTCTATGTAAACAAATCGAAAAAGAAACGAAATTATAAATACTTATGATTGAAATTTAAGTATATAATTTAATGTAAGGGTTGGTGGCTTGGTTAACTTATGGCTCACTTTTCATCAGTGTGACAACTCCTTCAGCCATAAAAATTTACTAAAATCCCGATGCATTTCGCCCACTAAGTGGGCATCTTCAGCGGCGAACTTGTAACGACAGTGACTGAAAGTCAACTGTGAGGACAATGAGGATTCGGGTGTTGAGGGGAACGAAAAACAAAAGAATTACGAAAACATTTTTTTTAAATGCATCGGGATTTTAGTAAATTTTTATGGCTGAAGGAGTTGTCACACTGATGGATATAATTTAATGTATAATGACATTTGCTAAAATTGAATGCGATTAAAATATTAGAGCTGTACAATGCTTATAATTATTTATTTACTTCCATTTCCAACCTTTCTTGATTTCCATATCAAAAGTTCACTATATCAGATTAATAGTTATCAGTTGCCGTGGCGACGAAGCGGAAAGAAGGAAGGAATAGCGCTATTATTATAATAGATTAGTGGAAGCAGGGGCGGATACAGGGCTAGGCGACCGCCTAGGGCCTCGCGCCTGGCCCCTTAAGGCAAATTATAAGGCCGGGATTACGATCAACGTTTACGGACGTGACGGAAACGGACGGTGGCGTTTCAGAAGTTTGGGTAGTTTGATAACCATGCTACTAATTACGATCGTCGTACGTTGGTGCCAACGTTGACGGAGACGGAACGAACCTAGTCGAAGTCTAGCTTTCCCGTCACGTTATCTCACGTCAGCCAATCAGGTAAAAACACGTGGAACTTACTGTGGAATCCAGCTTTCACTTGCAACCATGTAGCTACTAATATAAGGGAGATGGCGCTCCCTATTCTAGCTGTAGCAGAGAGTGAAGTCAGGGGGCGTGGTCTGCCCGCCATATTGGTTTGACCAAAACAAACTTATTGACATGATTACGACACACGAAATGTTGTATAAATATATCGCTTTTAGTAGTGTACCGGTGAAAATAGGTTGCGTTTTCTGTCACACACTTTTTTGCACGATTATTCCAAGCGCTTGAGATATTCATATAGGCTCCTGCTAAGTTGATGTATGGGGTTTCGATGTGAAGTGCTAATAAACAGGCCTGGAACTTCCTACATAGAACTTTCGAATTTAACTCTAATTTTGCACAAGTAGGCCATTATTATAAGGTTATCAGATTTTGTAGGTGAAATTCGTGGCAATCTTCCTTTCCCACTCGAATGATTCATATTAATACTAATGGCTCCACTCCTACTTGTCACTATCCAATTGAGAATACTTAATATTAGGTTATGCTTACTCAGTAATTTCAGTCTCAGTACTACAATTCATAAACAATGCATTTATTACAGCAATTAATATTATCAAACAGAAAAGTGATAATCATGTAAATACCACAAAACAACAGCTTTTCAATGATCATCAGCCAGCAATAGACATAAACCACAAACATAACAAAATAAATGAAATGCACGACAACAAGGTATCTATAGATAATAATGAAGGATTTACAACTGTAATTAGAAATAGAGGAAAACAACAAAGACCTGAACGTACAATTTACGGAAATAGTAATGATGCACAAAAGGAAAACTTCGGAATACCGATAAAAGCATGAATACATCTAGGCCGTGTAAAAAATACTGCGACATGTAGTGATATAATCAATTACCTAAATAATAAAGTTAAGGGGCATGAATTCACCTGTGAAAAGGTCCACTCAAATGATGGTGTCGTCATTTAAGACAAGTGCAGACCTTTCACTATTATCTAAATTATATGATAGCTCCTACTGGCCTCTTGGGGTATCAGTCCGACGCTTTAAATTCAAAAAGTTCAGTAGTTCAGCAATCCTACCTCTAGAAACACTACAATCGCTAAACAATCAAGAGAACATAGAAGGAAGTCTATCTCCAAAATCAACAGCTGATAGTAAATACAAAAAACAAGCACAATTCAATATAACCACGCGATTAAAAACAGGGATTAGTAAATACAAGAAATTATGACATGAATCTTTAAAAAATCTACATATCAACACACAGTGTGCAAAGAACAAACTTGAGGTACTAGAATTAGGTCCTACAGACATAAACCCAGACATAGTATGCATCTCTGAACATTGGTTTTAAAAAAGTGAATTAGACATAATTAATATGCCAGGATACAAAATTGTTTCTTCTTTCTGCCGTGAAACATACAAAAATGGTGAGAAAATTCTATTCATGAGCAGTTAATATACAATGCACCAAACCAATATGTCGGCGGTTGCATCGGCGAGGCTTCACAGCCGTGACGTCATGCTCCCTCCCTAAATATTAGTAGCTCCATGCTTGCAACCTACTCCAAGAACACTGTTTCGTTGAACGGTCGGTAGTTGGCGCTACTACTCCCGTCGATCATAATACCCTCCTTGACTTGCAGTCAACGGAGGACTTCACCGCCACCGTCCGTTTCCTTCACGTCCATAAACGTTGATCGTAATCCCGGCCAAGAAAGAAACGCGTTGATGGTGGTGCGTGAGCAGTCGCGCTCGAAGCATCGTCTAGAAAGCTTTCGCGGATATTTATTTGGAGAATAGAGAGGAGCAATCAAAAGAAAGATCTGGAGAGAGGAATAAAGAAACTGCTGTCACGCACGGAATGCCGTCGCGAAGAGAGTAAAGGTTTTGCGGATGTGGTAGAGATCGAGTCAAACGATGAAAAGAAATAGACCTTAACCAGCTCCACCTCTCATTTGGAAATCCAAAATCAAAACAGAAATTTATTTCCCCTGCTCTTTTCTGGACGTAAATTGTACATCGGACGGCGGAATGTGAAGTTTTTGCCAGATGTATCGTACAATCTACGTCGGACGGCGTTGAGTTAATATGTCAGCAGCTTAATATTAGAAGTGAAAGAAATGTTTACAGAGTTTGAAAAGTCCAAGCACAATGAACTTGTCATGCATTTCAGATAATGAAGACGATCGTTGTAAAAGAGAACTGGCGTTTTCGAGGACTTGATCAGTCGAATTTCGCTGGTCCTCATAGTTCGTTCGTAGTTCCTGTGAATCGCCAATAGCTAAGTGGCGTTATCGCAAGGCATTATATTGTATTCGTGAACCATTACCATAATTAACATCGTTATTTTAATCTAACTAAAATATTTAGTTTAGCGTTATTACATTTAGAAGAATAATTAACCCCACTTAGGTATTAAAATCTCAGGGAGAGATCGGGATAAAGGTAAAACGTTTCAATCAAAAGCATTTAAAAGGAAAAAATCGTGCTCTTTTGGAAGAATCACAACGAAATTGTAAAGGATCTTTGAAGAAAAATTTCAAGGAGTGCAGTGAAAAAACTGATTCTAGTTGCAGTGTTAGTGAGAAAAATAAAAATCTCATTGATGTTAGCTGTGAAAGTAAAAATGAAAATCTTGAAGACCTCAGCATAACTGTGCAAACTGGTGCTGAAGCAGGTGTAATTATTCAAAATAGCCCAAAATGGTGTGATGACTATGATAGTAGTGCTGCGTCAACTTCTACGTCAACAGAATTGCTTGCTGTTGGGGAATTGCCTAGTGTAATCGCCAATTATAGTGATCCTAATGAGTAGATTTTCCCTTTGACCCATAAGCAATCGAGCGATATTGTTCAGAAAGGTCCGATTCGCATCTTAAGAGAAAATGATGACTTTCTGTTAGATGATAAAAACCGACATTTTAGTTCATTTGACTACATTCGTGTATTAAGCAACGGTGAAAAACATCTCCCAACACATAAGAGTAGAAAACCGCTGTTGTAAAACAAGTGAAGATTTTTAGACGGATTCGATGTGAAATTGCTAGTTCTAGAATTAAGAACCATGACCCATTGTTGTTACTACAGTGAACCAATTGCATCCAATCCATTTGAAGACTGATCCACGATCGACATCAGAAGCTTTAAGTATATATGTATACGGGTGATGAAAAATTCGCGGACACGGACTCCACCACGCGATTCCTTGGCGAATGTTAAGGGGCCAATGCTCTTGGCAAAAATTTCCGCCGACGCATAGTTTTCCCGGAAAACACGGTTAAAGTGAATGCCGATGTGGCAACACTGTAATGAAGAAAACTACTTGGTCGTGACGTCTGTTTAACGAGAGCGATCGTCGCATCGTGTGGTTTAGGTGGGTGGCTCGAGTCCTGGTCAGCAGCGGACTCGGGTTCAATCCCACCTTTTTCTTTCCATGAAATGTCATAAATTTCTTTAATGCGTTATTTTTATTTTACTGACTGTACTATTATTGAATATTTTACACAAAAATACGAGTCATCTTTAAGAAAATTTAATTTCTCGTTAACATGTAACATTTCTGATGTAATGATTAAATGGTTTATGTCAGCGATGTAAAGTGGGGACTTTCGGGCATTTAACTTTGGTTATCTCGTGGGTCGACCAATTAGCAACTGCTTTTAACGGAGTGGGAGAGAGGGAGGAAAAGGGAGGCTAGATACTACCAGACCGCGTTTACTTTAAATGCGGAAAAAAATATGAAGGTGAATTGGGCGTGGAGGGCTTCCTCGATCATCTGGTCTCACTCCTTTAGACTTGATCCTGAGGGGACATCTGAAGGAGTATGTGTATGACTCTCCTCCCAGGAGCATCGAGGAACTCACAGCAAAAATCCATGCTGCGTGTACAATAATATCATATATTTATATATATATAATTATTATTATTATTTGTAATTTTGGTATGAAATACAAAACATAAACCATGTAATCATTACATCATGTTTCATGTATACGAAAAATGAAATTTTCTACAAGATTACTCGTATTTTTGTTTAAAACATTCAATGATAGTACAGTCTGTAAAGTAAAAATAACAAATTAAAAATTTATGACACTTCATGGCAAGAAAAAAAGTGGGATTGAACCCTAGTCCGCTGCTCTAGCCACTCACCTAAACCACACGATGCGAGGATCGCTCAAATGTCATGGCCAAGTAGTTTTCTTCATCACATTGTTGCCACATCGGCGTTAACTTTAACCGTGTTTTCAGCAAAAACTATGCGTCGGCGGAAATTTTTGCAAAAAGAATTGGCCCCTTAATTTTTGCCAAAGAATCGCGTGGTGAAGTCCGTGTCTGCGAATTTTTCATCACCCTATAAAAAAATTATTCAAAAATTGTTTGCATGTTTTCTTCATTAAAATATAAATTCGTATTCAGAAATCGTGTCGTGGGCCTCGCAAACCCCAATCGTTTAGAGGCCTCTGAGTGGAAGTGTTGATGTGGAAATTGACATGATACGGACGCGAGACTTCGAGTATGAGAAAATATGTGAGAAGATTAGAAGATTTTGAAATACGTATATTTATGGAATATAGTAAGGAAAATTAGTTGGGCTGATAATGAGATTTAAAAAATGGATGAGATATTAAATATAGTACGAGAAGAGTGGAGATGAACCAGAGTAATTAGAAAAGACAAGGTAATTGGTTGTGTATTTTTTACAGCCGAGGGTTCATTTTAAGAAAGTTATAGAAGGAAGGATGTAATGAATAATGTAGGAAGAGAATACGGATTTTTGGGAAATTAAGAAGATAAGGGCTTAGGAAAGATTAAGAGAAAGGCACTGAATGGAGAATATTGGTTAAACCGATGAAGTACTTACAAATAAAATATTTCATACGATAGAGGTTGTCGAGAATGAGAATATTGATGGTGAGCTGGTGGTAAATATTGAGGAATCATTGTGTCTTTTTACGTTTTCGTTCCGCCCTTGGATTTTTTGGCGCAAATTTCTTTTGCAACAATATACGCTCTGTACCCACAGAAAATAGGCGTCTTTTCTGCGCGTATACCCTGGGAACGTTAGGTGTGGGAGCGGCACGATTTCATATTGGATCGAAAGTGTTTGATAAATCACGGAGACACCTTCTTTTCTTCTTTCAATATCACTCACTGAGATTACCTTGCGAACCTCACCCTTCCTCGTCCAGCATCCAAGCTGAACCTCTCTGACGCATCTTTCCTTCCTTTTAAAACTCCTCATTTGAAAACTCTTCCCCACCAGTGGGACCTTCGAGAAAGACAAATCCGGAACTGAAATAGCTTTTTTTGTTTCTCTCTTCGCATCATCGGAATGGGTATGATTCGAGAAGGGTATTTTGATCGAAAGGGTTTCTTCTCCAAATCACATGCACACGTACATACACAGAACCTTTAATCTTCGGTGGATGTAATCAATCAAGGAAAAAGAAGGAAAGGGGGATTTAGCGAGGATTTGAGGTCTAAAGTTTTGCCAAAGCTTGAGAGCAGATTGATCGATATTTTGAGAGATCCGAAGCGCTTTCTTTTATTGGGGAAGCGGGCGTAAATTCTTCGTTTCTCTTCTGCCACCGTCGTGTCCGGTGATTTTTTTTCATACGCCTGGTCATTAGTTGGAAAACTGTTTTTTTTTAAACTTACCAAGATAGCCGAAATAAAAACATTTTATGTCAAAAAACCTATTATGACTAACTTTTACGGTTTGGTCAACATCCAAACAAAATCTGAATTTTTAAAAATATCTAACGCCAATGAATTTAAGTCAACCATTGCATAAGGCACTACCTGTAACTGAAGCGTATTAGCTAAGATATCATCGTCGGAGTATTCTAGCCAACAACGGTGAAATGTAATTAATTATATTTTTTCGAGGTAATAATTCTGGAAGTCACTGAAAGTCTTACAATAATAAAAAGAAAATATTGGCTTCCTCATGGGATTATTGTTAGAAGTTATTTACCTTTTAGCTCATGTAAGACGTGGGTGAGATGTAATTCGATAAGTTTAGGTATGAGATGTTGCATCTATATAACTGTTACCTGAAGAGGAGAACAAGAAACTCGAGTTCAAGATAACGGACTAGAATATTAAATTTCGTCTTCGAATTATTTAGAGCGGTGTTATCTAAAAATTTCGGAACGAGGCCATATAGCCCACTTGAGCACTCATCGCGGACCATAACCAGTCGAGAATAAAACTGAATGTGAATTTAATTATTCTAAAGCATTGTTCTCAACTAGGAGCCGTGACCCACCAGGGGGCGAAAAATTAGTTTGGATGTATGGTGAATTAAAAAAATTTACACGAATAATTAAATTTATCAGGTAATTTTAGGAAATACGATGTTATAAAAACTATTAATTGTTATATAAAATGAAGAAATTTGTACTAAAGTATCTTATTTTTGCTATTTTCAATTCAAAGGGGGTCGCGACAATTGAAAGTTTAAGAACCAACTGTTCTAAAGGATGAAGTTCGAGGTCAGTAATACGTTGTTGTTGGTATGTATTTATGGCTAATCAACCTCTTGGATTACTCGGGCCATAACTCTTTCCACACCGAGCACACACACAAGGGAGGAGGGAAACCCGGTGCCAGCATTAGCCTACTCTTTATGATGAGCACCAAGTGTGGCAACTGCGTAAGGTCCCTTCCGAAGGACGGAGCGCTGACACACGTTCTCCTCAAAGCACACAAATAGGGGACGGGATGATCCCAGGTTGAAAAATCCGATCTCCGCCGGATTCTAGCCTGGGACCGCTACGTGGAAGGCCAGCGCTCTAACCACCGCCACCCTCAGTAACATCGGATGTGTGCTAAAGATATTTACCATATCTATTGGTGGAATAGAGAGGAAAGAACGAAATCTATTGTTATCATAATTTTCTATTTTAATTTTACGCTTCATTGTGTCCTTTAATTGCTAAACTAAGCCCGCGGGCTATAGTTTGGACACCACTGACCTAGACACTCCAGGTCAGAAAACTAGCGTTTATTTAAAAACCTGGATTCCCCACTTTGTTTTTGAATGTCGCAACTCTCGCTATCACGTCATCAGCAATCCATTCTCCTCAGACACGCGTAAGGTGTCGAGTCTTCTTGTATAATTAAGCTAATGCCTGTTTGCTAAAGCTAGCTCTTTTTTATTTCAGTTCGGCTGCTTGTGGCACTGACCTTCACTCATATTTTTCTTTTCCTCTCTCTCTCTCCATTGTTTAGGTTGAAGATGGAATGCGAGAAGCTTGCGAGCGAAAAGACTGAGATGCAGCGCCATTACGTCATGGTGAGTGATGAGTTTACTTTCATCTCGGGCGAAAAGTTCGTTCCCCCAAAATCCGCTCGTGCTGTGTTGTTCTTTCCTTTCGCATCTCCTTATTCCCTTATTAATGTAGGAATTGTATCGGGGATTAAAAATAATTGTTGTGGAAAAAGCGTTAATATGTATCGTTTAAATTTTCGTTCTCTTTCTCTTCACTGGTAATGAAACCATTTTTGTCGCGGAAATCGGTGCCTGATCCATTATTATATTGGCTCTCAAAAATACTTAATGTTTAATTTTAAAAAATCACGTGTCATTCTGAAATCGACAAGGGAAAAATTGTTATATTGAAATTACTAAAATTTTCATGTGATAAGTGGTAAGTCGCTCACGACCTTCTAAATACTTGAGTCTCCGCGGATAAACGTCCCTACGAAGCAAATCATTTATTTTTCGTTTCGCTTGTCATTTGTTTTCCGTTAGAAATAGCAGACTTTTCTGGAAAATATTTTTAAGTGTTATACAAAAATTTAATTTATTTATCTGTAGTCGTAAGTTCTAATTCACTTAAAATTTAATATAATACTAATAAATATTCCATTCAAATCGTTGCCTAAAAATCAATCGAGTATATATTAATTACTTTGCGTTTTTATTTGATATCTTTTAAGATTTCTCTCTCTTTTCGTATATTCTGGAATACATTACCTTTAAAATGATCGTGCTCTTCGTTTGAGAGTCTTAGTTCGCCTTTTATTCGCATTTTTTTGGCGCGACGTTCGCGCGTTGCGGAACAACCAACCGAAAAATAAACTTTTCATCATTGCTAGATTTGTGCTATCTAATATTTATTGCCGAACATACGGGTGATACGTCTCACAATCAGCTAAACGAGAAACAGTTAAGGCGAGAGAGAATTGAATATCAACGAGCGACAATTCTGTACTTCAGATATCGGGCAAACTTTTCAAGTCATATCTATAATATTCGGATTTTTACTTAGCACGCTATTTCTATTGCTAAACATTATCCCTTGTTACCCTCTTCTCGCAATCACCATGCAATTCACGGCTTTTAATTCAGTGGTAATACGGCGCGCGGAAAAACGATGGCAAATTGTCTCGTCTCAGATTCTTAGCGGAAGGAGTGTTGCAGAGCCGGAATCGTCATATTTTGGTTGCGGAACGGTATTTTAGGAAGCGCCCTCTCCTTTTTGATCCATCATGTTTAAAGCGAGTTGCGAACACCTCGGGCGGATAAAAATCTCGCTTCTCGGGATGCTATAGATTCATTTAACGGCGTATATATGGCGCAGTCCTATCTCCGTAGCAATGCGAACGATTCTTCATTCTTCTCGCGCTGCTATTTCTGCCGTTTCGAAGATCACACATGAAACTCTTACCTTTGATTTCTAAATTCACGGCTCCCCGGGCAAGAATTAACCCGTTTCTCATTCGTATATCTTGTACGAAATTACTACATCCCGCGTTTAACCCTTAGATTGCCAAAGTCTGCTAAAATTGCCAGCGCCGTTCATAGCGGCTCCTAGTTTTGCGTCACGATATCTAACATACACGTTGGCCCAAAAGTCGCACCTCCTAGGGATTTGTATGAACTAGCACCGTAGGATTCTGAATGATTACTAGAATAATGTCTCTTGGTCTCCCGGTAAATGATGGCGACAAAATTACCATTATTTTGATTTGTCCTTGAATTAATTAAAATCCCTATGGCTGCGACCTTTTGGAAACCCTGTATATTAGTCGATAGATGGCGCATGTTGTTCAGTCCCTAGAGAGTTAAAGCTATTTTTTGCCGACTAACGCACTATTCCGATATCTAAAAAGTAAATAACATCTTTTTGTCATTTGTCTTGGCAGCCTTGGCCAGTTTACTTCATCCACTTACTTTTTTGTTTCTTCCATGCAACAGTGGTTTTTAACAGTCCACATTTCTTTCGTGCCCGACGTGATATGAAAGTTACAATCTTATACCTTCAGGTCAGAAAATCTAAAAACAAATCCCATTGCAGAATATTTTTGTGTGATATTCTCTAATTGAGAATACAGATTAAATTTTTTATCTCTTTATAAGAGCGTGGTATACAGAAGAGTAACTGGGAGGGGTATAGACCCACGCATTCTTTACTGGAGGTCTCGAAAAATGCTTATGAGACTCGATAAATCGAAGGAATAAAGAATATTCGCAAAATTGTATAAAAATGCATAGGAAATTTATCGACCCAAGGCCTTTATGGGGAATTTCTCTCGCTCTCAACACTACGTTGAAAGATGGGATTGAAACCTGTATTGACACCATGGGATTATTGGACAGACTCTCACCGATATATAGCGATGTATATGCAGCTTTGATGATACATTTGTCATTACCAGTAACTGTATGGCCAAATAAAAGATCTTTATAGAAATTAAAGGTAATAAAAAGCTACCTATGAACTTGTTCGGCCAGAAGTAGATAAAAGTATTTATCACTTCTTTTAATAGAAAACTCAGAAGCATATAAAATGAAAGGTGATAAGTTGATGGAGAAAATTTCAGAATTGAAATTAGGAAAAAATCAATTACAATTAAAATCATATGAAAAACAAATTTTATAATATTTTCAGAATTTAAATGTAAAAAATGTCAATAAAAAATAAAAATAATTTTAAAACGATTTGTTTACATAAGCAGGGACCCCAAAAAATTTACTTGCATGGGGGAGGGGGGAAATCGTAGTTACGCCCCTGGTGATATTCCTCCTGCTGTTGTCAATAATTAACCGAAGAGAACCTTTGATGCTGAACTAATTTTGAAAGCGTCGTTGGCCATCTCTTAGTGTTATTAATATCGGCACGCAGGAGCGAATCACCACCTGACGCAGCGATCTTTTTATTCATCTTAACTTGAGCTTTTATCACGCAATTGAGGCGAGAAAACCTGCAAAAATCTAGTCGCCATTATTAGGTCACCAATCACTGGATACAATCCACCCAAAAAAAATTGACGTTACTTGTGCGACAGGGACGCGAGGCATGATTTCGATTCTAATTGTTTTTCAATGTCTCAAGTGCGTTAATGTGATGCAATTTTTTCTTTTGCAGTACTACGAGATGTCTTACGGCCTCAACGTGGAAATGCACAAACAAGTGAGTAGAATCCTTCCTTTTATTCCACCCATACGAAATTCTCTTGTGATTTATCCCTTCCTCGGAACATTGAAACGTCGACTGGTTACACATAGCAGTGGCCAAGTGTAGTAATCATTCCGGTCTTGTAATCATTTTTCGAAGCACCCTAATACGTAATTTTCGATTTAAACGGACAAAATTTTGCGACAGGATTGATTTATTTAACTACCCAGAGAACCCAGCTGCAATGAACGCACAGCTAGAGGAATAGGATGCTGTATCTTGCAGATATGGGTTTCTGCAGAAACGAACGTGAAACTTCATCTGCGCCAGGAAAAAAGATATTGGCTACGGCGATTGTCTTTTTTTTTGTTAATTCTAATGAAGCAAATCCTGCTCTGCGTCGACGATAGCCGACGTTCATTCCATCTCTCTTTTCACCCTCTCTCTCTCATCGAAGACATCGATTTTTTATGTTTGCGTGATGAAGTATGCGTGCGCTTGCGTTTTTTAGTTGGACCGCGTGGAGGGGAAAATAATAATCCTCTCCAATCCTCTTTTTTTCATCTCGCTCGCTCCCTCCATTTCTACTCCTCTCTTTCCTTATCCCTATCTCTCTTGCTCTCTCCATTTTGCCATCACGCTTTCGTTTCAATCTTTTCTCCGCTCGTCGTTATTCTTCTGTTTAATACATTTCCCAGGTGAGGTCGCTAGTGGCCTCGGCCGCGCGCGCGCATTTCCCTGACAACGGATAAACATGCCATTTTAGCCGACGACCCGGATAGCATAAAATAAATAGCGCGAATTGCAAAAAAAAGAGGGATTGGATCGTTCGGACATCATATCGCCGTTGTGTGTAATGACTGCGCGGGTCATTTGTTTTGGTCGTTTTATCCATTCGACTGGTGGTTGCACCCGTTTTGGTTTCTGGGATCGTTAGCTTTTAATTGCGTAGCATCGATAACTTATGTTTACATTTTAAGCATTAACTTTGTAATTGTTTTCGTTCAAACGATCTACGCTTAAGTTGATTTTTATTCACTCGTGAAGTTTTATTTTTTTAATGCGACTTTTTATGAATTTTGCTTTAGTTTCATTTAAACTGAATATGGGTATGGAATTTCAATTTCCGTTGTGTCTATAGTGGCATTTTAGTCCAATTGTTAGCATTTTTATCTAGCACATTTCATGAAGCTTTTCTATTTGTTCTTAAAAATGAAAAAGATTTAAAGTATACAATTTTCTATCCGGTAATATAAAAATAAGGCCTCAAAATCAAATATGTAAAGTTTGAATGTGTGACATCGAGAAAATTAAAACAAGAAACCGGACTAAAAGAGTCTATATAACCCAAATTTGAGCGTCCGATGAAAACTCTTTTTAAACAATTAGAGTATTATCCATAAACATGCATAAATTTAGCGCGTTTTTTTTTTGTTTTTTTTTTGTGGTTATGCCGCTACATATTCGGTCAATAGAGTCTTGTTTGTTTTACAGCGGGGGTACCACGTGAAGGTGAGGTTCGCGTTTAAAAGAGATAGAGACTTAATAGCTAAGTTTTATTGCAGATCATCATTTTATATAAACATATTTTACATAAAAATATACTTTTTTGGGTGATTGATACTTTTATAATAACATTTAAGTTTAAAACGCAATTTTTTTGCATTAAGGTTTTGAACGTTTCTTTGTTCGCGTCTGTAAAGTTTTCTATACTGAAAATTTTCAAGAATAAGTGTATTAATGTGGAAATGTACACTCAAAATTTCAGCTTTCCATCTTTTACACCTTCGGAGATATTTAAAGAAGAAAATGTTGAATATGGCCAATTTTATATTTTTCAAGACTAAACTCGAAAGAAAAACAAATGACATTAGTGCAGAAATCTACCCTTCAAGTTTCACCTCTCTATCGTTTACGGTTTCGTCACAATTTCAATTTTAGCAAGTGAACAGACAGTCGCCAAAGTGAAACTATAAGCGCATTTAAAGAAAACGCGCTAAAAATAAAGATTTTTAATAGAATAAAACGTTTTAGAATAAGAGAAAAAACATGTCTACGTTTTTTGATGCTTTGGAAAGCTCAGCGCATCTTTTATCAGAATAAATTCATTTCGCGGAGTTTTCTCAAGTTACGGACTCATTTGTCCAGTTAGTATCTTCAATAGGTTAACCACCGCTGTTTTGTACATGTGCATCTGGTTTTCTGAACGATTTTTGTGGCTAAAGGAAATACATGGTATGTCAATTTGATCTTAGCCATAAGGTGACCTCGATAATTCTTTTCCGAATCGACTAACTTGCCATTTACATGAAAATGGATGAAAATTTTGACTTGAAAACCATTACTTGTAACAGTTGTACTTGTATTCTTTTGAGATGGTTCGATAAGACGCTGTATCTTAAATAGCAAAATATTGATTGCTTTTATTTATTTTTTGGGACATATAGGTCGTAACCCATCAAATTACCTTAAGGTACCATTGGCTCGGATAATTGAGTTTATCGCTAGTAAAAAATGCAGTAATAATCTGCCGATCTGACGTATACAATTTTTGAAATTGTCCAGCAGGCGGCGCCGATACACGCACACATACCAAATGATAATTTTTTGCTCGCTTTTTATTTATTTATCCCGAATCCATCCCTGTCGGCGCGCGTTAAAACAAAAGACGAACCATATTTTGCGACGCGTTTGAATGTAAAGCGACGGCGGAGCTGCGAAAAAAAGGTTGAAGTGTATGTATACATGTTTTTCGTTTTATTCTTTTGATAAATCAATTGTTTTCCCGTTCCTGTTCCGTCCCGCGACGCGACGGGCGCTCGCCATCCTTCTCTTTTTTTTTCTTTCATCCGGTGCTTTTTATATATTTGCGCCCTCCCCAAGGAGCCGTAGTCGCGAGCGCGCGGATGGCCATGAATTATTCTCTTTTGGGCGCTCGATTTCCCAAAAGGGAAGGTAACGCCGCTCTTCTCTCTCTCTCCCCCCCCTCGCCAAGTCTCCCCCCCTCAAATTTCCCTCTCCATTTTCCCCTCCACATCCTTCGCTTTTCCCCACCCTAACTTTTCCCTCTACTTTCCCCGTTCCGCACTCGGCTCCCACCCAGCAATTTCTCCCCGCTCTGCCACTTTCTCTCTCCACCTCCATTTTTCAAGGTTCCCCTCTCTCCCCCGCCCTATATTTTCCCCACTCCACCCTCCGATTCCCCACACTCCTCCATCTTTCCCACTCTTCTCTTCCTTCCTCCGAACTTCTCCCTCCATTTTTCCAGCTTCACCCTCATTATATCCTCCACATTCCCCACTTTACCCATCCACGTTATCCCTCCCTCTACATTTTCCCCTCCCGCCTTCAATTTTTCCACGTTCCTCTCCCCCTCTCCGCGCTCTTCATTCTCAATTCTCATCCCGCGCACTATATAAAGGGATCGACGACATACGCGTATGCTATAAACTTATCAGGCTAAAAAAAAAACCAACAAAGGTGGAAGATATCAGATATGCGTACTGTTTGACGTTTTCTGTTATCCATTTTGATCGAATTAGCCCTCTCCTCATTTCCCTAACCAACTCTTCTCCTCAGTTTCCTTCTCGTCCCATTTTTCCTTCTCGGCTCATACGCGTACATTCGACCTTGTGTATGCGTATATTAATGCTTTGAGGACGAAACAATATCGGGACTTCGTTCACACAAAAAAGATATTTTCCTTTATAAAACGCTCTTCCTTCCTCAATATCGTGAGTTTCTATAGTGAGCTATTCCACAAGGTTTACTACAAAGGCGGAGAAAAATTCCTTATCCCAAAAGAGATTCGAGCTTACCACTGCAATCTGATATTTATTGACCGATCAATTGGTGGATTATTTTTTGGAATGCGTTGCGAGAATGAGCGGTTATTTTTAACGGATTTCTCTTTTAGTTGAATTTATACTAACCTATCTATATAAACTTCCGCCGTTTATTGGCTAGGGATATATGTTCCTTGATAATAGTGAGAGGTTTTGGAAGACATCCTTTATAACAGCGTTGTCAAACCCCTTCGCTATTCGCCAATGTGGCGAATTGCTTCCCTTCATCAGTCATTTTTTCTTTATTAGAGTGGCCTCAGGATTCCCTATAAGTAAGAATCTTCCCTCTAAAGAAGCCAAAAGCATAGCAGTGTAAATACTACGGAACGATAAGCCTACTGTCACACACTTCGAAGATCACAAAAATTCTTAATAAAAGGCTAGAGAAAAATGCCGAAGAAATACTGGGGGAAGATAAATTCGATTTCACAGACAGACGAGGAATCGGTGTAGTAAGAATCATACCATAAAGGAGAATAACAGAATACAGCCAAGAGTGCTTCGTAGGTTTCGTCGACTGGAAGAAGACCTTTGATAAAGTAAAATGGGTATTGCTGTTGAGAATATTAAAGGCTATAGGTATAAATTGTCACGAAAGGAGGCTGATAAGGTACGCGAATTAAGTTGTTAAGGTGAAATTGGAGAAAGCTGACCCCAGCGGAGAAAATATCGGCAGAGAAGTAAGACGACGTTATTGGCTATCGCTGGTCCTATTCAATGTATACGGAGAAAGGTTCATGCAAAAAACGCTAGAAGGCACAGAATATATCAAAATTGGGGGAAGGATTATAAAAACAGTAAAATATGCTGATTATTAAGTGCTTCTAGCTAAAAAGAACAAGATGGAAAAGTATACTCCATAAATGAAATACACAGAGATTTCAAAGGCGTTCTTAATGGGAAATACGTATGGAACGGTATCGAAAGATTATGTGATTCTCGAATTTTCATCCCCGAAACTATAGTTTCGGGGACTATCTTGTAGTAAATGTTGATCTCTATCCAAATAAATTTTTTAAGCTATACCTCGCAGATCAAATAAGAGAATGGGAGAGGAATATATGGATTTTTAATTGTTGTTAGCGATCGATGTAAACAAAATATGTGATGTTTTGCTCGGGATTTTCTCGAATTTTTATCTCCGAAACTATAACTCGTAATTATGTGGCCTCGCGAACTTTCTTGTAGTAAATGTTGTTCTCTATCCGAATAATTTTTTTAATCTATACCTTACAGATCATATAAGAGCTAGGGAGATAAAAGTTTGATATTTCATTGTTGCTTGACGGATGCCATTTAACGAGATACGAATATAAGTTTATTAAAGTAATTATGTAAAGTGAAAGTTCTAATTGACGGATTCAGTTGAAAATCACAATTGGGCGATAAATTTTAATAAATATCACTCATACGTAATTAAATTAAAATCCGTCCAGCGGTTTAGGAGATGAAAGTTAAGACGGACGGACCAGACGTGCCCATAAGGCGTTCCGCTATTACCGCTTCGCTGGAAAAGAACGCCTAAAAAGGAGCCCCACAAATGATGAATATACTGGCAATGACAGGTATAAAATAGGAAAATAAATATAGAAAAATCCAAACCCATCCGAATAACGGAAAAAAGAATCTCTGAACATAAGGATTGGTGAAAAAATTTTATTACAAAGTTCATACATTAAATACCTAGGAAACGAATAGATGCAATGGACGCGAATAGATACACCGATGATATAAGGACTAGCATGACGAAAGCAAGCTCAATTAAAACAACTTGCAATTATAAAATTTATTTAGTGCCCACTACATACTCTCCTCTCGACGTAATACACTCTTTCCACCTTTTTCATTTATTAAAAATTTTAAAAGCCAGTGTTTGATAGTTTTTTAAACATATCCGTGACAGCATGGTTTAGTTCCAGATTCGAATCCGGCGTAGGTCGGATTTTTCAACCTGGGATCGTTCCGTCCCCTATTTGTGTGCTTTGAGGAGACCGCGCAAGTCAGCACTCCGTCCTTTGGAAGAAACATTAAGCAGTTGACCCCCTTGATGCTCTCCGTTAAGAGTAGGCTAATGCCGACACCGGGTTTCCCTCCTCCCTTGTGCATGTGTTTGGTGTAGAAGGAGTTATGGCCAGGGCCGTGTTTACCATGGGTGCAATGTGTGCACTGCACACGGGCGGCAGCACCTAGGGGGCGGCAGTGAGCAGCAACCTTCAAAAGTTTAAGGCGGGTACAGACTTGAGCACCAACCATCTACATTTACTGTTTTCTTTTTTTTATCGGGTTGGAGCAAGCCGAGCCTAAACCGAAGACCGTTACTTTTTTCGTTTCTCTTTTTCTCGCGCATCTCTGTGGCATATTGGCAGTTGGTTGGGAGCAGTGTCGTTCTAGGCCCCAGTCATGGTAAAACACGTAGGAAGGGGTCTCCTTTCTCCGTGGGTCTCCTTTGGCCGTCCTCCGCCACACGAGGGTTGCATGTCCATTACGCCACTGCTTGGGAGTGTTTATGACCGTATTTTCATGTGTTTTGAGACGCAAGATGAAGAAGGCTGCCTTACTGTAAATATCGTTGGGGCGACAGGGTTGTCTTACGAATGGCAGCAAATAGGAGTAATGTTCCAATCTTCTATGAAATCTTCGTATTAGGGATATTCTGGGTGTTCAAAATAGAATGGCCGAAAATGGCAACTTCTTATAAGTTACTCTTTTTTATTATATTTCCCACTCGGAGCAAGCCTCTAAATTGCACGTATTTCTACCGCCAGGCCCAAAACCCTTGTGGCTTGTTTAATGTTTGCAATATTCCAAGTCCCCAGCATGTTATATATATATATCGATAACGAGCATTGCAGTTTACATAATAGTTTAAGGATCATCTCTGTTTTTCCATTGTAACATTAAAGAGTGTTTACCATCTAATTTGATGCCGTCAGTTCCGGTCGATTCGATTGTATGAGCGTTTAATTTTTCCTCTGTAAACACAACTTTCATTTAATCAATCAATCATTTATCTTCTTGATTTTCAATTTTCTTATCTGATATTTTTCATAATTTTTAAAAAAGTTTTGATTCTATTTTCATTATTAAAAAATTAATCCTTGTTTTAGATGCCTGCTGGTAAAAGAAAACGATTTTTTGGGGCTGAGTATAGAAAAAAAAGAATCGTAAGACTTACGGAAATACAGAAAATTCATCTTCAATTACCAACTTTTTTCAAACAAAAGACAAATTCCACGTCGACTTTAAATGTAGCTTTAGACGAGAATATAGAGCAGGAAATGATCAAGACAACGGATAACCACATTGTGTAACCTATTATTGAAGAAACTATGGATAATACTAATACTTAATAATAGGTTCAACGTAATGTTTATCCGGATTAAGAAGCAGAAGGTTATTTAAATAATTTTTTAGATGATCCATGTTTGTGGCCGGAATTCATACAAGAATAGTGCCGGCTAACATTATTTAAAAGGGATCCTGTACAAGTGTACAATTCAAAATTTTCCAAAGATAAGTTCGATAGAAGTTTTTCAAATGCCTATTATTATAGAATCTTAGAAAATGGTGAAAAGTAACATGAAATTGGCTGATTTATTTTGTCAAAATTAGCTATTGCTTTTGTTGCACAATTTTTGGGGTCAATTCAAATTTGTCTAGTATAATTGGTTGTTGGGTCTAGCAGTATTTGTCTCAAATTTTAAGTAGACATGAGAAAAGTGGTCAACATATGAAAGCATACAAGGATTGGATTCATCTTTCCAGAGATTTAAACAATAATACCACTGTTGATCACGAAAATCAATGTCTTATTGATCGCGAAAGGAAGCGTTGGTACGCGGTAATTGAAAGGATTGAATGCATCATAAAGTTTTTATCTAGACAGAACTTTGCTTTACGGGGAACTTCCAGCACATTATATGAATCGAACAACGGCAACTTTTTAAAACTGATAGAAATGATAAGAAATTTGATGCTGTTATAGCAGAACATATTAGTTGAATGCAAAAAAATAAAGAAAGTATGTCGCATTACCTTGGAGGTAGAATTCAGAATGAAATTATCTCATCAAAAATAACAAAGTATTTTAAATTTGTTAAAATCTTGTAAATATTACTCAATTAGATTAGACTGTACTCCAGATAGGAGTCACATTGAGCAAATAAATGTAATAATTCGCTTTATCCTGTTGAATTTGGAAACAAAAAAAGTTGAAATTAGAGAGCACTTTTTATGATTTTGTCCTATTTTCGATACAACAGGTAGTGGTTTAAGTACTTTTTTGATAATTTTTAAAAAGAAATGAACACAGACATACAGTACATGAGGGGAGAAAGTTACGATAATGGAGCTAACATGAAAGGGAAGAATAACAGTTTTCAAAATAATTAAAAAATATAAATTCCAGAGCTTTCTTTGCACCATTTTCTGCTCACACTCTTAATTTCGTTGTGAATGATGCTGCTAAGGCCACTAACGAATCTATCAATTTCTTTGTCACAGTTCAAGAAGTGTATAATTTTTTCTCTTGTTCTACGCACCGATGGCAGGTTATGAAAAAACGTCAATATTCTGGCAATAAAACCACTCTCTGATACAAGATGGGAAAGCAGGATTGAAGCTGTAAAACCATTAAGATTCAATTTTCCAGAAATTTTCGATGCGTTGTTTGAAATGTTTTCAGATGAAAATCGTGACTTAAACACAAAACAAATGGTACAATCCCTTGGAATGAAAATTCAATTATATAAATTAATTTGTTCCGTAGTTATTTGGTATAAAATTTTATCGAGAGTTAACGTAGTCAGTAAAATCACGCAACAGTCAAGTTTAAATATTCGCAAATGTATTGATGTGTTAAAAGATCTAATTCAATATTTTAGGCAGTTAAGATCTGACAAAGGTTTTAATGATGTTTTGATCACTGTTGGAAAAATTGCTGAAAATTTAGACACTGAACCTAAATTACCAGAAGTAGCAGTCCTTCGACAGCGAAAGAAGAATAGAAATTTTGATTATGAATCACCTGATGAGACGATATCAAATGCAAGGCAGAATTTTAAAATACATTTCTTTTTCGAAATTTTAGACATCACAATTTCTTCTGTTATAGAAAGATTTACTCAGCTAGGGGATCATAACAAAACTTTTCATTTTTTATACGATATCCATAATTATAGTAAATTAAGCCAAGAAGATAAACTGAAGTCTTGCACAGATTTAGAGACCAAACTGAGTGATGTTACGAGAAATGAACTTGATATCAGCGCAACAGATCTGTTGATTGAATTAAAAATATTGCAAACATTTTTGGCTCCTAGCATTAATATAATTGACATTGTAGAGTATATAGTATAAAATAATCCACCTACAACATTTTCAAACGTCTCAGTGGCACTACGTATATTATTGTCCCTTTCTGTTACCGTTGTGTCTGGAGAAAAGATTCTCTAAATTAAAAATAATAAAAAATTATTGACGATCATCCATGAAACAGGATAAACTTTCATCTTTATCTGTTATTTCTATAGAATATGAGCTTTGCGAGAATTTAGATATAGATGATATAATAAAACGCTTTTCTAATCTTAAAGCTCGAAAATTAAGTGTTTATTAAAGTAACGTTTTTGATAAACTGTAACCACGTAACCAAAAAAACCCATGTAACTGTTTGTTGTATATGATAACATTTTAATTTTTTCCTCAGCGGCGTTAAAAATATGTTAAAATGTTAATAATATATGCTAATAATATATACTAATAAATATTTTAATATAATTGTTATGAGTTTGCATATACTTTTTTCTCGATCTGCAATATTTTTAAAAATTAGTTGGGGGCGGAAAATTATACTTTGCACACGGGCGGCAAATACTCACGGCACGGCCCTGTTTATGGCTCTAATAATCCAAGAGGTTGATTAGCCAGAGATACACACAAACAAACACATGGTTTAGTTCATTATCTATCTCAATACTGCGACCTTTCAATCCTTTTTAAACTTCTGGTAAGAGGACAAATCGAAGGGTACTATTTCTGGTAAATATCTTGAACCCCAATTCTTGGACGTTTTGTTGGCAAATCTGAGAGCGATGCGAAGGAGCGTTATCGTGGCTCAAGATTTAGCGGTGTTCAACAAAATGGAAACGTAATTTCTTGAGTTATGCTACTTGCGGGTCTCTCGGCCATTGGAATTTTACTCGCACTATATCCTTGAACTCTTGGTACCCAGCGACCTCAGATGGCCCCCGTAATTTGTCATAAAAACAATATGCATAACTTTTTTGGCCCTTGAAAAACCTTCGCCTTCTTAGTGGTTCTCAACCTTTTTCGTCTCGCACACCCCTTCTGGTCTTCTAAAACTCCCACGCCCCCTTCTGATGTTCTAAAACTCCCACGCCCCCTCCTTCCCCAGAACATTTTCTTTTGTGTTTTTAAGGGTATTTATCAAAAAATTATTAATACTATTAATCAATTTTTGTGGTTTCTCTCTGCTTACCTAAGCGCATGAGCTGAGTTTTTTTATCTAGTATCTGTTTCATTTTGGTTTCGACCCACAACTCAGCTCAGCACAGCTGGCAATCTAGCGTAATTTTTTTGGGCAGGTAGCAATACGTTTTCATTGCATAAAGTAATTCGCGTAGTTTTTCACGTATTATTTCAACGCATAATAAATCCATTCGTCTGCACTACGTCTGTTATGGAGGTGACAAGTTGCCAAAGCATTTGAATACATCGGTACAAGACTTTATTGTCTAAATAGCTATAAAATAAATAAAGTAATATTAAAGCGGGCAAATTGAGCAGCATTAGAAGCATATGAGAGGTAGAAATTTGAGGCAAAACTGATTTTGGCTCAAAATGCTTCGCGCCCCCCCTGGAATCCTCATACCGGGGGGGCATAGTTTAAGAACCACTGATCTTCTGATATCGAGGACTCTGGGCGTTTCCACTGGCAACTTTCGGGCTTTAGCTCAGGATTTTAGTTATGAAACCACGTCTCGTCGAAAGCGACAACTTTCTCCACCAGCATTGGATCCTGAAGAACTCTTACTGACGGGTATTAATTAGGATGCATATGTAGCAGGAGCACGCAGTAAGTAGGGTGGAATAAATTATAGAGGTCGTCGGTATATGCAAGTTGGTATGATTCGGAGGCAATGAACTAAAAGTTGGCTTGCATAAAATCATAGGGACATTTGGTGTTTTTAGTGGTATGTTTAAGGGAGAGTCGGTAGTCATATAGTCAGGGAGGTTTGTGTTTTACTCTTTGTGGTTTACGGTGTAGGGGCCGTCGAATGCAAGTTGGGTTGCCTAAAATTAAGAGCATTTAGTGTAAATTTGACTATTCGCTTTGAGGAGCAAATTACTGCAAGATTGGTGGCATAAAATCAGTGAGTCATTTGATGGCATGCGTTGTAGGACAGCCGCGTGTAGTTGGGTGGTATAAAATCAGGAGATTTTGTGTATTTTTAAAAGGTATACGTTGTAGGGGTAAAATAGTGTAAAATTGGTGGCGTAAGATTAGGGAGATATATGTTGTAATTTTGATGGTATTTGTGGAAGTTATGTTAAGACGGGTGGCATAAAAGCATGAGGAAAGTTGTTGTAAGATTGGCGGTCGTAATATTGGGCGGTAGTCGATGCAAGTTTGGTGGTATGTTTCATGGGCAAAACTATAGTTTGGTTGGTTTCAGGGAAGATTTGGAGTTCGTTCGCTGGACCGGATTTCTGGAGAAAATCCGAGTAATTTGATATGTAAAAATAAAAAATAAAGCTGGTTTTGAAAATATCCGAGCAATTTAATTTCTAGAAATTGAAGAAACCCAGTTTCTTTTTAATCAATAAATAGTGCACTTATTTTTACTTTTTACGAACCTGTTATCCTCTTTTAAAAAAACTTACGAAATGTCACCGCAATATGGCAGAAAGTAGCCGTAACCGTTGAGTTGCCTGGAATTTACATTCGACACCTATTTTCGATATGTTTATCGCAATTTGGAACAAGAGGAAATCCCTCTTCGGACGATTTTCCTCCTCCTTGCCGTCGTTCAGTAACAAATCGAGTCGGTGGTATTCAAACTCGTCTTCGCAATCGGCTTAAGAGCGACGCTCTTTTGTTTTCGAGCTCCCCCAGACCCTCTTCTCCACGTTTCCTGTCGCAGGTAAACAATGAGGAGCAGCAGTGACGTCAGAGTTTCAGGCTCATCGGCTTACGTCGAGAGGTCTGGTATAGAGGGATGGGGAGGAGAGGAGGAAGAAGCCTTTTCTCTTCGGCCTAAGGAAACCTTTCCACTCGCAGTGCTGCAACATTTTTCGCTCGAAAATAAGACGGTCTGTGCAGCAGAGAAGTCGCTGAACTCGCGTAAATAGCTATTCGAGCCATGGCAGGTGGGAAGAACTCTTTCTTTGTCGAGGGGGAGATGAAGGAAGAAAACAACTCTTAGCGCCTTGTGTAAAAAAGATTGATATGTTTGGACCTCAGAATTGGAGTTTTATTGTTGGAAAAGCGGCGAAAATTGTCGCCGATGCTTTGATGGATCGTTTCATTTTGTTTATTTTTCTGTTCAAGTATTCACGAGTAGGGTAATTGTTGACATTACTGTCGAGAGGACAGCACTGGATAAAGTTTTAGGCAATAGCAGCACTATTTTTGGGAGGAAAATGACTAATAAAAGTTTTTGTGTACAGAAAAACGTTTTTAAACTATTCTGTCTAATATGATTTCTCATTTTCTTTCATCGCCAGCGTTTCCCTTGAGGCAATCTTCTTACTACTATTTTTTTCTTCGTTAAATATTAACAGATTTTACTTGACTTTCTTGTCTATTTGTATTCAAATAAAGCTAAACCCAAATATAATCTACAACTCCATATTCCACCAACAGTGCTTGTACTTACTACATACAGACATACGGCCTGCTGAATTAATTTTCCTTCTCATTTCTGTTTTGAAGTAAAAAATATTCCCAAAAGCAATCACTCATTGGGGTGTTTTAAAAATGTATGTGTACATGCAAAATGAGAGGACGTTTTGCAGTCTTCCATTAATATAAATTGCGTATGAATATTATCTCATAAAATTTCGGAATTCTTCTCTTTCGGCTTACTAGAATTTCATCTCGCCGAACCCTTTACATCGGAAGACGAAACATCTTCGGGATTAGACCAATCCTCCCTCCCTCCTGTGCCTAAGTTTTCGAATCTGTTGGTATATTTTCGGGAGAAGTGTTTATTTCGAGTTTTGACTTAGGCCATTTTATATATTTTAAGTTAATTCTGAACATATTGCTGAAAAAATATATTTTGAGAAATATCGGTGCGACCATACATCCTCATCGCATTATATGATTTCTATGTGTTGTACCTTAAACGATAAATCCTAAGCTAATGTCTCAAGTATGCTCACTTGGAAAATTCTTTGTAATTTCTTATTAGTTTTTAAGATTGTTTAGTTTGTTAGGTTTTCCTATTATGTGTAGTACTCGTAGCGAAATCTTACTTGAATACTCTGTCGTCGTCTTGTATAATTTTAGTTATTTTTCCAGTTCCACAGTGTATTTATGTCATTGATAGATTCTGAGGGGTTTAGAGTTATATTTGCTTTCAAAGTATAGGTTTCCTTCTCTTTATGTGGGTTCGCTTTATGCGGGTTCGCTATTATGCGACAATCGTATTGCTAACGAAATTTCTTTTTATGCGTCTTTGATTCGCTCTTATGCGGTTACGCGCCAGTGCAATACAAATGAAAGAAAGTTCTCCACAACACCACAAGGCGACCATTCAGTCTCTCATTTTCTCTTATGCTTTGCGTATTAATACTACAGTGAAAGAGATGAGAGTGAAGTGGATATTGTACAGCGGAGATGAGATGGAGATTTCGTTTGATACTGTTTGAGTACACTTGAGAAGTTTTGTCTCCTACCCCGCGGAACTTGCGTTGGGCCAACTAAACCCTCCAGCACTTAAAACCTCCACTATTATGTCACTCACAACAGCCACCACTTGTGCTCTTCGGCTTCCTTTTATTGACGAGTATAATTTATAGTGTTAATTGTTTTAGAAGTCGTTATGGAGCGAAAGAAGAGCGTCTTGGACGGGAGTTAGGATTGCTTGTAGTACGTATCCCTATCTTTTACATGTAAATATGGGTTCTGTTTATGCGATTTCGCTTTGTACGTACGTCCCTTTCCTGGAACGCATAAAGAGAGGGAAACCTGTAAAACCTTTTTGGACGGTGATGAAAGTCTAGGCAACAAAACTGTGCCTTGAATTATGACAATCCACCATGCATTACTGGAATGCATGGATGCATTCATTTCGGGGAAAAAAATGCTTTATATCTAACAAATGGCAGTTCTGAGGTGAAAAACTGGCTTATGTCGCCCCCAACTATCATTTTATGGATTATCATAGCAGATTACCAACTATATATATAATATGCTGGAACTCATAGGTTTTCGTTGGACTTGCTATTCATATAAATTTATTTCGATAACTATGGTACCAAGTCAAAAACTCGGATTAATAAAACTTTATATTGAAAACTTCCGTGCAAATTGCGGTGAAAAAATTCATTTTTATTCTGCGCCGGACGTACTCTGTAACTTACTGCTTGGTTTCTGCCATCTCTCTCCTTGCCACACCCCATTTTTTGTGATTCGACTGCGTTTTGCTAGCATTGCGTTGAACGGTGCATTGTAAAAATTTTGCAAGTTTTTTGTGTGGACGGATGTGTATCATATAGAGAAAGGCAACAGATAATCACATAAGTAATATTACAAAGCAAAAGCATAATTCTCTTTCTATTACGAAGAATTTCTGTGAATTAATGTGAAAATTTCGCTTTCTGAGTTTGGGGCTCCGTGGGCTCTTCCACTGACAACTTCGGTACTTTGGATCTCGAAGTCTCACAAGTGTTACTTACAGGGAGTAAGCCTGCAGGTTGGATTGTAAAAGTTTTTGGGAGCAGACTATGAATGCACGGTGGTACGATCCAGGCGCAAACAAGTGTCAACTGGGTGGCATAAAATCGGGAGGAGTGGTTGTTGTTGTGTGTTTGGTGGTATAAGATGTAGGGGAAGCAGAGTGTTTGTTGGGTGGCATAAAATCATGAGATATATGTTGTAAGTTTGGTGGTATACATTTTAGGGGTAAATGGTCTGATACGGGTGGCATAAATTAAGGGGCATATGCTGCCTGTTTGGTGACATATGCTTCAGGGACAGGACTATAGGTTGATTGATTTCAGGGAATATTTAGTGTGGTGGTGGTATATATTTCTGGGGAAAATCAGAATAGATTGATACGCAGTAGTTGTAAGGACTCGCATACATACAAACACACACGAGGATTCTCCAGTGGGGCAAAACTTGCAGTGACCGGTGGAAAAGGCTTTTATTAAAATTTCAGCAGTCTATAAATGGTAATATGGTCGTAATCAAAATAGCTCAAGGTAGTTCTTAGCTTGAAGTTAATGCAAAATGACACTCGATGGGCTTTTTGCTCATCGTGCATGATTTTCGGTATCCAATTGGCTGTCATCTTCCTGTAGCATAAATCATCGTGTACAATGCCATGAACCACTCCATATCTCAGACGCCTACTGAGTTGATAAATCTGAAATCCATCGCGCAGGGTAATTTTCTCTTGCGCATTAAAATATCTTAGAATTGTAATATCGGAGCGAGTTTTATACTTCTCTCTGAGGAAAGGAATGATTCTAATTTTAGTCGTAGAATTTTGCTTATCGATTGTATTTCTTAGAATTTCGCGTAAATACTGCTGTTGTTGCAGTTTTTATCACTCATTACGAGATTGTTGCCATAGCAACAGCTATTGTTGGACTCAGATTCGGTATATTCTAATACGTACACGCGTTATTTTGCCGCACAAATACGCTTGATCAATTTAATACTCCGAATGTATTTGTAGTATTTTATAACGCTAAATTATGAAATTTGGGAACAAAAAGAGCAACTCATCCGTGGTGATTTTAAAGCTATTAAAGCCAATATAAGTATAAAATAAATGTTTAAATGGAAAGTAGGCATCATAAGTTCTGTTTGCATCATCTTGTAAATATATAAAGACCTACTTCGTTATCTCTTCACATTCTTGTATCTCGCTGTCATTTATGATGTAGGCCTGTGTCTTGCGAATGGAATGTCTCATGGAGACAATAGCTTTCAACAACTTTTGCGAGAGAGGACACATTCGATGAATATTTTTTTAATTTTTTAAATTTTAATTGCGAGCTATATCATTCACGCGCAAGCTGCGAAGACAGATAATATCTATATTCTGATATATTTTAATTGGGCTTTTAGTGACAAATTTACTTTTCGCTGTATTCCACGACGAAAATTTTGTATTCTCATTTCATTTTTTAAAACAATTTCAGTCGCAGCTTTCACCACAATCAGCATAAAGGCAATCAGTTCTTTTGTGGAAATCTATGTTCTCAATTACATCGAGAGCAAAATGTTGAAGCGACATCGTCTTTGTTCGATTGACATTTTTCAAAATAATTTCATTATTTGATGCGACAGTGAAATAAATATTTTCAAACAGTAATTCGCGACTGAAAGGGATAAAAGCATTGTAGTTGACAAATTGACATGATGGTCCGGATTCACTTCGTTCGAAAATCCTGTTTCGGATAGCCATTCTATCTTTTACTATTAAGGCTTTAATGGGTTTATAAATGTGTTGTAATTTGGTTACCAACGTAAATATTACCCTCTCTGTTCCGGATGTGGCGCTTTCATGTGCCAATTTGTCTTAGTGCAAGCCGACGTAGAGTAATTGTAACGCATGACAGGAAAGTCCTCATCTCCGGAAAGATAAATAAGTTGCGAAGCGGAATGGTGTCTGGTAAAAGGAGCATATTTTACGCCATTTTTCTTTATAATATGGAAGAACTTTCGATTCGAAAAATCTGGAGTAGGTACTCCTGTATATATATATATATATATATATATATATATATATATATATATATATTACGTTTTCTTATCCTACTATATGAAAACGTAAAACCTCAATCGAAAGCGAAACTTTCGATCAAGCCTCAAATGTATAAAACACTTCCGGGAATTTTCTATCGTAAGCCGTTTAAGAACAATGGTAATTCCACACAGACCAAATTTACGTAAGTCGACTTTTCCAAGAGAACAATAATGAACACTAAAGCAATTCCCTCTTACATTTGCGCTTGCGAGTGCGTGGCTTTCCTGAAAAGCGTTGCTCGGCGTATCCCATCAGGCTTTGTCTTAACCAATTGTTTACATTTGCACCGGTTGAATGGTACTTGTGCATTGGGTTTCCCGTCCTCTTCCGTTCCCGCCCCTACGATTCGCTAGTCGTTCTGCAGTTTTAGAGGCACTTCCCCCAATTAAACTGTGCCATTTTAACCCCAAACCCCACCTTCCCCCTGTAGGGCGGATGGGCGTACTAAGCGTGTTACGCACGGAATGCATTTGCTTTACCGCCTACCTTCGCAAAACACGAAGAGCGGGGAGGAGAATAGTTTTGACTGAGAATTTTCACCGCTCGCCGAGAAAAATTCCCAAAAAATTAAAATGGCATACTTTTATTTTTTTTTGAAAGGTCTCCCTTCGTCTCCCGCTTAGAATGTCCTTTGAAAGTATAATAAAACAGCTTTGGGAATACGGTAGGAAAAATTATAATAACGAATTGATGTTTGTAAGCAGGTATACCTTCAAGGTACCGAAAGGGAAGGGATGTTTAGAGTTGCGGGTGTTATGGGAGGGAAAGGTTTTATGGCGCAGGGAGGTTTTTGCCCTAAGAGAGAAGAGAGGATGAACGGGATTGAGAAGGGAGGGATTTTGAGGGAGGGATAAAGGGAGTGGGAGGAGGGAATCGGGAATAGTTGAGGGAGGGGGATGGGAGCGTTGAAGAGAATGAAAGACAGGTCACCAAGGATCGGAAAAAAGAGGAAGGAATTCCATTAGTGCGCGAGGGGCTTTGATGCTTTGGATGAAAACAGAGTTAACCTCGTAATTAGCCTTAAGGCCTGGATTGGATTAGGACAGACGGAGGGGAGAGAGAGGGTGAGGGAGGGATGATGGGGGGGGGGGGATGGGGGTAGGGCGGCATAGGGTGGGAAAAAACCTTTCATTCTGCTACTCTCACTTCCGTTTCCCACCTCTTCCGACTCTTCGGTTATTTCAAAACCCTCCCTACGCTTTGTATTTGTTCCTCTTTGCTCCTGTGGTTCCGAGGCTCTTTATTCCGCTCTCTTTCTTCCCCCACGTGGTTGGCAACTTTCTCTTTTGCGCTGCGTTCTTCTCTCTCCTTTCCCTTCCCTCGTTTTTCATTCCCCTCTTCTTAACTTATTTTATCTATTATTATCACTCCTTTCTTTCCACTAGGTGAAAGTAGAAACTTTATAATCTCAGTCTTGTCGCAATGAAGACAGTTATTATCAAACTCTATCTGTCCTTCTCCTTCCTTTTTAATCTTGTTCTATTTCTTTCTTTCTCTCTCCGCCAATAGTTCTACTTTTAATTCCCCTCTTATTCCTGTTTAAATGCCGCTTCTTAAACTTTTAAATCCTTCTTCATCTTTTTTACCCTTCTACCTAAACCTATCTCTTTATCTCCGTTTTAATCTACCTCTCTCTTTGTCTTTCCCCTTTCTCTGTGCCTGCCCTGTCTTTTTCATTCTGTTTATACCCTTTCGTCTCTCTCTTTCTACGTTACGTGATTTATTGCCCCCCCTCCCCCCGCCCCTTTGTATTACGCCTGTTCCCGTCTTTATTTTCGCTCTTTTTTCCTTGATGCCATGCTTCGCTCTGACCGTTATTTCCTCGCGCTCTCCCCTCCCCTTCGCTTTTTTCTAATTGTTCTCAATGTGTTTACCTCTTTTCGCCTCGCGCTGAATTTTCATCTCCCTTTTTTCTTTCGTCCTCGCCTTTGCCTACCATTTCTTTTTTTTATTCGATTTAATCGCGTTGTTCCATCTCATTACACGCGCCCCTCTCTTTCCCTTTCTCTTATTTTGATCTTCATATCGTATTTTCGTAAGTCTCTGTCCGTCATATACGCCTTTGGTATCATGCTTTTTAGTCAGTCTACCTTCAGAAGGTCCTCTCCAAAAATTAATTGGGCGCCTCGATTCTCATTGTTGGTTCCACGTTTAAATTTTCTTACATTTCTAATTTCTTCGATTCTCGTTTGTTCGTTTGCGTCTTTATCTTCTCTCGCTCGATTGGGTTCTTGTTACCTTGTTTCTTCCCCCCCTTTTGCTTCATGGTCTTGTATCTGGTTGTTCGACCTGTCAGTTCCTTTTGGTGGAAGGAGGTTGGAGGGAGTGAGACAGTATTATTGTAGCAATGTCAAAGGTGGGACTAATTAATTCTACTAATGCGTGTTTTTCAGTTTTCAATTGATCAGAAGATTTGAGTTTCCTTTTTGGAACTTGCGGCTTCACTTGGAGCGGAAATGGACGCTTGAGTGCATACTCGTTATGCGACGTTTTTGCCCAGTCTTAACGCGAAAAGAGGAAGATTTATTGGTTAATCCTATGTTATCCGAGCAGTAAACGTTGTAAGAGTCTCTGCGTTTTACCATAATCAAACTTGTCGACCGATATTTTCCTTATTTTCTACAGATGCGTCAGGTAGTAAAAAATAGCTTTA
Organism: Tanypteryx hageni; assembly: GCA_028673005.1. Classification (NCBI taxonomy): domain Eukaryota; kingdom Metazoa; phylum Arthropoda; class Insecta; order Odonata; family Petaluridae; genus Tanypteryx; species Tanypteryx hageni. Next base: position 157,897,154 of record CM054115.1, read on the forward strand.
TTTCTCCACATTTATTGATAAAGCGAAGTTTTCATGGTAATTACGCGTCACAAACGGGAATTCATCTTGTAATAATACCTCCATTGAGGATTCGATTGTACCAACTTTGTAGCATTAAAAAAATATTTACTCTAATGAAACTAATATTTAATATCTGTGTTCAGTTTTCCAAAAGTCGAATTATCAGCAAGTAATTTTACTCCCTCCCTTTGCATTCACGCTTGCTTCGTTTTCTTCGCACACCCTAAATACATATTAATTTTGTTATTAAGAATTTTATTGACTAAAAGGTGCATGATTTTAAATTTGACAAACATTTGTCTTAATAAATAAGTAAAAATGGAGACTACGGCGAAATTGATGTTAAATAGAATTAACTCCTCTTACTTAAGTGACTGCTACTACAGTTGGGTGAGTAACGAAATGTTACTTATTTAACATTAGTCTACATGCATTGTAATCCATAAAACAACAATTACCTGTCATAATAAACCCCGTTTCATTAACAGCCGCTATTGTGGCTAGTGGAAGTCAGTTGAGTGATCAGCATGCTTTAGAAAGCAATAAATTGGAAATCCAGTTTTTTTATCCCACTAGTGGCTTGCCCGTTGCTACGAAACTTAAAAAAATAAGAATACTTTGCTTTTTTAATTCATATATTTCAGGATAACCGGAAATGTATGAATTTAAATTTATTTAAAATTTTAGTTGATAAAAGATAATTCGATGGCCATATTTAAATCAAAATCATCAATCAAATTAAATAAAGAAATGAAATATAAAATTGAATTAAAAAGTGACCCTACGCGTTATACTCACTATTCCTCCCGGACTCCTCATTTATGTTGATTCAAATTGCTATTCAAATAGTATGCCATTCAAATGACCAAATGACGGACATTCGACAAATTATATATAGATTTGGGACGAGTCGAATCATTTTTCGATCAAGGAGCTTTTTGATCAAGTAATAATTTACTAATTGCCAAAGTTCCATTTGTGGCCTTTACTGCCTATTGCTTCGGAACGCCTTACATGTTCGTTTATGCGACGCTCGGCTTTTTGGGAAATTTTACTTATTAATGTGTTTTAATCTGTTTTTCGCTCGTATTAATGTTCTAATTTCACTCTTTCTCCTTCTACACTTCTTGACTCAATGTTAAAACAGCCTTCTCTCTCTGGTCGCAATCACTTTCCGTATTTTTCTAAATTTATATCATGACATTTGACTTATATGACATGTTTTAAGGCTATGCTTCAGATGTCGACCAGTTCACATTATTTCTCTCCTCACATTTCATTTTTCTTAGTTTATATTTATATACGCACAGTATTATTTTATTTGAATTTAAAAAAACCGTGCGGGTCTGATGTTTGTTGACCTTAAGTATTTGCTGTTGTCGAATATGTCCACGTCTCGTTTTTTGGACTAATTTCTCATTGTTGCTAAAACTTGCTTGTGTGTTATTGCTATCGGCAGCCATTTTGTCCAAATCGAGTGATTTTGCAATAGCATTCATGCGTTTTGCGCGAGAATTTTTTTCGCATCGCCCTGAGTATCCTTTGAATGAAATACCGAAAGAACTACTTCTATGTTTTTGACTCGCATTTTAATGCTCCTTTTAATCCTTTCTATACGCTATGCTTGAGGATATAACATGCCCCATGGTCTGTCTCATTACCTGTCCCTTAAATGAAACGCAAACATTTAGTCGGCGTATTGCGAGAGATGGGACTAGCAAGGTTGCTCCTCCTCGAATGTTGACATCTGACGGCGGGATGCGAAACTGAATTCTGCAGCGACGATACTTGATCGAATTCATAGCAGTCCCGCTCCTCGCCCTCTATCTACTTATTTTTAGGGATCTCTTGGCCCCTTGTGAGGATCTAACCCTCTTCATATCCTCACCCCCCTCTTTAATTACTTTGCGTATCGCTATATACCCTTTTGCCTCTTCCATTCCCAACGATCCAGTCTCTTTCTAATTTCCATTCTCATCGTTTTCTCTCCCAAACAAACGAAACCCCCATCCCTTACCCTTCCGCATCCTCTGTTTCCCCTCATTCTCACCATCCCAGCGGCGCCACGGGTTTGATGGATTCTATCCCAAAATGAAATGACGGTTTCGTCATCGGTTTCTCGTCTCCCGAATGTTTCTTGCATTTTACGAGCGAGGGCTACCAAACGAACCATATGCTTGACCTATTTTAAAGTCGGATCGATCGAATTGGGGAAATGATCACCAATTAAAGATTTCGACTCGACTGTGTTAGATCTGGAAAAAGGGGCAAATCTGCCGCGTAAGATGTCGAGCACATCGCTATAGCCTTCATTTCGTTCTGAAATCATATGGAATTTTGTGGTTTTTTTTCTATTTACATTATGGCACACGGAGAGTATGCTCCATTCGCTTGCTATGCCTCTGTTGCAGTGGTTCCCCAACTTTTTCACTCCGCGAACCCCTTTCATAAAGATCTGATGTGGCCACCACATCTGTAATATTTCTAAAAATTCCAAATAGGTTACATAATAATGAATATTTTAAGAAACTGCGAGAAAATTTTAGAATTTACAAAGAACAGAAATAAATTCAAACCATAGCCTTCTAATATTGGATATAGCCAAAAAGCTACAACAATTAAGAAAAGAAAAAGGAGCGTTACTAAGACGTAACTAAGCGTCAATTGTTAACAATAGTCGTCCGTAGGTGGCGTGGTGGTGGCAGCTAAAAATATAAGATATCTCTTAAAAGATGCATTAATTGGGAAAATGTTTCAAACTAAGGTTGTAGAAAATTAAATTTCCTACAACGTTTATTCTATTACATTTTTACATTTGTCAAATATTAAAGCAAATATTTCAAAATAACGGATAAGTGACAAGAGTAAACACCCACTTCCGGTTTACCGATTTTTACCAGAAACTAATCAGTTCTTGTGACTCATAAAAATGTTAAATATAAAATTTCGTTTTGACCTGATTAATAGTTTTTGAGTTCGAGCACCCACAAAAAGCTATCACATACACACAGAGAAAATGGTCAAAACGTGTTCAGGGGACCTCAAAACGTGTATTTCCGTTGAAATCTCGAAGTCAATTCTTTTCATGAATACAATACTTTCCCCTATACTACTATATGAAGAAAGTAATAAATATTTTTAAGGATCATCTTCCTTACCTGAATATTAGTGGCCTAGCCAAGAGGAGTGTTACGTGCTTAAACATCCCCCTTCAGGCATGGAAATTAAAATACTTCAATTTTGCGTGTGAATTACACGTAAAAAATGATTTAAAATTTCTTATTGAAATATTGTCTTATACTGCGTCGTAGAATTCAAGTTTAGGCACTTAAAGTTATCATTTTTCCTTAATAATGTAATCATTTGTTCAACAATTTGTGTTATTATATAATCAAAGCAAAATGTCGCGCCAAACTAACGACAGCCTTAGCCAGGTAGATGCGGCGATAGTGCGTTTGTCGTTTTAGTTAAAATTTCTCTTCGTTAAAAAAAGCAAAAATTCTGCGTCTGAGTCTAAAAAAATTTCGCGCAAATTCGTCATGGATTCGATTTCTCTCTTCGACAAAAATAAATTTTGTTAATTTAGGCGTTAAAGCTTGTCTCAACTTCGTTGTTTAATTTAAGAAATTTTAAAATGAAAACTAAATATATTCTACACTCAATCCTATGTTAAGCAAATGAAGGAAAGAAATACTCTTTGATTTGAATCAGTTCCATCACTGCAAAGAATGATTAACCTAAACCGTGCAATGAAATACGCTGTGCAAACGCCATTAAGAATTTTTTTCCGCGAGCCCCCAGAGTCTTCTCGCGAACCCCTAGGGCAGGGGTCGGCAACCTACGGCCCGCGGGCCACGTGCGGCCCTCGAGAACGCTTTATGCGGCCCGCAAAGCTGTAATGAAAAAGTGATCAGGAAAATTTCTCATGGGCAATTTTATATTTTTTTAGTAAAATTATGGTCTCAAAGCCTTTTCTGGTGAAGTTTTAACGCTAGTAAATTACGTAGACTTGATTTCGTTCATATGAAATCACAGAATCTCTAGAAAACTTCTGATTTATTCGCTCATACGGCCCGCCGAGGATTTCTTGACTCCCAATGCGGCCCTCCGAAACATTCACAACTGCAAATGTGGTCCGCCATGCAGAAAAGGTTGCCGACCCCTGCCCTAGGGGGTTCGCGAACCACAGTTTGGGAACCTCTGCTCTATTGTCATATCCTTCTGTTATCTCGAAAGTTACAAATCCTTCTATGAGATTGTATGCACACATACGTACGTATATCAGAGGCGTAGGTTCAGATACAGAAATTTATGATGAACTACCCTAGAACTCACTTAAAGAATAAATGGCAAAATGAAATGAAAATGTCATAAGATAAGACGCAGTTTTATTAAATATGGCCACGATGTTTAAAGTTAACTTTCAATATAGTATTGTAACTGTATATATAAACTACGTAATAAAATTGTTAAATTTTAGAATCTTCCCCTCAGTGGGTACCTCGTAGGGTGCGTAGGGATTACCTACGCCGTTGATCATCATCATCGTCATAACTAAACTGTACCTAGAAAGTTCCTCGGTTATTATAGGTTAAATATGACTCTCCGAATACTCCTGCTTCATGGAGTCTTCTTCATTTCTTGATAATTGTCACTCATCAAGTCATCTAGAATTTGAAAGTTTTCTTCCTCATTCTCTTTTTCCCTCCTGTTTTATCTCTAACAAGTCTTCAACCATGCTCCGTCTCCGTATGTTCGATCCAGTTCGCCTTCCTCTTTCTTAAGATCTGTACACCTATCGCCCTGCGAATTTTGGAAAGAATTCACCTACAGGTTCAATTTAATGAATAAGCACTTGAGTCTTTAGTACATAACTTATGTATCTCCGATATTCATAAATAGTTTATGAAAAATTCTCTAGTATTCTATTGGTACTCAGCTCGCGTGTTTAAAATTTCACGGCACATCGCAAAGCACGCTGAAGTATGTACTTGACACGAAATATTGTAGGATTGCGCCTCGTCTTTGGCTTTGAGAAATCCATAACCTCGCATAAAATTCAACGCTATCGCTTTTCGTGTTTTTAAAAATCATTTCCTTTGCGGGTTGAGTAGTTCTCGAGGTTGGCGTATTCGACGCCACACTAGCTCGTAAATCGGAAGTCTTTCCCTCCATCCGTCTGTGCTAGTTGTGTTTACTCCATTAGCGAGCAAACACACTTAGTACTAAAGTTTTTGGTGTAATCAAGGGTCCGCTAGAAATGATAAACAAGCGTGAGATTTGAATATTTAGTCGGGGCGAAATTTGTGGTCTCGCTCTTTGCTCGCTTGAGTTTTTAATGATTTTTGAAAGGTCACTCGAGGTGAAAGAGTTTGAGCTTTCCCGTTTAAGTTTTCCTCTACGTTGAAGTTATTTGTGAAAAAAATACTGCTGATCTGATTCGTGCCGGTTTGCAGGCGAATTTTAACGAGTTTCTTTTGCCATTAATGAGCCTGTATTTGCAAAAACCCGCCACCTACACAGATGAAAATGGTTCAAAATTCAGAAGAAAGTCGTGAACGGCCGAGTGATCTTCGTCGGAAAGGTTTTGAAATATAAACAGCAATTTTTAGCGATTGGCGACCTGAAGTTAAAAATGACTAAATTTAAAGTAGCTCTTATTTTTAACTTGTTCGTAAACTCGGCATTGGAGAAGCTTGAGGGCACCAGTGGCGGATCTAGGAACGATCGCCCCCCTTCCCTCTCCTTTGGACGACCCCATTGCCCTCCACTGGGTAAATTCTTAAATTCATTTGGCGTAAAATTCTTTGTTTCTACACCGAAGATTGTGTCTGTGCGGCAAGTGAAAGAAAGATTCTGATAGGAGTAGGAATTTTCAAAATATAGGGTCTTCAGCAGAGGCAGATTCAAGAGGCGAGAGGGACGATCTCTACCCTGGGCAGTTTCTGGATCCGCCCCTGGTGGGCAACCACCATTACTGTCGCTGGATCCAATAAGATTAAGCATATTTTCTTTGTCTTAGATGCAAATTGTTAAGATTTATCGAATTCTTCCTACTCTTTACGTTAAAGAAGTTATTTAGTCTGACTTCTAATGGGAGTCTTCCAATTTGTTTCGTAGGAAGTCGTATCAAAGGTGGAACGACTTCTAGTAGGGTGTCTATCGAAGTCGTGAGGAAAAGTGGGTTAAAAACATTCGCCGACGACATTGTTAAAGGCGAAAACTATTCCAATGCAGTTCCTTTTTTCTCTTAATTCGTCGCAAATCGGAGCAATCTTCGCTCGGAAATTAAAAAAAAGATTAAAAGAAAAAACCGGCGGCGCAAGGAACTCGTATTTATTATCGCCATTTTATTTATCCCTTCGCGTTTTCCTCGCTGCCATCGCGCTTGTCTTTTAACCCGCGCTTTTTAAGTGTTTACTTTATTTAATTAAAATAATTTCGCGTCTCTCTCTCCGGCGGATTTTCCCTTCGCTCCACACGCCGGAGTTCTTTTCCGTCAAAGGTTCGCTTTAAAAAAATAAAACGGGAAAAAACGGGAAACCTCCCTTTCCACCTCGCCACAATCACCTCCGCTTTTCGTGTTTTTTCGGAGTTAAAAAACAGTTGAGCGATGTCGAGCGACGGAGAAGAACCTCATGCATACTCTCACGCACATATATATGTTCTGTGTGCGTCTCTCAGCCTTAACTTTAGAGCGAAGCGTGTGTGTATGAGAGAGAGAGAGAGAAAGGTAGAAAGAGAAGAGGGGGGGAGAGAGAGAGAGAGGAGTCGAACTTGAGCTGAGCTTCCATTTTCCACCGCCAGGTGGAGCTTGGTTCGCCTCTTCTGTTGCCCCTTCTCCTCGTGTGGTGGCGTGCGCGTTCTTCTCTCTTTTTCTCTCCCTTCCTCGCATATATGCACTTCCGTTTCTCTCTCAGTGGACGAAAAAACGAAGAAAAATCAAAGCGTATGTGTAAAAGCCCAGCGAGATTTTCCTCTTTTCGGCGAAACCCTTATTCGCCATTCTTTTTTGGCGCTGTCTTTTCCCATTCGTCTTTCCTTCCTCTTTCACTCCACTCGCTTTCTATCCTACGTTCATCCTTTTCTCGTTGCAGCTTCTGGCACTTCTGATTCCCGTCCTGAGTCCGAGCGTTATATGTTTAAAAAAATGAAAGTTTTGAACTTTTTAGTTTGGTTTTAAGCAGGTCTTGCTTTGATTTCCGCGGTAAGATTCTTGTGTGCGTGCGTCTAGGCCCACCATATTGTTAAATTCCCATTCCCGCACGCTTTCGCATTGATATATGAACATACACGTAGTGCCTCGCTTGTTTAACCGAATTTTCGACTTCTTGTTTTTACCTGTTAATAGACTATGACGCGTCATCAGGAACCTGGTAGACGTGGCTATTGGCATTATTTACACCTGCATTTCTGCCCCATTTTATTTTATGCTAACTGTACGTGGGGTTGTGCATCAATACGCTGTTGCTATGGTTCATCGTTTTCTTAATCACAAATTATGCGATAAGTGAATGAATCATTTCTGACATGAAGGTATGTAGATTTAGACAGAAAAACTTGCGACCAAATGAATCAAAGGGACATTTTTATCTCGACTTTGAATCTATGCTCCCGGAGTTGAAAGATATATAAACACAGTTGATAGACAATTTAATTGAAATCCAATCAAAAACATAAGGAACATTATCTATCTATCGCTCCCCTTCCTCTCCTGTCTCCCGCCCTCTTTCTCCCCTCTCTCACATCCATTATCACACCATCTCTCCTCTTTTTTCTTCCTCTCTTTCCTATCAAAGCACGCTTTCCTTACGTATATAGTTTAAGGATTGAGACGACAATAAAATCTCGAGGTTTAACAATGACACGATCGGCAAGGTAACATATCGTTAAGAAGCTTAAATTTTTCCAATAAGTATAATTTAAACGTATAACTTGAGCGATTTCGAATCTTATGTTAGACGAAATGTGACAATGAGAAAACGTTATTTATTTTTCTTTAAAACGGTCCAGGCCTAAAGATCATATTTCAATTCTTTTTAATTTTAATTTGCAAAGTAAAAGTCTATAGGTCAAAAAATTATCTTATGGGAAACAAATTACATAACAGTGAGGTATTTGTACATAAATATTATACAATAAAGATATAAAAATTAATTATTGTAACCGAATTTTATAACGTTAATACCTTTTATGCATGAAACGTATTTAAAGAAAATTCACGTGGACGACGAAAAACGTCAAACTTTCACGTCAAGAATGAATTTGTGGATCAAGCAAAAATCTATTGTAAAGTGATTTCTTCGGCCCTGGAACACATTCTCTTTCTGTTCCACCTGTAAAAAGAATGAAAATGAATTTCTAAGAATGTCAATCATTAAACCTGCTAAACCTAATGAAATTGATGCAGGAGGCAGTGGGCATGCTTCAAATGTTGCAATAAATGTAAAATAAGGCAAATGCGCTTACGGCCCATTGCGGTTCATAAAAAAATTTTTCTTTGAAGATCACATTACCATTTGCAAAATTAAACACATCACATTGCACTAGAAAATGTCCACTTTATTTATAATTTATTCTAAGCACAGTTGTATTTGGTGTCGTTTAGGTGTTCGCAGCAGTTACACTTAGCCCATTTAAGATCTATATGTATTCATCAAATAACAAGGAAAACTTTTGATATGGAAATTTCAATTTCTCGATCGAAAAATATATATGTATTTCTAAATACGTTTTAAAACAAAGAATTATCTTAAAGTCTAGGATTACAAACAAATGCATAATGAAAAACAAGAAATAATCAAGTTAACAATTTCTGTAAGTACAAAATATTTCAAATTAAAACAATGAGACATCACTCTGGTATACTTATTTCATTCTATTACAAGCACAATTCTATCTCCTGGCGTCTATGTTGCAGTTTAACTTCCAAACTCTCTATAATCTACTGATAACCGCGAGAAGTTTTAAACAGAAATTTCAATTACTCAATCTAAAATTACGGCTTATTTTGTGAACTGGCACGTACCATATTCACGGCCAGGGCAATGGATGGCACAGCTAGGTGAAGTAAGCGAGGCTTAACACCTAAAAATGAGAAACATTTCCTCTAAAAATGCTTCTCGCTCACAAAAAAGAGAGAAATTTCTTTCCTTCCTTCGTAAGAGATCTATCCAGTGCAGGTATCTGTTAAGAAAATATAAAAGCATTCTCACAAAACGCATTCACATAACACTTCGTAGAACTAGTTCGTTAGAATTTTTTTCAGAAATATATGCTATTTTTAAGACTTACCTGGCTCTGTTGATTGCAGATCAGAACAAATTCATTCCGTCACGTTTTCTTAAACAGTGATGAATGCATATCTACTATATATCTACTTGACAAAATCAGAGTAACTGTCAACCGCACAATAAGCAATGGCGAACTTATATCAAGCAAAATGGCCGCTGTTCCGCTATGATACACAAGGAACGTGTGGCGCTGTGGTGATGTGGTCGAGAGAGAGAGAAATAGAGGGAAATGAAAGAGAGAGAGCTGGCTGCGACTGCAACGCATTTGGTGGACCCCGTATCATCATAGTGATCTACGTGTAAAACCTGGGAATCTCTTCTCCCATTAGAGTTTCATACCCCTGCTATTGAGTTTCCCATGGTTTGTATCGATATACTGTCACTTTAATTTAACATCACTAGAGTTCTTCTTGTTTATCCACAAAATTCGAATTTTGTAGGTTTTACCGCTATGAAGGCACTCAAATATCTGTGAATTTTATTAGGATGTTTTAAATTTTTACATGGCTCTTCATAATTCCACGTAAATCAGGATTGTATTTGAAATATGATTATGCACACTTGAACTCACGCGGGAAATTAGTATTTATTTCAGTTACTCTCGATAATTATGATCTTTCTGCGACCGTATCATCATCCTTTTGCAAACAGCTCCGAAAATAAAATTCGCGAAAAATAAATTCTTCCCTTTCAGGAGTTTGAAAATGCGGGAGACATTTCGATTGTACGGAGGACGGAGAGACCGATGTAAAAAAAATTGAGACACTTCGACCAGCATCAATCCCTATCAACCTCGCGATTGGTTCTAGTTGTTTGCATCAGATCGCTGGTTCGAACATTTCCATTGGCGACGAGTATGAAACGATAAATCTTTCCTCCATCGCTCTTGGATGCCAAAAAAATGTCATTCTCGATAGACCTTTTTAACTGCTGATGTAAAAAACACGCGAAACCAAAATGAAAAAGAAACCGGCCAATCAATAGCCTTTTCTAACTGGGAGAGATAAAGTAGAATAAAATCTTGTGCTACGGAACGAACCATTCCCCAGAGCGATCTCCAAGAGTGGGCGTGTCTTCGGTGGAATAAAAAAATAATATCCCGAAAAAGAGACAAACTCGATTCATTCCGGTTTTTTGCCCTCTTTTTTGTTTTTTTTTTGTCATCGCGGTATTGAACCGACAGCTTCACACGAAAAAAATTAATCTCTCTTTTCTCTTGGAGCCTGTCGGGTTGGCCACACTGTCGCCGGGAGGCCCGCGTGGAGGTTTAGTAAAGAACAAAAAGTGATGGAGAGAAAGAGAGTAGGGAAGTACGTGTCCTTTCCATTGAGAGAGAGAGAGAGGCAAGAAATGGAAGGAAAGGGAGAGGAAAGTAGTTTTGTTTTCATCGCCGCTCGGTTGGTAGCACTGTACCTTTCAGAGTCCTCTTCACACCGACTCTTGAAAACCTCTCTTATACACCACCTACCTCGTCTTCCTCCTCTTCCCTCTCACCCAGCCATCCTCCCTAGCTCCGTTATACGCCCCTTTTTCTCTCCTCCCCTTTCTCTCCTTCACTAATCCTCACTACACCTCACTTATTCACTCCCCTTTCCTTCCCTCTCCCCCTCTACTCCTTCCTTTCCTCCTGCCCGTTGGAGCATCACTGGTTCTCCCTCTCTGCTCCCATTCTCTTCTCTCGGATCTCTTACTGCTTGTTTCCATCCCTGCCTCTCCTTTCTCCACTCATCTCTTCTCCTTTCTCCACCTCCCTCTCTCCGGTCCTCTTCTCCCTCTTTGCACGTTATCATTGTCTCTTACCAACTCGCTCTCCAATATCATCATCCTGCCCTTCCAACTCCACCTTCTCAGTCTTCTCTCGCTCTCCTATCTACTTGCCTCGCTGCTAACTCCTCCCTCTCTTTATATCCTTACTATCTCTCTCCCACTTCTCTCTCCGTCTCCCTCTTCTTTCTCCCCTCTTCCTCTCCCCATCTCTCTTCCTCTCCCCATCTACCTCTCTCTCTTCCACCCTTTATACTTCTCTACTCTACCTTTCTCTATCATCTCCCTCTCTCTTTCATCTCCCTCTCTCTATCATCTCCCTCTCTCTACTTTCTTCCCCTCTCAACTTTCTTCCTCTTTCTCAGCTTCCTCTCTTTACTTTCTTCCCCCTCTTTCTACCTCTACATATCTATTTGCTCTCCCTATTTGCTTTTCCCCTCTTTTATTCCCCTCCTCCTTTCTCTTCCTCTCCCTCACTTTCACTACTCTCTTCCTCTCTCTTTCACTACTCTCTTCCTCTCTCTTTCACTACTCTCTTCCTCTCTCTTTCACTACTCTATTTCCTTCTTTATTTTGTGTCTCCTTTGCGATCTCCAAGATCCTCCATCATTATATCTTCTTGGATCTCTTTATCTCCGAGTTTCTTTATCTCTTCTGTCTTTTATCTCTATCATCTCCATTACTTATCTCTTCTCGTCTCCCCATTCTTCCTTCTCTCCGTTTTCTATTTTCTTAAGCCCGGCCTTTCTCCTCTCCCGTTATCTTTTCGCTCATTTTTAGCGTCTCTTTTTTGATGAGAACGCTAATGTTATCCCGCTTGTCCGTCCGTGTGGTGATGATATCTCCCTAACTAATGAAGGTATATCGGCCAAGTTTTCTGAATATGGTCGCCCGTCCATCTTGTATACCTCGACCGTATCTGAAGAACTGATTATACTTAAGTGTTTACACGGTGTGGCAAAAAGCACTCCGTTTGACTCACGCGATGATATTTTTCACCGCGTGTTCTTATCACCGATAAATTTAGCCTTTCCTCTTTTGTTTTATTTTTTATCGGTTCTTTTCTTCCCCCTTCTTCTTCTCATTCTCTTTATCTCTCATTTCATCTCATAATCCCTCATATCTCCTTCCTCCTCAAGTTAGGGGTTTTACGCTTTTTCTGTCTGCGTCTTTATTTTTATTTTCGTACGACTTTCCTTTATTCCTCGCTGTTTCTTTTCGTACCTTGTGTTTTCCACTTACCTCTCTTCTTATCCGTTTCGATTTTCTTTTCCAGCACCTTCGTTCTTCTTTAACCCTCTTTATTTTCACGATACCATCGTATTTCCTTTACATTCACATATTATTCTCTTTCTCTCTCGGTCTCTTACTCGGATACGTTCTGTTTGTTCTTCCATTTTCCAGGTCCCTTGGTCTTGCCTTCTAATCGCTTACCGACTTCTCTCTCTCTCTCGTTGTCTCTCTCCCTTCTTATCCCTCTCTCCCTTCTTATCCTTCTCTCCCTTCTTATCCTTCTCTCTTCGCCCTAAATAAAGTCGTTTGTCTGTCTGTCTCCCTTCTTATCCCTCTCTCCCTTCTTATCCCTCTCTCTCTGTCAATTCGACCGTCTCAACTTCACCCACCTGCTTGGGTGACCTCCTCTCGCACTTTTCTGTCACAAGTTGCGCTTCGCCGCTGCTCTTTTTTTAGTGTTTCGCGTCGCAATTGCCTTTTTAACGTCGCCTTCTTTATGCGATGGCGCATTGCAGCTCCTTTGGGTTTTTAAATAATAGCCCGTGTTTTGTTTAAAGGTCGTTGCGCTATGAGAGGGCGGCTGGAGCGTGCTATGTTATGGAAGTGTTCCGCGCGGCCATTGTTACGTCATCGGCGCTCATTTTTTTGTTTAGTTTAAAACTGTTTATTCCTGTCGAGTGTTGTATTCATTTCGTTAAGATGTGCGTTTTCGTGCATCTGTTGTTTCGTACGACTTGTTTCGAAAAATTACGCTGGTTGAGTTCTATCGTGTTGATCGTATTCCTGTGTTTTTACTACGGGATATGTTATCCTCTTAAATCTGCAGCGCGATTTAATCGCGAAATGCTTTTAATGCGGATATTTTGGTGTATTGCATTAAAAAAAAATATTGGTCGGCATGGCAGGTTTCCCTAATACGCGCTGCAATCAACCTCGATGGCTGTTTTTTTCGCGATTTTTGCCACCTCATAAAATACCTCAAATCCCGGCGGTGTAAACTCCCGCCGCCGCTATGAAACGGTTATTTTGGCAGAAATAGCATTCAATTTTATAAGAGTTTCTATTCGGTTTTGGCACAAATAAAATTCATCAGTATTTTGAAAACATGTCAAACAGTAGAATTTTCGAGCGACGTTGAACGTACCACGGTGGATGGAAAATTGTCGAGTGAAATACACGTTGTTAGATCGGATTTGAATACACGAATTCGGAAGGTGATCTGCGGATCCGGCGTAAGAAGATGTCACCAGTTTTGCGGAGACAAATAAGGCGTTCGAGTCGACGTTCTGAGCCGTTCCGAATGTAACGGGTGTTGCATCTAATTGGTTGAAGGAATGGCATAGTTGGGAAACGAAGGCTGTTGTTATTTCCAAGTGATAAATCGCGTAATCGCCAGGTGGCAAAAATCTCTTCATCCTTATCCCTATGAAATATCGTCGTACCCATTTCGCCGAAAATGCTTAGCTAGTCGAAATTACGCTAAAAGAAGCACATTTGCGAAAATCGTGCATCATCACGAATTGATTCAATAACCAAGGTCTTCTAACGTGGATTTTGAAATGTATAAAATGTTTATCGACAATAAACTATGCGTTTTAATCAAAACACAAATACACACGGGGTTACGTCAAATTTCCCAAGGATACTACAATCAATAGCCGATTTAGCGTCCCCCTATATACAGAGCTGGCCTAGCGCTGAAGGGGGCTCGGATTCGAATATCCATGGGGACCCCACGAGATTAATATGTATAGTAATAACGAAAGATTTATACGGTCCCCAAGTTTTTAAATTATAACTTTTTCGGATTATTTTTTATTGAAAATCAGTTTGGCAAGTTATTTTTACTTTCTCCATATACCTAGTATGGAGAAAGTATTGTTTTCATGAAAAAATCGAATTCGAGATTTTAACGGAAGTACATGTTAAGATCCTCTGAGCACGTTTTGACTATTTTCTCGATGATGTCTGTGTGTCTGTCGGTCTGTATGTGGTAGGATTTTGTGGGCGCTCGAACTCAAAAATTTACACTCATATCAATACCAAATTTTATATTTAGAAAGAGTACTATATAATAAAGAGCTGATTAGGTTTTGGCAACAATTGCTCAACCGGAAGTGGATGTTTACTCTAGTCATGTTTTGGTTTTTTGTGAATAACTTTTAAATCTTCATAAATGTTAATGTTGTTTATTATACACTTCATAGATAATATTATTCGGTACTACTGGGTTATCCCGGACCCCTATTAAAAATGCTATAATATTTTCATTGCAACCTAGTATCCGAATCCAACCTCCAACCATTTAACCCAACCCAGGAGAAGGAAAATGGAACGAATCCAACACCCAACCACTTAACCCAACCCGAGAGGAGGAAAATGGAACGAATCCAACACCCAACCACTTTAACCCAACCCAGGGAGAGAAGAAAATTGGAACGAATCCAACACCCAACCCCTTAACCAAACCTGGAAGTAGGAGGAAAATGGAACGAAACCAACCCCCATTCACTTAACCCAACCCGGTAGGAGGAAAATGGACAAATCCAACCCACAGCCCCTTAACCCAACTCGGGGGAGGAAAATGGAACGAATTCAACCCCCAGCAACTTAACTTGGATTCGGGTACTAGAGTACAATGAAAATATTATAGCATTTTTAATAGGGGTCCGGGATAACCCAGTATGTATGTGTGTATGTATGCCCAGTCAATTCGCCTCTCTTACAGCACAAATGGGAATCTCAGAGGTAGTGCAATGAATAACAGGTGAACCATTATTCTCTATAACTTTTGTTTGAAACATTTTTTCATAGAACGCATTGTTGAGGAGATATTTAATTTACTTTTAATATTTGCTTTAATATTTGATTAATGTAAAAAATTATTTGAATAATGTTGTTTAAATTTTAATTTCTACAAGCTTTATTTGAAACATTTTCCCATATAATGCATTGTTTAAGAGATGGTTTAAAGATTATATTTTTAACTGCCACAACACCACCACCTACCGGCGACTATTGTAAACACACTTTACGCTTAGTTACGTCTTAGTAACGATCCTTTTTATTTTGTTAATTGTTGGAGCTTCGTCGCCATATCCAATATCAGAAGGCTACGGTTTGAGTTTATTTCAGTTCTTTGTTAAGTCTGAATTTTTCTCGCATTTCCTTAAAATATTTATTATCATTTAACCTATTTGTAATTTTTAGAAATATTACAGGTATGGAGAAAGTCATATGTTGACCACATCAGATTTGTTAGTAAACGTTATTGCTGGATTTACACTCGATACTTAAATTATTGTGATCTCCAAATTTCGGGGGCCCGGATGCCTCGCATACGCCTCACCCCCTCCCCTCCCTCCCCTCCCATCCCTCCCCCTTTGACCGGCCCCTGCGTATATAGCGCCACTCCCACATACCTTCCATGAATCGTTGTGAACAGAACATCCATCATATGACTACATAGAGCAAGCATATACTTCGATTTACCGCCACCCCCGCTTTAACGCCGTTGTCAGTGATGTGGCGCTAAATCGGGGTTTGACTATACTCATATACGTGTCTAGTAGCTACCGAAAGTTTTTTCTAGACGCATTGTATTTTCCACTTCCACAAAACGTCTAAACCCGTATGTGGTTCAATCAAGCGCAGTATGCGCAAATTTTTTGTCGACTGAGTAATTTATAGCAATTGTAAATATTATCTGCCGTGTGCGCGATTCCTTCTCAGAGAAGGTTTCTTTATCGATAGAAGTTTGTCGTCCTCGAAGAAAACGGGGTTTTTGGCGTTCCAACGTAGAGTTGCCCCGTGCCTTGTTGAATGTCCGGAGGTGGGAAGCTCGGGGTGGATTGGTGGGTGGAAGAAGATGATTTCGGAGAAGGGTTTCGGCAAAGGTGGCAACCTTCCTGCGTCCGCGGATTTCAATAGTTGTCAGTAAGAGAAGGATAAACACAAAAGCGAAGAAGGCGAGATATATGCCTCGCGAATCAGCTGACTTATTATGATAGGATGAGGTCTTGGCGGGAGCGGAACAAGACGAGAATAATGGTCTAGTCTCCCTCTTCTCATTTAATGTGAAGATATCAAATTTAGGCGCGTATGCATGCACACACGATTTCGAGACAAGAAGCGATCGCAAAGAAGAGCAAACAGGAGATTGGAAAGGGAAAATTAGGAAAGTTAACTGTACAGAAATGGATGATACAGGTAACGGACAGGTGTATTGACGAAGTTATATGATTCCGCGTGTATCTGTGTATATCGGGCGATTTTTTTTATTCGTCGGAGTGTTGCAATTATTATTTTACGCTGAAAAGTAAAAGCATGTGCACGTGATTTTGCATGAAGCATCGATTAGCATTGAAAAACAAATTTACGAAAGAACTTGTTAAATGTTTCCTCTGGGCAATCTCATGGCGCAGATGAGTGGTATAATTCAGCACTACAGCCATTAAGGCCTCCGTGAAAGCATTATTGATTTCGCTGTCTTTTTAAACGAAGGCATTGATAAGAGGGGTGGTTAGTGTGACTGGCACCTGCTAGGATCGCGGGTCCGAATTTTGCCGAGGGCATGGTCATACATACGTTCATTCAACAGGGAATTATCAAGCTCGTCTTATGGCTGTAAAAATTCAAAAACAAACATTTAAAGAAATACTTGTTTCAGGTATCTGCAATTGGTTTTTTATAACCGTGTTGTGGCAATTGGATATATCTGAGACAAGTATTTTTTAAAATCCTTGTTCCCGAATGGTCATACGTGCTCCCGTTATCATTACATTTATTCCGACATATAATTACGGAAACTTTTTTGTTACATTAATTATTATTTAGAAAAAAATCATGGAGTCTTACTAAAATATTTCAATATTCACTTGAGCGCAAAAGCTAATAAAAACTACGCAAATAGATAAATTCTAAGCATCAACATTAGATTTCGTTTTAAAAAAAGGAAAGTATTGCTGTCGGAAATTTTGCTAAATAATAATAATAATCATCGACAAATATTTAATTTCATTTCCAAAATCAGTTTCGCAAGTTTAATTAGTTTAAAATTGTTTCTGTTTATTCAGCCGTATACAGGCAAACATTAATTTCAAGCGATGTTTGCACAACGGCGTTTGTAACTAAAATTATTATTTCTACGCGAATGTTTTGAAGAAATATCCCACCACCGAGTTTGAATCGTTCTAGAAAGTTCGCTGACGTCTCTTCGACGATAACCACCATCTGAAGATAACTCTTTTTCGCATCCCCTCTTCCGATCCGCCCTGCATTACTCCTCCCTGTCTCTCTCCCTCAGAATATGATGACCTTAAGCTTCATCACCTCCGTTAAGAGTCGGAAACGTAGTTATGAGGACGTGCTACTGTCGCGACCACAGGAGAGTGGCTATTCCCGGCTTTTGTTTCTACCCTCTTTTGTTTTTGTTTAGAACGTAGCGTCAGCCAAAAGCTGAGCTTTCTCAAAGCTTGTGTTCGCGCCTCTCGTGTTTCTTTTGTTCGCGGAAAACAAACTTGGCGATGTCTTTTGACGAACGTGGAGTTCTTTTGAGATACTTTTTCGTTTTTCTATTCTCAGACTCGGGAGAGCTTTCTTTGTTTGTTTTTTTTTTGTTAATGGTCACTAGTTTCGCAGGACTTTTCCATAATTATTCTAACCGTGGGTGTCCTTTTTTATCCCAATCAAAGTAAAAAAATGAAAGGGTGTGTTTAACTCCTGGAATTTTCTGACGTCTTGAAGTTTCTTTTTAACGGTTGCTCTGTGGAATTGTTCTTCCTAATGAGTCTTTGAGTGCGTCTAGCTCTGAATTTTCCCGTTAATAGTTTCGATGAGGCTGTACTCTTTTACCCAGGTCTTTGATGTTTGCGCTTTAATTATTTTTTCGACGAAAGAAATCGTAGGTTGTGGCAGTTGAGTCTTACGGGATGTACTTCGCCCTAAATTGGTCAGTTTTCTGTCTTCTTAATGAGGTCTAGAAGTAACTATGTTGGCATTTGAAAATGATGGTTCCGCGCAATACTCTTTTTTCTACAAGTTTTCGAGAAATACACGAAAGATGTGGAAGCTCAGTGAAAAACTTAGAAGGCAGGATGAGTGCAGTGTTTAGCATAAATTACTAGCGAGCAAATCATGTCACCGGCTGATTAAGAGACGCAATCTAAGTTATATACATGAAAGTACAGATGAATTCATAAAAGCTATGTTAAATTTATATATATAAATAAGGAAATGTTATTCTCATGTATTGTAAAATGTGCTTCATAACAACGAATGTTCAACAGCTATCAGGTTCACTCCACGATTTACTGGTGATTATATTTGTTTCAAGTCCCAACCATTTTGTATCACTAAAATGACACCGAAATCAATGAAATTATTTTTTAGATCGACTTTTGGAACTCGCTAAAAGGTGTAAGATAAAAGAAGAAATCGAAGCGTCACGTTAATTATTCAAAAATTCTTTATTTCTTATAAAGTCTTCTAAAAGTCATCTTTTAAAAGTTGTACGGCTTAGTTACTGTATCGTAGGGAAATGTAAATGGTTTGAAATGTATCTGGCTTAAGTTAATCATTACTATGCCATAAATCTTTAGAAGATGATTTTTAGTATTTTATAATACTTCATGTTACAACTAGAGAATTTACGAATGATTAGCCCGATTCATTTCTTCTTTAATTATTTGCCTTTAAGTGCGTTCTAAAAGTTGATTTTTAAAGAATATTTTTTATTTATTCTTTCTCTTACTTTTAAATTTCCACTGAGATTGTTTGGCAACGTTTGCTACTCGAAATTTAGTCCTAGAAACGTAAGATTTATTTAACGATAGGAGAGAAATTTCTTCGAGTGTTTAGTACACTTGAGCAATTTAAGCAATCGAGGGATCGATCAAATTTTGAATCTATCTGCTTCTCCGTGAATTATAAGAGATTTTCAGGCGTTGCGGTTCGCCTTTTTCTATTGAATATCCATTCGTTCACGCATCTAATTATTTTCTTTTTTAAGGGAGAGTTCAAATGAAGAGATCATCCAAGATGCATTCATCGGTTTTTTTAATTGGCAAGCTAACTTCTTTAAGGTCTTGATAAAGTTGACGTCCGACCCAAGGAGATCAGTTCTCTCTCTCTCTCTCTTGCGCCCTTCTTACCTCTATTCGTCTATTTTAAATTTCATTAGCCTATTGAGCGGAGGCGCGTCAGTCGCCAAATGAAACGTACTCCCCGTTCAAGTACCGAGCGTACATTCGCCTGAACGCTGCCCCTCGCATTAAAAACAAAAAAAATATGAAGGAGTGAGCCAAATTATTAATTATCTCCCAATTGACGTCACCATTTCGCAGACCCCCTTTACACTCTTGCACACCTCAATGGTGCTGCCATCTCTTGAACTTATCAGGAGCTTTTCACGTCAGCTACCCTCATCCCCGCTATTCATCCCCTCCCGTTCCCTCGTTTTTTCGCTCCCAAAAACCTCTTTCTCCTCCCTATCCCCTTAAACCCCTTCTCTTCCCTCCTCTTACTCGCGACCCATTCATCTACCCCACAAACACGATGTTTTTATTTATTTTTTTAATTTTATAAATACGACCCTTCTCCCATTTAGCTCGCTGCCTTTTCTACAATTCCCCTTCCACTCGAAACTCTCTCTCTCTCTCTCTCTCCTTCACTTCCTCCTTTTCACACTATCCCCCTTCTGCTGCTTGCCCTTACTCCCTCCATCACGCAACCTCCTACATACTCTGTCATTCACCCTATCTCCCTTCCCTCCTCCTTCGCCACTCTATTTACTCCCTTTTCTCCGTATTCTTCCCCTCCCGTTTTCACTCCTCATCCCCTGCAATATCTCTTATTTATATCCTTTTCCCTCCCTCCTTCCTTACCTCTCTCACCCTCTTTCACTCTTTCTACTTACCTCCTTTCTCCAACTGTCTTAATCCTCTTTCTCTGTCCCTCCTCTTACCCTCCCCATCATCCGCCACGTATTTCCTCCATTCTCCCTCCCTCCCCCTCCGTCTCTCTCCTCTCTTTCTCTTGTTTCCAGTCTCTCTCTTTCTTCTTCACCTCTCCCTCCCTTCGTCTCTTTCTCTTTTCCCCCTTTTTCCCTTCCTCCATCTCCATACTCGCATGCTCTGCCCATCTATTGCTTTCTCCTCCCTCCCTCCTTTCTCTTGTCTCTCCCCCCTCTCTCCCCTCTCTTTACTTCCTCCTTTCTCCCTCACTCCATTCTCTCACTCCCTTGGCGACCGAGTGGATAAGCTCGACTGTTTCTCCACCACTCGAGTGTTTTTCGATGCCCGGAGCTTCGTCTGGTTTGGATTTTTTCCTTGTTTTTTTTTCACTCCGGTTGCATCGTTTTTTCTGCGATGAAGTGCCTATTTCGCCCAATCGATCTTTCGTAATAGCGTTAGGTTTTTATTTTGTTTTTGTTTTTTTTTTATGGGAGGACGGTCTTTGTGTGTACTTGTACCCTATTGTGTCTACGTCTCGTTCTGTCGTCTCAAGAAGAGCGATGCGTGTGCACGGAGATAAGTGTTTGTGGAAAATTGATGGTTTAATAAATCTGCTGCTCCCGTGGAGAACGTTAGAGGCTTAAAAAATTCGTAGTCGCCGATGATCTGAAAACGAGAGGAGATGGTGGTTTTATTAGACAGCCTCTCATCTAAGCATTTAACCCGTATCTTACACAATTAATTAGGATGATTTGTGAGGAACGGTGATTCGTCTTTGCCTTAATTCCGCAGCGGAGTGATTCGAAAGATAAGCAAATCCATAAAGGCAAACTTTCTTATGACCACATTCTATATTTATGGGATGGACGTTCACTGGCATATATATTTAACTTGTGTATTCGTGTAAGTTATTGGTGCAGGCCAGGGATCGGCAACTAAACTCACAAGGAGAGCCGCATTTTTCCAATTCAGCATATAACCCAGCACGAGAAGAGCCGCGGTAGAGGTGAATAAGATGATTC
Source organism: Tanypteryx hageni (assembly GCA_028673005.1). Lineage (NCBI taxonomy): Eukaryota > Metazoa > Arthropoda > Insecta > Odonata > Petaluridae > Tanypteryx > Tanypteryx hageni. Next base: position 157,918,439 of record CM054115.1, read on the forward strand.
TTTTTGCAAAGGTTTTTATTCACATTTCAGATCATTCTCAGAGCGCGAACTTTCAGTATTTGAAATCACGAGTGACTGTAACGTTTTAGGCGCTTTATATGGAAGAGATTTGTTTTATGGATCTGCACCTAATTCTTTAAAGCCCCGTATGCGGCTCAGGAGCCGCAGGTTCCCGATCCCCGGTGTAGCCCCTGCAATTCCATTGCGACATCGCTTGTGAATAAACCACCTATTGGTTTTAAGTCGCTGAGTCATGCTCAGAAGTTTTAATTTTTGGACCAAATAATACATTCGATTTTTATTCATTATCAGCAGAATGAGAAATGTTTGGTTGCAGCTATAACAGCAAAGTAAAAGAAATGTCAATAATTCTTCGAAGAGCGACGTCTTCGTTGCACTGAAAATTGAAACGCGACAGAGAATATTGGTGTATAACGTACTATGGTGAGCTCGCCACACTTCATAATCTTTTTTTAAATGTTCATGAATTAACAGAAATTACAAAATTTGTCCGTGCTGAATTTCCTTACTTATACCCGCATTGTGTCCTTAACTCACATTTGTTTCATTATCGTATAAGCGGTGCCTGAAAAATAAGTCATGGTTTTAATCCATCATTTTTTCGGCTGGTCTTTATCGTTCCGTAGCGTTTGCATTAAATGTTTATCTTTCGTCACCTCTGGGCTTTTCTCTCCGCGTCATAAACAGACGAGATACCATCGCCGATAAAAGAAAACAATCGCCCCGAAATTTCGAGCTCGCGATGAAAATATTTTCGCGCGTGGCTTGTTTTTCCCTCTTCCCCCGCCACGAAGACAGTGTATCTCGGTTGAGAGGTATCCCGAGAATTTTTACAATTCTAAATTTCCTCGAAAATTATCGAAAACGCGAACAAAACAAGTCGCGAGGAAATTTTCCGATGATCCTCTTCCGTCTGGTTATGTCAGGTCTGGGAATGATTGCCGAGGTTTTTGTGGGCAATACGCGCGCAAGGTTTTCCCGCGAACAACGAGATCGATTCTCGATAAGCGGATGTACGCGCAAGAGGAGATCCGGTTATTTTATTCGTGTTGTACGAAAATTGAAGGAAATAGAGAGAAAATATTTGGAATATCTTATAAGAAAAGGGAAGCGCCGACAAATTGTTGACCGAAGAAGTCCTCTTTAATTAATCGCTTTCCGTGAAAATAATGTTTGCTACATTTCGCTAATGTATTATTTATCGGCTTTTTTAATTATAATAGATTATTAATTTTGCTCGTTAGTTGCATAATACGTTCATTTCCTGTTTTAATTACGAAGCTCGACCGTTAATTGCATCAAAATCAATGTTTGCTTTCGTTATCGAATAAAATAACACTATCTTTTCTAAAAAAAATATTGCTTAAATATCATGACGAGTAGTTAGAAATTGCTTTTAGAAGATCAGTATCAAAGAATAGTATGACCCTTTTCCGGGCAACAGAAACATGACAGGGTAAGCTCGCCATGGAGCACCATAAAGAGTCGCGCGGTTCCATAACCAGAGAAAGATTCCTTAAACGCCGCCCGCGTAGACCACTTATGAGGTTTAAGATATAAGATACCATGATTCAGCCAAAATTCAAATGTATTTCTTATGAAATGTTTACAAATAGTTTAAAACATTTAATGAACGTATTAAATAAACTTTTCCAAAATATCCGCAGTTTATTTTTCATTCCCATTTATAACACTACGTAGTCGGGATACAGAAGAATGTTCTTTAAATGGAATACGGCCCGCGGATGTGGTACGATGCCTTAATGCGGGGTTTTAATGCATTGCCATCATGCGGCCCACGCACGGTTTGAGTTTGACACACCTTGTTCCAAGACGAGGAGCCCGAATGTTATCAGAATACCAGAATAAAGCAGTTAATGTATACGTTATTTTGGAGATATAATGTACATTATCTGTTTAAGAATGTACGATTTGGTCAAATACGGAAATATTTCTTTACCGCAAAGGAGGAATTTTCGTATTATGTATAATCTTTTTTATTAACAAAAATATTCAAGGAAACTTATTTATATCTTTTTTGATATCATTCAGAAACAAAATAACAGCTATGCTTTCTTATTTCGGATATAACTTTTCATTATATGCTATAAATTATTGCTGCACTGCCCAAATAATTACCACTAGATACCAGAAGTTTTGCTATATTGATGTTATAATGGTTCTCTCCCACTGGAAGGATTTAATTTTCCATTCTAGGTCACGCATTTAAATGTTCTGTTGCCACGACATTATTCTTTCCACCCTGGAATTAAATTTGTCGCCATTAACGTTGAATTTGCATTGTAAACATTACTCGTGGCGATAATCATGTACGTATCTAATCAACCCGGCGTCCCAAATAAAAAAGTTTCGCGGCCATACTTTTATTTGGCGCTCAATTCTTCGTCGTTGAAAATCGAATTTTTCGTCTCGTGCGCTTCAAAAAAAGGTCACTTGCTTTGACAGCGAAAAACGAACCACATGTTATTTTTTTGGACGGGTAAACATCCTGGTGGTGTAACGTCGAAAAATCTTTTCACCCCGAGACCAAATGACTCGCGAGATGCGTTCGCCTATCCTTTTTTTAGTCACCTCCGGTTCTCACGTGAGCGAAATGAGAGAGCACAGAGAGAGAGAGAGAGTAGGTTACCGTGAAAAAGAAAATACAAAAACAAATCCTTTCTACACACCCATACTCTCACGGTATATCCATAACGATTCGAATTTCAGGCGAACGCTTTAATTGAACCTTCGTCTTTCACCGGAATCTTTGCAACCCATCCCACCCTCTAACTTCCCTCCTCACAAGTTCGCATTCGGATCCAAAAAAAAACCTTTCCCAAACCACTCCCCGTATCTTCCTTCCTACTTCCCATCCACCCGTACACGCCCCCTTTTTGTGCAATATAATTATTTCCTCGCATCCAGTATTCGAGCACATAACCGCTCCAGTTGGACGGAGGTTTCAAATGAAAGGTTCAAGTGAGGAGAGAGAAGAGAGGAGGGATTCGGATCAATAGAGGTGGTGTATGGTTTTTGATGAGCTCCTTGTTTTTTGTCAGTCGCATGGATTCGAAACGAGTTTTTCGGTAGACTTGCTCCAGAAGGGGGGAGGAGGGGTTGCATTCGGTTCTTGGAGGGGCAGGAGGGGGGAAGTAGGAGAGGTCGTCAAGCGTCTCTCTCTCATTCTCCCTGTATATAACCTCTACTCAACCTACCTACCTCTCTCCCTCTTCCCTCTCTCCACCTTACTTCCTCCATTATTTAGGCCTTCGGAGGTAGAAAATGGTGGCGAAGGGGGCAATCCTTTACCCTCGCTATCTCCCCTCCCTCTTCTTTTGGTTCTGTCTGACTGAGTGCTCTGGTGTTTATGTCTTTGTGTGCTCTTGTATGTGATCGTACGTGTGGTGGCCCATTGTTTCCATCTGGCGGCGGACGAGGAAACTATCCGTCCTCGCTCACTTGGAGGGGGGGGAGGAGGTTGATGCCGACGGTTTGTTTTGTTTTTTTTTCAAGTCATTTTCTGAAAGGGTCCGCGTGTGTGCGCGAGCGTGTGTGTGTACAGTATATCTTCGCATACCTTACTCACTGAACGTGTTGAGCGTTCTTGCGTGTTACTACCGCGTTACACGGCCTCCCGAAACCGTTTCTCGAACTTACTTCTGCGCGAGATTGCTCGATCTTCTCCCTCTGGTTTTTGGCGGTGCTGGGAACTTTGGGCGTTAAATGGCGGGAGCCTTGGATATTTCCCGTCCGTTGTCATAGATACCCATACGGTTAGTCTGGCCGGGCGGAGGGATATTAGCTTGGGAAGGGTTTGTTTGCCGCGCCTCGTAAAATAGACGAGGTGATTGCTGAGGGCGAATGCACGGACGGGACTTCGACATCAATCTCGCTGAGGTGTGATGCAATCGAAGGCTGTTTGGTTAATTTTTGCTCGAGTGACAAGCAGCGCCGGAATCTTTTTTTACCAAAAATTGTTTGCGTTTATCTTTTAACGGAGAAAGTTTCTCGGGGGCTATCGTTGTCGTCTTCGCCGTAATCGCAGGGATTCCCTGGTATCTACGCAGGTATCGGCGATCTAATTGACAAAAACATCAATTTTTCAAATTCAGTGTAAAATTCGATATTAGAAGAGCAATAGCAAGAGAGTCTGAGAAGGATACTCATCAATCAAAAATGTCAATTCATAATTTATGAAACTAGCATTTTTTCAAATGTAGCGCATTTGCCCATATTCGTGTGCGTTGCAGTTCATGCTCGTCGCACGTTATTCACAATCGTTTTATATATACCCCATTTCGTTGTATTTTACACAAATTGGTTACTGCTGGCGTCGTATTGTCCGTCTTACTTCTAGTTCGTGGTCACAATATTTATTCTGATGATAATGAAAATAGCGCAGTAAATTTATGAAGACGTCTTGTCTTCTTCTCTTATTAGTAAACAGGCTTTTTTGGTCATTTGGATTAGGAATGACGGTTTAAGTAGGAGAAATAATTCATTTCAGGAGCCGCGCTAAAATCGTTGAAGAACCGAATACGAATTAGGAAACAGGTTGCCAACCGCTGAAATAAATTACCAATAAATACAGAGTCATCAAAAAAATACACTAGTTTGAGCTGCCTATTCGATTCCTGTGCTCCGTTGCCATTTTCAGGCGTCTACTGAAATTTTCCATAACTGTAGCTAGAGTTTTCTCGATGATGAACTCCGCTGCCAAATTTTAATCCACGGGAATTTCTTATGAACAATGTAAGCTAGAGTATTCCACATAGAATTGAACAATTGAAGGCAGAAATCACTGTTGCTACGGTGAGCATCAGTGAAGAAACACTAGCTGCAGTTACGGAAAATGTTTTCAGTTGAATAAAATCTTCCGTTCCTCACGAATACTGTGGTACCAGCAACAATACTCGGGGTGAAATACTTCAATAAATATAGGTGATTCAAACTAGAGCGTATTTTTTACGACACTGTAGCCCTGTGGGGCCCAACCTTTTTACATGGCGGGCCGCATTCGTAGTTGTGAATGCTTCGGAGGGCCGCATTGGAAGTCACGAGAACTTCGGCGAACCGGATGAGTGTTTACATTAGAAGTTACCAAGTGAAAATCAAGTCTAAATAAATTACTAGTGTTAAAACTCCACCAGAAAAGGTTTCGAGTTGATAATTATATTGAAAAATATGGAATTGGCTGTCAAACCTCGACTGTAGACTTGCGTTTATTCGTATTTCCAAAATATTTTAACCTTGAGGAATGACTCAGAAATGCCTCCTGTACACTTTAACGGATATAATTTGAAACGTTCCAACAAATTTATAGCTGCGGCGATTTTAAAAATTTATTCGAATCCAAATGAAAATTCCGCCTGACCTGTCAAATCGCTTCGCTGAATTTGTAGTTCTTTCGAACCTGCGCCTTCTGTCCCAGCAATCCCTTAAACCTGACAATGAACGGCCAACGTATTACCGTTAATCTCAAACGTCCTCTTCCCATGGCCGGGTACGCCAATCGCCCTTCCCCATGATGCCTCCGCTCCACAACTCCGCCACACTGGGAACTTGCACCATTCATATCCTGAAGACTTTTTCACGCCCTCTTCTGAGCCTGAGCTAAATCGAACCCGCTGCTCCCTTTCACCTCTAGTCCCTTTCTTCCCGTGCCTCTGTCCTCCCAATCCGTTCAAGTGCGACGCATTGTCTCTGACCGCCGTTTATTTTGTGTGGTGTCCGTTTGTTATTTCTTCTGCGTGTTGTTCAAGAAGGATGTAATGATCCGAAAGCTTAAAATCATCGTTCCAGCATCTTTTGCCACCGCTTTCAAAATGACTTCCCACTGGATTTCTTTCCTCCAATCCTTATATATATATTTTATATTTCCTTTTCCTTTATTATACGAGGATCAGTCACTAAGTAAATATTCGAAAGTGCAATTCATATATTTGGTGAAACCTTCAAAGATCAAACCAAGTGATTTTTTCACATAATCCCCCTGCAGAATGATGCACTTGTTCCAACTTGCCGCTATTTCCCTAATTCCCATGGCAGAAAATTCTTTGGGCTGAAGTCGCAACTTAATTCGGACAGCATATATACATGCGTACATAGTACACATGTAACATTTTATTGTTGTATCGTACCTGTTTATTATCGAAAAGTTACTTCAAATTCATTCCGCCGGAGTTTCCTTACAAATCCGCTTTAAGCTTTCGGTCGATTTATTTCGCGGTCGAATACTTACCATAAAAATCGAAGACGACAGTTTGCAATTACAGGAGGATGTTTTAGCGATGCCCTGATTTTTAATCCATTTTTCTGTTTTTCCAGTTTATTTTTGACTTAATACAAGTTTGCTTTTTACATGTAATTATATATATTCACACACACACACACACACACACGCACACTATATTCCCCCACCGCCCCTGCAATCATCTTTCCGCAGTCCTTCCCTCTCTTCTTCGTCCCATCTCCCCGCAGAGACACTCCGAGTATTTTTTTTATATTCTTGTCTCAATGCAATCTCGCTCTTCCTCCAGTCATATACTTCAGATGATAATGATCTTCGCAATGGTGTGGACTGCGCTCCGAGATGATTTGGTCTCAAGCCACCATCGCAGCCCTCTTTAACTCTCTCTTCCCTCCCCATTCCTCATTTCCCTCCCTTCTTACTCCCCTCCTTCCCTTCCTTCATCCTTTTTGCTCCCTTACCACTCTCGCGATTTTTTTATTATTTCGTTCCATCTGAGAGTATCCTCCTACCCCATTTTTTCCACCCTTCCCCCAATCCTTCCTCCATCCCCTTCCCCTGCCCCTCTCCTCGTTTTTCCACCCCTTCCGTTTTTTTCCTCTTCTCATCGCGTTCTACTCTCGCTCATTCTCTCTTCCCCTCGTTCCGCGGCCTCCTCCCGAGTGCGCTCCGGAACTCTTCTTTTGTCTCAAACCCTTGAAGGTGATCGTTAAATGTTTTTCCATCCCTCACTCATTTTTGCGGGTGGTGATGGATTCGCCCGATAGATGACAGCATTGGCGGATCTCGCGCGGGTCGACTCGTTTTTTATATTTTTTATGAGCGTCTTGAGGTTGTAGTTTTGTCGCTTCGGGGAAATGATACGTTTTGTACACGGTTGTTTTTTCTGTCCTGGCGGTGACAAATGACTGTCCAAATTCCTATGGCTAAAGATAGTTTCGAAATGAAGTTCTTTCTGCCCTTTTTTTTCGAAAAATGAGTTGTTTATCGTTCGTTTATGTCGAAAATTAAAAACAACTGTTTGAATATATATTTGTGTCATAATTTGGGGCTTGATGGCAAAAAATTTGCTAATTTGTCCCTGGTAACTTTATTGCAATGTTTTATCTTGAAGTGATAATATGTGAGTTAGTAATCAAATCGATGTAAATAAAAAACTTTCGCTAATCTGACGGATGAGAAAATAATTAATTCTAAAACAAACACTATATTGAATTATTTTGTAGTGTCTTCGCTTTCATAAATATGTAATCAAGTTAGTTTAAGATCACTTGTACGAAAAACCCCAAAATATTTATTCTGTAGCTGCGTATTGACTTCCATTTGTCACTATATAAGTTGATTCAAGAAATATGCGCATAAGAATTCTTTCTCTTTTGAAACATATTAGTTGAATTTGTTGTAAACTATTTTTGAACCTTGTCACTGGTTTTAATTTGAGCTTGAAATATTATTGCTAAACTGATGGATATATATATTTTTTAATTTGCCTTTGTGTATAGTAGTGGCATAGCAAGCGTCGTATATAGAAGCAATGGCTATTTTGAAAGCTCGTGCTTAAATCATTCAGTTTTTTATTTTAAAAGTATTCTTCTAAGTTTATATAACTTGAGCTTTATCTGATTATTAATTAATCTAATAGATAATGAAGCTTTATAATTCGGCGCGGCATATTTTTGCGTCAGACTCGAATTAATGCGCGGCAGGGGAAACCATCACGCGTTGATCTGTGCGGGCGCTGCGACTCCATCGAGAAGTAAAAAATCAAAGAAAAAATCGAAGCAAGATTGTTGTTCCCTCCGATTCATTCCGATCGACTCCATCGGATCGATGTCCAATCGTTCGATAATCGCTCGGTTTTACTATCTTGTTACGACTCCAGTTAACAACGAATTACTCTCCGAGAGCGATTTAGCGCGCCCGGCGTCACTTCCTGCTCCGAATGGAAATGGCGAGTTTTTTTCCCATTTCATTGATTGAACTGTCGCAAAATTGGGAGGAGACGAGGAATGGAAGATTGGGATATGTGAAACGACGATCATAAAAATTGTAGAAACCGCTCACCTTTATGTGTCAACACGTATTCGTTTTCATATTGGGCCAATCTGCGTCGTTTTGGTGGATGTTTGATAATATATCATAGCTGTTCTATTCCCTTGCGACATAAGTGTTCTATTTATATTTTCTATAATATTCCGAGTGAATATTTCTGAAAAATCCGGAGTAGTATTATGCCTTGACCGGGAATCGAACCCTGTTCTTCCACTTGCCGGGCGGATATTCTAACTAGCTTGACTGGCCTGACCACAGCGCCAAAAATATCCGATTCTGAAGCGGGAGAACTTTTCGGTAGCTCTTTATAAAGAAACTGCAGACTGGGTTAAAAATTGCTGGATGTAAAGACTTGGGAACGTTGAACTAATTGTAAGTGCTGCAGATAGAAATGCAGGAAATTATAAACTGAAATGAAAATATTTTTCTAAATGTGGAAGCGGCGAGGAAGTTGTTTATGTCTCTTGGTTTTGTATCACTTTATTTTGTTTAGATTGTATTTTATTTTCTCTGTCCTTTTGTTCATTTCAGTAAAAATTATTTGTATGGAAATTGATTGCAAGAGTTTGAAAAATGAAAAAAAAAACTATTTATTAAAAAATCTGATGTGGCTACCACCTGTCATTCTCCATACCTGTAATATTTCTAAAAATTCCAAATAGGTTAAATGATAATAAATATTTTAAGGAACTGCGAGAAATTTTTAAAGAGTTAACAAAGACCAGAAATAAACCCAGACCGTAGCCTTCTGATATTGGATATAGTCCTAAAGCTCCAACAATTAAAAAATTAAAAGGACCATAAATTGTTTACAATAGTCGCCGGGAGGTGGTGTGATTGTGGCAGCTAAAAGATTTAGTTTTTAAAATATCTCTTCAACAATGCATTATATGAGAAAATTTTTCGGACAAAGGTTATAGAAAATTACATTTTCTACGACTTTTATTCCAGTACTATTTTACGTTTAGCAAATATTAAAGCAAATATTAAAAAACGGAAAAATGACGGTTTCTGGTTGACCGATTTATACCAAAAACTAATCAGTTCTTTTCCCTATGACAAAAATGTCAAATATAAAATTTCGCGTTGATCTGATTAATACATACAGGCACACCCACAGACATCATCGAGAAAATAGTCCAAAAGTGTTCAGGGGACCTTAAAACATGTATTATCGTTGAAATCTCGAATTCGATTTTTTCATGAAAACAATACTTTTCCCTATACTTCGTGTATGGAGGAAGTAAAAAGTGGTTAGAATATCCGATTCCCAGTCAAGGCAGAATTTTTCTCCGGCTTTTTCAGAAACATTCATGTCCAGCATATGCCTATCTGCATTCAAACTTCACCAACCCTGGCATTCGTGAACATTCCGAGTAATTATCCACGTCAGTGCATCTTCAAATCGGATGAGGATATTAATTCTAGCAGTTCGCAGGATAAGAAAATGGCTTATTTTTGCGTTTATATTAATGCTGAACCATATTAATCGAATATCTCAGTTAATACAGCTCGCAGACACATTTCGCATTATAACTTCACGAATGGTACTCGGCAATAAAACTGCCTCCTATTTCTTCGACGAGCGCAACTTTTTACTATTACGACTGCGATGGAAAGGCCTTTTACTGCCCCAGTAGCCAAGTTGTTCTCTTGCTCCTGAATCACGTGACCCTGCGCGTCATGTATTCGCTGCAGCCCTAAGTTTTCTTCGTCCCTCGCGGATGCCTTACGTTCGCGGCTTCAACTGCGCTCTTAAGAACAAATGACTCGCGTAGACGGCGTCATCTTTTTGTTTGGTGTTTTTAATAATGTAATGCCTCGCCGAAAGAGTGCGCACTTAAAAAGGTCGCCGTGGATCTTTCTTATCCTTATCCTCCTCTCCGTTAGCCTCTTCGTACTCGGATCGGGCGCTAGGTATCGTCTTGAAAAGCAGCGTTGAGAGATGATTGTAGTAAAGAAATGTTCGTATGTATTATATTTAAGAAAGCGTGTAAGGAGGATCAGCCCGGAGAGTGGTCTGAGAGAATATACCGTCTTCGCCCTAATTAAGTTTGTACGCGTGACTTGGTTTGGCGTACATAGTACGTTGAGGAATTCTAATTCCGTGTTGGTGTAATCCCTTCACACTCATCCCTCGAATTACTCGGTTTGGCGTTACAGGTTTTCGATTTTACAAGGTTTTCTTTTAGCAAATTATCTCGAATTTCATGGCCATCAGTTTCGCTTTTGCGCGATTTTGAAACGGTCTCCGACCATTGAAAAAGCTTATAATATTTCAGTTTTACTTGCAGGTTATGTTAAGGATATAGATGTTACAATAAATGCATTTTGAACTCAACACGGTGCTCAAATATATCCCTACGGGGAAACCTACTCCACTTGACACGGTTTCGCTTCACACGGTCTTTCCGGCAACCCATCTACCGCACAAATGTTCGTTTTCGCGTACCGGGTCGCCGTATATGATTACTTTACTCCAGAGAGTGGCGATATATCGATCGTTTCTCCCTTTCGTGCACGCCGAATGAAATTTCCTAATATTATGTCGACTGAGTTGACGGTTGCTGTAGGCGACGAATTTCTTGGGACCCGATAAGTGATGGACGCTTATGTAGCCTCTGCCGAAGTGGAAATTCTGTTTTGAAAGGCGATCGGAATGCATTTTTTTCAACTGCGATGGAAATAACGGACGTTTCCACGTCCGGCCATCGAAGAAACTTTTTAGGAGTAAAGTGCTATGACGAAGCGCGGATTTTTTTTCTCACGGAAGTTGCACTTTCCTGCCATTTATTTGCAAATAGATCGCTACTATGCTGAAATGGTCGCAAAAGTATTGCGACCATGACTTAAAAGTATTAAGTCATCAAGTGTTGTGTAGCCTTCTTGTCCCGAAGTGACGGTTGTCGTCAGAGATTATCCCATTCACGTGTCGTTCTGAATGGGTACTCGAGAAACGAATCTAATGTCTACTCTTTTCGTGTACCTACTTGGTTCATGCAATATCACTTAAAGCTTATTGTTAGTCGAATGTGAATTTCAGTCGCAGTTGATTTTTTAACTTGCAAAATATTGTCAGATTTCCCGACGTAAACAGGACGTAAATGTGTTGAAAATGCAGGTGGATATGTCACATAAAATGGCATAAAATAAAGTATTCTGACGACCGTTTCTCATTTGCATTTCATTGGAATATGTTAAGAGCTATTTTCACCGACTCTTTGTTTGGTTCTTTATTCGTCTCTTATCATATGATTCAGAAACTCCAATTCTCGTCTGTTTCTTATTTTCACCTCTCTCTTGAAGATTCGTTTGCTTCTATAAAAATTTATATTCATCATACCATCCTCTGCAGGATCGTCATTCTAAATATATTCTCCAGCTTGGCCTTATTCTTTTCTATTAGGCCACTTCTTAAATTATAGCTTCTTAGAAAGCCGAAAGCATGCTTGTTTTTCTACTATGTCAGCAGCGATCCTAGAAAATGTACACCATTCTTTCACCCGTTATCACTTAGAACCTTATAGAGATTTTGAAACTTCTTTTAAATTATGTGGTGTGGTCGTCGCTATATTTTCTGCATTGTAGGTTGGAGTTAAATATGAAGGCCCACCCAGTTTTACTTATTCCTCAGTTTATTTGTTTTCGAATACTCGGTTGCACCCCTAATAAAACACAATCGTTCCCAGAAAAGAGCTGAGAGTTTAATAAGCAATAGATAAGCTAAGCCAAGATCGAGAAGATGATGTTCTCTTCAATTCGCTTTGGAAAAATGAAAGAATTTTTAAGAATCAGCTCTTCAAATGTTCGTTTGCTCATTGCCCGTTTGTGTTCCTCTCCATCCTAAGACTTGAAACTTTTCATCAAAATGTCTTCCATTCGTTCTCCCACCGGTTCATTCCGTCTTTCTTGGTGCTATGGATCGCCCCCCCCCCTCCCCAGCCTACTTCGCTCTCTGGATTAACGCGAGAATTTCGGAAACCGCCCAAGATCCCATTAACATCGGAATAATCTACCTTATAGAGAACCTACCCCGCTTAATTAAACCAAGTATCACGACGAGACGGTGGGTGTGTATTTTTAGAAAAGAGACGGACCATCTTAGGTCGGCTGTTAGCGCCATGGTGTTGTGAATTTGCCTACGTGCCGTTGTTCTCGGCGTCTTCTTTTGAAAAGGGAATCCTCATTTTCCACATTTTTTGTGTACCGGCGCTCTGCGAGCCCACTCTAGTTTCTCCCATACTCTTATCCCTTGCATTCTCTGAAGTAATTCTGCGCACTCTTCAAGGGAGGGAGCGAGAGAGCAAAGGGAGGAATGGGGCTCGAGAAATCTGGAAGGCTTCAAAGAGGATGTCGGTGGAAGGATTCTATCTTCCTAGCATGAAATATTTTTATCTCGCCTCATAAAGTATGTGTTCCAACCTTTTTTCCGCGGTTCCTCCATTGTCCATTATCTGACGAGGAGAGGATTTGAAAAATAAAGAATCTTGAAATTTTTTCGTCTATATACGCCGCGCGATTCGTTGGTGTTTTTTTCTTTACTCGGGGAGATTCGTATAAATTATTCCGTTTGCTCCATGATCGAATATTATTCTGTGTGTGGTTCTTTTTGGGGTAAAAAAATAATCATTTTAGATTTGTATACTGCATAGAAATGTTTTTTATTTCTGGAAAACTCAAAATTGTGATTTCAGAACCTTGCTGTATTTCTCACGCTTGCTTATATTAAGTTTAATAATTTACTTAATACGATTGGGGTTTTATTTCCGATCGTGATTTAATAATTGAACGGTTGCAACGAAATGTTTTCCTAAAAAGGAAGTTAATTCGTATATTATTATCTCTATCCCTTTGTTGATCATTAGTAGTATTTTTATAATGAGACCTGATTGTTTTTTATTCTATCTTATTTGTTTGTTCCTATCCATATCAGATTTCGTTTTTTTTTTAGTGCTCGATCTGTTTTTGCCATTTAAAATGCGTTGGAAATGCAATGTTGGAATCAAATTTAAAAAAAAGAAGTGCTTTAAATTAAAAATTTCGCATTCTGTTATCCATCAAAAACGTGAAAGATAAAATATGGATGCCATGCATTTTCCCGTCATTGGATTAAAACATCACCTTTCATTGTCATTGCACACTTATTATATATTATGAATTTAAAACTCTTATTTCGAAAAAAATCATCCCAATCTGTAATACGAATAAGTGCCCTCAGGGTACGGTCGATATATTTTGCCGTATTATTTCGGTGAAGCATCGATTGAGCGCTCCAAAAACATTCGTAGTCATTGAAATTCCCGTGATTTTCCTACGGGTCCGTGAACAATTATTTTATTTCTTGTGTCGCTGAACCCTGGACCTGAATTCAACCTCAGGGAACTGCGTGTATTATAAAAACATTATCATTCGTAGGAAACCTTATGATGGCTCTTTGAGGATCATTTATGTATCCGACTAACGCAGTTTGAGGACGACTTTAACAGGTTTAAATCCTCCCTTTTCTCTCTTCTCGCATGCCTTCCTCGCTATCGATCGATCCATCTTTCTCCTCCTATTTGTTTTTCAATGTTTCAACTTCCAGACTCCTCTCGTTCACTCTTATTTTTTTAACACACAAAAGTCCGTCTTATTTATTTCTTAGCCTGTGTGTATATATCTCACTGGGCGCGTCTCTTTCCCTCCATTCTTTAAAAACCCCTTAACTCTTGCTAGTCAATTCTCGTTTTCGCTCTCTCTCTCTCTCTCCTGCTTGCCCTCTCTCTCTCCATCTCCATCTTTCAAACTCTTCTCGTCTTATCTTCTACTCCCACACTCTTCTCCCTCTCTCTTTCTCCCTCTTCTCTATCCTGAGGAAAACCTCTTCTCCTCTCTCCCTCCCCGCAACACCTAACTCTTCACTTGCTCGTCTTCGTTCCCATCCTCGCGAGAGAATTTCATCCTTTCCTCCTCCCCTCTACCTTCAACACTCCGCACTCCATATACCTACCCACTCGCATATCTCTTCTTCCCTCATCTCCCCCTCCTCCCCGACACCTCTCTCTCCCTCTCCCCATTTCTTTCTAACCCCCTTCCGCCCTACACTTCCCTCTCCGACTTCACTCCATCTACCAACAAGGCCGTTAAGGCTCTTGAGACCTCTTTTCCATTCCATTCTCCTTCCCCCTCTCCCCGTCCTCGTTCCCTCCTCATCTCCACGCCCCCTCGCTCGCTGTTTCCTTCCTCCCTCTCCACCGCCACAACGCTGAGTCTCTCCCCACAGCCGCCTCCCTCCTTCCCTTCTCATCCTGACCCACAACTCTCGACTCTAGTCTTCGCATTTCTCTCTTCAATTATTCTCTCTCTTCTCTCTCCCTCTCTCTCTCTCTCCCCCCCTCACTCATCTCTTATTGGACGATCGCTGAAAATTTTTGCGTTCGAGTACCTTCTTGGAATCAGTAGGGTAAATATTCGTCGGCCAAGGAATTGTTTCGAGTGGGAATATCCGTTCTTGAAAAGGTTTACTTTGGTAAATCTTCGACCCAGATAAATCAATTTGATACTCGTTAAAGTTTTAACGCCACGATGCGCCTACTGCACCTATAGGGCTTCCGTAGCGATTTGCAATGCTTCGTAAACATCTACGTGACCTCCTCCAAAGCCTGCAAAATCGGTCTCCATATAACGAGCACCAGCAACCATCAACTGAAAGGTCTTCCCGTTCTATTTTTCTAATTATCTTCAGGGTTCGCGTTTCATCCTACCTACGGGACCGCCCGCGGGATTGTTGAGATTTTAATTAATTTTCCTACCAGTTCCCACGGTAGTTTTAACTGGTTGAGGTCCATTTGTGGGTCGTCGCGTCGAAGGTGTCATGATCTGTCGTAACCTCCCAGAAATGCCCCGAAAGCGACTTATAGTTCGACGCAGCTAACATCTAATTGTAAGCCAGGAGTTTTAGACATTTTCAGTGTGGCGGGCGCCAAGTTTTATCTTAGAATATCATGTGAGCTCCACTGTAATATTTCCAAAAATATGAATTATCATAAGTTATGATGATATTAAATACATATTAAAAGAAAGCAACAGAACCAGTTAAATTACTGGTACTTACTACTACTATTATAAGCATTAAAAAGAAGCACAGTTATTCTGCCAAAGAGCACAATCAGGCTACCAAAGGGCACAGGGGTGATCGCGAACACCAGGCTGGGAACTCACTAAACGTAGGAAATATATTACATCGCCAGTCGCGAAACAAATCTCAACTCTTGAGCTATATTCTACTTTTATAAACCACTGGACCTTATAGGTTTCATTTTTCTTTTGGTGGGATTTTTAAGTCCCAGATGCGAACCTAGAGGCGATAGAGATGTAAAAGGCGCCATTAAACGCCCGCACGATCTCTCTCCTGCGTAACCCTCTTCTCCTACGCTCTCCCCTCATCATCATCCTCCCCTTAGGCTTCAGAATAACCGTCGCCCTTGTTTACATAGGGCCTTGCGTCGTGTGAGCTTTCGGGGGCATAACCTTGCTCCTAGGGAACGACAAAGATGGGAGAGTAGCGAGCAGGCCTCTCTTTCCTCCCCATCCTCCGTTTCTAGGGAAACCCTTTCCCCATACGCCCGCTTCCCTCTGGAGTTGTCGGGTAAACATTTTCCGATGACGCCGTAGCTTTGCGCTGCCTCCGAGGGTAGAACTCCCCTCCCTGCTTCCCCCTTCGTTCTTCCCCCCTATCCACTAACCTCCGCTCCTACTCCCGAGAACTCCTCACTCCCCTCCTACTCATTTCTCCTTCCACCCGAAGCTTTTTACTCCTTAGGAAAACTGGGGCAATGCAATCTTGCGTCCTTGGCGATTTTTATTCTCTTCAGTTTCTCTCTCTTCCCTATGCTCATCTTGTTCATTTTTTTCATCTCACCCGTAAGATTTCCATTGGGTGTGGAAGCATACCTCTCTCTTTTCCTCCCTCCTTTCTAGTTGTTCTCTCGCATTTTTCTCTTCCCGTCATTCCAATATTTCTCCTCGCTCACCCTCTTTTACTCTCCCGCTCTCCCTTTCTTATTCCTCTATGCCGATCTCTCTCTCTCTCTCTCCGTCCTTTCTTTGCCCCCTTTTATCCTCTTCCATTTTCTCTCCCATCTTTTCTCTCTTCCATCTTTTCTCTCTCTTCCATCTTTTCTCTCTCTTCCATCTTTTCTCTCTCTTCCATCTTTTCTCTCTTCCATCTTTGCTCTCTTCCATCTTTTCTCTCCTCTCATTTCATTTCTCATTCCTATATCCCGGCTCTCTTCCTCTCCATCTTATTCCTCTCTTCTCTCTCTTATTCCTCTCCCCTCTCCCACTTTCTCTTTCTTTGCCTCTCTCTCCATCCCTCTAACACTGTCGTATCCAGCCGGGTTGAATGAGCGAACGAGAGGAAACTGTCTGAAATAAAATACTTGAGGTCTTTTTTATTTCCAACGAAAAAAGAATTGAAGTGAAGGAAATAATGGGAGGATTCGTCTTTCATTTTTTTGTTTCTGCGTGCCGGAATAATTTATTTCATTCCTGCCTCTCCCTCCCCGCCTTCCTCATCTTTCTCCCTCTCCACAAGAGAGGAATCGGAAGGATGCTTTAGTTATGGAGGGAAATAATTTTTTCCTTCTAGATTTTTGTCACGCGAATCGTGTGTAACGGTGGAGTCGATTCCTCGCCTGCGTGTCGAAGTTTTTTTTGCCGCGTGTAAAATTTATCGTCGTCGCGAGAGATGAGTTGCTTTGTGAAGTGGGGATATTTTATTATGCCTCTTCTTTCCTTCAAAACGGCGAGCTCTTTCTATAGCGTTTGATGAAATAATGGTGGAATAGTAATTTATATAGGTTTGAGCGGGCCGCATCCGGATTCTTCCTGCTAAGTAGTAGTCGTCAGTGGTAGGATCTTTTCCTGGTCGGTGAGTTGATATTGACGGTGGATATTATTGGCCCTTGAAATACATGTACTTAACGACTTTATGGTTATGTATCTATAGTAACCCATTTTCTATCTATGTAGATTTTGATATTTGATCAATATTGATAATGGGGTGCGGCATTTAAAGAAATTCTGTGGCATTTTTTATTCCAGGAAAACGTAGCTCCTTTCTCTGCCTATTTCACTCATATTGCCTTTCTTTTATTATCCATCGATAATGTGTTATGTATCTTCTAACAAGAAGTCCAAACCAGGACTAATGGCAGGCTGGTTTCCCAAAGATGACGTCCGAATTTATTATCTGCTTATATTGACAGGAATGTTTCAGTATGTGTAATTCATTGTTTAATAATGATACAGAAAAATTGGAAAACAAATTAATAGAGCATTATCAGGTTTAAAATACTATAAGCAAAGTCAAAATCTCTTTCTGACATTATATTTCGCATGTATTTTTTAAATAAACGAATTTAATAAATGTTACTGTTTATACGCTAATCAGTCTGGATCAACTGTCCATTGCTGAAGTGTAGTCGAGTGGAAAAGAAAACAAGGGAAGATATAAAAATGAATTTTTATAATCAACTTTTATATAGTTAATAATTGAATAATGAATAAACTCTATCAAATAATTATGATAACCTTTCTGCTTGCATGGGCGTAAAAAGTTGCAAAAGTGTCTACCAGCTATTGAGTGATGTGGGGGTCTGTCTATTTAATCTTTTTACAGTTGAGAGAATGGCAGACAGAAGTAGAGAACTCAGTGGCAAACGTAAGAATCTTTGGTATATAAGTAGTAAGAAGTTTGATAGTATCTTTTGTTTCATTAATGAAAATACTGACTTATACATTCATATTGCTTAAAATCAATGAAAAATATACTGCTAGTTCAGAGTAATTCAGCTTTAGATACTAGTAGGAGTGAAACTCTTAATCACCAACGAAGTTTTCAATGGTCTTTTCATAGGGAAAACAGTTTTCAGAATAATCTTAAATGAATAAAGATAAAAAGTTTTTAAGATAAATAAAAATTTACTATCAATAATAATTACGATCAATAAAAACTTACATATTAGCAGAAATATCCCTTCAAAACACTTAGGAATGCTCGTATCAATACAAAGGCACATTAAAACAAAGAGACTTCTATTACACCACGAGCAATGACAATAGTTGTTTAATATCGTTGCTATAATGGACGTTTGTAATTTGTTCAGATTCGGTTCAACAATATAAATACAGAAAAGAAAAGCTAACATTATATAGTACAAATAATGTGATAACTGTTATCAAAATAATGAAATTATAGAAATAAACAACTAAAAAGGAAACAGTTTTAAACTACAAGGGCTAGATAGCTGAAAATTTTAGTTTTTGTAGATATGATGGAGAAACCTTCGGATAAAATGAGACTTCTTACCTAAGTGACATGAGTTCGACTCCAGAAATTCCGAAAGTTGCGTTTTTTCCCATAAGAAAAGCATTGCGCTATTTTTGTAAATTAATTATGGGCACTTGCCGGTAAGCTAGAAAGATGAAATTTTCACTGTTACTAGATGGCCACATTATCTATTAGGAATTATTGTCACTTTTGCTTCCAGTGTCTTGGGTTCGACTCCAGAGACCCCGGAATATCTCTCATAAGATAGCATGGGAAAACGCAATCCAGTGTGTAGACCAATCTAATAAGTTTAGGAAGCTGAAATTTTGCAAGATTATAGAACTTTTCTCATAACCAACTATAAAAATCGAAAATTTTAAAATTGTAAATTTTAGGGGTTGTTTTAACCCCATTTGAACATTAAAGTTTAATAATTTTTTAGGTACTACGGGATGAGCTAGGAAGCTGCAATTTTCAAATTATTTACAGAACAGTGCATTTGCACAAATAAACATTTCAATCTCTCCATATATATATTACGGCGGCCGTTAAAAATGTTTAAATTTTAAACAATTAGAAAAATATTATTTTACTTCTAGAAGTGCTACAACTTTAAAATTTGGCTTTAATGTGTAGCATTAGTACCCCATAATGGAGAAAGTGTAAAATGTTTAAAATTGCAACAATGGGGGATTGTTTTAAACTATTATTTTTACATATGGGAAAAACGAAAATCGCTGCGGAGGTGAAATTTTTAGAATTAATAGAATATTTTTAATGAAGAATTATCTGTCTGAAAAATTAATGTTTTTTTCAAGCTGAGATGAAATGCTTGCAGTATGCAAGCACCTTCTACTAGTATGTTATATCCTCCTCCTCCTCTGTAAGGAACGTCTATATATAATGATATCCTCCTCTGTAAGAGTCGTCGATATATAATGATATATATAAATAACCCATTTGTTCACTCGTCTATGTTCAAGCCGAATTCGGTAATAATCGTCTCCATGGCAACAATCCGATAAAATGCGATTTAAAACGCAAAAACGCTGTTTGAGTAGAAATTCAAGAAAATGCGATCAATTATCAAAATTCTGCGATATGAATTAGAATCTACATTCTTTTCTCCTTAGAACAGTGCAGACCTAGCTCCGATATCACAATTTTAAGATATTTTAATGTATTAAAGAAAACATCTTTGCACGATTGATTTGAGACTTCCTATGTAAAACAAATAGAGAAAAGCGTTACTGGAATCGAACCCTGGACTTCAATCTTTGCCAAATAAAATATAGCCCGGAGGTGGGCTCTGGCAGCTCGAGTCTCGTACTGTTTCATGAAAATCGGTCCATTGATGCAAAAGTTGTTAGTGGGAGGCACACATAAACACAGGACCATTTCATAAGGATGTTTCCTTTGGATACCAGCCTAACAATGGATAAGGGAGCGCTTTATCTCATAGACAAAAGCTTCAGTTTAACAAAGGTTGTTGTTTAAAAAAGTTGATATCCTATAAATGCCCCATTAATTTAAACTTTGTAGCCTAGAGAACTTTACTTATTGAGCAACCCTCGTATATTCGGTTAATTCATAAGTCTGCTTGTAACATTTTTCAGAAAAACTAAACGTGTAGAAAAATGGATGAGTAAAAATTAGCTATAGCATGCTATATTGCCAAATAACTTTTGTCAAAAACATGATTAGTTGGAGAAAATAGTGAAAACAATTTATTATTGTCCCACTGTTAGTTATTTGTTCATTTATTTTTCGCTTAGATGTAGGAGGTATGGATTCTCAGAACTTCCAATCTGTATTCGTCTTTTACGGCTGAGTTACATCTACATTTTATTCGTTTCCTGCCCGTCTGTCTGTCATTTGTTTTTGAAAAACCGCCTTTCGTAACTTGTAATCTAATTCTTTCCTCCCTTGTTGAGTAAATACAAGTGAGACTGCATGTATATTCCCGACCGAAGAGAAGCTGTTATTGACTTAGTGTTCCCCAAATATTATCCTTGTGTCATATTGTTTTATGATATTAATTTTTATGGTAATATGATCTCATTCTTCACAAAATAACAGTTTTGCGCTAAATTATGCCTTTCAGGGTCTGAAACACGACTCTTACAATTAGTCTTCCAAAATGCTGACGATTTACCATGCATAGTCCAAACTTGATTCCAGTAGATGCCGCTTAATGGGATCACTTCGGATTCTATTTGAATGATAATATTGACGCTATCATAAAAATAAACTGCAGCCTTTCTTAAACTACATTCCATCTTGTTTCTTAAGTTAGAATTGATTCTAAATTCTCCGTTTGATCACAGTAACATTTATTTAAACAAGTAAGTGGCGATGAAAACCAAATAAATAATCATAATCATCGTCGTTGAAGATATTAAGCTTCTAATAACATCCAAAAGAATGAAATTAAAGACGTTCAGTGGCTCGAAATGAACCATTAATATTTATTGAACTAAATAAACCGGGTGCAAAACTTCTGATGACACCGGAGATTGATGATTCTTCCCCGACGTCCACTTTTTAAGGTCTCCCCCATCCCGGCCGATCCTAATTCCATCTACCGACCGAGAAAAATAAATAAAACAGGCTGAATATAACCCTTCGGATCGGTGCTAATGCAAATACCTCGGGCCCGTGGAGGACCTCACCTCTCCCTTCCTCCTCCTCCGCTATTGTCATCGAAGTGTTCTGCACATCCACCCGCACCTTCTAATTCTTCCGCTTCGTTGGCTGTGCCTCTCTGCAACCATCCCTTCCACCTCCTTTTTTAACCCCCCCACCCCTCTTCCCGTTCCATTCTAGATAAACCCTCCCTATCTCCGGCTCACCGCCTCCCGTTTCATTTCCCACTCGTCCTTTCTCATTCTTTCGCCACCCTACCAGCGAATCCTTAACCTCCTACCTCCCCCTTATCCCTTCTCCTACTCCCTACAGAACCCCTTTCTTTTCCCCTCCTCCTCCCCCGATCCCGGAACCCCTCAAAATCCCCATCTCAACCTCCCCATCACCCGTCGGCCATCCTTAACCATGGAGATTTCCCCTAATGAAGAAAGTCACAACGGCCTGTAGCATTCTTCTTTCTCATTTAACGACCTCATTACAGGAAACAGTTTTGTATTCCAATTTAGACATGTTTTTTTTCTTTTGGCTCGGATGGATGGAGGGTGTGATGAGGAGAGGAGGAAGGAGGAGTGCGAGGGGAGAGAGAGAGAGAGATGGCGGGAGAGAATGGAGTCAGCGAATAAACGGGAAGGGAGGTGAGGTTGGGTGGGTGGGTGGGTGGTGTTTCTTTTGTAGAGGTGTTGCGGAGGGGAGAGAGGGGATGGTGAGTGAAGGAGGAAGTGAGAGAGTATGGGGAAACTCGAGGGGAGTGGTGGGAATGAGGATTGAAGGGGGTGGAAGAGAGGGGAAGGGAGGTTGGTCGCAGAAGGGTTGGGGGAGTTATAGGTGTTAGGATGTGAGGGAGTGGTGTGTTTGTAGTGCTGCGATGTATTTTCACCTTTTGTTCGACTGTTTTTCTTTTGATTTTCTTGCGCTCTTGATTGAATTTGCGGTTTAATCGGGACGCTGGGCCGGTGTTAATGAGACGGGAGGTATTAGTGAGCGAGTAGGAGGTTTTGTTAACATAAATGTATATATGCGTGTGTATATGTATACATATTTACGTATAGGTTCGGTTTTCGCTGTTTTATGCCGTGCCACTATTTTATACTGTACTGTATTTTATACGAATGAAAACAAAATCTATAGCGTGAACATAAAAGATTCCAGCAGGGCTGAAGTACAATACTACCGACTATAAGTACTGAAAGCTTTCCGACATTGCTCAAAAAGAGAAATTATTAAACATTGTTTGCCGGAAGTTTACTTAAAATAGCCATAAGGTTCATCACAGACGAGTATATTTATGAACAAATTATTTGCCGTGTTGGTATTTGCATAAGATTAAACATTCGAAAATTTATATTTGATTGGTGACGGAATTTGAACTCAAAGAATGCTAATTTTATGGTTAACCTTTCTATTGTTATGTTAATTATCCCAGCATGGGATGACCTTCATTCAAAACTTTCAAATCCCTCCTCTTCATTATCGTTATTTCATTCCCGATCCGTCTGTATTTTCTCAGCTCAAACCAATTCCAGCTTTTGTAATAATGCTCGGTATATTCATAACTAAATAGGGTGTAACATTGTAACACACACACAGACACCAG
Organism: Tanypteryx hageni; assembly: GCA_028673005.1. Taxonomy (NCBI): domain Eukaryota; kingdom Metazoa; phylum Arthropoda; class Insecta; order Odonata; family Petaluridae; genus Tanypteryx; species Tanypteryx hageni. Next base: position 157,941,317 of record CM054115.1, read on the forward strand.
GTATATAAATTTAGCCTACCGGTTGCGCGTCAATTTTATCACAAAATACCTTCCTATTCATTTCGAGGACTATTTATTCTCATATGACGAAAGGTGAAGAATTGCCTGAGAGAAAAAGGAACATTTTTTTGGGTCCGTAAAATTTGCCGTTTACCCAAGATAATACAGTAAAAAATACGGAATTCTGCAATGGCCGCGTTTGTTTTATATACGCCAGTTAAAAAACGAAGAAAACTTTCATTTATGATATGCAACTCTGAGTCACTGTTAATAGATTTAGACCGACTATTTTGTTTTATTTTTCTTTGAATTAATTAAGGTTATTTTACTCATGTCGCCATGCTCAATCTGTCGTGATTTTAAAATCAAATAAAATAGAAGGAATATATAATAGCAAAAATGTGTAAAAAACTTGTATATATTGGGCATACATAATTACATTCATTCATCGTAATTTTAACTTCCAGTAGATTTTAGATACAACTCAATTATTTATCCAAAGCCTTTCTCTTCAAGTTCTTATTGCCATTTCCTTCTTTTTACTCTTGTTATATCTTTCGCTTCCTACCTCATTGCCTCTATCCTAACATTCTTCCTTCTTTGACTTCTTTCAGTAGACCGTTTCCTTTCAAATGTTAGCCTACATACATAATTTATTAATCTTAAAATACTCTGACTCCTCTTTAGCAGTGAATTGAAGGACAATGCAAGGGCAATTTTCCTTACGATTTAACCAGTGGCTTTCATGAATTCGGTAGGAAAAAGTGTTTATGAAAGACGACCATCCAAACAGCTTTTACAGCCCCCTTGACGTTAACGGATACCTGTTCCATTACTTCTCTGAACGAGTGTAGCTAATTGGTCATAAATGATGATCTGAGCAGAGGCTATCCGACCATGTTTTCGTTTTACGTTTTCGTCGTAAAATAATAACCAGAATCTTTGTCTCGTCAACTTTTGCCTGTGTGATTTATACCGAGAATTTTCTCGTTTGCCAATTGGGTTGCATAAGTTTGGAGGGGCAAGAGACCTAAATTATGTATATGAGCCTGAATCCAAGACCAAGGGATAGTATGCGTATCGTCCAAACGAAATATAAATCGAAGGAAACGGCGGAGGGGAGGAAGGGAAGGGGGAGTAGGAGAGGGGGAAGCGGGGGCAACACTTTCTGAATTGACATCGAACGGATGGGAGGTGAGGGATGGCGTGAGGAGAAAGGCAGGAGTGGGAGTGGAAGGAGAGTGAGGGTTAGGAAACACCGTTGGGGTTGAAATACCCTAGAGGGGAGTGAGGGAGAGATGAAGGGAGAAAAAGAGAGAGAGAATGGCTATATGGAATGAGAAGGAGGTGAGGGTTTGAAGACCCGTAAATAATGGTGTACAGAGGTTCGTCGTGCGGAAATGGGAAAAAAAGAAGATCGCGTATGCGCTGCTCTCGGATATCCAAACTCCGCCTTTTTCCCCCGTTCTCTCTCTCTCTCGCCCACCTTACTGTGAGGCTGCGGCTACAGTAGCGCCTCCCGACATCGAGCGGAGACCGACGGAAGCAGATGTGTGCGAAATCGTGGCGTGCCTGTCAGCTGTTTTATTTTTTATTTTTTCGTTCTCTTGCCCTCTTCGCGTTAAAACGAAAAAGTATCTAGCGGAATAAAGTAATTTCGGGGGAGGGCGCTGCTTTCCTCCACAATTGGTTTTTGTGCCCCGCAATTTTCTGGGCCGTGTCAATACGACTCGCGATGCAAATGCGTTCATATTCGGATTACACAAGTGTTCGGTCAACAGGTAATGAATCGATATGGAATTGCTTTGTCGAATTGTTCGCCGTATTCTATTTCCCATGGCGACGGTTCCGCGGCGGCCGATCTATCGTTGGATTCTACCCTTGAGAAATGGGTTCTATTTTGCCCACGGATTAGAATGTTTGATGCGAATGGTAAATATGTTTTCGTAAGATTTGAAATCGAATAAACATATGGCGTATGCAGAGTAAATGGAGAAGCGATTGTTTCCGTTGAAATAAAATAGATATGTTGAGGAAATATTGACAGTTTTTGTGGTTAGATGACAAGTTGAGTAAAATCGGAAATAAAGCATACTAGGTGAGATTTTATTATGAAATAAGCCATAAAATCAATGAATATATAAATGCTTCTTAATAATTCAACACGCTTAAATTTTATTGGTCTAACTCTGTGGTTCTCAACCTTTTGGTGCCTGGGGCACACTTTGGATATTCACTTTTTTCGCGGCACACTGGAATTAGATTAGAATAAAGAACTAGATTTTATCATAAAAGTACATATATTTTTATATTATGTCATATATGTAATCGACCAAATTAAATTATGATATCGTAAAACAGAACAAATGATGAAGTTTTGTTAAAAAATCTATTTTAAAATCTTACCAAATATGACACTTGAGCTTGGCGTTTTCTAATGATTGCACTGATATTAAAACGTAACCGTGATAAGCAGACTCATTTCATCTTCAACACAGTTGAGCAGTTCCCTTTTTCTGCATTTAATGTTTGTGTCGAGAACCCCAACTCACACAGATAGGATGTAGAAAACTGCCAAAGCTTTTTGCGCACTTTCTGAATATTCTTCTCTAACAAATATCCAGAACATATCCAGAGACAATTCGGCGTACTTGATTTTCAGTGTGCGAAAAATTGAAAGAGAAGTTAACTCTTCTTCTTCGGAGAGAGTAAAAACACATTAGTCAGTTGTCACTGGTGTGAATGGATTCCTCGTAACGCTCGATATTGCTAAATGCTCCACCACGAGAGCAATAATTTCTTTCGTATGGTTTTTTGGAACCAGAGGAAACATTTCAAGATTACCTTCTCTAGGGTGCTGGTGTTCACACTATTCAGATACCTAAATATTTCTGCCAAATATACTAATTTGGCGCACCAAAGTTCACAGCAAAGATATTCACAAAAATCACTGTTTCCCTCTGTTTCAAAAAATAGTAACAACTCTTCTTTAAGTTCATATACACAAGCCAACACTCTTCCCCTTGACAGCCATCTTATTTCCGTGTGTAAAACTCAACATTCGTACTGCGAATCCATAGCATTACAAAGCTGTTTGAAGAGGCGGGTATTTAGATTTCTTGATTTCACAAAATTCACCATTCCGACAACTTGGTCTAATACAGACTTCAAGTCAACTCCTAATGTCTTTCCAACAAGGGCTTCCCTATTCAAAACAATGGATGCAGCGAAAACCAATCAGTTGTCTATGACTCATGCGTAAGGTATTCTGTTACTATGACAACCCTTACATCGTTGTTGCCAGGCTTACTGTTTACGCGCTTTCCAAAGCAGTGATACTTTTGGACTCGATTTAACTAGTCTTAATACTGTGTTAGTTTCTTTGTTAAAACTATGTATATAATCGGTGGAAAACGCGCAGATTTGCAATCTTCTCTTCAAAGTCTCGCGGCACACTTGGGGAATCTTTGCAGCACACCAGTGTGCCGTGGCACACCGGTTGAGAACCACTGGTCTAACTCATACCCAATACTTTAACCACATGCTCGATTTCCAATTGGTTTGCTTACACATTAAATTTTGTTTAGCAATTTAATTACTTCAGTTTATTTGTGAAATCAAATATCAAAACGTTTTTTTTTGAAAATTATGCCTTCGTCTATTGTGCTCGTAATGGGGTTTAATAGCTCCGAAATCATTGCGTGCGTGCCATAGTTGCACCAACTGGTGCTTAAAATGTATGTTTAGCTCCAAGTGTCCAAAAAATAAGTCTAAGTAAACCCTAGAAATTTACTAGACAATTTTTTCCCAGATGCGACAAGAAAGGCGAGTAGAGATTTTAATTAGAATATAAGTATGGCGTAAATAATAACCTTTGCAGTAAGTGTGGGATTTCCGTCTACCAGGACATTAGCACGAATGCGGTTATAGAACCATTTCTTTGGATTGATGGCGTCAGAATCAGACAGCATGGAACGGGCACCAAAATTCCGCCACTTTTGATCCAGTAAACGCTAATACTAAAGGGAAAAGTTAATAATATTGTACCGCGCGGAAACGTAATATTTATTGTGGCGCCTCATCGTGTATTTCGACCATCGATCGAATCTTGACGAAGTTAAAAGGGCCAACGAAATCCATTTATCCGACGTCACTCATTCTCTCCGCCGCAAATCGAGCCGAAATCAATCCAAACTCGATTATGAAGCGATGTTTTCACGGGTCAAAAGGCCTCTCTTCCCCCCAACCACTCCCCATACATTCCCTTTGATTAAGTTCGACTTTTTGGAGTGGTTGATGCTCCTCGCTTTACGCCCCTGCTTTCTCTGCTAAATTTGGGCGAATTTTAGAGCCAACAGAAAGCGATTAGCGCGGCGACCGGCGAATCTAAATGAACATCGCGAAGCGTTTGGGCCGCTTAAATTGCGTCGATTCTCTTCGGAATTTATTTTTCTGTAGCTTCGAAAGCGTTTCTCATGTGTCCGTGGAGTATTGTTTATTTTACTTAAGTAGTAACATAGAAGGGAGGAATAAAAAAACTCCACAGGGCGGTGATATGCGAAGTTTACCCCCATACTTTTTTCCATAAGGAGTTTCACGGCAGAAGATGGTTGGAAATCTTTGAAGATGGAGATTTTTGAGAAGCTTCGTTGTGACTGAAAGAGGTTTTCGTGCCTCGATCCATGTGCTCACGTTTCCTCGAGATGTGATGGGAGGATATTCTTTTTTTATTGTTGCTTGACCCGAACAGCTGGAAAGTACTACATGTTATTTAGTGGGAAAACCTACCGTGATATCCTTGGTTTTATAGTCCAAAATAATAATGGTAGTTTTACGTGTGTCATTTGAACCCATTCGATGAGAGTTTATTTGTTTTACGTTCAATTCTCGCGCTCTTCCAGTTGAATAATGTCAGGAAATGGCAGGAACCGAACTATAGATCTACCACCACCGATGAGGTTTTTTTAAATGTGCGAATCTTAAATATACATCTTTCAAAATTATATATACACAGTTTAAAAATTTATATTTCGTGAACCAAATGTACAATTTGCACAATTTTTCTTTTATTTTATAGCTTAAATGCATAATAATGTTTGCAATGAACAAAACTCAAGTAAGATGTTCAAAATGTCCACCACCAGCACTGATACATAGGCGACATCTCTCTTTAACAGAATTACTTACTACAGTGCACAAGTCAGTAGATATTGTGTGTGCTTCTTGCTGTACTGCCATCCACAGATCCTCCAATGTTTGCGGTTTCTGACTGTAAACTTTATCTTTCAAGTATCCCCATAAAAAAAATTTAAAGGAGTGAGGTCTGGAGACCTTGGAGGGTATTCAAAAGCACTCTCCCTGCGACCTATCCATTGCTCAGGAAATTCATTGTTCAGGTACTCCCGCACAGTTGTATGAAAATGTGGGGGTGCACCATCCTGTTGAAAATACACCAATGTATCCGAAAATATGTTTCTGATATTAGGTACTGCATAATTTTTTAACATATCAAGGTAACTTTCTCCATTAACAGTGCTATTGAATTTGTAAGGTCCGATTATTCCACGAGAGGAGAGTCCCATCCACACAGTAAAATCTGGTAGATTGACATCTTTCTCCAATGTGAAGTGTGAATTTTTACCTGCCCAGTAAACACAGTTATGACGATTCACATGGCCATTCAGGTTGAACATGGCTTCGTATGACCATACAATTGAATCTTTAAAAGCATCGATTCCACCATTTTTTCGAATGTACCACCCACGAAATTGTGTTCGTCGATCTGGATCATCTTCTTGGATTGAATGCAGTAATCGAGGTATAAATGCCTTCAATTTTATGTCCTTGAGGATTCTAAAAACACTTGTATGGCTCAATTTTAGCTCACGTGAACACTGTCTTGTAGACTTCCTTGGGGAGCGGGTAATTGCATCTCTGACAGCTTCAACATTTTCGATACTTGTTGACGTTCTTTTCCGCCCACAGAATGTCTTGTTGATATTGTTCACAGTTCCATGTTCCTCAAATTTATCACGCAGACGGGTAATCATTGGACGAGTTGGTGGTTTTGTTCCATATTTTCTTTCCCATGCACACTGAACGTCTGTGACGTTTTCAAATTTCTAATACCATTTTAGAATTAACTTTCTCTCATTGAAATTCATCTGCATGTTCTCCATCGTTTCCATGGATATTTGTAAATAATCAAACATTGTTAAAATAATTTATTTATTTTGCTTTAAAATAAAAGAAAAATTTTGCAAATTGTATATTTGGTTCAGGAAATATAAATTTTTAAATTGTGTATACATAATTTTGAAACACCCTGTAGATTTCATCGCGAGGACGTCATCGTTGTAATGAAATAAAAACTCTTTTGCATGGAGACACCTGGTCTATATTTACCTATCTATTCTATTTCTATTGCTGACCATCAACTTCCTTGTTTTTTTTACTTTATCATAAACGTAGTATATAGAGGAAGTATTCTAATCGTGAAAAAATTCGACTTCGAGATTTGATGGAAATGCACGTTTTAGGTGTCCCTGAATCCACAAAAGTGGTTTTCGCCATGCCGTCTGTCTATCTGACTGTTCGCGGTTTTAGGGCCCAAACGCGTACATAAAATCCAATGATATCTCGTATTTATGCAATATATCATCTTTTACAGACCCTTTTGTGATAAATATGATATTGCACAAAAATAAAGGGTAGTTTATTCTTTGCGATTTTTAGAAAAATTTTATTTTCTCAAAAATGGCTCCAGAGAATTTGATTAAAATCAATCCAATTGTAGAGCCTGATGTCAAAAATAATACTACAAAAGCCATGTCTCTATAATTCATATGGCGTCCAGTGACATTACAATGTACGTTAAGCTACCTTACCTTATGACGTCACGCCTCCGCCGCGATCCACTCAAAATCTTACTACAGCCTAGACGGTTAAACTAAATCGAATGATATCTCATATTTGTGGATAAAAGCATTCATAATAGATACTCTGAAGAGATGAACGATATTGCGCAACAATTAAGGGTGCTTTATTCTTGGATATGTTGAAACAAAATTCGATTTACTCAAAAATAGCTCTAAGGATGTTGATTAAAATCCATCTAATCGTACAGCCTGATGTCACAAGTAATACTAACTAACCTATATGCCCCAAAAATCACTATATTTCGTTCAATGCATTAAAATATAGGCTGAACTACGGTTAACTTTGATTTATAAACGTTTTTATTTTATAAGCGTACACAGCCAACCAAACGTATGTATGTACGTATATGAGAAAGTTTGTGCAATTTATATTGCGCCGTTTATTTCGAAATATAGCTATTGAGGTTGCCTTTTGGCTGAAATCATATCAATAAACTTTTAAGCTTCAGGGGCCGTAACAAATTTGGGGAAAACAGAGACGTTTTTCGGCTGCAAGGCATCCGGCATCAGTGGTGGGTCACCGATATTAGCCTAAAATATCTGCTATCGGCGATTCACTACGTGTGATGGCTGCTTAGTCCTTAGTAGCTAAATCGCGCATCTAGATTTCCCAACCTCTTTACATCAATTGAAGAGAAATAGAGTCTGAATTTGCAATCACCACTGATGCCGGTTGCTTGATTTTCTCAGGATTTTTTATGGCTAACCTATCGAAATAACTTTGTTTTCTCTGGTGGCGATGTTTTTTATCCCTCTTCTTCCCTACATTTGTTTTCAATTGACATCTCCTCGAGTGCATATTAAAATTTAGTTTCTTTTTTAATTTTTATCGTTTTCTGAATCATCCGAAATATATCGCCGATCCCTCATGAAATGTTTGCTTTCGTGCTTTCGAGCTGAATTTGTCTATTATAGTTTTGCTTGGCATAATTTTTTCTCACCGGTATAAGCGAATGCCAGTTCCGAGTCTCCCATCTTGCAAGAAACGAGCTTTCAAAGGTATTCTTTGTCTGAGAGTTACGTACTTCGTGCACATGTAATTAAAGAATCGAACCTCCTCATCTGTGACGTCACCTCCCGTGAAAGAAAGACGATTTTGTTCGTCCCCGTTCCTGAGAATTTTACTCGCGAAGGAAGTGGAGCAAGGGGAGAGGGAAAGAGGGTAGAAAGAAAGCCTTTCCAATCTTCCATCCTTTCTTTAAAAGTTAAAAAATAGGGGCGAGTAACCATGTACATTTAAAAACGTCGAACATGGATGTTTTTTTAAGGGGATTCGTGTTTACTTCTCGAAGAAGTTTATATATTTAAAAAAAATGTTCGAAGGATGAGATGGTAGATGACCGTGTGACGTTCGTTAAAATTTCCTCGTTAACGAGTTTACGATTTTTCCTTAATTAATCTTTTCTTTTAGTAAAGACCTCCAACCCGCATTCAGTTCGAATTGATAATTATAAAAAACCTTAGTAAAACCGCGATGTTCGTTTGCACGTCGAAAATAAATTTTACATCTTGTTTCTTTCTTAAAATGGGTTATTTTTTATCGAGCTTCCCTATATACGTATATAAGGACAAACTGGATCAGAATGAGGGAGTCGTTAATGAATCCGCCTTTCAGACGTTGTCGAATGTTTTATTTTTGGTCATTTGGTGACCATTAGAATTCTTTTGAATGCATTTCGATATTCACGGTGAGTTAATTCGGTGCAGATCTAATTACTTTTCTTTGGTCATAGTTGTTTTTTTCCTTGTCCCTCGCCCTAAACTTGAGGACAGTCACTATCTTTTTTATTATATTGGATCGTAATGGTCGAATCGTACTTCTTCTAGCCACCTTTGTATTTACGTAGTACTTCATTTTATGAATTTTTTTATTTTATTTTTATTTTTTGTATCTGTCACTTGTTTGCTATTTACAATGGGTTAGATCAGTGGTGCCCAACCTTTATCAGCCCCCTTTTGCCGAAAAAGACTCTCCACCGCCCCCTATATAAATATTACTCCGCACAGTTAATAAAAAACAAATGGGTCTGGTACGAATAAAATAAATGTTGATAAGAAGGAATAATAAACAGCATTTTAAAATAATAAATCATTTGTGTTAGATATATTTCAAAAACTATTAATACAACAACATTTCAATGGGAACCCTGAGTTTGATGTGAATCAGCCAGCTTACAAATGTCAGGTTCCATGTTTGATATATTCAATCTTAACTCACCTCTCCCATTTATATTGTATCGATTTCTCTGCTTAATTAGCAGGTGCACTATAGCTCCGAAACCCTTTTCTACTAAATAACATATTGGAAATGCTAGAATAAATAACTTTACTTCTTGCCAATCATGAGGGTATATTATTCCTTGTTTAATCAAAAATTCTTCATAACCAGTTTGGTTGGACTGAACCCTGGCCTCAAAGTCATTTGAAGATGTTAGTTCTTCATGCAAATCTGGACATACTCTTTCCATATTGGCCAAAAATGGATTAATAGCCCAATCATGTACTACAAGCTCTTTTAGATCCTTAATCCTTATCAACATATCTTTCTCAAGTAAATCTACGGCCAAGATTATTTTTAAGCAAAACCAATTTGCCGATAAAATTCATAATAATTCCCTTTGCCTTGATGAGATTAATTTTATTTCCTTGAAGCTTCGTGTTAACTTCATTAATCTTTTCAAAAATAACTGTTAAACCACATCGTCGCATCATCTCGATTTCTACCCATAATTTCTCATCAAATTATTTAAGAAATTCAATTACTGTGTCATATAGTTCGTAAAACCGCTTCAAACAGCTGCCTTTTGAAAGCCATCTAACTTCCATGTGAAAGAGAAGGCGTTCATATTCTTCTTCATTTGTATGGCACTGTTCACGAAACAAACGCTCATTTAACGGATGAACTTTTATTTTATTAACTGCAGTGATTACAGTATGCAATGACTTGTGCAGTCGTTCACTCAAATCTTTAGCAACCAAATGTTGACAATGGATAACACAATGAATGGCTAAGACACGAGGTACTGCATTTTCCAAATGAGATATCAAAACATGCTGCCAACCAAATATAGCTGATGCACCGTCAGTTGCGCATGCAATAATGTTTGTGAGAGGAATATTTTTCTCTGAAAAAAAACACTCAACAAGTTTAAATATCGACAACCCTTTGGAATCTGTTGTTAATGATTTAGCAAAAAATTCTTCTACGACTTCCTGTTACTTTTCATATCGCACATAAGCAAGAAGTAAGGCCTCATTATCTCGCAATGTAGACTCGTCAAACTGTAATGCAAATTCTGTTTTCCGTAGTTGATTGCACAACTGACTTTCAATGTCACTAGCCATCTTGACAATTCTTCTTGATACAGAATTGTTGCTTAGTAGAATTAATGAGGTAACATCACTTTCATTATGTCTCATCATTGTGCTAATAACGTCCTTCACAGCAGGTTATATCAATTTCTCTCCAATATTATGCCCCTTACCACATTTTGCAATACGTAGTGAAATTTTGTATGAAGCAATAAGTGCATGATCTGTCGGAAGCATGAATTTCTTATACAATCCATGGACAGATTTTCGTTTTTCGACTTTTTCCTTCAAAGCAAGGAAGTATGTTAAGCCCTTATGTGTTTTATCAGGAAGCTTCTTCATTAAATGCTCACTTAATCTTGACAGCTTCATTGCCTCCTAAAAAAACATAATCGCAATACCCATTATATCCTCTTGCAGTGGGCATTGGTGAAAAATGACGAAGGGTATAAATGTACTAAACGTCTCGCACCCCCCAAAAAAATCCTTAATGCCCCCTGTAGGGGCGGTACCGCCCACATTGGGAACCACTGGGTTAGATGGAAAAAGAGACTGCCTAGTCTCAATCTCGCCCAAATCAAGACGAATATCTATCTATCTATCTTTATTGGGGAATTCTTTTTGAGCTCATAATCTCCGCCCATCCTTAATTATAAGACCAAAAATTTTTTCTTATTGTGTAAAGTGTAAAGTAAGGAAACCTGTGATACTTGAAAGAATTTGTGTGACCTTGAAATTTTTCCAATTAAAAAGTTGTAAGTCTTCCCCCTGTATAGTATAAATTGTCTATAAATATAAATGATAAATGTCGATCCAAATTTCCATGGACATAAAAAAGTTGGAAAAGCCAGCCGCGCATTTCGGCGACTCACCGATATTAGACTATAAAAAAGAATTGCGGCAATTGATAAGACGTAGTTTGTCGATTTGATTTCGTCCGTAAGAAGAGCTCAATAAAGACGTGAATAAGATGGCGTATAAGACCCTCTAGCCTACTTTTGTAAGACTTCGTATATTTCTTTACTTATAATAAATATAATCATTATAATAACAATAATGATAATAAAAATAATAAATAATTTTGATTCGTGTTGTAAATTTGATATCTCTATCGTCCCTGGTTTACCGAGTTAAGAATCCTATTGGAAGCTGAAAATTTGACGTGAACCATTATCTCGGTTCGATAATTAATTTTAAATTTTTTTTTCTGGTGTAGCATTCCTTCCTTACACGTCCTCTTCCCTGACGAGATGTGTTTATACTTATCGCAAGAAACAAATGGATGAAAAAAAGATGCGCAGCGCATAAACGTTTTCGCCCGACTTTTTCCTAAGAACGAGAATATTCTTTCCGGTACGTCCCGAAGAAACGTTTGTTTTATGTTTTTTCCCTCCTTCGCAGGAATCGCCCCATTTTCATCGTCTGCCGTTTAAAAATGTAAGAAAGGGAGAAAATAAGAGGCGCGCACATTTTTCTCTTGACCTAACGCCCGTGGGAGATTGTGCGGGTCGTGGTGTGGGGGTTGCACATATAGTTTTCCTACCTGGACGCTTGCAGCTCCTCGGTCGCATCGCTAGCGGCTAAGGCGGAGTCCGTTTGTTTTTTGTTCATCTTCCAACTCCTTCGCTCCTGAAAAGCGATCGACTCTGTTTCTCTCTCCCCGGACAAGTTTCGCGTCGATCATTCCTCGCGACATTTAAGCGCCGAACGCTATGCACTTGTTTTTTTTGCTTCCATCCTCACCCGCTCTCTCGTTCGAGCGCGGGGCTCGGCTGTGGCATCGCTTCTGCGCATCGTTCAAGAGAGAAGAGGAGAGGACGCCTCGGGCGCATATCTCGAAACGTGGATTCATTTCGAGTGGCGGGGCATTGTGGGGCGGGGGAGGATTTTATTTATTTAAAAAAATTAAGGTGAGCATTTGGAGGGGGTTGGGAATGTGTGGGAGGGGTTAGAATGTGGGAAAGAGAGGAGGGGAATGGGGAGGGGAAAGGAAAGGAGGGTATGAGAACTACAGAGATCGATTTACACTCCGCCATATGCCACTACTCTCTCCGCGGGAGATCCAGGTGCGAGAGAAGTTGAAAAAAGAGAGAAAAGAGTGCGGTTGACGAAAGGCTGAAAAAAGGACTGGGTAATAAAAGAAACGAGTTATATAGGGGGAGCGATGGAAACACACGCCCGTGGTGTGGGAAAAACTTCTCCGTTGCCTTCATTTTATTTTTTTAAGCCGCCATCGGTCTTCTCGTGTGCATTTTGTTTATGTATTATTATTATTATTCCGAAAATCTACGAGGTTGAGGATGAGGGGAAGGGAAGGAGAAGAAGAGGTTTGCGGAGCGAGAAGTGGGAGTGGAGAGCCGCCTGGTGGCGAGGTTTGTAATGACTAAAAATCGAGAAGGCAACCTTTTTGTTTTTTATTATGCATTTCATCGTTACTTTTCTCTCTCTCTCTGTATTTCTAATGAAAGCTGTCTCATTTTCTCTTCTTTTGGTCGTCGATAATTCGTTTTTGTCCTGTTTTTATATCTGCCTCTCTTTCTTTCTCTCGGTCTCTGTCTCCTTCGGCATTTATTATCATAGTGATTCTGAGGGATTGGACGAAGAGGAAGAGAAAAATGAAGGGTAGGAGGAGTATCTTTTTAAATGCATACAATTCGAAATTCTAGGAGATGAAACAAAAGAAGATCTAAATTATTTAGGCCCTGCAAGTCAGGGTGTGGTTGATCTCATTTTTGTAATCGCATCTCTTATTTCCTCCCTCTTCACTCTTCCTACATACACAAACACCTATACTTACGTAAAAACACTTAGGCCCATGTATGCAGTGTGTTCCGTTATTCCTTTTTTATTTACCCGTAGCTGAAAATATGTGTACCAGTATCTACAATTGTCCCTATCCGTTGTTTTTATAGAAAAAGCTTATCCTTCTTATTTGAAAGGAAACAGCAAAAATAATGCCAGCAAACGAGCGTTCTAACAAAAAAGGTTAATTATCCATAAAAAATAAAGAAGGGCTCGTTCAAAATTGAAAAGAATGGACTTGATGATCGATCATGCTGTATATTATTTATTTATATTTATACCCTTTCTTTTGCAGTAATGATTAGAGCCACGGCAAATCAAAATTAACTGTACTTTGCAATAAATTTACCCTATTTTTGATTCCAGGAGTTTCGGTTTCATTAATTCTTTGCATTCATACTAGATATTCGCAAATGTAACATCCGATCTTATAATCTTTCTTGATTATTGAGTGCTCAGTCACTGGTTGGAAACTAGCGGATACCACATGAAAATCCTCTGAAATTCGGAGAGTTTTTTGAGACTCTGCCAACGAAACATCACTTTAAAAACCGTTGCACCTAATTAGTGCCGATCGATAAAGAGAGATTCAGTAGAAAAATTCCATGTATTTTCCTTGGCTGCGTTTACGAATTGATATTTGACGGTTACTATTGCCTCGTCTTAGTGGGAAAAACAGGAACGGAGTACGGTCGCATTCATTTTTTGCAAGAATACCGAAAATAATTCAGTCGAAAGAAAAAAATATCAACCTTAAACGCAAGGATAACTATTGTTGGTGTGTCGTCAAGGTCCTTTCGATTTATTTCCAACTCGCGTTTAATTTTTGTCGAAACGAAATGAAATTGTTGCCGTGGGAGTCTATTCATTCCTTTCTTGAAAAGAGAGAGAAAGCATCAGATGATCAATTGTTGCGTCGGAGTTATCAACTAGTTCTTTTTTTAGTTCCGCCGTCACATAATTTCGTCTGCCGTGAATTGAAATATGCAATGCTCCTTGAGTGCTCTATTTGGTGGTCTGTGCCGCGTTGATCAATTATTCCGCACTTGCGGGTCAACCCCTCTCCCTCCCTCTCCCAACCTCAACCCCTTTCCTTCCTCCCCTTAACCGTTGTCGGAGCTACACTGGCCTCCCACGGGCCTCCCCTTGTTACACCACCAATTCCATCGGCGCAGCCCCACTCCTTTTCTTCGTTTTCCTCGCCCCCTTTCTATCCCTCTCCTTCTCTCCCTCTCTTTCTCTCCCTCTCTTTCTCTCCCTCTCTTTCTCTCCCTCTCTCTCCCTCTCTTTCTCCATCTTTCTCTCCCTCTCTTTCTCTCCCCCTCTCTCCACCTATCTCTCTCCCCCTCTCTCTCCCCCTCTCCCTCACCCCTCTCTCTCCCTCTCTCTCTCTCCCCCTCTCTCTCCCCCTCTCTCTCCCCCTCTCACCCTCCCCCTCTCTCCCTCCCCCTTCCTCCTCCCTCCCCCTTCCTCCTCCCTCCCCCTTCCTCCTCCCTCTCCCCCCCCCTCTCTCCCCCCCCTCTCTCTCCCCCCTCTCTCTCCCCCCTCTCTCTCCCCCCTCTATCTCTCTCCCTCTCTCATCATTCAAACGACACTGCTATCAATCTCTCTTATCCTTTCAAAGGAACAGTTAAAGACACTTAATGCTTCAATGTTTCCTAATCTTGATTTTGACAAAACAATACTTATTGTGCTTGATTTATACTTTGTTATTTTATTTTATTCTCTTATTTGTTATTTTATTTTATTCATTTGTTTTTTTCTCTCCTCTATCTTGTTTAGTCATAATAATATATATTCATTTTGTCATTTTTATATGTTCATTCCATCAATGATATATTCGTATTGTGCCAAATTTTCCCATATGTGTAGCTTTATGCTTTTCATGTATTTATCTTTTGTTCTAAATTTCATATATTGATGTCTTCAGTTAATCTAAGTAGGTTTGGCAGGTTTTTCACTACCCCCTTCTTGTGTGGGTGTTTTCCTGCATTTGGGTTTTTACATGTATTTCATCATTCAGCAGTCCTATTTTTCCCACAAAATTACATCTTTTCTTTTGCAATAATTGTATTTTTATTGTTACTTGTATTCACTTAATGTTTATGTATTATTGTATGTTTCATGACGAGGGGTTAGGTGGAAGATGGGACTTCTTAGTCTCAATCTCGCCCCATATAAAGACCAAATCCATCAATCAATCTCCCCATCTCTCTCCCCCTCTCTCTCCCCCCTCTCTCTCCCCCTCTCTCTCCCCCCTCTCTCTCCCCCCTCTCTCTCCCCCTCTCTCTCCCCCTCTCTTCCCCTCTCTCTCCTCCTCTCTTCCCCACTCTCTCTCTCCCCCTCTCTCCCCCACTCTCTCTCCCCCACTCTCTCTCCCCCTCTCTCTCTCTCCCCCCCTCTCCCCTTCTCTCCCCCCCTCTCCCCTTCTCTCCCCCCCCTCTCTCTCTCCCCCCTCTCTCTCTTAGGGGTTAGGTGGAAGATGGGACTTCCTAGTCTCAATCTCGCCCCAAATAAAGACCAAATCAATCAATCTCCCCCCCCTCTCTCTCTCCCCTTCTCTCCCCCCTCTCTCTCTTTTAGAAATTTTCGCTGTTTTTTACGCCTCTCTTCTCTTCGTAGGTGTTTTCCTCAGTGGGAATTTTTTCTGTGTTAAAACATAACTGATACACAGTTTTTTATGACCCACAAAACTAACATTCTTTGGTAATGCTCTGTTATTTACTAACAAATATATTAGCTTGTGATTAATATGTATTTTGTTGAAATCTGTATGTAATTAATTTCTCTTATTTTGTAAATATTGTAATTACTTATATGACGAAAGGGTTAAATGTAAGAAGGGACTACATGGTCTGAATTTCGCCCTAGTAAAGTCGTTTGTCTATCTGTCTCTCCCCCCCCTCTCGCACTCCTTCGCTCTTCCCCTTCCCCGCTCCCATCTCTCCGCCCCACTTTTATTTCTCCACTCTGCCGTCTTTTGCACTTTCTTCCTTCTTGTTTTTGCCGCATTCATCATTTGTTTTTCATGAATTTTTGTGTATTTTAACGGGCGAACTCGCCTTTCGCCTTATACTTTCTAACTTCATCGGTACGCTTGCGTAATTTTCGTGGTATTACAGAATTAAACAATGGTACGAAAAGTATAAAAATTAAATAAGATAGTGTTTTAGATTCGTAGAGACATCATCACCTGATGGTCGTAATTATTTTTATTTTTTACGGTGTAAGTAGTGCGAAGTTTAATAATTTTTTATTAAAGTTTGTAGAAAATCCAATTTCACAGATTTTCTTTTTCCTTTCTTGTTTGTTTTCTATTTTATCAAAGGACTGTAATTTTTGCGTCGACTGCGTCCCTTGGACACAGTTGGTGGTGTTAAAAAAATTACTTGAATAATCTTGGACGCGAATTGTTCCTCAAAAGTAATGATAGTTTTTAGTATGGTTTAATTACGAGTTATACGTGGTAAAATTTCAGTTAGATCACCCAAACCAGTGGTTCTCAACCTGGATACCGCGACACGTTGAGCTGCTATAGCTGATTCTTTGGTGGGCCGCAAAAAACGTTTTTAAATAGGTAAATGCCCGATTTTTAACTGTCGGTAAGTCATTAAGGACATTAGGGCGTTCCTATAATAAATTGATGATAATATAGCACTGACAAACGAGTGCATCCAAACGCTGTGATTTCCAAGCGTAAAAATATAAAACCTTGTTCCAAGGTTGCCACGAAATTATGTTAATCTTGATAGGATGTCGTCCTTATAAAAATGTTGGGATACGCTGCTCTATAGCATTGCTTCTGAAAACTTTTTGTCTCGCGACCCGTTGGGAGAATATGCTAATCCTTGCCACGCTCCAAGAAATTATCCTCTGATAAGAGTTTCACAAACTCGCAACAGAAATTATGCAAAAGAAAAATGTTTATCGTCTAGTTTGTGTTCTTTCTCTGCCTTTTGATATCTTTCAATTGTTGTTTATGGAACGTTCGGATTAATGTCGGGATCATTGCGATCCAGGTTATTATGTTACGAGATTCAGCACTGGGTTGTGTTCCATAGTTTAAAATTATAGTGACTTACATCGCTGCTGCAGCCTTGAAACAGTCAAGTAAACGAGGTGTACATCTCACCTACAAAGTTCTAGTCCTTATCGATAATTCAGCGAACTTTGATTCCAATTGGACGACCATCCTCTTGAAACTTCTTTGACAGGATATTTTTTCTAATGACATCTCAGCTTTTCGATTATATCGAAATTTTTTGGGCAATTCGACCAAGTTTTTCTATTTTCTTTTCTCCGTTAAAAATGTAGACTTCTTTTTCTCAGTTCTAATAAACCATCTTGAGTTCGGCTGACAATTTGTTGTTATTCAATTTAATTTGGTAACCTGTGGAGATATTACCTTTCAATAATATCACAGATTTAAATTGGACCTCAAGAGATATGGTTCCTAGAAACATTACAGATATACAGTCAGATCCCGATTAATTGCTGTGAACAGAACTTCCACCTAATGATTACATAGAGCAAGCCTCGATTTACCGCCACCCTCACTTTAGCGCCAATGTCAATCGGGGTTTCACTGTGTCGTCTTATTCATTAAAAATCGTATTCTAAATTCACGGGTTCGTGTCTGAGAACATTCTTTTCTTCTTAAAATTAATACGCAGTAATAGTTGCGGTTTCAGTTTTCTTAAAGTTGAGACACCAATCCGTTATCTACACCTGTACGCGGTCAAATTTATGAAGATTGTCTCATTGATCATTTAAATCTCATTAAAAGTCAAACGATAGTCAAAAAATAAGTTAGGCCGCATTAGTGACTGCAGAAATAATTGACACATTTGCCCTAAAAACATGAGATTTTTATTGAAGACTGGACTATTAATTTTCACATTTTACTGCCATTTTTACATTTCTTATTATCCGCTCTCCTCTAAATTCATTCGTTTCTGCTCTACCGCAAGTCGCAATTCGTGGATTTGTTCTCCCGTCGAAGACGTCTCTCCTGCTTGCGTTTGTAATGGCATAAACTTCCCTGGAAACGTTTGACTATGATCTCTTGTAAATCTTTCCGTCGCCTCTCTCTCTTCTCCTCCTCTGTCTCTCGCTTTTATCTCCACTCTGCCTTTGCTCCTCTCTCGCCTGATTCTCCGCCCCTCCCTTAAGCACAGCCCTTCAGCCTCAAACTCCCTGCACCCATCACGTCATCGTATTTTCACCCTTCCATCCATCTACCGCCCCTCGCCTCCACCTCTTCTACATTCGCGGGCTTCTGCGCCAATTGTCTACTAAACCTAAAGGGATTTTTAGCTGTAGGTTTCCCGAAGCCTGGGGGCGGGTTGATTTTGCCGTCGTCTCGGTCATCACTTTCGGGGTTTATAAATCAACCGCCGAGATTAGTAGTAGTTATTAATAATTTTCATATTAACTTCCCTGCTATAAACAACGCACACTTAAGTAACAAAAAACTCATAACGATCAGAAAATAAAAAAATTCTCGTGTAATTCTGTTGTTTTATTTCGCTACGAGAGCAGACTTTTGTTACACCCTGTATATATGTATTAATGTTTTATCCTTTCTATGGCTTAGCATTAAAATGTGGCCATAATTTACCCAGAAAAACTTTCGCCACCCTTGGATTCGTTACGAGTTACCAGCCTTCTTGCCACCTACATCAACATGCCTAATAACAATGTGCGAAGAAACCTAGCTATTTATATTAGCAAAGTGGAAATTTATGCTTGCAAGCTTTTTGCAATAAATGTGGTCGAGTTGAGCTGCCGATCCTATAGTTACACTATTCTTGGGACAAAGGCGCTCACGTTGATTGTGTTAATATGGCGTGAGATACGAATGTTTTTGGTGCGTGTATTCATTTTCGTAATGGTTTTGTTTCGCCGGAATTGCGCTAATTTGCCGCGTGAATTCGTCAGCTTGGTCGATTACCGCTTAATTCAAGCAGAGTCGTTCAGAACGCCCTAACTTTATAGAAAAACGATTTAAATTTTCGATGATTTTTAAGAGTCTCGTGCACCCAGCGTAAATCCAGGGCATGATTAAAATAAAAGCGTTGATGCTGATAAATTACAGTTGAAAAAAATAAGCAAGGATTGCGAGCATTTAATCTCTAGATCGCTGGTGAGCAACATACGGCCCGTGGGCCTCATGCGGTTTCCTAGAGCGCTTTATGGGGTCCGCGAGGATATGGTGAATATGCGATTCGTGAAATTTAACGCGCAATTTCATATTTTTTATTAAACTTTTGATAGTAAATCCTGTTAAACCTAGAAACATTATTTTCACGTATATGATGTTTTAGAATCTCTAGGTAATTTCCGATTCAAACTCTAATGTGGTCCTCCGAAGCATCGGGAACTTCCAATGCGTCCTGCAGAGGAATTCACTACTAACAATGCGGCCCTCCATATAGAAATTGGTTGCCCACCCCGAATCTAAATAATGGTTTCCATTGTATGAGAATCTTAAATCGAGTTAATCCTTCAACGCGATGACACTTAAATCCCTACCACCATCTTTAGGCAAATTCCATCATGCTATTTACATAGCGTAATATATTGTTCATCCCCTCTTGTAATTTGTGGTCATTATTTATGGAGACCTGGTCGGACGAGTATACTCTTCACATCACGTTGAGGAGTTAGAGTTTTGCGTTAAAATGCCACACATGTAGATTTATTTGTCTGTGCGTTATCTTCAAACGCGTTTCTTACTCCTAACAATGATGATGGCATTTTTTCGACTGCAATTTTGTGTGAAAATGGGAAGGGGGATTTTTTTGCGTGTCTGTTGACACGCAAAAAAATGCTGTCCGCTAAAAAGAGCCGAGCAACTGATGTGCCAAATAGCTATCTTGATTTAGCGTCTGTTGATTCTAAAATGTCACCCTCAGATTGGCAGTAAAATTTTCGTCATTTTACCGAAGTGATGGCGTAAGCAGTAATGTCGAATGATTCTCAGAATGGAGTGAAATTCAAGTCGGTCGTGTCAGCTAATTTCCCGCGGGAAGAAGAAAGCCGCATTAAATCAAACCGAAATAAGAAAATCTGCGTCACAAGAAAGTATACGGAGAACCGTGAGAAATAGTACGTTTCATTCAGCGCTAGAAACTGGCGATTAAAGAGCTTTATAGTCGCTCAAATTATCGCGGCCAAATTGGAAATCTTAGGCGAAGGCTGACAATTAAAGAGTTTCGGCGCAGATTTCTCGCTGATGATAGCTATGGAAATCAAATGTTCCCCACTTTACTCGTAGCCCTGCGCCATGTTATTAACCGGGAGCTTTTTAAAAAAATCTAATTTTTTCAGCTCCGAGTTTAATTCGGTTTTTGGAGAAAACAATTCCCATCCTCAGTCATCTTCTTACCCGGGTCTCGGGAAAATAATTGGGGAGAAAAAAGGAGCAGGAGAGATCCATTAATCTATTCTTCCACGGATACAACGCCTCCTAGCGCCCATCACGATAAGCTCCGCCAAACAAAAGCTTGGCTTCTCGCGGCCTCTGCGACGGCACAGCTGTGCTGTCACCCTCTCTCCAATCCTATATTCTTCTCTTTCCCTTCTTCCTCATCCTTCCCCGTTAACCCACCACCCACCTGCCTCTTCTTTCTCTTTCCACGTACCTCATTTCCTCTCTCCTCCCCTCCTACTCCTCTTATACCCTCCCACTCCTCTTCTCCCCCATCTCTCTCTCCTTCACTACCTCCCTCTGCCTCATACCATTTCATCGTATCGATTGCGTTGAGACGAGGGAGTCCCTCGCTCTACGGAGTGTGGCCGACTTCGCAGAAAAGGTTACATCTTAAACAGCTCCCTCCTCTCTCCCCCTTCCCCTCCCTCTTTTCCGTTTCTCCCTACTCCCCCTATCTCTCTTTCTCTCTCTGCCCGATTTCCGCGCTAAGACGACGAAAACTACCAAACTGTAAGATGCGCGCGCAGCTCCTTCAACAATATACTTTGCTCAAGATGCTGGAAAAGGCTTGTTTAAATGACTTTCGAGAAAAATATTTTTGCCTTCATGAAAATTTCAATATTTTTCTGGATTGGTCTTGATTCTGCTTCGATGAAGGAAAAGAATCTTTCTAAACGTTTAAACTCGAGCCTTAGAGGAAGTCAAAATAAATTAGGGATTTAAAAAATTTGAAATTTAGAAAACTTCTAGGCATATACTTTCTTCTAAATTTAATGGCCCGGATGTAAATTGCTCATAAGTCGATTTAATCTGTATTGGGTCATTTTAATATCTATTCAGGGCCAATGCGGTAACTTTCATTTTCAAATGATATATTTAGTATTTGTATGTGTGATTATAATACTTGCCTCTATGTTATGTTAAGGGGCGCTTAACTTTATAATAGAGGATATAGTGATTTTCATCGCATTGAGGATTTAAATTATGGATTAACTCGAGTGAGTAATTAGTAGGCAGATGCGCATGAGTCCTGCATGTTTAAATTCAGAAATTGTTTTTTTTTAATTGATCATAGAGTTTAGATTTAATTTACGGATTTACTTTATATTCCATAGAAGATAGTTTCTTTCTTCTCTTAAATGTAGATTTGGTTTACCTTGCAAATTTGCGAAAGTTGTTATTTTTGGGAATAAGGATACCAACATGACTGTTAAATGATGAAAAAAATAAAATTAAAACTTTGTTCATCGTGCAACAGTTCCACAATGTTACGCCCACCATCGTGAATTTGATGACTAGTAAATAAAATGTTTTAGAATCACTGTTCCCCATTTTGTTTTATAATCTCCTTTCTTTGATATTTATCTGTTTAAAATTTCCTCTTATATTAGTCACATTTTTCTCCAAAAAATGAAATTTAAGATACCGGTTATTTGAATTTCATTTTGTTTTATTTGCATAATTTTCGTTTGAAAAATTAGGAACTATTATT